>JAKVIS010000014.1:0-614629 GCA_033119425.1 Bufotes viridis
TTTGGCAATTAAATTTCACCTCAGAAAAAAATATATCCTTTTCCGGACACTATTAAACTTGGCCAGGCACTGCTGGGACACCAGATTAACGGTACTGCTATTTTGGCAATTGAATTTCACCCCAGAAAAAAATATATCCTTTGCCAGACACTATTAAACTTGGCCAGCCACAGCTGAAACCACTGATTTATGGTATTGCTATTTTGGCAATTGAATTTTACCCCAGAACAAAATATATCCTTTGCCAGACACTATTAAACTTGGCCAGCCACAGCTGAAACCACTGATTTGAAGTATTGCTATTTTGGCAATTGAATTTCACCCCAGAACAAGAAATATCCTTTGCCGGACACTATTAAACTTTGCCAGCCACTGCTGGGACACCAGATTTAAGGGATTGCTATTTTTGCAATTGAATTTAACCCCTCAATAAAATATAGAAATTTCTATCCTGAGTTTCTAGGGGTGACAATAAGCACAGCCAAGCCCCTGATGTAGGATATAGCAAAAAAAAAAGAACTAGTATTGATGGATTGATGGACTTGGTGGCAGCTTGTGCTGGTGCACCACAAGACACAAAATGGCCGCCGATCACCCCAGAAAAAAGTGACAGAAAAACGCTCTGTGCAGCCTAAAAACCAGTGAGCAATTAACTAGTAGAAGTTGAATGTTTCACAGCTGTAGATCGATCACTTCATTAGGTGTTTTTGTTGAGTTTTCCCTGCCTAATCTCGCCCTCGCAGCAGCTGCGTCCTATCCCTACACTAATCAGAGCAGAGTGACGTGCGGCGCTATGTGACTCCAGCTTAAATAGAGGCTGGGTCACATGCTGCACTTAGCCAATCACAGCCATGCCATTAGTAGGCATGGCTGTGATGGCGTCTTAGGGCAAGAAGTAAAACGCTAGCTGATTGGCTGCTTTGCAGCCCTTCTGAAAGCGGGAAGAAATCGCCGAACAACGGAACCGAACTTTTTTGAAAATGTTCGGGTCCGGGTCCCGAACACCCCAAAATTCGGTACGAACCCGAACTATCCAGTTCGGGTTCGCTCATCCCTAGAAACCGGTCATAATCTCCCATTGCCTGGTGGTGGATCCTCCAAAGTTATATAGAGGTTCCAGCCTCTACATAACTTTAGCACATCCACCACTGGTCTAAATGTAAGACAGCTTCCTTGCTGGCTTAAAGGGAATGTGTCATTAGAAAATGACCTGCTGTTTAAATCACTTTTTTATGTTTAACATATTTTTAAATAATTTTTGATGATGTTATTTAAAATTTTCCATGTCACCTTTTATATTTAAACTAAAACTAAAAATTCTGCAGTTTTTGCAGTGGCCACTATGTTTAATAATGGCGTCACTTCTTGGTTTGTACAGATTACTTTACTGCAGTTAACTCATTCTTTTATTTATGAAACATTGTTTTTATTAATATACTAATTTCAGTTACAAAAGAAGGAAAATTTGAAAAATTGACATGCTATTGTTTACAAGTTAAACGTATAAATTTCAAGAAAAAGGGAAAAAAGTACCTGTTGAATAACAAGAAGGGTTGAACATTTCAGTCAAATGTGAGGTACAATCTACAGCACAGTATTTAGCATATCAAATCAGGGCCGGGCCGACACAGAGGCTGAGGAGGCTCCAGCCTCAGGGCGCTCAAGCCTCAGGGCGCAGGCCACTCTCACCAAGTCCCTGCTGCTGCCGTGTAGCTATATTAGCAGCAGAGCATCCATTTCTGCGCTCTGCTGCTGTAACAGCCGGTCCTGCGCCCCCTAGTGGTGTTCTTCCTCCCTCCCTCAGTCTAGTGCAGTGTGCTGCAGCTCCATACCTTCCCCAGCCCCTGACTTCCTGCCTGTGTGTGCACCAGAGATTCACAACCCCCTCCCCCAGCACAGAGAGAAGAGCAGCGTCGGGACAGAGAAGGAGGAGGAGGAGGAATACTCTGCATCCTGCCTCTCCCTCCAAGTCACCAGAGACTGTATGTGCAGAAAATGTAAGGGGTTAAAGGGAATGGAATGGCAGTAATGTAATGTGCATATTGTGTGTTTTTATGTATGTGTGTCATATGTATGTCTGTATATATGTATGTGTGTCATATGTATGTCAGTATGTGTGTGTCATATGTATGTCTGTATATATGTGTGTGTCATATGTATGTCAGTATGTGTGTGTGTGTCATATGTATGTCTGTATATATGTGTGTCATATGTATATATGTGTGTCATTTGTATGTCAGTATATATGTGTGTGTCATTTGTATGTCAGTATATATGTGTGTGTCATATGTATGTCTGTATATATGTGTGTGTCATATGTATGTCTGTATATATGTGTGTGTCATATGTATGTCTGTATATATGTGTGTGTCATATGTATGTCTGTATATATGTGTGTGTCATATGTATGTCTGTATATATGTGTGTGTCATATGTATGTCTAGTATGTATGTGTGTGTCATATGTATGTCTGTATATATGTGTGTGTCATATGTATGTCTGTATATATGTGTGTGTCATATGTATGTCTGTATATATGTGTGTGTCATATGTATGTCTGTATATATGTGTGTGTCATATGTATGTCAGTATGTATGTGTGTGTCATATGTATGTCTGTATATATGTGTGTGTCATATGTATGTCTGTATATATGTGTGTGTCATATGTATGTCTGTATATATGTGTGTGTCATATGTATGTCAGTATATATGTGTGTGTCATATGTATGTCTGTATATATGTGTGTGTCATATGTATGTCTGTATATATGTGTGTGTCATATGTATGTCTGTATATATGTGTGTGTCATATGTATGTCTGTATGTATGTCAGTATATATGTGTGTGTCATATGTATGTCAATATATATGTGTGTGTCATATGTATGTCAGTATATATGTGTGTGTCATATGTATGTCAGTATATATGTGTGTGTCATATGTATGTCAGTATATATGTGTGTGTCATATGTATGTCAGTATATATGTGTGTGTCATATGTATGTCAGTATATATGTGTGTGTCATATGTATGTCAGTATATATGTGTGTGTCATATGTATGTCAGTATATATGTGTGTGTCATATGTATGTCTGTATATATGTGTGTGTCATATGTATGTCTGTATATATGTGTGTGTCATATGTATGTCTGTATATATGTGTGTGTCATATGTATGTCTGTATGTATGTCAGTATATATGTGTGTGTCATATGTATGTCAGTATATATGTGTGTGTCATATGTATGTCAGTATAGATTATCTAACCCAGTCCCCTTCCCCCATCAGCCCTTGTCCTACCCCCATCTACCCCACCAGACATTTAGATGTTATTTATTCCTGCTATTCTAATGCTCTGATCAGTAGATGCTCAAGTCAAGCCCTCACCCCCAGCCATTTAGATATGTATGTTATCAATCATCCCCACCCCCGCCTTCCTTGTAATTTGCTGGCCCCCAATATCCATTGTGAGTCACAATCCATAACACTGCCATCCACAGATCCCCCATAACAGTGTGTCATCCACAGATCCCCCATAACAGTGCCATCCACAGATCCCCCATAACAATGTCATCCACAGATCCCCCATAACAGTGTGTCATCCACAGATCCCCCATAACAGTGCCATCCACAGATCCCCCATAACAATGCGTCATCCACAGATCCCCCATAACAGTGTGTCATCCACAGATCCCCCATAACAGTGTCATCCACAGATCCCCATAACAGTGTCATCCACAGATCTCCCATAACAGTGTGTCATCCACAGATCCCCATAACAGTGTCCTCCACAGATCCCCCATAACAGTGTCATCCATAGATCTCCCATAACAGTGTTGTCCACAGATCCCCCATAAGTGTGTCATCCACAGATCCCCATAGCATTGTCATCCACAGATCCTTCATAACAGTGTGTCATCCACAGATCCCCATAACAGTGTCATCCACAGATTACCCCATAACAGTGTCATCCATAGATCCCCCCATAACAGTTTCATCCATAGATCCGCCCCATAACAGTGTCATCCACAGATCCCCTTCATAACAATGTCATCCACAGATCCCCCATAACAGTGTCATCCACAGATCCCCCCCATAACAATGTCATCCACAAATCCTCCATAACAGTGCGTCATTAATTGATACATTAAACTGTGCATATTTATGTGTGATTACAACAGTATTTAGTAAAGACTCCACAAGTTGGGGGCGCACTTGGGCAGCTCAGCCTCTGTTGGTGGTGGACCTTGTCCCAGCCCTGTATCAAATCATATGTTAGAGGCAACTGTGTCCATCCCATACATGAGTATTTCAATTCAAAATTGGGTACAAGCATATTAATATTCTAATATTCTGGTTTAAAAAAAAAACAAAAAAAACAGAAGAAGTCCACACATCCCACCTGGAGAAGTTTGTTTAGGAAGGAAGTTAGATGCTGAGGCAGACATTTTTTAGTACCAACATTGCTCATTCACTGACTGAACAATGCTGGACGTGTGCAGTGGTACATTTTGTTTCCAGTCAGCTGCAATCTTTTGTCTTACTGCTATACATACAGTTGTGTTCAAAATTATTCAACCCCCAATGCTGTAAAGGGTTTTAGGGAATTTAGTGTACATTTGTAATTGTGTTCAGAATGAAATCGTACAAGGACTTTTTAAAGAACCAAATGCAACTAAAATGACATCAATTGTTTTTGTAATACAGTATTAAATGCTTTTTTTGTGATTTCTTCATTTACACAATTATTCAACCCCTTAAAGACTACCACTCTTAAGAACAGAGGTTCATTCAAGTGTTTTCGATCAGGTATTGAAAACACCTGTGGATGTCAAGGAGCAGCAATCAAGCATAATAAGCACCAATTAGGCAGATTTAAAATGACTGTGATACTCAGCTCCTTCTAGACATTTACTGGTGTGTTTACAAACATGGTGAAGTCAAGAGAATGGTCCAGGAAGACCAGAGAAGAGGTGATTTCTGTTCAGAGGAAGGGCAATGGCTATAAGAAGATTGCAAAGATGTTAAACATACCAAGAGACACCATAGGAAGCATCATTCGCAAATTCAAGGCAAAGGGCACTGTTGAAACGCTACCTGGTCGTGTCAGAAAGAAGATGCTGACTTTGACTGCTGTGCGCTACCTGAAGCGCAAAGTGGAGAAAAGTCCCCGTGTGACTGCTGAGGAACTGAAAAAAGATTTGTCAGATCCGGGTACTGAAGTTTCAGCTCAGACAATAAGGCGCACACTGCGTAATGAAGGCCTCCATGCCAGAACTCCCAGGCGCACCCCCTTGCTGTCTCCAAAGAATAAAAAGAGTCGACTGCAGTATGCCAAAAGTCATGTGGACAAAGCACAAAAGTTTTGGGATAGTGTTCTGTGGACTGATGAAACAAAATTAGAACTGTTTGGGCCCATGGATCAACGCTATGTTTGGAGGAGGAAGAACAAGGCCTATGAAGAAAAGAACACCTTGCCTACTGTGAAGCATGGCAGGGGGTCAATCATGCTATGGGGCTCTTTTGCTTCTACAGGTACAGGGAAGCTTCAGCATGTGCAAGGTACCATGAATTCCCTTTAGTACCAGGAGATATTGGATGAAAATGTGATGCAGTCCGTCACAAACCAGAGGCTTGGGAGACGTTGGACCTTTCAACAGGACAATGATCCCAAGCATACCTTCAAGTCCACTAGAGCATGGTTGCAGATTAAAGGCTGGAACATTTTGAAGTGGCCATCGCAGTCACCAGACTTATATCCGATTGAGAACCTCTGGTGGGACTTAAAGAAAGCAGTTGCAGCGCGCAAGCCTAAGAATGTGACTGAACTGGAGGCTCTTGCCCATGAAGAATGGGCGAAGATACCCGTAGATCGCTGCAAGACACTTGTGTCAAGCTATGCTTCACGTTTAAAAGCTGTTATAACTGGAAAAGGATGTTGTACTAAGTACTAAGATTGAATGTCACTTGGGGGTTGAATAAAACTGATAATGATGTGAGCACAGAAAAGACATTTGTGGTTATTTCATTATAAATGTTATGTTATATTTGTCTAAGTGCCTCTTTGATTTAATTGCAAACAAGATGACTGAAATGATCAAAATTAATGTCAAACTGGCCAAAACACTCAATTTCAGTGGGGGTTGAATAATTTTGAACACAACTGTACATGGGAAATAATAGTGGTATGTAGGGATGAAAATCTGTCTATTCCCAGTGAAAGGAGAGCCAGAGCCAGGTCTGGGTCAATAGGAAATTGGCATATTTTGGATAAATCAAGAAAATCTGGCTCCAGATTCCCCTCACATGCGTGCATTCCCACCACATGTGAATATAAGTACCTTCAATTCTATTGCATCTCCAGCACTTGTTGGAAGTGCCTGGGAATATTCGGGAAATGCAGGTTGGGGTATAATACCATCTATAAAAGATCTTTCGATGTGTTTCAAGGTGGGTAGTGCATTTAAAAAATTTAGAGGTAGATGAGAGAGCAGTCCGCCACTGATCATCCGAAAAGATCTGGTTTAGGTCTTTGTGCCAACGATTTTTGATATGTGTTGTCCCGTCCCCCCATCTAATAATAGGTTTCAGTAGCAGAAGGAGATATTGTGTGACTTGGAGTTAGGATTCAACACCCGTATCGGTAGTATAGAGGGTTGGGAGTTTTTGTAACAACATTCTTAATGCTCATTTTAACTATATGTCTCAATTGCAGATATATAAAATAATCTGAACCTGACAGGTTGTATGTATTTTTTGGGCTATGAGAGTGAAGTGAAACAGCTCAGGGTTGCCATCATATCTCAAATGAGTAATACCTTTTTGTATCCGGGATGACATATATAGGCCTGGAATGAATAATTCAAAAATCTCTATCGGTAGGTCTGTTAGGTCCATCGGGTCAAAGAGGTCATGAATTGATAGGTCTAACCACAGATGTACCGCAGCTTTATATGTAGATGTTAGGGGGGAGATTTATTGTATGTTAATTAAGATGCGTGAACAGAAAATGCGAAAAATCGTGATTTTTCAGAAATCCCAACTCAATTTGAACCCATTTCTTAGAGATATCTCTCATCCACAGTAATTTCAAGTTGGCAAGGATCACCGATATATAGTATAGTGATAAGGAGGGGCAGTTCACTCCACCTCGAGACACGTAGGAGAGTAAGATATCTGTTCTTACTCCTGCCCGTGTTCCATTTCATACAAATTTCATAATCATTGCTTGTCATTTTTGGATGTAGGAATGAGGCGCATAAATCGATAAGTTCCTAAAGGTGTAAAGAATTTTGGGTAAAATCATCATTTTAGCAGCAGCTATTCTACCTAACCACAATATTCCAATATTCCAAACATTTTGTAGGAAGTGAGTTGTTTCCAAATCTTTTCCAGTAAAACTGTATAGTTAGATTGAAACAGTGAGGATGGAGGATAGGACAGTATTATACCTAAATATGGGAGACTATTTTTAACCCACTGAAACTAGAATTTAGCTTTTAAGGTTCTGAGCTCAGCTCCTCCAAAATTTAAAGGGAGTATTTGGGACTTGTTTACATTGATCTTGTAGTAAGACACTTCCCTAAAATGGTTGAGTATTTCTACAACTTCCAGGAGTGAAACTAGGGGCTTTGTCATGAATGGTGTCATCAGCGAAAAGGCCACTTTTATGGGTTGTTCCATATGTATTAATACCAGTGATGGTCTGGGAAGTTCTGATTCTCTCCGCTAAGGGTTCCATAATCCAAGCAAAAATGAGGGGAGATATGGGACAGCTCTGACCAGTGCCATTGGTGATATCAAACGTATAAGATAAAAACCCCAAGGTGTAGACTAAGGCATTATGGCAGGAAGATAGTAAAAGGAGAGCAGTAAGAAAATTGCCTTGGAAACTAAATTTGAGCAGAGTGGCCCTCAAAAAGTCCCAGTTAACTCGGTCAAACACCTTCTCCGCGTCCAAGGAGAGAAGTAGAGAAGGCGTCCCCTGCTTTTCAATGACATCCAGAAGATCTATGAATCTCCTTGTGCCGTCTGAGGTTTGTCTATTTTTCACGAATCCCACTTGATCGTTGCTGACTAACTCAGGTAAAATATATACCAGACAGTTGGATAGAAGCTTAGAGAAAATCTTCAAGTCTGAGTTGAGTAGAGATATGGGGCAGAAGTTAGCCGGAGTATCAGGGGATTTGGCCACCTTAGGTAATGTAACTATCATGGCCGACAGCAATTCTTTAGGCATGGGTCTGCCATAAAAAAATTGCTGGAATTCCCTCATGTTTTCTGACAGTGTTGGAGAGAACACCTTATAATATTCATTAGTGAGTCCATCAGGACCTGGGTACTTGTGAGCTTAAGGGAGGCTATGACTTTCGTTATTTCCAAGGTTTGTATTTTTTTATTAAATGTTTCTAGACAGGCATTGGGGAACTTGGGAAGAGATATTTTGTTTAGGAATGTATTAATAGTATCCAGAGTGGGTTGTGGGGTGTCAATATCTTTAGCGAGATTATATAGTTTAGCATAATAGGATGCGAATTCATTCGCAATCTCCTGTGGATTGTGTTATATAGGGAAGGTATTCTGGATTTGGCTGATTTGGTTTTAATTCTGTTAAACTTATTCACCTTATTTCTACTGTAGTAATACATAGATTTAGATTTGCTAAGGAGAAATTCAAACCTAAATTGCATGAGAACATACAATTTGTGTCTGAGATCTTTCAGTTGTGAGATGAGGGTTGCCGTAGGTAATTTTTTATTTTCATTCTCCAGTTGAGCAATTTTATTAGTAAGTAATTCCATTTTTTTGGTGGCGTTTTTTCTTTTCAAGGGTGGAATATTTCAGAAAAAGACCTCTCATAGCTGCTTTGTGAGCACACCATAGTGTTGTTATGGTAACGTCTGGGGTTGAGTTAATTTTAAAGTATTCCTGTAGAGCTGAATGAAATACCTTTAGATATTCTGGGTTATTTAGAATAGAGTTGTTCAATCTCCAGGGAGTATAGTGTGATAGTGAGAATTGTAGCTTAACAGTTCTGGAAGTTGGGGCATGGTCTGACCAAGAAATGAGGGCTATGTCTGCTGAGATGACTTTCTGTAATAATACTTTGTCCACAAGAATCATATCTATGCGTGAAGTTATGCGGGGTGGAAAAGAAAGTAAAGTCTCTTTCAGATGCATGTAAAATGCGCCAGGGATAGAAAAATGCCTCTGTGTGTAGAAAGTCTCTGAAAGAGAAATCTTTATCTTTATTGTTGGTGGGGATTTATCCATTGTGGGATCTATGATCTTGATATAATCACCACACAGTATTGAGAAGCCTTGCTTTAAAGCCATTTATGTTGTGCAGAATTTATGAATGAAGTGGATTTGGGACTTGTTGGGAGTGTATATGGATGCAATGTTATACATCTGATTGAACATACTACAATCATATATCGACCATGGGGATCAGCATAAGTTGTAATAGGATTAAAAGAGACTGTGTCTTTAACTGCTATCATTACACCCACTTTCTTTTTCTCCAAATGTGGGGGAATCTTTTGTTATGCAGTCTGAAGCTATCTTTGGCTATCAAGTGTGTCTCTTGTATGGAGAGAATATCACATTTAAGTTTAAGTGACTCTCTCCATAGGCTCGATCTTTTGAATGGGCTATTTTACATTTTTAACATTTAAAGATGAAATTTTAAGTGCCCTAATGACCAATTAAATTATGATTATGAACCATAGGTTTGATCGGTGGTTTAAGTATAGGATAGGGGAATCGGTTAGCCCCAAATGGTTTGCCGTGTATCCTGTCTTCAACATTTAGAACATGCATGTCACCCTCATAACAGGTAAACTGAAAAACATAAAAACCAGAACATTGTAGGAATCTGATCACACATCTGCCGTGTGTAGGATTGGGGAAAATCAAGTAGGGGGGTACCTGCTAGGAAAAGGAAAAAATAAGTAACCAAGGTATTACTACCAAAATGGTAAGGTTGAGTAGATCCTCAGATCAACTAGAGGAGTAGAATGAAAAGAAAAGTTTCAGAGTGGTTAGCTCCGGCTAGCCAACAGCCATAACTTCTGAAAGTTCTCTCAGGTAAATGAAATAGATGTCCCTGATTATTGGGGTATGTGAAAGTACCTTGTACTACCACAATAAATGTCCATCTTTATCTTGAAGCTTTTACTACGGTCCATTCTTGCATCAGGGTTGGAGGTTTCTGTTTGGCTGGAGAACTTTCACCCTCTTGTGGTAGATGAAGAGACCATTTTTTCAGAAACTCCGCAGCTTGTGAGGGAGACATTAGAACAAAGTTAGTGCCATTCCTGCTGACAATATAGTTGTATGTTTAACAAATGCCCTTCTTCTTGCCAGAGTAGTAGGGGAGAGGTCCGTGTAAAATGATATTTGTATGAATCTCTCAGGAATTTCTTTTTTGCGACCAGCTTCTCTCAGCAGATTGTTTTTTAAGTGAAAAAAATGTAGTCTCAACAGCACATCTGTTGGCATGCCTGTAGGCATAGATCTGGGTTTGGACACCCTGTGTGCTCTATCTATAAGGAGGTCCCTTTCAGGGGTGTCAGGGAGAATTAACGTAAAAAGATCTATCAGGAACTCTTGAAGAGAGTCATTGGTGACAGTTTCAGGGATGTTCCTGAGTCTGATGTTATTTTTCCTAGACCTATCTTCGAGGTCTGCTAGCTTTAGTTTCATATCTTCTACATTATCTTGTGTTTCATTATATGAGTCAACCATGGAGTTGTGTGCCCCCTAAATTCCTCAATTTTCTCCTCCAAGTGTGCAGTCTGTCCCCAATAGCTATAATGTCAGCTCTGATGGTGTTTAAGGCTGACTGTATGTCTGAGTGGATAGAATTCTTTAAGTCTGCCATTAGGTCTTGCATTGCAGATACTGTGATTATGTCCTCCCATTCAGACCTTATTACAGTCCCAGAAATGCCTTCTAATGGAGAACTTTGAGCTGAGCCTCCACTTGAAGTGGACAGTTTACTTGCCGGATGACGCCTGATCTGCAGCTCCTAAAGGAAGGTTGTTGCCTTGTAGAGTGTTTGGAGATGGAGCTCAGCGCTTCCTGTGCTGCCTTGTGTGGTGAGCAGGCACCATCTTGGATCGGCGCAGAGGAAAAGAAGGAGGTGAGTTTGGTTGAAGGACCGGGAGTCCTATTTGTCCTCTTCATCCCTGCGCTTTCTCTATCTATTGCAGGGACCGTGGAGAAGCTCTGGTTGGCTGCGAGGAGCTTTACTATGAAAAATCAGCCGACGCTGCGGGAGCTCAAGCGGCGCGCGTCTTCTCAGCACGGCATCAGGCCACGCCCCCCAACTCATTCTAATCCTGCCTGTAATTATATCATATCTGTGTATAGATAAGACAGGATCCGCCATTCGCAATAGATGATTGTTAAAGCTTATCTATTCTTTCCTTGTACAGTGACCTCTGCGCAGGTCACAGAGCATGACTGCAAAAACTTTCCCATAGAAGTCAATAGGGTCCCTTCCTGCCATAAAGCTATTTTATAATAACACTGTGTAAATGCTGCTAAGAATACTTCAGGCAAGATGGTCACCCACATAATCATGTTCAGGGAATAAAATAAAAAAATCTACAATCAGAAAATTAAAACAAATTAGAAAAAGTGAGATGTGTTACTATCTGGTTTTAACTGGCAGATACAATTTTTGGTGACAAGTTAAGTTTAGACCATTTTCTACGCCTAAAACAGGCTTAGAAAATTATAAATGATACTGGCCTACCAGCTCGTCCCCTATCCGCCCACTTATTTAGACCTGGCATGAGCAGGAAATAGTAGCAGATTGCAGCGCAAATAAACTTTGCGCCACAATCTACGACAGATATACGCCAGAAGTCTGGCAGTTATACATTCTGTGCATACTGTAGCACCTGAAAGTTAAACTATTTTAATAACAGTAATCTCCAGCTTTAAAAGAAGGAACATATTTTCTGATTTTGTAACATTTTGTGGCATTATTCTTTTCATCTTTATTTATTTTTAGTATTTTTTAATTTAACTTGAGACTCACCAGTCACTTGATGGGAATGGACCTGTATTGTTTCATATATCTTTTTCATTACTGTAATTACATATTGTGACATGCATTCCCAAGAGAAATAAAGCTGTCATTAAGGAGGAAAGAGCGAGTTCACTATTACAGTTACAGCAGTATGTGATTGGAAAGAGAGAGATTAGTATGACAGAAATTACTCTACAAGGGCGTCATTAGAGGGATTACTTATCTGCCTGTCCAGATAGCCCTTGAGCAATGTGCTTTCTTTCTCTAGAGCTCATTTTGTGGCTACAGTAAATGTATAGTTTGGTTAGCCAGCAGAAAAATAAGGGGAAAACACAGCTGTCAAAGGTAGTCAACATTTTTAAAGACGAACTCTAGGAAGAATCCATTCCATACAGTGTAATGTATACATTACAATAAATAGAAAAAAGGGAGAGAGGGGAACAGCGCCTCCTGTGTGGGACCGTTTGGTATAGGGAGTCTAAAAATAATAAAATGTCCTTACCAGATGCGGTTGTGAGGAAGTCACAACCGCTTGTAGTGCTCTGCTGGTATTGCCCGACCAGCGTCCGGGGTTTTGCCTTGCTGCAGCCTCTTGTTCCTCCCACTGGTAGAGCGGTAATGAGTAGATAAAAAAGTAAATAAAAAAGGAAAAAGATTGACAGGCGCTGCTTGGCTGGAAACAGAGGACTGGAGTAGTACTGGAATTACTGCTTTTATTATGTCAACGCGTTTCGGGGGTTTGCTTCCCCCTTCGTCAGGACAATGTGAAAAATGCAGACATGATACAAAATTACATGCGATTTTAAAAGACATTTTGGCGCGCTCTGTGCGTGCAAGGGGAGGGAGGGAGGAGCCACGCCTTTTCGGCGGGACTAACTATCTATTTTCGTTATCAATAGGCTGTGGGATCCCAGAGGAAGTGCGGGCGTGTGGTCCGGCCCTAATGACGTAAGCTGGTGACGTATGGGATCTCCTTGGGCTTCCCTGAGACGGCTCGTATTCTTATGTGTGGTGTTGGGGCTGTCGCGTTGTAATTAGCACGCCCACTGTTCTTATCCACACCCTCCTAAGCTTCAAGGTACCGCCGTTAATTCAAAGAGATAGATATCTAGTAATTATGTCGCTTGTGATTCGACACAATGAAATGTGCAGTGATTTAAAAATGGGAACTAATTATACTATTTAAAATTCGTCAGGTGAGGTGAGAATTAGATGAAGTACATATAGGAAACACATTAAGATTTCAAGGGAGCAATATACACGTATATACACAAATATGGGTATATTAGTAAAAGTTAGTAAAAATGTTAATAATAATGAAGTAAGTGAACTATGTATAAAATGCATACACCTACATATATGTATATACACGCCCATACATATATATATACACATACACATATATGCATATGTATAAGCGTACCCGCTGGACAATGTTGATTACAGGATTGTTTCACTCATTTCATTTAAACCGTACGGGGTCAGGGTGTCTAGTTGGTATATCCAGAAGACCTCACGTTTTGCAACTTATCAAAGCGATTGAGGGGTTTTCTGGGATTTGTTCTATTGGGGTTACTTTTATGGTATGTTTACTTTTTCACGGGCAGTAGTACAGTGTCGAGATAAACCGTGTTTTAGGTACCCACGCTGTATGTTCGATCTATGCTGATTCATACGACAATGTAGGGCCTGTGTGGTGCGGCCCACGTACTGTAGGCCACATGCGCACTCAATTAGATATATGATATAGGTGGATTGGCATGTCAGGTATTGTTTTATTGGAAATGTCATCCCATTTCTATTTGACTTAAACATTGTTTGGTTATGTGTAATGATATGGCAGCATAGGCATCGTTTCGATCTGCATTTGTGGCTCCCAGTTATAGATGGAATAATCTGACTGTTTTGTTCTTTTATATGCTGTTTTGGTTTGCTGGGAGCTAGGATGCCCTTAATGGTGGGGGCCCGTCTGTAAGTGATTTTTGGATTTCGGGGTAGATGTTTAGATAGATGAGGGTCACCCAGTAGTATATGCCAGTGTTTGGCAAGAATTTCCCTAACATTTTTATTGGAGGTACTGTATTGTGTGACAAAATTTACTCGAAATTCATCTACTTGATTTTTATTGGATACCGTGAGGCATTCCTCCTGGGTGGTAGATATGGTTTTTCATTGCATTTTTTAAAAGTTGTGCTGGGTAATTTTTGTCAGAGAATCGTTTCTGTATAATGCGTACTTGTTGTAAAAATCTTTTTGTTTGTGCAGTTTCGCCTTATTCTTTTGTATTGGCTGTATGGGATATTTTGGAGCCATTTTTATGATGAAAACTTGAGTAATGTATGTAGCTATTCGTATCTACGGATTTGAAATAAGTTTTAGTGGATATGGTATTATTATTATTAGAAATTAAGATGTCTAGAAATTCTATTTCTATCTTACTGAACTTGGGGCTGAAAGTGATGCCCCATTCTGTAGTGTTTAGAGACTGGCTGAATGCTGTTGCAGTGGTCTCATCTCCATTCCATATGATGAACAAGTCATCTATGTATCGCTTGAAGTATACAATCTGATTTTTGTATGTTGGATGGTTGGTTATATAAGTTTCCTCGAACTCCCCCATGAAAAGATTGGCAAAGGACGGCGCTACCCGAGTCCCCATGGCGGTCCCTTTACACTGGTGGTATATGTTCCCATTATAAACAAAATAGTTGTTTTCCAGGATGAAGCGTAAACTGTTTAATAGGAAATTTATTTGGGGGTTTGAGGTTGATATCGCGTTCCAAAACTGATTTGACACACTCCAGACCCAGATCGTGTCTAATATTGGTGTAGAGGGATGTAACGTCCATAGTTAGGAAAGCATATGACTCTTGCCAGCTTATAGTTGTTAGTTCCCTAATGAGCTGGCTGGAGTCGTGGAGATAACTAGGAAGATTTTTAACATATTGTTGTAAGTGTATGTCCATGTACTGGGATAGGTTACTAGTTGCACACTTTGTGTTTGAGATAATCGGCCTACCAGGTGGATCTTCAAGGCACTTATGAATTTTTGGCAGGTGGTAAAAATATGGATTACATGGGGTTTTTGGTAGTAGAAAATTCTTTTCTTTTTTATTAATGTATCCACTAGTGAATGCTTCTTTTATTAGGTTAGTAAGGTTTTTACTTATGTTCGGGAAGGGGTTGTGTGAGATTTTTGTGTAGTAGGTAGTATCACAGAGAATTTTTGGGCCTCTTTTTCATAATCACTATAATTTTGGATGACTATGGCTCCCCCTTTGTCGGCTGGACGGATAATTATGTCTTGGTTGTTTTTGAGGGTATTTAATGCCTTTTGTTCAGATTTAGTGAGGTTACCTTTGTGATTCCATACACTCTGCTCCTGGGTGATTGTTTTTAGATCTGAGGATATTAGGTCAAAGAAAGTGGGAATATGATGACCTTGGCTCTGTAATGGAAAAAAGTTAGACTTTGGACGTACTTCTATGTGTCTAAAATTCTCATCTGTCTTATTATCATCTTGTCTATAGGGGTCTTTATAAGACAGATGAGAATTTTAGACACATAGAAGTACGTCCAAAGTCTAACTTTTTTCCATTACAGAGCCAAGGTCATCATATTCCCACTTTCTTTGACCTAATATCCTCAGATCTAAAAACAATCACCCAGGAGCAGAGTGTATGGAATCACAAAGGTAACCTCACTAAATCTGAACAAAAGGCATTAAATACCCTCAAAAACAACCAAGACATAATTATCCGTCCAGCCGACAAAGGGGAGCCATAGTCATCCAAAATTATAGTGATTATGAAAAGAGGCCCAAAATTCTCTGTGATACTACCTACTACACAAAAATCTCACACAACCCCTTCCGAACATAAGTAAAAACCTTACTAACCTAATAAAAGAAGCATTCACTAGTGGATACATTAATAAAAAAGAAAAGAATTTTCTACTACCAAAACCCCATGTAATCCATATTTTTACCACCTGCCAAAATTCATAAGTGCCTTGAAGATCCACCTGGTAGGCCGATTATCTCAAACACAAAGTGTGCAAATAGTAACCTATCCCAGTACATGGACATACACTTACAACAATATGTTAAAATCTTCCTAGTTATCTCCACGACTCCAGCCAGCTCATTAGGGAACTAACAACTATAAGCTGGCAAGAGTCATATGCTTTCCTAACTATGGACGTTACATCCCTCTACACCAATATTAGACATGATTTGGGTGCTGGAGTGTGTCAAATCAGTTTTGGAACGCAGATATCAACCTCAAACCCCCAAATAAATTTCCTATTAAACAGTTTACGCTTCATCCTGGAAACAACTATTTTGTTTATAATGGGAACATATACCACCAGTGTAAAGGACCGCCATGGGGACTCGGGTAGCGCCGTCCTTGCCAATCTTTTCATGGGGAGTTCGAGGAAACTTATATAACCAACCATCCAACATACAAAAATCAGATTGTATACTTCAAGCGATACATAGATGACTTGTTCATCATATGGAATGGAGATGAGACCACTGCAACAGCATTCAGCCAGTCTCTAAACACTACAGAATGGGGCATCACTTTCAGCCCCAAGTTCAGTAAGATAGAAATAGAATTTCTAGACATCTTAATTTCTAATAATAATAATACCATATCCACTAAAACTTATTTCAAATCCGTAGATACGAATAGCTACATACATTACTCAAGTTTTCATCATAAAAAATGGCTCCAAAATATTCCATACAGCCAATACAAAAGAATAAGGCGAAACTGCACAAACAAAAAGATTTTTACAACAAGTACGCATTATACAGAAACGATTCTCTGACAAAAATTACCCAGCACAACTTTTAAAAAATGCAATGAAAAACCATATCTACCACCCAGGAGGAATGCCTCACGGTATCCAATAAAAATCAAGTAGATGAATTTCGAGTAAATTTTGTCACACAATACAGTACCTCCAATAAAAATGTTAGGGAAATTCTTGCCAAACACTGGCATATACTACTGGGTGACCCTCATCTATCTAAACATCTACCCCGAAATCCAAAAATCACTTACAGACGGGCCCCCACCATTAAGGGCATCCTAGCTCCCAGCAAACCAAAACAGCATATAAAAGAACAAAACAGTCAGATTATTCCATCTATAACTGGGAGCCACAAATGCAGATCGAAACGATGCCTATGCTGCCATATCATTACACATAACCAAACAATGTTTAAGTCAAATAGAAATGGGATGACATTTCCAATAAAACAATACCTGACATGCCAATCCACCTATATCATATATCTAATTGAGTGCGCATGTGGCCTACAGTACGTGGGCCGCACCACACAGGCCCTACATTGTCGTATGAATCAGCATAGATCGAACATACAGCGTGGGTACCTAAAACACGGTTTATCTCGACACTGTACTACTGCCCGTGAAAAAGTAAACATACCATAAAAGTAACCCCAATAGAACAAATCCCAGAAAACCCCTCAATCGCTTTGATAAGTTGCAAAAACGTGAGGTCTTCTGGATATACCAACTAGACACCCTGACCCCGTACGGTTTAAATGAAATGAGTGAAACAATCCTGTAATCAACATTGTCCAGCGGGTACGCTTATACATATGCATATATGTGTATGTGTATATATATATGTATGGGCGTGTATATACATATATGTAGGTGTATGCATTTTATACATAGTTCACTTACTTCATTATTATTAACATTTTTACTAACTTTTACTAATATACCCATATTTGTGTATATACGTGTATATTGCTCCCTTGAAATCTTAATGTGTTTCCTATATGTACTTCATCTAATTCTCACCTCACCTGACGAATTTTAAATAGTATAATTAGTTCCCATTTTTTAAATCACTGCACATTTCATTGTGTCGAATCACAAGCGACATAATTATTAGATATCTATCTCTTTGAATTAACGGCGGTACCTTGAAGCTTAGGAGGGTCTGGATAAGAACAGTGGGCGTGCTAATTACAACGCGACAGCCCCAACACCACACATAAGAATACGAGCCGTCTCAGGGAAGCCCAGGGAGATCCCATACGTCACCAGCTTACGTCATTAGGGCCGGACCACACGCCCGCACTTCCTCTGGGATCCCACAGCCTATTGATAACGAAAATAGATAGTTAGTCCCGCCGAAAAGGCGTGGCTCCCCTCCCTCCCCTTGCACGCACAGAGCGCGCCAAAATGTCTTTTAAAATCGCATGTAATTTTGTATCATGTCTGCATTTTTCACATTGTCCTGACGAAGGGGGAAGCAAACCCCCGAAACGCGTTGACATAATAAAAGCAGTAATTCCAGTACTACTCCAGTCCTCTGTTTCCAGCCAAGCAGCGCCTGTCAATCTTTTTCCTTTTTTATTTACTTTTTTATCTAATGTATACATTAAGGATATTTCTAATTTCTCATGCCCCCTCTGCACTCCATTAGGCAGGGTTTGATTTTGATGTTTGTACTGTATATGAACAAGATCATATCACATAGGTAATAACATTTTTAATAAGGATCTCCTGAAGATCTGAACACAATTTTAATAAAATAGAGTTTTTAGCAGGTCCTTTATGTAAAGCAAGGGATCATTTTTAAAGCTATCATATCATAATGAGTAAGCTCCCTTCTTCAGCTTCATGCAATTATACAGCTAATGCAAACAAACCCTATATGCGGCAGCCCACTGCTCCATGTGCAGACACATGCAAACACTGGAACATGGGTAAATGCACTTACTATTAAAATTAGAAGCTCAAATTTTATATAGTAAGTATAGCAGTAATACAGTTCAGATTCATCAATGTTTACAGTGTTTGCCTTTGTCTGCGCATGGAGCAGTGTGCTTCTACATATATGGGGTAATTTATCAAACGGATGTAAAGTAGAACTGGCTTAGTTGTCCATGGCAACCAATCAGATTCCACCTTTCATTTTTGACAGCTCCTTTGCAAAATGAAAGGTGGAATCTGATTGGTTGCTATTGGCAACTAAGCCAGTTCTACTTTACACGAGTTTGATAAATGACCCCCATAGTATTTGTTTGCTTTTGCATTGCAGCCGTGGTATAGGTACAGCATGCACCTTTACTTCATTTCATATTGTTTGGTGGAGCTGGTCTAACTTTCCTTTTGCATTACACAGTAAAGGTTACGGTTTACTTTACACTTTTAGGGGAAAATGTCACATTGAAAATGTAGCCCAATCTGTGGCCAACATGGAGTGAAGCAGGGTGACGTAAATAGATTGATATATACATTTCTGGAAAAGATTTTTGTACGATTTGTTTTAAATTCCTGCTCATTCTGAGCTTAGGAGTCCAGTGGGCGGCCTTATCATTATATGCCAGCATTCGTTGTGTAGATGGATTAATCAATTACACAGAATATATGTGACATGGTATATATAAACTTTAAAGACAAGTCAAACTCAATATGTGTTCTGTGAATGAAATCAGTGATATGTCTCCAGTAAAGCTCTTTAGGAATCTGATTTTGTCCGTATTAAAAGACATATCTTATTCAGAACCAGTAGATTAAACACATTTTCTAAAAGCTTTCATGTTCCCCAGAACAAATGAAAAATTGAAGCAGGCCAATTAGCAACTCTGAATTCAATCTATTATGTAACATTTAATCTTTGTAGTTTAAAGGGAATATGTCACTAGCGACTTCCCTATCCAACTGTTTGCATAGACACATAGCTGTAGTTCACCTAATTAAAATGTTTTTTTTTTGTTGATCTAAGGTTACATTCCCAAGTTATAGTATTTTCTATTAATAGAAATTTTTTCTATAAAAAATTAGGCCTTGGGTGCAATGTGGGTGTCACCATTACTCTTGTTGCTAACAAGATCCAGTCTTTTCTGTGGTCAGCCCCTCTCTGGCTGCTTTGCCACTGCCTGGACTTTTCAAAGCAGCATGCATTAGAATTAAGGCCTGCTACTCCCATCTTGATCTTTTCTGTACCTCCCTCCTCTATGCCGACCGAAAGGAGCAGATGGAGCAGGTGCAAACAAATGGGTGAAATGCACCTACGTGAGATTTCAAGCTCTGAGTTTCTAATATCAGGAGCAGAGGAAGGTGTAAAGAAGATATAGGTGGTGAGGTACCCCCTAGTTGATGGTATGGCATAGCTGGGGAGTCAGATTTGAACTAAGTGATTATACGAAGGCTATTCTCAGGCTGTGGCAATCTCTGTTTTGGCAAGATAATTGGCTTCTTTTGTGTGTATTTAAAATTTCCACTGCAATAAGAAGACAAATTAAGGTAACAAATATTTAGCATGGACTATAACCAATGGTGAGGCTAAGGCATCTCCTTGTTTTAGCTGGTGGGTCCCCAGTAGGAAAGGAGTGAGGAACAGTGTGGTAGAGTATATAAAAAGGGGAACACCAGTACAAGGTTGCCATGTTCATATAAGCATCCTGACTTTTCGTGATCTTATTTATTGATTAATTGTATTATAAATTAATTTTTTGCATTATGTTTTTCCTGTACTTTCATGATCATTGCTAAGAACTGCTGTTATTTATTTCATTCAGGAAAAAAACAATAGTGTGTACAGAGATTGCAATCACATGTGGATAATTGTGCCTGAGGGAGTCTAATGGCCCCTCTGGCACATAAAATGATTGCAGGATTGTAAATGGTACAGGAATGCTGGAAGCAGAATTTGCATCAGGATCCAGACATTTTAAGTTACAGCTGTGGTCAGCATACACTGTGACAAGAAAGCCCCTGCGTAAATGCATTGTTAATACTTTATTTTTCTGGTGTGTTCCTTTTCCAAATTGCACTGTCTGGTGTTTCTTAAGTCTGCAAAATGTCTACAGCCCTTAATCGAGAGACACAATTATAGTAAGTAGAGGATAGGAGTTATAATAGCAAGAATGGTGGTAACAGTTACTTACTCTGACACTCCCCTGGACTGTGCAGTGATGTAACGGGCACAGCTTTCTTCCCTTTGAGGCATACCCTGGTCTTCGGGTTCTCCTGCCTGATGGTGGTTTGGGGTGCCCTTGATTGGTGATGAATTGTGAGGTGCAAGACAGGAGACAATGGTGAAGCAGTTGTGCAGTTGAACCATTCTTTACTGAAGATTCGAGTTAATCAGTTACAGTTCTCAGCATGCATGGACTGGCAGATGTTACACAAGTGCCCTTCCCACAGATGACTCTTTAAAGAAATTCTAACACTGCACTTCTCTATCTGAATCTTGCAAATGCAATTAGGAATGGGGTTTAACACTCCTCCTCTACAGCTCCTTATCTAACAAGCTTTTTGGGCTTTTTTCTGGTCTTTCTCTTGCACTGCTCTGGCTGATACCTATTCTGGGGCTGGCTTTACTCTCAGCCCCAAACACGTGCTCCCTCCTCTCTGCTCTGAGCTGTTTTAATCCCTCCTCTCTATATAGGGATTCGTCTTCTCCCCCCTCTGCAGATACCAGGGTCAGTATGTGATGTGTTTGTGTTTGTCTGATTTGGATACCACTGCGATTGCCCATAAAAATAACCATTGTGATGTTCATATGTTGGAGCCACATGTCTGTGACCAAACATACTTAGGGATCTATATCTGAAATAAAGTGGTTTGAGGGATATACATCATGCCTATGAATACCTTACTGCAGACTGTTAATAGACAATCATAAATAATGTACTATTATCAGCACTTTAACATATATTACCTTGATGGTGTGTATACATTAACATCTATTTATATGTATTCTATATGTGCAGTACATGCTGGCTGTATCTGTGTGGGGGGGGGGGGGGCATTGTTTTTACAGCACTCACCCGCAATGTTTATAATGTGTTTTGTAATATTCTGTGTAGATGTGACTGTTTTCAATAAAGCTTATTGTTCTACATTACATGTGTGGTTCAGTAGGGTTGGTATGTAACATTACTGGATTGCAGCAGCAGTTGTCACAACCAAGCCGGAATACATGCAAAACTGTTTGGGTCAAAACATGATCAGGTTAAGGTCCCCATAAGTTATCCACTTTTAACCGCTACAGGACCGCCTAACGCAGGGATGCGTCCTGCGGGCGGTCCTGTAGCTCTGAGATGACGCGCCAGCGCGTCATCTCGTGAGAGCCGAGACTTCCTGTGAACGCGCGCGTTCACAGAGAAGCGCGTCTCGGCAGTTCGGCTACAGCCTGCCAGCGATGATCCATCGCTGGCAGGCTGTAGATGCGAATTAAATCGCATCAAACAGCTATATCAGACGCTGTTTTGTGAAGAGCGTCTGATATAGCTGCTACCTGGTCCTCTGGTGGTCCCATTTGCTGGGATCGACCACCAGAGGACCAGGTAACACTGTAAAGTTGCACCAAACACTACACTAACCCCCACCCCCTCACCTATTAACCCCTTGATCACCCCATCTAGACCCCCTGATCACCCCCCTGTCATTGATCACACCCCTTGTAAGGCTGCATTCAGACGTCCATATGTGTTTTGCGGATCCGTGGATTCACGGATCAGCGGATCGGATCCGCAGATCCAATCCGCAGATCCTCAAAACACGGACACCGGCAATGTGCTTTCCGCATTTTGCAGATCCGCACATTGCCAGAACTATATAGAAAATGCTTTTTCTTGTCCGCAATTGCGGACAAGAATAGGACATGTTCTATATTTTTGCGGAACGGAAGTGCAGACCCGGAAGCGCGGATCCGTAATTCCGGATCCGAGCGGGACAAAATCTGTCCCCATAGAAATGAATGGGTCCACAATTCCGTTCCGCAAACAGAATTTCGGACGTGTGAATGGGGCATGAGGGTCCCCTATCACCGCCAGTTAGTTAGCTACTTGTTAGGTAGCTAGCGCCCAGCCCACCGCACCGCAGTCACTGATTTTGGCAGAGATTTTTTCATCCACATTGACCGATGCGAATGAAAAAATCTGTGCCGTTCATTTTTTTTTTTTCAGCCCAGAGGCTGAACGGAAAAAAAAAATCTCATTACCCGTATGCTCAATATAAGGAGAATCGCAGAAACTCCTAATGCTGGCCATACGTGTAATGATTGCGGAGACCCTCAAATGCCAGGGCAGTACAAACACCTCACATGTGACCCCATTTTAGAAAGAAGACACCCCAAGGTATTCGCTGAGGGTATGGCAAGTTCATGCAAAATTTTATTTTTTGTCACAAGTTAGTGGAATATGAGACTGTAAAAAAAAAAAAAAAACAATTTCCACTAACTTGTGCCAAATTTTTTTTTCTGTGAACTCGCCATACCCCTCACAGAATACCTTAGGGTGTCTTCTTTCCACAATGGGGTCACTTGTGAGGTTTTATACTGCCCTGGCATTTTAGGAGTCCTAAAGCGTGAGAATCCAAATGCGTAAAAATGGCCTGTGAAATCCTAAAGGTACTCATTGGTTTTAGGGCCCCTTTGCGCATCTTGGCTGCAAAAAAGTGACACACATATGGTATCGCTGTACTCAGGAGAAGTAGGGCAATGTGTTTTGGGGTGTATTTTTACATATACCCATACTGTGTGTGAGAAATATCGCTGTAAACGACAACTTTTTAAATTTTTTTATTCAAAGTTGTCAATTTACAGAGATATTTCTCTCACCCAGCATGGGTATATGTAAAAATACACCCCAAAACACATTGCCCTACTTCTCCTGAGTACGGCGATGCCACATGTGTGACACTTTTTTGCAACCAAGATGCGCAAAGGGGCCCAAATTCTAATGAGTACCTTTTAGGAGGGCATTTTTACGCATTTTTCTTCTCCCACTTTAGGGCCCCTAAAATGCCAGGGCAGTATAAATACCCCACATGTGACCCCATTTTGGAGAGAAGACACCCCAAGGTATTCGCTAGGGGCATAATGAGTCCATGAAAAATTAAACTTTTTGTCAAAAGTTAGCGGAAAGGGAGACTTTGTGATAAAAAACTATAAAAAATCAATTTCCACTAACTTGTGCCAAAAAAAAAATCTTCTATGAACTCGCCATGCCCCTCATGGAATACCTTGGGGTGTCTTCTTTCCAAAATGGGGTCACATGTGGGGTATTTCTACTGCCCTGGCATTTTAGGGGCCCTAAAGCGTGAGAAGAAAAATGCGTAAAAATGCCCTCCTAAAAGGTACTCATTGGAATTTGGACCCCTTTACGCATCTTGACTGCAAAAAGTGTCACTCATGTGGTATCGCCGTACTCAGGAGAAGTAGGGCAATGTGTTTTGGGGTGTATTTTACATATACCCATGCTGGGTGAGAGAAATATCTCTGTAAATTGACAACTTTGAATAAAAAAATGTAAAAAGTTGTCGTTTACAGCGATATTTCTCACACGCAGCATGGGTATATGTAAAAATACACCCCAAAACACATTGCCCTACTTCTCCTGAGTACGGCGATATCACATGAGTGACACTTTTTTGCAGTCAAGATGTGCAAAGGGGCCCTAAAACCAATGAGTACCTTTAGGATTTCACAGGCCATTTTTATGCATTTGGATTCTCACGCTTTAGGGGCCCCTAAAATGCCAGGTGAGTATAAATACCCCACATGTGACCCCATTTTTGAAAGAAGACACCCCAAGGTATTTCGTGAGGGGCATGGCGAGTCCACAGAATTTTTATTTTTTGTCACAAGTTAGTGGAAATTGACATTTATTTATTTTTTAATTTTGTTTTTTACAAAGTCTCATATTTCACCAACTTGTGACAAAAAATAAAATTTTACATGAACTCACCATACCCCTCACGGAATACCTTGGGGTGTCTTCTTTCCAAAATGGGGTCACATGTGGGGTATTTATACTGTCCTGGCATTTTAGGGTCCCCTAAAGCGTGAGAAGAAGTCTGGAATCCAAATGCGTAAAAATGCCCTGTGAAATCCCAAAGGTACTCATTGGTTTTAGGGCCCCTTTGCGCACCCAGGCTGCAAAAAAAGTGGCACACATGTGGTATCACCGTACTCAGGAGAAGTAGGGCAATGTGTTTTGGGGTGTATTTTTGATATATACCCATACTTTGTGTGAAAAATATCTCTGTAAACGACAACTTTTAAATTTTTTTATACAAAGTTGACAATTTACAGAGATATTTCTCTCACCAAACATGGGTATATGTAAAATTACACCCCAAAACACATTGCCCTACTTCTCCTGAGTACGGCGATACCGCATAAGTGACACTTTTTTGCAGCCTGGGTGCGCAAAGGGGCCCAAATTCCAATGAGTACCTTTAGGTTTTACATGGCGGCTCACAATTTAGCCCCGCCCAAAATGCAAGAACAGTAAACACATTCCACAAATGACCCCATTTCGGAAAGTAGACACCCCAAGGTATTCACTGAGGGGCATAGTGAGTCCGTCTGAGATTTATTTATTTTTTGCCAGAAGTTATCAGAAATTGAAACTTTTTTATTTTTTTCTCAGAAAGTGTCATTTTCCACTAACTTGTGAAAAAAAATGAAATTATACATGAACTCACCATGCCCCTCCGCGAATACTTTGGAGTGTCTTCTATCTAAAATGGTGTGATTTGGGGGGTATTTATACTTTCCTGACATTCTAGCACCTGAAGAAACATGACAGGTGCTCAGAAAGTCAGAGCTGCTTCAAAATGCCGAAATTCACTTTTTTGCACCATAGTTTGTAAACGCTATAACTTTTACCCAAACCAATAAATATACACTTATTGGACTTTTTTTTTATCAAAGACATGTAGAACAATAAATTTAGAGAAAAATTTATATAGAAATGTAGTTTTTAAAAAATTTTACAACAGAAAGTGAAAAATGTAATTTTTTTGCAAAAATGTCGTTAAATTTGTATTAATGGAAAAAAAAGTAAAAATGTCAGCAACAATGAAATACCACCAAATGAAAGCTCTATTAGTGAGAAGAAAAGGAGGTAAAATTCATTTGGGTGGTAAGTTGCATGACGGAGCAATAAACGGTGAAAGTAGCGTAGTGCAGAATTGTAAAAAGTGGCCTGGTCATTAAGGGTGTTTAAGCTAGGGGGGCTGAAGCGGTTAACAATGATTCATTCTTATTAAATGTGAAATGATCCCCCTGAAAGTGAAATGATCTCACAAAGACTAGGTCATATCTATGGCAGGCTTGCACCTTTTGAAGCAGGGAATGGGATACATGCAGGTTCACGATCACCCAGTAATGTTCCTGTATTACTTTATAAAGACAAGCAGCTGGATCTGAACTCTCTCCATCTAACAATAGCCTAAGAATAAAGGCTCCATTCGCACTAGTCCATGTTTAATTAGTTATTTGAACTAGGTAAGATTGATCCAGGGCTTCCCTTTATTCCCAACCACAATCCCCAACACTTCTTTTCTATAACATAATCATTGTATTTTATATCTCCAAAGAAAAAAATGAAAAAAGGCCTTCCCGAGGACGCTATCTGACTCCTGGTCATACATCACACAAAATACATCATTATTCATGTCAAGAGGGATGATCAAGGTCTTCCTGTTTTATCAACGATTAAGCTGAAGAGGGAGAAAAAATTGGCAGCAAGCCAGAGATGTTCTTTCAATTTCCATACAAGAGAAGTAGCAGGAGCAATAGCTGCTCTCCAAAGCACATTGATGCCGGATCCTTGAAAATGGATTCTTCTGTTTTAATGTTTATTTATAGAGTTTCCTACTATGTGTCTTCAGTTTGGTTACTTATCTTTGCATCCATATATTCAGCATTTGTTTTATCAAATGGAAATTAAGGAAATTTAGTTGCAAAATGTTAAATGTAATTTATCCAATGTGTTTCAAGGAAATAAGGCTTCACAAAAAAACTGTTAAAAAGCACAGTTTACCCAAATTACTTAATATACACATTTCTTTCTCTTTCCTTCCATAGTCACCAAGTTGCTAGTTCTATATTTATGCCACTTAGGTTTGTGTCTGAACCTCGATCGGTGCAGAAAGTGCAAAAATTGTCATTAGATGTGTCCAACTCAGGCATAAAACAAATGATGCATGTTAACAAAGCTTCATTCTTAATTCCATGAAAAAGAGATACATGCATGGGATATTCTATATGCTGCTTTTAAAAAAAACAAGATCAGATTTTCAGAATAAGATTCAATACATTTTGTATGTTTCAGCACACATTTTCACTCAAAATTCTGCAAACGGCTTAACCCCTAAGAAACCGCCAATACATCTCTTTGCAGCAGTCAATAAAGGACCTTAGGCTAGGCTGACGCATTTTACAGAGGCCTAGTCTAAGATTTGCACGGGTTTCTCATGCAGTGGAGAGCAAGCGCACAGCTCTCACATAACAGCCAGGCTCCTGCTCTAACAGCCCTGACCGGCAGAAGCTCTAATTCCAGTTTTTTAAACCTTTAGATGCCACAGTCAATAGCAACTGCAGCATAAATGTGGTTTCAGAGGGAGGAGGCCAGTCTGTTACGCACCAGCAACACCGCAAATTAGATTGTAAAGTGCCAATGTCTTCACATGGCAGCCAGGGATGTAATTAGGCACAATACACATATACATAATGCACTACTTAAGAAGTACAGTGCATTATAGAAGTGAAAAGATAATAGCATGTCAAAGTTCCCTTGTGTGAAAAATATGTTGTAAAAATAAGAGTGAAATAAAGTTTTAGTAAAAAAAAATCTCAAGGGTAAAACATATAACCTTTTCCATTGAAAAATGCTTTTTAATGAAAAATATGCAAATAAAAAATCCCCTTTACAAAAAACAATGGCAGAGTTGCTGTTTTATAAAAGTTAATCAATGAGATATGTGTACCCCAAAATAGAGGCATTAAAAACAAGACCTCATACGGCTACATCGACAGAAACATACAAAAGTTAAAGCTCTTGGAATGCGACAATAATTTTTTTTTTTTAAAGTTGTTGTCACTAAGGCCCAAAACAGAGCACCCACTGTTTATCCAGAGATCTAAAAGGGTGAACCACTGAATATTATTATCAAGGACCAAAACAGGCTGGTCACTAATGGGTTAATGACTAGGCTTGAACGAACCCGAACTGTATAGTTCAGGTTCGTACCGAATTTTGGGGTGTTCGGGACACGGACCCGAACCCGAACATTTCCGTAAAAGTTCGGGTTCAGGTTCGGTGTTTGGCGCTTACTTGGTGCTTTTTGAAAGGCTGCACAGCAGCCAATCAACGAGCTTCATACTACTTGCCCAAAGAGGCCATCTACTACTACTAATGGCATGGCTTTGATTGGCCAGAGCAGCTCTATATAAGCTTGATTCACATAGCGCTGTACGTCACTCTGCTGTTACAAGTGTAGGGAGAGGATGCTGCTGGACTTGTGATTTCAGGGAGAGAATAGGAGAGAATCTAACTCTGCAATCTACCTAGAAATAGTTGTGTGGGTGTAGGGCACTATCCTTTTATCCTGTCCTGAGCTTATTGACCAAAAAATACTAACTTTTAGAACTCAGTTAGGTGGGTGGCGGCGGCCATTTTATGCATGCTCAGTGCACCAGCACTGCATCTGAGCTTTTGGCACATTGCAAATCACCATTTTTTGGGGGAAAACTACAACATCTGTATTAGTCAGTATACAATTTAAGCTAGAAATACAGGGAGTGCAGAATTATTAGGCAAATGAGTATTTTGACCACATCATCCTCTTTATGCATGTTGTCTTACTCCAAGCTGTATAGGCTCGAAAGCCTACTACCAATTAAGCATATTAGGTGATGTGCATCTCTGTAATGAGAAGGGGTGTGGTCTAATGACATCAACACCCTATATCAGGTGTGCATAATTATTAGGCAACTTCCTTTCCTTTGGCAAAATGGGTCAAAAGAAGGACTTGACAGGCTCAGAAAAGTCAAAAATAGTGAGATATCTTGCAGAGGGATGCAGCACTCTTAAAATTGCAAAGTTTCTGAAGCGTGATCATCGAACAATCAAGCGTTTCATTCAAAATAGTCAACAGGGTCGCAAGAAGCGTGTGGAAAACCAAGGCGCAAAATAACTGCCCATGAACTGAGAAAAGTCAGCGTGCAGCTGCCAAGATGCCACTTGCCACCAGTTTGGCCATATTTCAGAGCTGCAACATCACTGGAGTGCCCAAAAGCACAAGGTGTGCAATACTCAGAGACATGGCCAAGGTAAGAAAGGCTGAAAGACGACCACCACTGAACAAGACACACAAGATGAAACGTCAAGACTGGGCCAAGAAATATCTCAAGACTGATTTTTCTAAGGTTTTATGGACTGATGAAATGAGAGTGAGTCTTGATGGGCCAGAT
Source organism: Bufotes viridis (assembly GCA_033119425.1). Taxonomy (NCBI): domain Eukaryota; kingdom Metazoa; phylum Chordata; class Amphibia; order Anura; family Bufonidae; genus Bufotes; species Bufotes viridis. The sequence continues at coordinate 29,311 of JAKVIS010000014.1, forward strand.
GGATGGGCCCGTGGCTAGATTGGTAAAGGGCAGAGAGCTCCAGTCCGACTCAGACGCCAGCAAGGTGGAGGTGGAGTACTGGTTTGGGCTGGTATCATCAAAGATGAGCTTGTGGGGCCTTTTCGGGTTGAGGATGGAGTCAAGCTCAACTCCCAGTCCTACTGCCAGTTTCTGGAAGACACCTTCTTCAAGCAGTGGTACAGGAAGAAGTCTGCATCCTTTAAGAAAAACATGATTTTCATGCAGGACAATGCTCCATCACACGCGTCCAAGTACTCCACAGCGTGGCTGGCAAGAAAGGGTATAAAAGAAGAAAATCTAATGAAATGGCCTCCTTGTTCACCTGATCTGAACCCCATTGAGAAACTGTGGTCCATCATCAAATGTGAGATTTACAAGGAGGGAAAACAGTACACCTCTCTGAACAGTGTCTGGGAGGCTGTGGTTGCTGCTGCACGCAATGTTGATGGTGAACAGATCAAAACACTGACAGAATCCATGGATGGCAGGCTTTTGAGTGTCCTTGCAAAGAAAGGTGGCTATATTGGTCACTGATTTGTTTTTGTTTTGTTTTTCAATGTCAGAAATGTATATTTGTGAATGTTGAGATGTTATATTGGTTTCACTGGTAAAAATAAATAATTGAAATGGGTATATATTTGTTTTTTGTTAAGTTGCCTAATAATTATGCACAGTAATAGTCACCTGCACACACAGATATCCCCCTAAAATAGCTAAAACTAAAAACAAACTAAAAACTACTTCCAAAAATATTCAGCTTTGATATTAATGAGTTTTTTGGGTTCATTGAGAACATGGTCGTTGTTCAATAATAAAATTAATCCTCAAAAATACAACTTGCCTAATAATTCTGCAAGTATTTTCCAGATCTGCAAGTGTTAAATTCAAGTTTAATATATACAGCATTTATATTCTGTTAGCAAAAAAAGACTTTTTGGGCAATCTACAACATCTGTATTAGTCAGTGTGCAATTTAAGCTCGAAATACACCCATCATTTTCTGGGGTTTGAAAAACACACTTTTTTGATGGTGAAAAATCGGCACTTTTGGTACCCAGAGTGATGGAGCATGTGATTGGGCCATGTGACCATGTGACATCATCACAGGTCCTTTTCCTACTAGCAAGCTAACAGTGAGGATGCCGGGCTTCGCGATCAAATGGACCAGGTAAGTTATGATTAGTTTATTATTTTTAACCTATTCAGCACCGGGTTCAACATTAGGAAGATGGCCAAGGGTATTATTTTACATTATAACTATGTTATAATGTGAAATAATACTGAACCGGTTACACATCCCGATGGTTGCATAGCAACCATGCGGGAAAATCGCAACGCATCCGCACATGATTGCGGATGATTGCGATTTTTCCGCATCCCCATTCACTTCTATGGGGCCTGCGTTCCGTTAAAAACGCAGAAGATAGAGCATGCTGCGATTTTCACGCATCGCAAAAGTGATGCGTGAAAATCAACTGTCATGTGCACAGCCCCATAGAAGTGAATGGGTCCGGATTCAGTGCGGGTGCAATGCGTCCTCCTCACGCATTGCACCCGCGCGGAAAACTCGTCCGTGTGAAAGGGGCCTTAATGACCAGACCACTTTTTACAATTCTGCACTACACTACTTTCACGGTTTATTGCTCGGTCATACAACTTACCACCCAAATTAATTTTACCTCCTTTTCTTCTCACTAATAGAGCTTTCATTTGGTGGTATTTAATTGTTGCTGACATTTTTACTTTTTTTGATATTAATAAAAAATTACCGAACTTTTTGCAAAAAAATTTCATTTTTCGCTTTCTGTTGGAAAACTTTTCAAATAAAACTACATTTCTATATACATTTTTCTCTAAATTTATTGTTCTACATATCTTTGATAAAAAAAATGCAATAAGTATATATTTATTGGTTTGGGTAAAAGTTATAGTGTTTACAAGCTATGGTGCAAAAAAGTAAATTTCCGCACTTTGACTTTCTGAGCACCTGTCATGTTTCCTGAGGTACTACAATGCACAGACAGTAGAAACACCCCACAAATACCCCATTTCGGAAAGTAGACACCCTAAGGTATTCGCTGATGGGCATAGTGAGTTCATGGAAGTTTTTATTTTTTGTCAAAAGTTAGCGGAAATTGAATTTTTTATTTTTTTTTCTTACAAAATCTCATATTCCACTAACTTGTGACAAAAAATAAAATTTTACATGAACTCACCATACCCCTCACGGAATACCTCGGGGTGTCTACTTTCTAAAATGGGGTCACTTGTGCGGAATTTTTACTGCCCTGGCATTTTAGGGGTCCCTAAAGCGTGAGAAGTAGTTTGGAATCCAAATGCGTAAAAATGCCCTGTGAAATCCTAAAGGTACTCATTGGAATTAGGGCCCCTTTGCGCATCTTGACTGCAAAAAAATGGCACATATGTGGTATTTCCGTACTCAGGAGAAGAAGGACAATGTGTTTTGGGGTGTATTTTTACATATACCCATACTGTGTGTGAAAAATATCTCTGTAAATGACAACTTTTTCCATTTTTTTATGCAAAGTTGTCAATTTACAGAGATATTTCTCTCACCCAGCATGGGTATATGTAAAAAATACACCCCAAAACACATTGCCCTACTTTTCCTGAGTACGGAGATACCACATGTGTGACACTGTTTTGCAGCCTAGGTGCACAAAGGGGCCCAAATTCCAATGAGTACCTTTTAGGAGGGCATTTTTAGGCATTTGGATTCCAGACTTCTTCTCACGCTTTAGGGCCCCTAAAATGCCAGGGCAGTATAAATACCCCACATGTGACCTCATTTTGGAAAGAAGATACCCCAAGGTATTCCGTGAGGGGCATGGTGAGATCATAGAAGATTTTTTTTTTTTGGCACAAGGTAGCAGAAATTGACTTTTTTTTTTTTTTGTTTCTCACAAAGTCTCCCTTTCCGCTAACTTGTGACAAAAAGTTCAATTTTTTATGGACTCAATATGCCCCTCAGCGAATACCTTGGGGTGTCTTCTTTCCAAAATGGTGTCATTTGTGGGGTGTTTGTACTGCCCTGGCATTTGAGGGTCTCCGCAATCATTACATCATGTATGGCCAGCATTAGGAGTTTCTGCTATTCTCCTTATATTGAGCATACGGGTAATGAGATTTTTTTTTTCTGTTCAGCCTCTGGGCTGAAAAAAAAATGAACGACACAGATTTCTTCATTCGCATCGATCAATGTGGATGAAAAAATCTCTGCCAAAAATGTGCAAAAAGAAAAAAAGAGGGGAAAGGACATAGGAGTGCTTGCGAAGTAAAGCTGCGATCGCTAATAAAGATCCAAAAAGCTCAAAAATGATCTTTATAGCGCCGCAGCGATTTTACGGTGTTTTTGCAGTGATGAAAAAAATGAGACTAATACTATTATAGATCTGACTGTGATCAGTTCTGATCACTTACAGATACTATAAAGTATCAACGCTGATTAGCGATAACCTATTCAGCGAATCAGTGATTGCGGTGCGGTGGGCTAGGCGCTAACAGAAGCTAACTACCTACCAAACCTAAAAGTCAATACTGGTGGGAAAAAAAAAGTGACATTTAACACTGATCACTTTTTTCCCTTTCACTAGTGATTGACAGGGGTGATCAAGGGATTAATTGGGGTTATGGTGGGTGATCTGGGGCTAAATATGTGGTGCTTGGTGTACTCACTGTGACATGTGCTCTTTGCAGGGTCCAACCGATGAAAAGGAACCAGCACAGAGCACAGAAGCCATTTAATGCATTATATTTATAAATATAATGCATTATATAGCTGATAATTCCTTTTTTTAAAAGTCACCAGCCTGCCAGCGCTGATCACTGGCTGGCAGGCTGGTGACCAACTTGCCCTGCGCCTTTTCCTACATTCACTGCGCCTGTCCAGGCGCACAGATCACGTCATCTCGCGAGATGACGCGTCGCTGAGGAATAACCCGACCGCCGAGATCACGCGATTCTGTGTGAGGCGGTCCGGAGCTGGTTAAGCTAGAAATACACCCATCATTTTCTGGGGTTTGAAAAACACACTTTTTTTTTCAAAAAACAGTATTTTCCAGATCTGCAAGTGTTAAATTCAAGTTTAATATATACAGCATTCATATTCTGTTAGCAAAAAAAGACTTTTTGGGCAATCTACAACATCTGTATTAGTCAGTGTGCAATTTAAGCTAGAAATACACCCATCAATTTCTAGTGTTTGAAAAACACACTTTTTTGACAAAAAAACACTATTTTCAGGCCTTGCAGCATCAGCATGTGTGAAATTACAGGCTTATATACTGCTGTCAAGTTCAGTTGTTAAACAAACAGTCATTTGGGCGCAAAAAATTTAGTTGGCAGCCTTTGATGCAGATGTCATTGTGAGATACACCCTTAATACATTTGGATTACATTCAGAGATTTTAAATACCTCCAATTGGTGCACCAATATTGAAATCAGGCCTACAGAGGTTCAGGCCCTGTGAGATCCCCCCTTTAAATACAGGGGTTTTAATTAGGCATTTGAAATACAGCCATTTGAAATACCGCCTTTTTGTGCAAAGATATATTTACTTCAGACCTAGACTGATACAGGGCGTGTGTGATCCCCCCTATACATACAGGGGTTTGAATTAGGCATTTGAAATACAGCCATTTGAAATACAACCATTTTGTGCAAAGATATATTTACTTCAGGCCTACACTGATTCAGGGCGTGTGTGATCCCCCCTATACATACAGGGGTTTGAATTAGGCAGTTGAAATACAGCCATTTGAAATACCGTTTTTTTGTGCAAAGATATATTTACTTCAGGCCTACACTGATTCAGGGCGTGTGTGATCCCACCTATACATACAGGGGTTTGATTTAGCCATTTGAAATACAGCCATTTTGTGCAAAGATATATTTACTTCAGGCCTACACTGATTCAGGGCGTGTGTGATCCCCCCTATACATACAGGGGTTTGATTCAGCCATTTAAAATACAGCCATTTAATGCAAAGATATATTTACTTCAGACCTACACTGATTCAGGGCGTGTGTGATCGCCCCTATACATACAGGGGTTTGAATTAGGCATTTGAAATACAGCCATTTGAAATACCGCCTTTTTGTGCAAAGATATATTTACTTCAGGCCTACACTGATTCAGGGCGTGTGTGATCCCCCCTATACATACAGGGGTTTGATTCAGCCATTTAAAATACAGCCATTTACAGCCATTTAGTGCAAAGATATATTTACTTCAGGTCTACACTGATTCAGGGCGTGTTTGATCGCCCCTATACAGACAGGGGTTTGAATTAGGCATTTGAAATACAGCCGTTTTGTCCAAAGATATATTTACTTCAGGCCTACACTGATTCAGGGCGTGTGTAATCCCCCCTATACATACAGGGGTTTGAATTAGGCATTTGAAATACAGCCATTTTAAATACAGCCTTTTTGTGCAAAGATATATTTACTTCAGGCCTACACTGATTCAGGGCGTGTGCTATACCCCCTATACATACAGGGGTTTGATTCAGCTATTTAAAATACAGCCATTTAGTGCAAAGATATATTTACTTCAGGCCTACACTGATTCAGGGCGTGTGTAATCGCCCCTATACATACAGGGGTTTGAATTAGGCATTTGAAATACAACCATTTGAAATACAGCCTTTTTGTGAAAATATATATTTACCTCATGCCTACACTGATGCAGGGCGTATGTGATCCCCCTATACATACAGGGGTTTGATTCAGCCATTTAAAATGCAGCCATTTTAAATACAGCCATTTAGTGCAAAGATATATTTACTTCAGGCCTACACTGATTCAGGGCGTATGTGATCGGCCCTGTACATACAGGGGTTTGAATAAGGCATTTGAAATACAGCCATTTAAAATACAGCCTTTTTGTGCAAAGATTTATTTACTTCAGGCCTACACTGATTCAAGGCGTGTGTGATTCCCCACCATACATACAGACGTTTGATTCAGCCATTCAAAATACAGCCATTTTAAATACAGCCATTGGTTTGTTAATTGAAAAAATGGATTAGAAAGGGAAAATTTGCCACAAAATATCGAAATTCTGAAATGTTATCTTCATTTGCAAATAATTCTTGTGGAACACCTAAAGGTTTAATGATGTTTGTAAAATCAGTTTTGAATACCTTGAGGGGTGTAGTTTCTAGAATAGGGTCATTTTTGGGTGGTTTTTATTATGTGAAACTCACAAAGTGACTTTAGACCTGAACTAGTCCTTTGAAAGTGGGTTTTGGAAAATTTTTGAAAAATTTCAAGATTTCCTTCTTAACTTCTAAGCCTTGTAACATCCCCAAAAAATAAAATGGCATTCCCAAAATGATCCATACATGAAGTAGACATATGGGGAATGTAAATTAATAACTATTTTTTGAGGTATTACTATGTATTATAGAAGTGGAGAAATTGAAACTTGGAAATTTGCACATTTTTCAAAATTTTTGGTAAATTACTTTTTTTTACTCAATTTTACCCGTGTCATGATGTACAATATGTGACTAAAAAACAAACTCAGAATGGCCTGGATAAGTAAAAGCGTTTGAAAGTTATCACCACATAAATTGACACTGGTTAGATTTGCAAAAAATGGCGAGTCCTTAAGGTGAAAATGAGCCCGGTCCTTAAGGGGTTAAAGACATACTTGGAAAACATAACCTACAGCGCTACAGAACATACAGGGTCATACAGAGCTACACTAAATTTTACCAAAATTTACCAAAAATTTTGAAAAATGTGCAAATTTTCAAGTTTCAATTTCTCCACTTCTATAATACATAGTAATAGCTACAAAAATAGTTATTAATTTACATTCCCCATATGTCTACTTTATGTATGGATCATTTTGGGAATGGCATTTTATTTTTTGGGGATGTTACAAGGCTTAGAAGTTAAGAAGGAAATCTTGAAATTTTTCAAAAATTTTCCAAAACCCACTTTTAAAGGACTAGTTCAGGTCTAAAGTCACTTTGTGAGTTTCACATAATAAAAACCACCCAAAAATGACCCTATTCTAGAAACTACACCCCTCAAGGTATTCAAAACTGATTTTACAAACATCGTTAACCCTTTAGGTGTTTCACAAGAATTATTGGCAAATGAAGATAACATTTCAGAATTTCGATATTTTGTGGCAAATTTTCCATTTTAATCCATTTTTTCAATTAACAAAGCAAGGGTTAACAGCCAAACAAAACTAAATATTTATTGCCCTGATTCTGTAATTTATAGAAACACCCCATATGTGGTCGTAAACTGCTGTTTGGCCGAACGGCAGGGCACAGAAGGAAAGGAACGCCATATGGTTTTTGGAAGGCAGATTTTGCTGGACTGGTTTTTAAACACCATGTCCCCATTTGAAGCCCCCCTGATGCACGCCTACAGTAGAAACACCCTAGGCACGCCACTGTTAAGGGGCATAGCTAGAGGGGATGCCGGGGCATGTGTCCCAGGTGCAGAGCCACTTTGCCTTGAGCAGAGTACATATTATGCTAGGGCAGCAAACTAAAGCTTTTTGCAGTATAAAAATTACCATTATTTTGAGAAATAAGTATTGTTATTTTGTCTGTGGACCTTTTTATCAGTTACACACATTTTGTATAAACGTTTCCCATTCCTACTTCTGCTGAAGCTTTACCTCAGGTGCCCTGTAATGATGGAAAATTTCTGCGCACATAATAAAGTAGTTTACAGGAAAATGGGAGCAAAGTATCATAGGACATTGGGGATTCTTAGATTGCACACTTCCTGTGATTAGGCAGTGAATAGATCAGGGCAGCTTTACTCAATGATTAAACCATGATTTGATCTAAAGACATTAATAGCATCCTCTTAATAGCTCCTGGTAGTCGGCTGCTATTAGCTATGTTGCTAGGGCTGCCAGGCACTGCCAAGCACAGCTCTTGACGTAGGCTACATTATCCATTTCACATTTAGAGATGGAATTATATGTTTTAGGCAGCAAAATCTTTAAACATAACTTACCTAGCTTCATATAATTACTGGACATGAAAAAAAGACTTTTATATTGACTGAAGAAACGAGCCATGCTTAATTCACACAGTCAATGCTAATAATGACAGCTTTGAGCATCCCCACGTCTAAAGTCAATACAGTAAGTTTGTTAAGGTCCCTTTACACAGACTGACACAGCAGGCAATTCATTTATGATAATTGCTTGCTTGTCAACGGAGGTGAGAGCTGCATTTACATGTAGTAATTATTTCCTCTGTATATGAATGAGCATTTACTACTACAATCAATTGTCCCTATATAGCAGTGGTGGCGAACCTATGGCACGGGTGCCAGAGGCGGCACTCAGAATCCTCTCTGTGGGCACCCGCACGCTGGAAAAAGTGTATGGTGTGCCAGTTTGCCTTAGACTTTTCCCGCCATTCATCAGCGCAGGATGCACTATGTACAGCACACAGGCAGCGCACTTAGTGTATGCAAGCTATTATACTAAAAACCTGATTCCAAAAAAGTTGGGACACTATACAAATCGTGAATAAAAACTGAATGCAATGATGTGGAGGTGCCAACTTCTAATATTTTATTCAGAATAGAACATAAATCACGGAACAAAAGTTTAAACTGAGAAAATATACCATTTTAAGGGAAAAATATGTTGATTCAGACTTTCATGGTGTCAACAAATCCCAAAAAGTTGGGACAAGGCCATTTTCACCACTGTGTGGCATCTCCCCTTCTTCTTACAACACTCAACAGACGTCTGGGGACCGAGGAGACCAGTTTCTCAAGTTTAGAAATAAGAATGCTCTCCCATTCTTGTCAAATACAGGCCTCTAACTGTTCAATCATCTTGGGCCTTCTTTGTTGCACCTTCCTCTTTATGATGTGCCAAATGTTCTCTATAGGTGAAAGATCTGGACTGCAGACTGGCCATTTCAGTACCCGGATCCTTCTCCTACGCAGCCATGATGTTGTGATTGATGCAGAATGTGGTCTGGCATTATCTTGTTGAAAAATGCAGGGTCTTCCCTGAAAGAGATGACGTCTGGATGGGAGCATATGTTGTTCTAGAACCTGAATATATTTTTCTGCATTGATGGTGCCTTTCCAGACATGCAAGCTGCCCATGCCCCACGCACTCATGCAACCCCATACCATCAGAGATGCAGGCTTCTGAACTGAGCGTTGATAACAACTTGGGTTGTCCTTGTCCTCTTTGGTCCGGATGACATGGCGTCCCAGATTTCCAAAAGAACTTTGAATCGTGACTCGTCTGACCACAGAACAGTCTTCCATTTTGTCACGCTCCATTTTAAATGATCCCTGGCCCAGTGAAAACGCCTGATCTTGTGGATCTTGCTTAGAAATGGCTTCTTCTTTGCACTGTAGAGTTTCAGCTGGCAACGGCGGATGGCACGGTGGATTGTGTTCACTGACAATGGTTTCTGGAAGTATTCCTGAGCCCATTCTGTGATTTCCTTTACAGTAGCATTCCTGTTTGTGGTGCAGTGTCGTTTAAGGGCCCGGAGATCATGGGCATCCAGTATGGTTTTACGGCCTTCACCCTCACGCACAGAGATTGTTCCGGATTCTCTGAATCTTCGGACGATGTTATGCACAGTTGATGATGATAGATGCAAATTCTTTGCAATTTTTCGCTGGGTAACACCTTTCTAATATTGCTCCACTATCTTTCTGCGCAACATTGTGGGAATTGGTGATCCTCTACCCATCTTGGCTTCTGAGAGACACTGCCACTCTGAGAAGCTCTTTTTATACCCAATTATGTTGCCAATTGGCCTAATTAGTGTTAATTGGTCTTCCAGCTCTTTGTTATGCTTAAATTTACTTTTTCCAGTCTCTTATTGCTACTTGTCCCAACTTTTTGGGATTTGTTGACACCGTGAAATTTTGAATCAACATATTTTTCCTTTAAAATGATACATTTACTCGGATTAAACGTTTGATCTGTCATCTGCGTTCTATTACAAATAAAATATTGACATTTGCCATCTCCACATCATTGCATTCAGTTTTTATTCACAATTTGTTTAGTGTCCCAACTTTTTTGAAATCCGGTTTGTACATGGAAGATATACTGGACTGTAGTATTCAGGTTATTATACTACATGGAGAATATACTATACTTGACTGTAGTATTCGGGTTACATTGCCGTGTTGGCACTTTGCAATAAATAGGTGGGTTTTCGGTTGCAGTTTGGGTTGCAGTTCAGTCTATAAAAGGTTCACCATCACTGCTTTATAGAATTATCGTTTCTAGGCAGCAATGTAGGCTGCACATGTGTGGAAAGGCTGGTGAACCTCACGTCAAGTTATTAGGACACATGCCTTGGTTTCCTCTCTACACAAGGTTCGTCACACTTTCCTCTCTGCCAGAGAGGGACCACTATAGGATTTTGCGGTATTTTAATTATGTGATTGAGGTTACATACAGTACAGGCACTTTTGTCATTTCCAGTATGCTGTGCCTTCTGCCCCAACACAGTAAGTGCCATACAACATTTCTCATGTCACTTAGGGTTGCATTTGAGTGGTTTGGTATCTAAGTATATTTTTGAACAACTGTTGCATTATTTTGACGGTTTTATGCATGACCTTCTTCATTTGTCACAATTAGGATGTCACATACATTATTGTATATATACTTGCACTGCCACTTTATATGCATGCTGGAAAAGGGCTTGTAGTTTGCCGAAATGTTGCATCACTGGGTTTTATTATGGATTAAGGCTCTCTTCATTCTATTAATCAAGTATGTGTGCTGCCTTTTTTTGGATAAAGTGAAATGATTAATGACTCTAGCCCTGGTAGTCTAGGTCAGTAAAATCAGAATCCCTGGTGTTCTAGGCCTGTGAAAGGATTACTGTCAGTATTAATTATGGTCTAGGGCAGTGAAATGGTTAATGTCTGCATGCCAGCTGGTCTATGACAGAGCACCATTCAGGAATGCTCTGCACCATTATCAAGATGGAAGCCCAGGGAATCGGCACTGAAGCAGACTTTCCTTGGATGAGGATAACTTCTGGAGAGGCAAGATGGGGGTTTTAACCAAGTAGCCACACCCTTGCATATGCCACTCCTAGCTTCAATCCAAAATATATCAGGAATGTTGATTCATAAAATTAATTTAAAAAGGGATTAGATATTTCACCAGAAAGTCATCATATTACAGGGTATGTGCAATAGGCTGCTGAGAACAGTAAGTAACTGAGGGAATGATTAATATGTATATTCATAGTAGAATAGGATTTTCACCCTAAATGAATTCAAAATGAGGTTGTTTCACCTTTCTCTGGAATACACTTCAGGACAGCTATATAAAAAGAAGTCTACCTCTTGACTATAATTTATATTGTAGCAACATAACCTTATCTATTACAACTTTATTTCTACTTTGTACTATTTTCCTAGGATTGTATATTCTGTAGCTAAAGGGGCTGTCCCATTTGGATAAGCCGTTTTGTAAACTAAGACTGAGTGCTCATTGCTGCAGGTCCAGCAGCAGTTATTATGGCTGAGGATAGTCGCCTAAGGCTGCAGCAGCAAACATAATACATGGGAGTAATACAAACGCTTATTGCAGTGGTTCTGGTTAAGAGGGGGTATTCCCCAAGTGGAAGACCCCTCTATGATGTCCTTGTACTCTGATAAGACATCTGAAAAATTAATGTCATGACTTGAAGCCTTTAAATTTTGGCAAACTAATGTAGTAGTAGATAAACAGAGAGATTCTGATAAAATGGTGAATATGACATGACACAACACAGTACAGAAAGCAAGCGCAGCAAACAGAACAATATGCATGAATGGATACTGCAAGTCAGTAGTTATAACATGTATAATGTTACTGTGTGCTATGAACTACATAATACAATACCTGCTCACTAACCCAGAAGGGTCCCTAGGTAACTAAGTAACTTACTGTTTGGGAATGAGAACTGGAAACAAAAAATCCACAGTTAAGAGTCAAAATGCCATACATCTGCATTAGCAGATTTAAAACTGACGTCCCTGAAATGCCTTAGAGGCAGAGTCAGCTAGTTCATTCATTATTCATCTTATTGTTATTCTCCTTGGTCATTCACTTGTGAGACAAGAATACTGGTGAATACAATACACACTAAATGAAATATAAATATTATGACACAGTCAGTGACATGGTGACAGGTAACGTATAGGGTAAATTAAATGGTAAATGGAAAAACTGCCAATTTTTGAATTCAAACGTTATAAACTACATAGAACCCCTAGGACAAATATTGGCTTAAACCGCCAGGATAGCATGATTCAACAAGCTGAACACACATTGCCTACAGGTTTCTGTTTGTCAGCACTAACACAAATTAAATATCCAGGTACAAGAAAAGTGGCTCACACAGATGCTTAAAAGACAGGATTGTCCTAAAGATTTGGATTAAGACGTTGCATGATTATTCTCCTAAAAAATGTACGTATAACATGGGAATTGTTAATCACATGCTGCAATTAGACAAGAATAATAAAGTGCAGTTTGCTTAACCCCTTAAGGACCGGGGGTTTTGGGATTTTTGCGTTTTTGTTTTGCGCTCCCTGCCTTCCAAAAGCCATAACATTTTTATATTTCCGCTCACATAGCCATATGACGGCTTATTTTTTGCGGGACAAGTTGTACTTTTTAACGCTACCATTTATTTTTGCATGTGATGTAGTGGGAAACGGGAAAAAAAATCCAAATGGGGTGAAATTGCAAAAAAAAGCAATTTCACCACAGTTTTACGGGTTTTTAAATTACAACGTTCGATTTGCGATAAAACTGACTGGTTAATTTTATTCTTCAGGTCAGTACGAATCCGGCAATACCTAATATGTATAGTTTTTCTTATGCTTTTGATAGTGAAAAAAATTAAAAGTGGGAATTTTTTTATTTTATTTTTTTGTCGCCATGTTTTGACCCCTATAACTTTTTTGTAATTATGCGTACGGAGCAGTGTAGGGGCTCATTTTTTGTGGGGAAATCTGAACTTTTAATTGATACCATTATGGGGTGCGTATGATGTTTTGATCACTTTTTATTCATTTTTTTAGAAATGAAGCGCCCAAAATGGCGAATTAGCCATTTGGACGCTTTCTTTCCGTTTTTATGTTTACCGTATGGTGAATATTTTTAATATTATTATAGTATGGGCGTTTTCGCACATTACGACACCCATTATGTGTAATTTTTTTATTTTTTTATTTATTTTATTTTCATTTTTGGGAAAGGGGGTGATTTGAATTTTTATATTTTTTTATTTAATTTTTATTTTTTAAACTTTTTTTTTTTTTTTACTACTTTCTTATAGTTCCCATAGGGAACTATAAGATGCAATCATCAGATTGTTATTCTCATATATTCCAATGCAATAGCATTGGAATATATGAAAAATCGATATTTCCTATGGAGCCTATTACAGTCATAGGCTCCATAGGAATACTGTGTAGTAACCTAGGTTTCATTCACAGAAACCTAGGGTACTACATGATGCCCGGCCCCCTTGTGGCCATCAGGGAGCCGGAGCAAAACCGAAAGTGAAACTTTCGGTTTATGCTGATCAGATGCCGTGGTCAGGATTGACCACGGCATCTGAGGGGTTAAATGTCCGCGATCGGCATCGCTGCCGGTCGCGGACATGAGCTGCGGGTGTCAGCTTGATGAATCAAGCGCTTACCCGCAGCTCATGCGCCCGCTCCGTGCGGGCGCCATCTTTAGTGCGGACGAAGGGCGTACATGTACGCCCTTCGTCCTTAAGGGGTTAAATAATAACATTCACAAATGCTCAATAATGTTATTCTGTGGCGGAGTGTTTTATCTGCAGATATTTCATTAGAAAGGCAACTGCCTTGAATGACCTCATCATCCAATGTAAATATTGCAAATTTTTTTCAATGTCTGGTTGTTGTGTCAAATAATGAAAAATAGTGAGTAAAATTAGTAAAAATTTAAACAAATTCAATTGAACTCTATAATAAATCAGTAGACAGTAAAGTCCTCTATAAGCACCTGTCAGTAGATATGTGTATTAGGCAAGCCAGGTAGTAAGATAGTAGATGGGAATGTTACAAACAGGGAATGCTTTGCTGCCTGATCCTCAGCTGTTTACTAGTATTTTTTGAAGCAGTCGCATCTGGTTCATTTTATCAACTTGCTTAGCCTGCATAACCCTTTCATGACTGGGCCCAAAAAAGGCCTGAATGTCCAGGCAACTTTTTGTGATTTTGTGCATGTGGTGGTTTAGTGACCGTAGCTTTTTTATTTGTTTGAAAAAAGATTTATTTTTTTACTTGACACTTAGGACTTTTTATTAGAATGTTTTTTAGTTTTTTTTTCTTTTTTTAGGTTTAATTTGGAGGAAAACCGCTTTTTAATAAAAAGTAATTTTTTTAATATAGCTTTTTATTTCTTAAATATTAAAACGGACACAAAAATTAATTATTATTAATAATTATTGCAATGGGTTCCCTATTTTGTGATGATCGTTTTCATATATGACATGAATAGGTTTAAGAAAATGGGGCGATTATGGTGATGGTTTCTCTTAGTGACTGCATTTTTTAAAAATAATTTTTATTTGCATTTTTTTTTTACTTATATTTTAAATTCTTCTGGCACATAATATGTCTCCCAGGACGGTCATTAAAAGACCTCTGGAGAACACTGATTTTTTTTTACTTTTTTTACTACTGTTTACAAGCAGAGCTGATCAGGGTCTCAGACCCTGCAGCTCTGCTCCTGCCCCTGCTCTGCCGCTTCCTGCTCCCTCCACCATGCGCTGGCTCAGTGCTCTTCTGACAGCACAGGAGAAGGCAGGAGCAGTAATAAACCGCTCCTGTCTTCTACTCAGGGTCCCTGCTGTGTCTGTCAGCCAGTACCCGACCTGTTCCGGCTGGATTACATGCGCTTTAATCCCAGTGCTAATCAGCGCTGGGATTAAAGCGCTGCCTGCACATGTATGTATGTGCTATCTGCACGGGGCATGTGCAGATAGGACGTATATACACAGTGGGCAGTCGGGAAGAGGTTATTTTAGGGAGGAGTTTATAACTCGTTAGCCTTTCTTGAATCGTCAGAGCTTCTGTGTTTCTTTGCTGGGTATATCGAAAGTTGTGTCCATCTGTTTGCAGATTTTTGCATCATAGTCTAGGCCAGTGGTGGCAAACCTATGGCACCGGTGCCAGAGGCGGCACTCGGAGCCCTCTCTGTGGGCATTCACACACTGGTAAAAGTCTAAGGTGTACCAATATGCCTTAGACTTTTTCTGCCATTCATCAGCACAGGGACAAAAAGCACACTGAACGTAGACAGGCTATTATAGCTAAATGATAAAGTACATGGAACATATACCATATTGGACTGTAGTATTCAGGTTACATTGCCGTGATGGCACTTTGCGATAAATAAGTGGGTTTTGGGTTACAGCTTGGGCACTCGGCCTCTAAAAGGTTCACCATCACTGGTCTAGACTATTGCTATTGTATTAGTGTGCCCTGAAACCTATGGTCTCTGCTGTTTTCATTGCTACTAGCATAGTAGTTGTGTTTGGTGTAGATCCTCTTTTTTTTTTGCTGTTTGATTTGTCTTGGCTGTCTTGTTTAGTTATTATTATAAGCAGGGTCCGTTCTGCTGTATCTTTATTTCTGCTCACTGTCATTCATTGCCCTCTACCTAAATACCATTACCATCCTCCACCTCTATTTCCGGATTTCTCCTTTCTTCATCCGTTGCCATCATCATTCGGTGCCTGTCATCTATCAGTGAGTTATTTTTGTGTTTATGTTTCCTTTCAGTGTTGATGCTTGTGACCGTTCAGTTGTTACACAATTCTACCCTGCTTTCCTGGGGGCATAAGAATACGAAGACACAATGTGAGTAGTTGAGAAAGGCAACTGCTATAGGTGAAGTCTAGTTTTGCGGCTTTGTGAACAACCAATTCATGTTTCCTGCGTGGTAAAATCAGCAATAATCTACTGACAGGTTCTCTATAAGGCACAGGGGGATTTGAAACTCCAAAAAAAACAGAACAAAGGAACTCCCACTGATATAAAATTCATCGGATAGAATCAGCTAGAATTTTGGACTATTTGAATTTAAAAATTAAGGGTAAATTTCTCACATTGAATATACTTCCTGCTCTATGTGCACCGTCACTGCAGATTCTCCCTATGCGCAGATTAAAACATCCGGTGTCGGTGGGGAGCAGCCAATGGCAGGCGGTGATGGGGACGAGTGACGCTAGGGAGCGGGTGATGCTAGGGAGGCTCGCCCCCTTCCCCGCCTGCCATTGACTGCTCCCCCCCAACACCGGATGTTTTCATCCGCGCATGGGGAGAAACAGCAATGGTAGTGTGGGGACCAGGAGCAGCGCAGGGAGCGAGGAGCCAGGTAAGTATATTCAATGTGAGGGGCCCGGCATATGGGGGAGATTTTTATACTCTTGGATAACTCATTTAATGCTTAGATATAATATCTAAGTAAGTTACATTGCATTAATAAAATGTCAAGAAATGATATAGTAAATAGTTAACAGCACAGAACTTTGGCTTTATTGCATTTTAGATCATAGTCAGGAAAAGTCTGTTCTCTGACTGCCTTCTGAAATGGACTCCTGCCAAAATCTCGTTCACAAAGCCTCACTTTGTACCTTGACAGGATGCGTCTAAGTGGGGCAGGAAATGAAGCCATCACTTTAGGGGAATGAGCTTAGGTCCAGAGGAACTCTACAAACTGTGTATGTTTCTTGCACATTACATAAATGCAGGCCAGGGCCTGCTGCATGTCCTTTCTGACTTGGGAGGTTTGCAAAGTGCTGCCAAATAATAGAGTTCCCAAACTTCATTTCCGACAACACAGTCTCTGCAATGTCAATGATCATATCCAGACTATTGCATCTTCTATAATGATGTAGTTAATGAACTACTACTTTGCTTAGTAAAAGTAATACATGTAAATGAAGTATAAGTAAACAGTGGTAATAAAACACATTCCATCCAAAAAAAATAACCCTTCAAATTAGTTGAATTAAAATTCTGCTAAAGTAAACTTGCTGAGTTCCTATGCAAATGTTGACATGAGCGTATTTTTTCAGAATTAGACTGAAGCGGAGTCCAGTCCACCTGCTCTACTATTCTCAAATTCACACACATTTAGCTACTGCTTGCTACTGCAAGGTTTCTGCATGCAGTTTTAGAAGCCAAAACTAGGACTAAATTCAAAAAAGTGCAATCCGTTCTTTATACTTTATCTCCTTTTATTGTTCCCTTCTGATTTTGGCTTCCAAAACTGCATCAGGAAACCTGACCATGTGGCCATACCCTTAGGTGTGTAGCACAAGATAACAGGTGCTCTGGATAAACCTCTATGCATTTTTCTGCATAGGCTTCTGTACAGAGCTTCAAAAACATCAACATTTTTTTAGTAGAGTCTGATACCATTTCTGTAATTAGATAATACAATGTACAAGTCATACGAGAATCACAAAGCCTTCACTGTATCTAGATAAGAACATATATAATGACGTTTATATGAAACAGTTTTTTATTTCTGGCTGGAATTCTTAATACATAGTTGAAAAACTGTAATGTCCTGAATGTACATGGCATTCCTTTCCTGCACATGATGGATGTCAGATTAGTCAAAGTGCTTAATAAGCAACTTTCCTTAATCTTTTGGACACAATTTAATCTACATACCATAGCCCTTTGAAGATTTACTTGTCAATAAAGAAAAAAAAAAAGAAAAAGCTACTTTTCAATAGGGCCTAACACAATTTAAAAAGATAATTTTTTGTTTTTGTTTTTTTGAGCAAGGATGTTTCAGATACTGCAGGACATGATTTCAGTGTCTTGACTGCCGGCAGATGAAGTGGTGGCCTATTTGAAGGGTTGAACATCGATTTATAGGATAGCCGCCTTACATCTGGCAGAATTAGACGCAGAACTTGTTAAGAGCTCATTTGCATCCCTTTCTTCCCAGAATTCCAAAGAAGCAAGTATGGTCTATGTCTCCTCACGTCATTTAGGGCTCTCTCTCCCCAAGGAGAGATTGTAGCCCCCAGATCTTGACTGACAAAAGTAACAATCTGTAAAATCTGAGTAATTCATTGCCAAAGGATGGAGTGATGGCAAGTTAATCCTTGCCTCTTGCTCTTTGTCCAGCTGCTGACTAAGGTGCTGGTCAGTCTTCCTCTTTAGCTGGGCTGGTTGTCCCACCTCCTTGCCTGAGCTTTGAGGTTTTCTAGTGACCATCGAAGGTGTGGTATCTTGTCTGATGTACCATACCTAGCCAGATTACAGATCCTGTCATCTCATCTCCTGTCCTGACCTTGGACTGTGTCTCATTTTGCTCCTTGTCACTTGCCCCGACCTTGGAAATTGCTATCCGGATTACACATGTACTCATCCTGTCCTGACCTTGTATTGTATTCAGACTACACTTTTTGCCTGATTTCTTGGTGCTTCGCACCAGCATCCCTGACCCCCGTGTGTCAGCAGCTAACTACACCAAGACTACTCCGGGAGGTAGCAGCCTGGTTGGTCCCCTGCAGTGAAGTCCAGATCACTGTATAGGGGTTAAAGGTTTAACGCAAAGTCAAACTGGTTAGGGGGCACAGTGGGTCCATACCCACTGTCTCTTACAAAAGTGATCTGGTTTCCATTAGAAAACCAAGCATTTTACTGCACAAAAAAAGCTCTGCACGCTGCTCTCTTTTGACCATTATTTTTGATGGAATGTGCAATGGAGGCTACTTCCCATCTAATCACCCATCTGTGACTAATCAGACCATTATAGTGGCACCACAACTGAGATATTTACCACCAGTATCTATTGTTTTGAGACATACAGAAATCAAAATGTGTGCATATTACTGTAGCAAACACTGTAATTAATAATTTATGTATTAAAGCTAATATGCTGCAAAAGCAGCAACACATTTATCATGACCCCTGTCATGGTCCTTGGAATACTGAACCATGTTTCCTTGATTATATTACACAGTGGTGGGTCCTCCATCCTGTCCTAGGTTTAAATCACTCTGTGGTTGCTTTATTGTTCACAGTTTGTCTTTAGGATAATCCCCTCCAAACGGTTCCATGTTCTGGAAGGAAGACTCCTGTTGGAACTTACATACAGCCTGCCTGGTGTTTGTTCTGAGCTATTACTACTGGATTTGGCACATAGCTGTAGTTCGAATCCCGGATTATCGAATGACTGAACAATCAGACATTGCGATCTGAAATCTGTGGAGTGCCGGGAGAGTGGAACAGAGCGAGCAAGGGGTTTGTTACATTGGTGGCAGCAGTGAGATTTGCTCTCCAGTTACTAGGACACTCCAAACCACCACAAGGAATGACCAGCTATGCAGCCTGCAGGAGAGACACGCTGAAAGACTTACTTGAGAGCCGAGAAGGAACCGCTGGGACAAAGAACAAGGCCACCCTGATCAGTGAGCTAGCCGAGATGGATCAGAGGGATGGTGATGCTGGACCTCGGTCCCTTGAAGACTTGTTTCAGCAATAAGTTTGAGAGCCGTTGGCATTATATGGTGCCAGCCCATCAGAGACGGCCATACAGAATGCCATTAGAGATATCCGGCTGTAGGATGAGTGACAAAGGAGAGAACTAAAGCGGCAACATGAGTGGAGAATGGCGCAAATACGGCAATTAGAGACAATACCTAGAGATACAGCGCCTTTCAGTAAGTTGCCCTTTCGCGCATTCAAACTATTTAAGGAAGGAGAGGAGGAAATTGACGCATTCCTACAGGACTTTGAGAGACTATGCCAGATATATAAAGACCTACATGGAGTGGGCACATTGTCTGCAGTGGAACCTTAAGGGCTGGTTCCAGGGAAGCCATGCTCATACCATAGAGGACAGTTCTTAGAACAGTTCTTTAACCACACCCCTCCGATAGTACGGGATTGGGTGCGAGATAAGCGACCACGGACTGTACAGCCAGTGGCTACTTTGGCCGATGAATATCTGGACTCTCGGAGGTCAGGTGGAAGCTAGTGCTATCCACTACCTCAGCCCAGTTTATCAGCCTCTAACCCAACTCCAGTACCACAGTGATCCGCCTCTAGAGCCTCAGCCCGAACAAACCCTCCTACTGGACCTAAGTGTTATACCTGTAACCAAACGAGTCATCTGCAGCGATATTGTCCTACCCAATCCACGAGGTACTGAGAGACTGCTAATCCATCCAGACCGGCGCTCATTGCTTCCAGAACGAGCCCAACCATCGAGATGTTTAGGAAGAGTGCGGCGAGCTTTTTGAGGCTGATCCCGTCCAGGCTGCTGCCAGAGATAATCTGCAGCACCATCGTCAGACAGAATGGGTTAATGGGCAGCCGGCCCAGGGACTCCACGATTCTTGGGCTACGATTACCCTCATTCATCCTCATATGATTCCCCAGTTGGCCCGGACTGGCCAGACTGTTGCAGTAAGGGTAGCAGGGGGAAGGTGCTACATTTATCCCCCCCCGAGTCCACTTGGATTCGGACTCAGGGGCGCGACAAGTGCAAGTGGGGAGTTACCTGCGGAAGTACTTTTGGGGAACAATTTAGGGCATTTAACTTCCTCATATGCCCCAGAGACCGCCATGGCTGTGACCACCCGACAACAGAGTCAACTTCAAGACAACTCCACTCCTATGGGGACCCAGATACGACCAAAGCCTCCTATGTTACCCTGACTTGACAATCTCATGGGATTCTCCCGCCGACGTTAGGCAAGAGACCCAGAGTGACCCTACTTCAGCTGGTTATCGGGACAGGCGGGCAAGGATCCAGGGGGGTTAGGGGAAGACAGAATAGAATGGGAGTTTTTTTTTTTATCGTTACACTGAGGGGGTGGTCACCAGAAAGTGCGAGGGTCCCCACAAACAGCTAGTCGTACACCAGAAATACAGACAGGAGCTATTGCGGCTGGCTCATGACATCCCCTTTGGCCAAACATTTAAGGATAGCTAAGACCCAGAGTCTGTTGTCTCGTGCTTTCTTCTGGCCTAGGTAACATGCTGAGGAGCGAGAATACTGCGGGCCTGTGAGACCTGTCAGAAGGTAGGGAAGACAGGGGATCACCCAAAAGCCTCCCTGCACCCCTGCCGATCATTAGAGAACTGGATAGAGCTGGATAGCGGTTGATATTATAGGACCACTGGC
Organism: Bufotes viridis; assembly: GCA_033119425.1. NCBI lineage: Eukaryota > Metazoa > Chordata > Amphibia > Anura > Bufonidae > Bufotes > Bufotes viridis. The sequence continues at coordinate 50,541 of JAKVIS010000014.1, forward strand.
CTGCCCCAGTGCCACGGGGAAGTAGTATATTCTTACGGTGGTGGTGGAGGCCATTCTCCTATCCAAAATCCAGGCTGATATGGTAGCCGATGCCTTACTGCGGGTGTTTATTAGGGTAGGGTTCCCCTAGGAGATATTGTCTGATCAGGGAACCCAGTTCACAGCCGAGCTGATGCAGCAGCTCTGGCTCCTCTGTGGGATTAAACCCCTCCAGAGCACCCCCTACCATCCTCAAACTAATGGGCTGTTTGAAAGATTTAATGGGATCCTGAAGCAGCTGCTTCAGTCCTTCGCAGAGAGTAGGAAGGATAGGGAGAAATATCTTCCCCATCTACTGTTCGCCTAAAGAGATGTACCCCAAGAGTCCACGGGGTTTTCCCCATTTGAGCTGTTATATGGGCGAAATGTTAGGGGATCCTTAGACGTAGTGAAGGCCCAGTGGGAGGGAATAGAGGATCCGGAAGGCCTCCCCATCCTTAGTTATGTCTTGGAACTCAGGGAGCGACTGCAGGAACTTACCGATCTAGTCCATGAGAATATGCTATCAGCCCAGAGTCAGCAGAAGGTTTGGTATGATCGGTCTGCTCGGATTTCGCACCTTTTGTGTCGGACAGAAAGTCCTGGTACTAAAACCCCTGAAGCAAAATAAATTACAGGCCTCCTGGCAGGGCCCCTATCAGGTGGTAAAACAGCTGTGCGATACCACCTACGTGGTCGCCAGCTGTGCAGACACAAGAATTAAGAGGACGTTTCACATCAATATGATGAAGGCCTATCACGAGAGGGCTGAGGTGGTAGCCGCCATATGCACTCCTGCCGCCGAGGACTCTGAATACCTACCAATGTTGGAGCTTCCCAAAATCAATAACCGTTCTGGGGGGTTGGAAGATATTCAGCTATTAGATAAGTTAGGATCCCAAGAATGAGAACAGGTCAGGGAATTACTCCAGGACCGGCAAGAGATGTTCTCAGCACTCCCTGGGTACACTAACATAGCAGGTCACAATGCAGAGACCCCTGGGCAGGAGACCCTAAGACAACCAGCCTATAGGATTCCCGGAGCCGTGCAAGAAGGGATGAAAGCAGAGATTAGGGAGATGCTCAAGTTAGGGGTGATCGAGCCATGAGTAAGCGCCTGGGCTTCCCCTGTAGTATTAGTCCCAAAATGGGATGGCACGACCCGATTTTGTGTGGACTATAGGCAACTGAATGACTGTACTGTGACAGACGCCTACCCTATGCCCGAGTGGACGAATTGTTGGACAAAATAGCTCAGGGACACTATCTGATGAAGAATGCCCCGACTTCCTTCCAGCGGATGATAGATCAACTCCTTGATGGTCTGCAAGATTTTGCATTCTCATATCTTGACATCGCAATCTATAGCCAGACATGGGAGGAGCATCTCAGACACCTGGGCATAGTGCTAGATAAGATCCGAGCCACAAACATAACCCTGAAGCCAGACAAATGTAATATCGGGATGTCTGAGGTGCAATATCTGGGACATAGAGTGGGATGTGGGAAGCAGAGGCCAGAACCTGCAAAAATCGAGGCCGTCCTAAACTGTCCAGTTCCCAGAACCGACCCAGGTACTTGCATTTTTAGGGACAGCAGGGTACTACGGGAAGTTTATATCTCACTATAGTGACATAGCCAAACCGCTGATGGACCTGACCAAAAAGACTCCCTAGACAGGTCCTGTGGTCCCCGGAGTTTGAGACAGAGCCCTAATGCAAGCTCCCATACTGGCAGCACCCGATCCTAACAAACGCTTGTCGTACAAACAGACACATCCATGTTCAGACTGGGAGCTGTACTAAGTGAAGTTGGCGACAACGGAAAAGAGCACCCGGTGACGTATCTAAGCCGCAGGTTGTTATCCCGTGAAGTTGGATATGCTACCATGGAAAAAGAATGTTTGGCCTTAGTCGGGGTTTAAAGACATTGCAGCCCTACGTGTATGGACGCTCTTTTACCTTCATGACGACCACAATCCCTTGATATGGCTAAACCGGGTGGCGGGAGAGAACGGCCGACAACTAAGGTGGAGCCTGGCTTTGCAACCATACAATTTCACCATACAATATCGGCCAGGGCTTCAAAACCTTGGAATACTGAACCATGTTTCCTTGATTATATTACACAGTGGTGGGTCCTCCGCCCTGTCCTAGGTTTGATTCACTCTGTGGTTGTTTCATTGTTCACAGTTTGTCTTTAGGATAATCCCCCCCAAACGGCTCCATGTTCTGGAAGGAAGACTCCTGTTGGAACTTACATACAGCCTGCCTGGTGTTTGTTCTGAGCTATTAGTACTAGATTTGAACGTCCCATAGCTGTAGTTCAAAGCCCGGATTATCAAATGACTGAACAATCAGACATTGCCGTCTAAAATCTGTGGAGTGCTGGGAGAGTGGAACAGAGCGAGCAAGGGGCTTGTTACAACCCCCATGACAGTTTTTGTCATTAAATAAATCGCAAGATGCTGTTTTGTGACTTTTATATGATTGGGTGTCAAAATTTTGGTGCATGCAATGTTTTTACTCTACCCTCGCAACTGGGGAGTGGTGGGAACGGTGTGGCGGCGTAGTGGAGACAAGGCCATTGGCCCAGCAAATTCATTAACATTTATGCCCACTTCCAGGCATAAATGGCAATTGAAATCTACCTCAGCTAGAGCAGATTTCAATCTAGGTGCCTCCACATAAATCAGGCGCATCCTCCAGCAGCACAGGGGCTATCACAGTCTGGTATAAAAAGCCAGTCTTTGATAAATGGCCCCCAATATGTACAGAAAGTGAAATGTGTATAGTGGGAAAACAAATGAATTCTAACAAGTTAACGAGCTCTACGCACTTTGCATGTTTAACAATTGATATATGGTAATAGGAGTTGACCAAGACACATATTTAAGGACTGGCAGTGCACAACTGGGCTGCAGCAAGGCCAGCACTGTGGCCAGAATGCTAGCACATATGTTTGTGTTGTACTATCCCATCTCATCTATTCAGCTCTTGCCTGGGGTTTGTGTTCATCCTTTCTTGAATGTTTTGAAGTCTGTTCACAGTGAACAATACCTGTCTGCCAGTTTTAGTCTGTTAGCAGTTCATGCTAACGATTTGTTTCTTTGGCCTTTCTTTTCCTTGTGCCTGGAGAAAGAGCCTGAGAAATCATGCTGGGCTGAATCCAGAGGCAGCTCACAGAGCCAAAATCTTGTAGCATCCATAATGGAAAGGATGCCTGTCCATGAAAACAACAAAACTTACAGGCATTAGGAACACAAAGAGATCATTTGAAAAGAGAAGTAAAATACAAATGTAGCAAAGCAAGGTAGCAAAGCTTAGTTTGTCTTTTCAATATACATAGCTGCATTGTTTGTTTATCAGATAAATCCATGAGTTAAAGGTGTTGACCAGCTTAAAGACAATTTTTGCTTTGGCTGCAGTGGTCAATATGACACCCATCCACTCCAGAAGTCGACAAGGAGGGAACCGAAGTGCGGCAAACCAAACGAGCCAGAACCCAGTCGTGGGGAGCAGGTAAGTATTCTTCCCTCCTCAAGTCCGGTGGAGGAGAAGGCGGACAAAAATTATTTAAAGCTGGTCAAACCCTTTAAGCTGATGCCGTAATTTTAACAGCAGTCCTGTGTAAATCCACAGATATAACTGTAATATCACAATAGATTGTAGAAAACAAACTCAGTTCTCTCACTTTTGTAAACTATTGTTTCTTAGAGGTTATATATTAATTATTAAGCTAGAGGCGATTGTATGAGAATTTTACACTGGTATGCACAAGTTGTTCCTCTTCCAGAAAGCAGAATAATGAGACCTCAGCAAACATCAACCCGACGTTAGGAGTGCTGACAAACAGCACTGTATGGTTCACATTAATGCCTTTTACAAAAATTGCTTTAGGAACAGGACGTGAAGAACTGAATACTGAAAATGTGGTCTTCAAAATAGCAATATATACAAAGTCTCCTCATGACCTACAGGCAAAAAAACAAGCAATAGTGAAGATGAATGGTGAAAATACCTGACAGACGGTACATTAATTTGGCACTGGCCTTTTAATTAAAACAGCCTTAAAAAGATGGGTGACTAGTGTGCAAGACCTAAAGGGTCACCTTGCTGTGGTGGATGGGCTTTTTTTTAATCAAAATATTTGTTAAGACTTCCCATTCACTGACTGTATATAGTGAATACAGCATTTGTAAAATGCATTCTCCATATATTCAATATTTGCAGAGTGCTATTATACATTGTGTTTTCCTTTGCATTGCAGCCATGTGCATTTATTTCGTTTTATACCATGTGCCTACTTTGTTTTTTGGCAACATTATAGAGCAGGAGGAACTGAGCAGATTGAAATATATTTTTATTGAGTTTAGAAGTCCACTAGACATTCCGTTTCAGTGGTAAAAAATTTTCTCTGTATGTACAGTCATAGAGGGAAGGCTGTCAATCACTCTTTAGGATCAAACAGTGGACTACTAAGTATAGAATAAAGCAAATATGTAAATTAATAAAACAAAAATTAGGCCGTATTCATACATGAGTGTTCAGTGAGTGTTTTTCATCAGTTATTGTGAGCCAAAACCAGGTGCTGGGCAGAAACACAGAACAAGTGCAAATCTTTCAATTATACCTTAGGTCTGTGAAGGCTCCACTCCTGGTTTTGGCTCACAATCACTGATGGAAATCACTGATGAAACACTGACTTATTCACTGTGTGAATAAGGCCTTACACAAGGTACAATATGTTACACTGAAGCTTTTCCCATAAAACTATATATCTACTCAGTTCATCGTGCATTATAACATGCCACTTGCAGAAAGGACACTAAAGAACTGATTAATCAAATTGGTTTTGTCATTATTTCGGAGAAAATTTTGACTTTTCTGTTGTTTTACTTCTAAGACAAATGTATCAATAGTCTGAGAAGTTATTGTTTTGCTCCTGCTAAGTTAACTTTAGAAATTCAGCTTTTTGTGTGGAGGTCCTGTGGAGTAAATAGATTTTTGGCCTTATTCATCATAGAGGAGAAGTCTCAAAAAATTGTCTCAGCTATACTCCGTCAGAATGTGAGAGGTTGCCTGTTCTAACTTCAACTGTAGGCCACTTTCATAAATTTGGCTCACAGACCGTTACCTTATACAGACACATTTAAAGACAAACTTCAAATTGTCCCCTGTTGACAAATCAGGGTCTAAGTGATAGATGTCCGCAGCAAACGACCATCCCCAACAAATAATGCGTACCATGGAGGATGCCGGCGCGGACCACATGCACCACAAAGGGATCCTACACAAAACGGAGCATTGTGCGGATGAAATATATAAATATAAAAATCACAGAAAAAAATGCACCAAACGGATATGCCACTGACTATACTAGCTAGTCAAACAAGCAGATATTAAAAGCCTGCATGTGGTCCGCGCCGGCATCCTCCATTGTACGCATTATTTGCTGGGGATGGTCGTTTTGCTGCGGTCCACATGCGGTGGGACTGCTCTCCCAATGAGAAACACGCTACAGTGTTTGGGGTCTGAGCAGTTCCCCCATATTGGCCACTATATTTCTGTGATCTTGTTCCATATGTATTGAATGTGCCTTCACCTGGCATTTGACATTCTTTTGCACCTTGTAGCCTCCATCACACGGTTTGATATGGGTGTGGCTTACAGTCTTGCTTTATTCACATTGCATTAGTTGTCCTGCTATGCGGTTGTGTGGAAGCTTGGCTGTGAGCAGTATTCCATCACCTTCAGACCGTGTTCACATCATAGTTAGCGTAGTGGTAGGACCCCATGTCATGCTGAGCGACCGTGACGTGGTCCTTGAGGGGCTCCGATGTGTTCCTGACAGGAATATATTGGCAAAAGTCTCAGCTTTTAATATCTGCTTGCTTGACTAGCTAGTATAGTCAGTGGCATGTCCGTTTGGTGCAATTTTATTTTATTTTTTTGTGATTTATCTAAGTGATAGATCCCCAGAATGCAAAAAGATGCCTATCATGTTGTCATCGACTTCTACCATACGAAAAACAGGATCAGTCTGGACTCTTTGTGTCCAGTAGCATTCTGTTTTAATAGTAAATGTGTGAAACGGAAAAAAAATGTATCCTGCAACAGAATGCATTGATGAGAATTTTTTTAAAATATATGCAAATAAGCCTCTAGGAGCAATGGGGCATTGCCGTTGTGGAGAGGAAAAAGTGAAAAAGAAAAATTAAAATGGGCCCAGTCTTTAAGAAAGTTAATATAAGGGAAACATGCTAAAAAATATATGTACAGTATATTTTGCAGTGATGTAATCTCATTATTATCTCATTCTGGAAGACTTTCCTTCATTAACATGTATCCTTTTTAATGCAAGTATACCAAGCTCATGCAGAATAACTAGTGGAAAAGAGACCCTTTCAATTTATCTTCACCTTTTAGCACAATATTGTTTTTAGGTCCACAAATCTATGCTGATTTTGAATAGACGTCTGAAAGATGGCAAGCTGCCAGCTGCCAGACACTACTAGAGGGTGCTTAGGCGCTTATTGAGCATACTGTGTTATTTTATTTCAATGTACAATGTAACAGTATGTAGTAAGATCCTTAGCTCCCTCTAGTGGTGGCTGCAGATAAACATCTAAACACCCTGGTTTCCTTAAAGCATTTGTGCCATGTTTAAAAGTTATTCCCTATGCACAGAAGTAGAGATAACTATCTGATCTGGAATTAATTGGGGTCGCACCTGTGGGACCCCATCAATCAGATAGTTATCCCCTATCCTATGATATTTTTTTTGAGTTATTTGGTATATGAGGTATTTGGTTAACAGGGAGTAATTGTGGAGTGGCACTCTGGAATCTATGTATAGGTAATTGAAAAGTCTGAATTAACAGGCTACCACCATAATAGGTATAAAATGATCCTTTCACATTTATTAATATACATAAAATAAAAATAATAAAAAGTCAATATGAAACAGTAATCATAAAATAGCTGAATAGGTTCAACAGAAAAAACAGAGGTCCTTCTAGCGTTATTTCAAAGATCCAGGGTATACAAGCCCTATGAAAGGGGATATGTGCACTTGGTTTCCTGTGGGTGACTTTGATGGCTCACAGTCTCTCTTTGGGGCTGTACTTACTGCGCAGTAGTTAAATGATATTGATCATATCTCCTGTAGAAAGCCCTAATATGTAGAAAGGTACAATTTGTATAATGTAGGGACAACCAGTGGATTTCTTTGGTTTATAGCATCTAGATTCCTAGTATTTTTGTATATACAGTCCAGCTCTTGAATGAAGGGGTCCAGACTCTATTTAAAATCCTAGACCGCGTGCTTGGTGTATAGGCAACAGTAACCATGGTGATGGATCATGTGATGAACTCAGTGATATCATCACAGGTCCTTTACCCACAGCTGAAGAGAGAATAGGAGACCGACACCTACACGAACAATTGAAGGAGGTGAGTTAATTTTTTTTTATTTTTAACCCTCAATTGTCCTTTTACTTAGCATTCTGGATTGAAGAATGCTATTATTTTCCCTTATAACCATGTTATAAGGGAAAATAATAAAATCTACTTCAGTGATGAAGTCCTGGTTAGGGTCTGTGTACCAAACATGGCAATTTTTCTCATGCGCGTGCAAAACGCATTAAAACAGTTTGCACTCACGCGGGAAAAATCGCGCAGTTTCCCTCACTGTACCCGCATCTTATCCGGGCGTCAAACTTGAAGCCCGTGTGAAAGAGGCCTTAGGCTCATTGCATGTGCTGCCTCACCTCAAGCTCACATTATCACAATTAACATCTAAGCCATTAATTACATCATTCAGGATCATGTGTTCGGTTCTGATTAAATCAGTGAATTTTAAGAAAAACTGCACCATGTATGGATGGGAAAATGCCTTTGTGACTGTCTACATGAATAGACTATTGCCTGCAGTTAAGTACGGTATGAGTCATTAATTGCCCAGAGCTGTTACAATAAAAGAAAGCTTTTAGCAGTGGATTTTTCAGAAAACATTTGTATAAATTTCCTTTCCTAAGCACAAGCAGATGTAGGCCTTAATTGGTTGGAAATGGGAAGCCCAGCACCCTATTAATAACAGTGCATTCATTATATAATTGAAGTGTGTTTATATATTCTTGCATTTCAATGGCTTGTGTTGTCTACTTTTGGAAAACACGCTTGTTGGACACATTTCCATTTTTATAGACAGTAAAACACGTCACATCACACCCAAAATATTGATATTGTGAATCATTGTAAGGGAAAGCATAATGAACATTTGGGCTACTGATGGAGCTGGCAATAAAACATAATACTTTTAGCAGCAAATAAGCGCCACGTTTACGAACGCATTTCCTATTCACTTCTCTTTCTATTCACGTCTGGCTAACTATTCCTATTGTTCTTGTCAGCAGCTCAGAATTACTGCTTAATAGCAAAGGCACCAGTGTTAAAAATACTGGAGAAATGTGTACAAATGAATAAAAACTCTGCACAAGTGGGGAAGAATAACGCACCCCTGAACCTCACTTGTATTTGTGCTTTTAGGCTGTATTCTCACTTCTGATATCTCCAAACTTCCTAATAGTAAATCTGTCTTACTTGTCCATAGCAACCAATCAGAGCTCAGCTTTCATTTTTCAGCGCCCTCTAGGAACTGAAAGCTGAGCTCTGATTGGTTACTATGGAAAACTAAGACAGAATTACTATTAGGTAGTTTGATTTGGAGATATTGGAGGTGGGCTACTTTTTCGTGGGCCACCCTGTAGCATACTGTGCCTTTCCTTACAGAAAAGTCCAGTAAAGAAATCTATGCATTAGGGCTCATTCAGACGACCGTATGAATGGGTCCACATCCGTTACCCAATTTTGCGGAACAGGTGCAAACCCATTCCTTTCAATGGGGCCGCAAAAGATGGGGACAGCACAGCGTGTGCTGTCCTCATCTGTAGTTCTGTTCCGCCGCCCCGCAGGAAAGATAGAGCAAGTCCGATTCTTGTCCGCAATGCAGAACGCACACGGCTGGTATCTGTGTATTGCGGTTCCGCAATTTGCAGACTGCAAAACACTACAGCCGTCTGAATGAGCCCTCCAGATACATGTTTTTTTTTTTTTTTTTACAATTGGGCCCTGTGGTGAAGGATGCTGCTTTATGCCATCAATCTGAGGCATCCATTTTACATAAACTTTGAAGAGGACAGAATGCTCACATGAGCGCCATGAGCCCTTCAAACAGCTGATCAGTGGGGGTGCCAAGCATTGTCCCTCACCAATCTGATATTAATTGCCTATCCTGAGAATAGGTCATTAATATTATGAAACTGCATAGGTTCAGTATGGTCAAACTGTATGATATATAGTAACAGTATGTGTATATAAAGTGAGATAGGCTGTGATTAGGTGATGTGCTTACATTTGCAATATAATGATGGGTTTTCTGAGAGTTTTATACTGATGACCTATCCTCTGGATATAGTAGGTCATCAGTATCTGATCGGTGGGGGTCTGACAACTAGGAAAAGGCACCAGTGCTCACAGTAGCACCGCGGTCTTCTCTCTGCTCACCAAGCACACCACCGTACATTGTATGGCGGCTGTACTTGGTATCGTAGCTCAGCCCCATTCACTTCAATAGAGCTGAGCTGCGCTTAGGCCATGTGATCAATAAACGTGACATGGTCCAAGCTAAGCTGTGAGAAGGTCATGGTGCTACTGTGAATGCTGGTGCCTTTTCAAACAGCTGAACAGCAGGGGTTGGACCCCCACTGATCAAATACTGAGGACTTATCCAAAGGATAGGTCATCAGTATAAAAGTCTCGTGACACTGTTGCAATTAAACAACCATAACTCACCAGTCACTCTGGTCTGCAAAGAAAATATTTGCAGGTTGTTCTGATTTTTCCTATTTATCTGTATTTCTTGTTGCTTACATAGAGACAGCACATTATAAAGTGCAGTGATGATATAGTCCTGCTTTATTTAGGCTTTATTTTGTCATACTATTCGGAAAGAAGAATCATATAGATACCATAGTTTTATGTTTATTCCTTCTTGTTTATTCATTAATACTGTGCTTCAATTTATTAAAGTTCTGGGTTCAGAAATTGTAAACTATTATTTGCTCCACAAGGTCAGTTCTCTACTAACAATCACATTAATATTTTATTCACCAAAAAAGTAAGCTATTTGCTTCACAGAGCAGATAGTCAACAAATACAGTGCCTTGAGATTTATAGAATATGAGCATTTAAAGAGCCACTGTCCCTGAAATACAAATTACCTTACATTAAAGGGGCTGTCCTGCCAAATATAATGATGATGACATATCTCCAGCTCCTGTCTGATCATGGTTCTATTGTACTGTGTTCACATCATCATGTGAGTACACTGCAATAGCCCTGCAAGCAGACAGGAACTGACTGTATTATAAATCACTATGATACAGTCAGTTCAGATCAGGGATGCCATGCTCATCCCAGGACATATGGCCTAAACATGGACTGTGTTTCCCGGGCTGACCATAGTCATGTGAATCAGCCCTTTTTCTACCTGCACACCAGTATGGGCTGTCTTGCAGAAATTATGCACTAATTCCTATGCAGATTTCTGTTTCCGCACCAAATTCATGTCAAAAACTGCATGTGTTACTTACAGTTTATGGTGCCGATTTGATACAGTTTTGCCGCAGATCTCACTATTCTATAGAAAAGGGTAAAATCTACACAAAAGTCAAACTAACAATTGACATGCTACAGACTTCAAAATCCACATGGCGGGTCAATTCCTGTAGGGATGAAAAAGGCAAAGTGTACATCAGATTAGGCTAATCACATTTACCTTGCTGGTACTGTATTATACTGCGGTTTTTCGACATGAGAATCTGCGCTGAGAAAACGTGCGTTATCCGCAACGTGTGCAGGTAGCCTAAGGGTGCACTAGTACAAGCTGCCAAAAACTGGAATGCATATGTATACATCTACAGAATGTTCTAACTTGCAATGGAAGTGAATTATAGCATGCTGAGATTTTAAGTGTGGGAGGAAACCGAAGTATGCGGAGGAAACCCACACAAACATGGGGAGAACATATAAACTCCATGCAGATGATGTCCTTGGTCAGATTCGAGTGGCCCAGGAAAAAATACTAAAGTGGCCCCGTTTTGTAGTCGGGTCCAAATTGATGGAAGGCAGGGAAAGAAATACCATATTGTGGCACATTATACCATCCCCAACAGAGCAAAATACCACTGTCCAGCACAAAATACTGCCAGTAGCACAAAATACATCCCTAAAAACTTCCACTGGCCTGCCCCCTGGGCATCCGCTTACCAGGAAATTTCCCTGTAAGGTCTATGGCCAATCCGCCACTGCTATGACCCCAGCACTGCACCACTGAGCTGCAACACTGCCGTTTAGTACTTTTGTAATGGAATATATAATAGTATAGAATAGAATAGGTAGAATATCATTTTTATAGTAGACTTTAGGATTGTTTTGTATAGACCAGTAGAAATACATTTGGATTGGTTTTGATTTGAAGAGTCCGTAAACTTCATATCTCAGTTTCCAACCAGGGGTTCTCCAGGATTTTTATATTGATGGCCTATCCCTACGATAGGTCTTTAATATCAGATCGGCAGGATAATCCTAAAGATAAAGCCAACTGAAAAGATCACTGGAACCCACACTTGATACGGTCTTTATTGAAGTGATGATTAAAAGACAATGCATAAAACATATTTTGGGGTCCTGCCCCTTCTTCAGTTACAAAGGACAATTAGTATGGCCCTGAAACGTCTTTTATGCATGGAATTTTAATCATGACTTCAACAAAGACCGCTGTTATTACCTAAAGTTAGAGTTCCAGTGATCTGTTTAGTTGGTTTTACTGCTTATCTGTTTACATGCCTAGAAGCCTGACTTGTCTCATCCAGTGACATGGATCATGTAGACCCTGCTGCTGACCCCAGTCCTGCATTTGGGAAGCCCTTGAGGTCCTAACTAATAAAGGCTCATGCACACGACCGTATGTATTTTCCAGTCCGCAAAAAAAAAAAAGGATGACATCCATCTGACATCCGTATTACTTCCATTTTTTGCGGATCCATTGTAACAAGAATAGGACATATACTATTTTTTTTAAGGAACAGTTTTTTTGCGGGCCCATTGAAAGTAATAGTTCCACATACGGGCTTAAAAAAAACCCGGAATGGACATGGACAAAAAATACGTTTGTGTGCATGAGCCCTAAGCCGTTACACCAAGTGACCACCTAATTGTGGTTTGTTTTTTTTACACACTCCTTATTTTTGGGGTATCACCCAATGTTGTGCTCTGACTTATTTTCCATATAGCTTATAGCCTACAAATAGCCCATTACTATGAAAATCCTAGAGAACCCCTTATAAATTCTGAAAGCTATTACCAATTCTAAACAATTATATTATTTAGGTATAAAACCCTTAATATTCCCTGAGTATAGCTGGAATGCCAAAAAGACCAACCTTCTTTTGTTGGCCTCCTCCTCGAGACAAAGGAGTGATCATTGGCCCTCCCATGTTTATGAGACACAGAGCAGGAGGAGAGTACACACTGACAGATTGCACACTCCACTTACCCAGAAAGGCGGTGCTTTGCAGGCAGCAATTAAATTAAACAGCCTGAAGTTTAGTAGCTGACATCCAATGTGTCACCGTTCAGAAGGATATCTGAAGGAGTCATAATACTGCAGGCTGCAAACTAAACATTGTTTTTTTTTATTCCTACTAGCGGAGCTAAATTACAAACAGCTGGTGTCGCCTTTGAAGATTTCTGCAACGCATTTCTCAGAGGTATTTTGACTGCTTTCAGAAAACACACAAATCTATAAATAGTGAGCTCTAGTCATCCAGACACACTCCATCAAAGAAGACGAGTAAACACAACAACATATTAAAGAAAACCACTGACATCCAGCGACTGGTGTTAAACTTGCCGCTTTGAAAAGGACACTTTGTAAATTGAAATCAGAATCGCTACTTAAGGACTTGGCTGCTATTTATTGAATCCTTACAGGTGCCTAGAGAACTGCTAAACAATTAGGATATTGTTCTTGTTCGCTGAATTCTTAAAGGGGTATTCCAGAATTGTTATACTAATAGCCTATTGTCAGGATAGGCCATCAATAGCTCATTAACAGGGGTCTAACACAGGGGCGTAGCTAAAGGCTCATGGGCCCTGGTGCAAGAGTTCAGCTTGGGCCCCTTTCCCTCAGTGCTTTGTGTGTCTTCTTATGTGGCACAAGGGTCCCCCTTCAGGCTCCTGGGTCTGGTAGCGACTGCTACCTCTGCACCCCCTATAGCTACGCCCCTGGTCCAACACCTTGCACTCCCGCTGATAAGCTGGTCCTGAATAGCTCTGGTGTTAAAAATACATAGCTCCGTCCACAGCTTAGTACAGTGCAGCTCCCATTCACTTCACTACAAAATGAACAGAGCTGCGGTTTTGGATCCCTGCCAACCAGATATTGATGGTCTACCTTGAGAATAGGCCATCAATATTAAAATTTTGAAATACTGCTAGATTTGGTATAGTCACAGCAGAAAGTAAATTTTCATTTTTTAAAGCAATACAGAACAATGGTCATATGTCATTTTTAATAATATAACCAAGGTGTTTCTAGCTCAGGGCTGTATTACACAACAGATTATCTGACAGATTTTCTGACCAATCATTGGTCAGATTGCCATTATACACACAGATCTTTTGTTATACACACCAACTATTGGTCTAATTGGACAGAAATTGGTCAGATAATCTGTTGGTCTAATATAGCCCTTAGAGGCCCAGTGTACACTGAGCTGCAAGGATGGGAAAGAAGGATGCCAAACTGCGGTATCACTAAAAAGAAAAAGACTGGGGAACAGTAGATTGCTGCAGGTTCGAGTTCTCTAACCCCGTTGTTATTATTGGGAGGGAGGCATGTCTGGTAATATGTTCAAATAATAGGCCGACCGTAAAATGAGTGAACAACCTGGATCCGCTAGAAGAGGAGCCCCTCATTCATAGCATCTCTTTGCTCTGATTCTTAGAGGGGATCCCAAGTTGGTGATCCCCATTATGATGTTCAAGGGCCTAACACAACATGTGGATGTGGTGTCCATTAATAGGAAAACTCCTTGTAGTGCCAATACAGGGTTCTTAAATAGGCACTGGAGTGAGAAACATTGCAACACAGTTCCAGTAGCAATAAAGGTCTCAGCCAACTGCAAGGAAGGTGAGTGGGCTGCAGGATGGTTGAGATAGCACTTCAAATCAGGATATGCTCGCTGGAGGTAATTTATAATTTGAAGGTGAACGCCAGGGGCACACTTCAAGGGATTTTAATATTTCTATGGATATCTCCCTTTTTAGTATTAATCCCTGCTCTAGAGAACATAAGATGCAAGTAGTCATTTAAAAGGAACCTATCACATTGAACATGGTGTCTGATTTGTAAGTATATATAGAGTAGAAGGAACTGAGCAGACTGATGTAAAGCCTGTGGTAGAGGATTCGGTGTAACCTGTATTTCATTCCTGTAAATACTTGCCCTTTCCATGCATAGGAGTCCAGTGGGCGATCATACAGATATTCCCTGTGTGCATACAAAGATAGGTGTCAATCACTGATAAGGCCACCACTGGACTAAGCATAGAGAGGCAGAGCTTGAGATAAATAATATACAACCTTTATTGAATTCTCTCCAAACTATATAGTGATCTGTTCTGCTCCATAACATGCTGCCAGAATATTAGACTGCATTTACAAGGTGGCAGGTTTCCTTTAGACAGGTTTTTCTAAGCATGTCAAACAGAATTCACATCTGTTTCATTTTCGGTTCTTCTGTTTTTTTTTTTACCAAATCTGTTTATATTCATTTTGTGAAAGATAAACATTTACAAACATAAAAAATAAATATGCTGTTATCTACCAGCATGTTTGTAGGCTCGTAGGATAAAACACATAGCAATTTAACATATCAGTCTATATATCAGAGTGCCATTAAATGATACTTGGACACAAAGATCAGCCAGCAATAGGAATAAAACCAAAAATATAAGTATAAGTATATATATATATATATATATATATATATATATATATACACACCATGCCAACATAGTAAAAGTGTGGAAGGGGGGTAAGGAAAGGTAAAATGGGAGTACAGAGTGAGAAGTATCTAGACGGACTACTCGGGTATTCTAAGGAGCAATCTAGCCCAGGGATGGGCAAACTCGGAACTCCAGCTATAGCAACTACAACTCCCAGCATGCAAAGACTGCTTACAGCTATCAGCCTAACAACAGGGCATGGTGGGAATTGTAGTTTTACAACAGCTGGAGTGCCTGCCAGCTAGTCAGCTCCTCCATACGACACAGTTGATGTACTTTCTGCAACCACTGATGTTCAGTCGGTGGATGGGATTGTAGCCAAAGCAGAGGTATTAAACACTTGGTCACAGCTAGAAGGTGCGTTAACAAAAAGTGTTTAAATGGGCAAAAATGAGATGTGGGTTGAGCTAGTAGTACGAATCCTACGGTGAGATCAAACTTGGGGGGGGGGGCTACGGCTCTCATGTGTGTTTAACCTTCAAAAGGAGCCGACCAACGGACAGTACCATCATATATGACTTAGCGTGCCTACATGTGAGTTGCACCTCCAGCAGAGTATGGTGTTTGATAAGCCTTGTCTAAACAAAAGATTTGGTGTCTTATATCACCTTCACAGTAATTTGTAGTGGTTTTCCTGTATTTTTTATACAGGGAGAAAAGCCATGGGAATGAGCTAAAATGAAGGTCCTGTCTGCTTCTGATAAAGATATACCTAATTTCTCCTCCCAATATAATAAAAATAGGATGAAAATAGCAGTTGGTAATATATAGAGGGAAGTTTTTGTCTTGCACGTTTATGTGCAAGAATCAATTGCTTAAACCAGGACAGCTGTCTACATGCTGAGCTACAGGATAAGAGTAGGGAGCATATTGCCTGAAAATTTTCATACTGCAGAAAATTAAGGTTAATTGAATTTGTAGTGTATTATGGTTTGGTATATTTTTAGAGGACATACAAGAGGCTATATTGACACCACGAAGTCTCGCCAAAAACTAATGCATAGAGACATTATCCTGTTTGACCACCTGGGGTAATAGGCTGGCCGGGGATAGTGGGGAAACCCCATGGAATAATATATTGCATATAGAGTGCCAGACAGAGATCACACCAAGTGCTAAAGTATTTGAAAGTGCCTGAAAGTCAGCATTACCTTACAACCACAGTATTCAAAGATAACAAAGTCAAGTTTATGACTGAAGTCCGAGGGGGTAGATGTGGCTAAATCTAACCACCTTTATAGGTGAACAGTAATACTGTTTGACATCAGGGAGTCATCAGGAGAACAGAAAAAAAAGTTATGCACAGGATGCGTTTTTTTAAGATCCTGTAAAAAAAATGGATCCTGTTGCACATTTGGGATCCGTTTCTGTCTGTGATCAGTTTTTGTAGATGGAAAAAAAGTATTGTATACAGTACTTTTTTCTGTCTAAAAAAATAGATCACAAACGGAAATTGCTCAAACAGATGCCAAATGTGCATAACTTTTTTTTTACAGGATCCTGTTTTTTTTTACAGGATCCTGTCTGCAAATTGCAGACCTGCAAAACACGGATACCAGTCATGTGCATTCCCTATGATCCAGCAATTGTGGACAAGAATAGAACATGCTCTTTTTTTGCATCTTTTGCGGCCCTATTGAAATGAATGGGTCCGCATCTGTTCCACAAAATTGCAGAACGGATGCGGACCCATAAATACCGTTATGTGAAGGGGCCCTAAGTCTACTGCCAGCTCTAGAAAGAGCAATGAAGAAAAATGAATAAGCTGCACTGGTGTGTTATTTATACTAAGATTTGGTAATAGTACATAACGTAGATCAGGGGTACTCAACTGGCGGAACGCGGTCTGAATACGAACCACGGTTGCCAGCTGTTTGGACCCCTGCAGTGGTGTGCTAAGTTGGGGCGGTCCGCCCCAGGTGCCGCTCTAAGGGGTTGCCAGAGTCCAGAAGCAATGAGCGCTTCCATCAATACAGATGGAAGCTCTCATTGCTGGAGCGCTGGGAGCTGAGGTCCTGTCACTCACCGTTCAGCTCCCCGCACTCCTCCCCTTCTTCAGGCTGGCAGCGCTCTGAATGGTGAAGCAAGGAGAATGCTCCCCGCTCCACCATTCAGCTTGCAGGCACAGAACTCGCTGCTTGCATGTGTGGGTGGAGCCTGCAGCCTGAAAATCTGCATACGCTCCACCCACACAGTGCTGCAGAGCGATCTGTGTCTGCAGGGGAGAGAGGACTGTGAGCTTCAGGAACGGGATAAGGTGAGTAGTTACTGTTACATTTAGTTACATTTGTACTCTGGAGGGGGCACAATGGGAATTTCTACTATGGACGGGGCACAATGGGCATTACTAATGTGAAGGGGGCACAATGGGCATTGCTAATGTAAAGGGGGTACAATGGGCATTTCTACTATGGAGGGGGCACAATGGAAATTTCTACTCTGAAGGGCGCACAATGAGCATACCTAATGTGAAGGCACCAGGGCACCAAGCGATCACCCTACTGTGAGGGCGCACTAAAGGGATATCATACTGTATGAGGGGCATTAAAGGGGCATTATTATTATTGGGGGGACTAAAAGGACATTCTTACTGTTTGGTATGCAGAAAGGAGATTAGGTGGGCTTGAAGGTGTGGATTATTGTAAAAAAAATTATAATGCAGCGCTACACGCCAATGTTGTTGTTCCTCCTTATATATTTTTTTGTTTTGCAACTTGGATATTCATCCTACAGCAGACCCAGATATGTCGACCTTTACAAAAATTACTTGAGTACCCCTGGTGTAGATGCTTCATTCTTGCGGACAAGAATAGAACATGCTCTTTTTTTGCATCTTTTGCGGCCCTATTGAAATGAATGGGTCCGCATCTGTTCCAAAAAATTGCAGAACGGATGCGGACCCATAAATACCGTCATGTGAAGGGGCCCTAAGTCTACTGCTAGCTCTAGAAAGAGCAATGACGTTTGATTATTCACATTATCTCTCCTTCTCCTCGCCAATAGCATATCTCCTCGAGATACTTCCTTGGCTCTATTGTAACCTTTTATTATATTTGAGTGGTAGCCTCTATCCAAAAACCGTTTAGACAGTACTTTTGACTGTTCCTCAAATAGAACATCCTCTGAACAGATCCGTTTCATTCTCAGAAACTGACCCCTAGGAATAGCCTGAATTACCTTGGGATAATGCGAGGAGGAAGCATGCAGGAGAGCGTTGACAGAAGTGGATTTCCTAAATACATTGGTCATGATTTTCCCATCAAAACTCTTCCTAATCATTATGTCCAGGAAATCAACCTGTTCCAATCTGTATTTCCATGTCAACTTAATGTTGAGTTTGTGTCATTCAATCTATTCAGAAACCTCTCAAGGTGCAACCTGGAGCCCTGCCAGATGAAAAACACATCGTCTATATACCTAGACCAGAGGAGTACCGCATCATAACCTTCAGTATACGGAACAATCTCTCTCTCCCACAGCCCCAGGAACAAATTAGCATACGAGGGCGCACAAGACGCCCCCATAGCCGTTCCCTGGAGCTGTAGGAAAAATCGATCCTTAAATAAAAAATAATTATGCGTTAAGGTGAATTCCAATAACGCTAAAATGAATTCAATCAATTCCGCATCAATGTTAGTCATAGATAAAAAGTAACGTGACGCACGCATCCCCTGGTCATGGCATATGGACGTGTACAGGGACTCCACGTCGCAAGTAACAAGAAAGGCCGCCTTATCCAAATAAAGATCATTCACCTTTCTCAACATATTAGTAGTGTCCTGGACATAAGCAGGTTGGGTCTCCACACAATCTTTCAGATAATAGTCAATAAATTTGCCAATATTAGCACAGAGCCCCCCCTCCCCATCCACGAGACAATAGGTCGTCCCGGAGGGTTGGTGGGACTTTTGTGAACCTTGGGCAATAAATACAATGTAGGGCTGACTGGATGGTCAACAGTCAGTCCTTTCAACATCTTCTGACCAATAACCCCCCTATCAACACCCTCCCGCAAAATTCTATCCAACTCACTTTTATATTTAAATGTTGGATTGCCGTCAAGCCTTCTATAACATCGAACATTGTTCAATTGTCTGAATGCTTCTTTCTCGTACATCCACATCGGCCAGACCACAACGTTACCCCCCTTGTCAGCCTGCTTAATTACAACATGTTTGTAGGATTTAAGTTCCATCAACGCTTGCCTCTGCATTTTGGTGAGATTATCTCTACCCCTATTGTAAATATTACCTGTTAACTCCGATTTAACCAATTTTACAAAGATGTCAACTGCAGGACATAATGACTTGGGGGGAAACACCTGCGATCGCCGGTGCAGATGTACGGGAAATGCACTAGCAATAGGGGCCTCCTGTTCTTCTAGGAGAGCCTCTAAATCTCGCAAGGCTTGTCTCTCAGCAGGAGAGGAGAACGAATCAACCTCACCACTTCTGCTGAAATACTTCTTAAGGATAAGTTTTCGTGAAAACAATTCTAAATCCTTAGTGACTTCAAACAAATCCAACCTACTCGTTGGTGAGAATGAAAGTCCTTTTTGTAGGCCTTGTTGTTGAGGAACAGTCAATACAATATTAGATAAAGTGGTGGTGGGGAGTGGTGGTGGGGAGGAGGGCAGGTCTATAATTTGTCTTGGGGCCTAGAGGATTCTAGTTTTGCCCCTGGTGGTCCCTCTTTCAGTCAGGACTTACCAGGGAAAAGACCAGTCCTGTCTGCCATGCTGGCACGATTACCAGGGACAATACACTGGGCAATACTAAAACGATAAAAGGACACTGTACCGCCAATCAGGGGTTTAGCACATGAATTACAGCCCTAAAGGGAGTTCTGCTGCATTCATTAACTATGTAATGAAATAAAAAATTATAAAAATGTGCATAAAGCTAGCGTTTTTTTAGACTGTAAAGAGGTGTTTTTGTGAAGAAATTAGGCTTAAAGAGGTTGTTCAGAATTAGAAAAAGATATTTGATTTCATCCAGAAACACTTGGTCCACAGGTTGTGTCTGGTATTGATGTTCAGCCCCATTTACTTCAATAAAGCTGAGCTGCAATACCAGACACAACCCACGTACTGGTGGGACGCTATTTCTAGAAGAAAGCAGCCATGTATGTCTAATCTTGTTTTAAGTCTAATATTATAACATGGAGGGTTTTTAACATCTTACAAACATCTTGTTGAGTCAAAGAAGTACTGCATAGAAATAAGGAAGGATGACAGCTGTTTTAATCATGGCTTGGTGTAAATTGATGAGCCATTCATAAATTAATTACACAAATAATTAGATGCAAGTTAATAAGCTATCTGACCTCATATTGAGAACCGCAGGATTTGAGTTATTGAGTTAACATAGAGCAATAATTCCCCACATGATATCAATTATCCTCCCTTAAGAGATGGGCTGGCTGTCTGTGCTGCCACGGTTTCTCCCTGTGTATTCGCAGTTAACCTTTTGTGTCACTGAAGCACATTAACCTCTTAATTGGCTGCACATCCACTGCTCTGTTACAGCCCACCTAAATGTTTATCAGTTCTGTATTTCTTCATATTCACAGTGGCATAAATAGCACAAGCCATGGCTGTCACAAGAAAAGTGCTGGGGTCCTAGGTTCAAATCTGACCAAGGACAACATCCGCATGGAGTTTCTATGTTCTCCCCGTATTTGCATGGGTTTCCTCCCACACTGAATCTATCACTCACTAGTCAGGGCCGGGCCGACACAGAGGCTGGGGAGGCTCCAGCCTCAGGGCGCTCCAGCCTCAGGGCGCAGGCAGGGGCCGGCGAGAGGGAGAGGGACTGACAGGGGGGAACCGCTCAGCGCTCCCTCCTGTCATTCCCTGAGCCGGGCCCCGTCAGAGCGCTCCTCTCACCTCCATTATGCTGCTTCAGGCCCCCAGCATCAGGCCCCGCTGCCTCAGGCTCTAACTAGAAACAGAGTAAGCAGGTGGGCGGAGCCTAACGGACCTCCGTTAGGCTCCGCCCACCTGCTTAATGTGAGGCAGTGCTGGGGCCTGATCCTGGAAGCCTGGAGAAGTGACCATAATGGAGGTGAGAGGAGCGCTCTGACGGGGCCCGGCATTAAGTACAGTGAAAATGCCGGGCCCCCTTTCATTAAGTCTGTGACAACATGGGGGGCAGAAAGAGCATGACAACATGGGGGGTATAAAGAGCATGAAAAGATGGGGGAGAATGACAGGGGGCAGAAAAAGCATGACAAGAAGGGGGAGAATGACAAGAGGGAGGGGGGCTGACAAATTACTATGTGGGGGCACTGCTGTGTGGTTGAGGGGGTGTGGGGACATTACTGTGTGGGGGGCAGTGTGGCGGACATTACTGTGCGGGGGCAGTGTGGCGGACATTACTGTGTGGGGGGCAGTGTGGCGGACATTACTGTGTGGGGGCAGTGTGGCGGACATTACTGTGTGGGGGGCAGTGTGGCGGACATTACTGTGTGGGGGGCAGTGTGGCGGACATTACTGTGCGGGGGGCAGTGTGGGGGACATTACAGTGTGGGGGACATTACTGTGTGGGGGACACTACAGTGTGGGGGACATTACTGTGTGGGGGACACTACAGTGTGGGGTGGCATTATACAAAAGCTCTGCAGATGCAACTCCCATGTATTGGGTCACCACAATTTGGGTGGTCAATCACTAAATGAACCCTGTTATGGGGAGAATCTGTGGATGACACATATTTGTCCCACAGACACCCCCCCTCCCCCCCAAAACAGGGTTAATTTACTGAATGACCACCAATAAAAGAGGTGGGGGTCACATATGCTATTTCATAATGACAGCAGGGCCCGTGCAGTGACTGTATTCTACTACCCCCATCCCTCGCTCACTGGATATAATCTTATTAACTATATAACTGTAGTAAATCACTACAGTTATATAGTTAAGATTATATACAGTGTGTGTGTGTGCAGGGGGGTGTAGTAGAATACAGTCACTGCACGGGCCCCGCTGGCATCAAAAAAAGCAGATACAACCCCACAGCCTCACCCCTTGTATTGGGGGTCATTCCTACATGGACCCTGTTATGGGGAGGGGGGATCTGTGGATGACACAAATGTGTCATCCACAGATTCCCCAATGACAGTATCATCCATCACAGATCCCCCATAGCAGTGTCATCCACAAGTTGGAGGGGGGGGGGGCGCACTTGGGCAGCTCAGCCTCTGTTGGTGGTGGACCTTGTCCCAGCCCTGCACTAGTATAGATACTACTTTTGAATCTATAAATGGTGTCACTAGGTTGATACCATTACAGGTTAAACTTTACTTACCGCTGTTTAAACATCTGAAAATACCTACTGAGTATGTTAAAACATATATATATACCTGTACATATGTATACATTAAAGCATATAAACATAACTAGTGATAGTAATAATAACTGTCTCAAAAACTACAGCAGTGCAGGTACTTCTGAAATTATATGAGGACACGCCTCTATAAAGCCTGAAAATGAACTCCCTGCTTAAAGGAATATACAGGGAAAAAAACACTGGAATATCCAGGAATGTTAACTACACCACATGGGGACTGTATTCAGACTCATTCATTCATTTACCAAAAAGTTGACTACCAGGAGAGAGTCGGGAGAAGAGAACACCTATACACAATTGATGTTATGGCATGCTTTACTCATCAAAACGGTGTGAAGAAATTGAAGAGTGGTATATGAAGAACACTGACCCAGATACTGTAGAATGTTATTATAACTAGGTTTACACCAGGATCATGCTGTACATTTGGTATATATACTACTAAATCCTACTGGCAGGGCACAAAGTGGCAGAAATATCAGGCAAATCTAATTATTTAGGTCTAAAACTCTGTTTTGATTTTGTTAATATTGTGTTCAGTGTATAAAGAAAAAAACACAAACAGCACTGTGCAAACACAAATAAAGTACAATAATGCCATAGTTATAGAAAATCTTCTGGTGCTAATGCTACTCTTATTTTATGAATTTGAGATTCTTGGCAAATACATTTTGTACAAAATTATTTAGGCCATCTGACTTCGTCAAGGCGAGCTCTATAAGACACTAAAACCTACCTATCTCTAATATTACTGTAGGGGAAAGCTTAGGATCTAGTGATCACCAGTCAGTGTGGTTTACTATAAGTGCAGTAACTGAGTCACTCCACACAAAAACAAAAGTTTTAGATTTTTGGAAAACAGACTTTTCGAAAATGACATCAGTGGTATACGAGTCCCTATCAGACTGGAACAATTTCAATAGAGTCCAAAAGAAATGGGGCTACTTAAAATTGGCACTACTGAAGGCAACAGAAAAGTGTATTAGGCTTGTCAGTAAAAGCAAAAAAAGGAAGAGACCACTGTGATACTCAGCAGAAGTGGCCAAAATCATTTAAAACAAAAAGATGGCATTTAGTAAGTATAAAAACACCCAAAACGAGGATGACAGGAAAATCTATAAGATGAGGCAGAGAGAGGCCAAGCAAGTTATAAGAGCTTCTAAAGCTCAGGCAGAAGAGAAATTAGCTCAGTCAGTGAAAAAAGGTGATAAGACATT
Source organism: Bufotes viridis (assembly GCA_033119425.1). NCBI lineage: Eukaryota > Metazoa > Chordata > Amphibia > Anura > Bufonidae > Bufotes > Bufotes viridis. The sequence goes on from JAKVIS010000014.1 coordinate 74,258, forward strand.
TTTCAGATACATAAATGAAAAAAGGAAATTAAAACAAGGAATTACCAAATTAAAAACAAAAGAAGGAAGGTATATAGAAGAGGATAAAGAACTAGCTGACTGCCTCAATGAATACTTCTATTCAGTTTTTACAAAGGAAAATGAAGGAGAAGGACCTCAGTTAGGGAGGAAGACTAATGAATCCTTTGATGCATGTGTTTTTACAGAGGAAGAGGTTCTAAGTCAGCTGTCTAAAATTAATACAAATAAATCACAGGGGCCTGATGGGATACACCCAAAGCTATTAAAAGAGCTTAGAGGTGTACTAGCAAAACCATTAACAGATTTATTTAACCAATCACTGGTAACAGGTGTCGTCCCAGAAGATTGGAAATTAGCAAATGTTGTGCCAATTCACAAGAAGGGTAGTAGAGAGGAATCGGGCAACTATAGGCCAGTAAGCCTGACATCAATAGTGGGAAAATTAATGGAAACCATATTCAAGGAGAGGATTGTGGAACATCTAAAATCCCATAGGTTGATTGATAAAAAACAGCATGGGTTTACTTCAGGGAGATCATGTCAAACTAATCTTATTGACTTTTTTGATTGGGTGACTAAAATAATAGATGGCGGAGGTGCAGTAGACATCGCTTATCTGGACTTTAGTAAGGCTTTTGATACTGTCCCACATAGAAGGCTTATCAATAAACTGCAGTCTTTGAGCTTGGGCTTACATATTGTTGAATGGATTAGGCAGTGGCTGAAGGACAGAAAACAGAGGGTTGTAGTCAATGGAGTATATTTAGACCATGGTATTGTTACCAGTGGGGTACCTCAGGGATCTGTTCTGGGATCCATATTGTTTAATATCTTTATCAGCAAAACTGCAGAAGGCCTCAATGGTAAGGTGTGTCTTTTTGCTGATGACACAAAGATTTGTAACAGGGTTGATGTTCCTGGAGGGATACACCAAATGGAAAAGGATTTAGGAAAACTAGAGGAATGGTCAAAAATCTGGCAACTAAAGTTTAATGTCGATAAGTGCAAGATAATGCACCTGGGGCGTAAAAACCCAAGAGCGGAATATAAAATCAGTGATACAGTACTAACCTCAGTATCTAGGGGTCATTATATCAGACGACCTAAAGGTGGGCAGACAATGTCATAGAGCAGCAGGTAATGCCAGCAGAATGCTTGGGTGTATAGGGAAAGGCATTAACAGTAGAAAGAGGGAGGTGCTCGTGCCGCTCTACAGAGCACTAGTGAGACCTCATTTGGAGTATTGTGTGCAGTACTGGAGACCATATCTGCAGAAGGATATTGGAACTTTAGAGAGAGTTCAGAGAAGAGCTACTAAACTAGTACATGGATTGCAGGACAAAACTTACCAGGAAAGGTTAAAGGACTTTAACATGTATAGCTTGGAAGTAAGAAGAGACAGAGGGGATATGATAGAAACTTTTAAATACATAAAGGGAATCATCACGGTAAAAGAGGAGAGAATATTTAAAGAAGAAAAACTGCTGCAAAAAGACATAGTTTTAAATTAGAGGGGCAAAGGTTTAAAAGTAATATCAGGAAGTATAACTTTACTGAGAGAGTAGTGGAAGCATGGAATAGCCTTCCTGCAGAAGTGGTAGCTGCAAATACAGTGAATGAGTTTAAGCATGCATGGGATGGGCATAAGGCCATCCTTCATATAAGATAGGGCCAGGGGCTATTTATAGTATTCAGTATATTGGGCAGACTAGATGGGCCAAATGGTTCTTATCTGCCGACACATTCTATGTTTCTATGTTTCTACATGTTATGTGGCATACTAACCACCATAAAATCCAGGGAATGCAGGTTCCACATGCATGCTGGATCAACTCTGCCTTTTACCACTTTACCATTAAATCCAGGAAATGCAGGTACCAACATGCATGCCAAGCCCACTTTATACCTCTCCTGGTGCCAGGCGGCCTCCAATGAATGCAGGGAGAGCATTTATACTGTACTTCCAATAATTAAAATCAGCCTATGGGCCTTACTGTTCAGTGTATAGACAGTAAGCTCCTACACTCTGTCTAGAGTTGGCAGCCAGCATGTAATCTTTTAAATTTGTCTTTGTAAATAATTGGGATTTCTATATCAGAACTAGGATTCAACCATTAAAAAGATACATCACAGACTTAATCAGTGCATAATTTTTGACCTATTGGTATAAAAAATAGGGTGGACATTTAATTTAAAAGGGTTCATCCAGCCATACACATTAAATAAATGTTGGGAGAATCCACCAAAGTCTAGTCTAGTGTGTATAGGACAATATCATGTTGAATTTTAGCATGCCCTAAGCTTTACAAAGGCCTCTTTTCCTATGGTAGGAAACATACTTGCCCTGACAACGATCAACTGACAACTATCTAAGAGGCTGTTCCCATCATGTTTTAGGTCTCCCTGAGCATACTGCCAAAGAGATACGTTTGAGTAATTTGGCGGATCCGTTCACTTTACTGACGCAAAGGGTGTTTAGACTCTTTTTGACCTGTTTTTTTTTAGGGTATATCAGTAGTAATAAGTCAGAGAACAGGACTTGTATTTTTTTTTTGTTGCATCCAACTGGCTTTCTCAATTAGAATGGTTTGTACAAGAATTTTCCCACATTAAATACTGTTGACTCGTGCTTCAGTCATTGAGGTAAGGTGTTGAATGCATTTGCATAACTTAAACAATTAGGTGTGGTTAAACTGCCTGGAGAGAGGTGTTAGGACTGCTCTGTAAATGAAAGAATAGATGTCACACCCCTCTACCTCTAACTAAGCTTGGTTTCTCTAATGTGACATAAATACAGTTTTTCAAACTTCTTTTGAACAAGTCCTCCTCTGTGTCTAAGATGCAGCATCAAACAAGTGTCCTTTGTCCTTAAAGGGGTTGTGCTGCCTGTTTATATTGATAATCTATCCTCGGGTGTAGCTGCAGTTTTATTTCCCCAGTGTAGAAGTCTTGACACTCCCCAATGCACTGGGCTGCATACATAATATTGCTCTTTTTACGTTTTGGCATAGGGTTTTTTGGGCCAATCAGTTGCTGCCTCAGTGTGTTGCCAGATTTAAGGCATGCAGGGATGCAATATTTATTAAAAATTCTTCTGAGTTTTTTTAAAATACCCCGGAGCTCTGCCCTGGACATCCGGCACGTGACACCTTGTAGACAGGTGAACCTTTCACCCTACTGGATAATATTGACATCTAATGGGTGATCTTCTGTCTGCACAATGTGATAGACAAATTAAGGCAAAATCATATAGATAAATTACAAGTAAATAGGTTGCAAACCTAATAGTAACAAGATACAGTAGGACAGTCTCAGTATATCACATTATAAATTAAGAAGTACTGGTGTTCAAATTAAACAGAATTAAAAAAAAGAAACATAATAAATGAGTAAATACACAAAATGCCTGGAATTCATAGTGGAAACGTGAATTTATATGTTTTATACAGCTGTCAATAAATGTATGAACAAATTAATCATTTAAATGTGTATAGTTTGTAATGTGCAATGGGTTAAAGGGGTTTTCCTATAACTAGGATATGTCTTCAATTCCTGATCAGTAAATTATTATCTTGATCAGCGTGTGTTTCTTTTTTATTTTGGAAAAACAAGTCAAGCGGCAGTACGTGTTAAAGTTTTCAGCTGGCAGACCTTCATCATACACTGAAGGTGCAAAGAAAAATAGAACAAAACAACCAATAAAATAAAGGAAAAGAGGAACATCATACAATGACTGATATGATACCGAAAATAGACAAGATAAATGAATTATCTGCATGTACAGTTGTTTTTGCAGATCAAACATTTCCACTGAAGTTGTGGGGCTTCACAATGGTGTCCATATGACGTGATACATAGGATTGGAGTAGTTATGGCTAGGATTACAGGCATCTAGGCGCATATCAGATTGGACATTACGATATCATGGTTTAGATTAAAGGCATCTAGGCGTATATCTGATTGGACATTAAGGTATCCACATAGAAACATGATCATATATGAGAAATATATAAATAAATGTCATATGGATAAAAAAGACCTGTGGATAAGAAACATGAATCCATAATAGTATTACACAAGTAGAGTACCGCAAGACAAGAGGCCAGAATACACTATTATGGACTTACCTGTGCCGCAGTTACGTTAATGGTTAGAAAGATTGAAGTGCTAACAAGTTGTTTATATTGCTTAAGGGAATTAAGTACCTGTCTTTCTACATTAGAAACATTATTCTGGTATCTGTATCTCCCTTGGTTAATCTGTTTCCTAAATTGGTCTATGTCCCTCTGAACAAGGTTGATGAATGTTTCTACTGCCTGTATGTAAACCCAGGTCACTTGAGATTAGAGGTCTACTCTGTGATCCTGTATTACAAGGTGTGGTTATGTTAGAAAATTGTGCCTTGAGGCGAATATTTCTAAAGAATCGCTGAAAGACCTCTTGCACACGAGCGTATGGCTTTTTCAGTGTTTTGCGGGCCGCTTTTATCAGATCGGTTTTTCCGTTTTTTGCTTCCGTTGTGTTTCCGTTTTGGTTCCGTTTTTCCGTATGGCATATACAGTATACAGTAATTCCATATTAAAAATTGGGCTGGTCTTAAAATTTTCAATAGATTGTTCAGCAAAAACGGAACGGATACGAAAGACATACGGATGTTTTTCCGTATGCTTTCCGTTTTTTTTGCGGACCCATTGACTTGAATGGAGCCACTGAACGTGATTTGCGGACAAGGATAGGACATGTTCTATTTTTAAACGGAACGGAAAAACGGTAACAGAAGGCATACGGAGACACTTCAGTATTTTTTGCGGTCCCATTGATGTGAATGGTTCAGTATACTCTCAGTATACTGAACTGAAAAAACGGCCAGTATACGGTCCGCAAAATACTGTCATGTGCATGAGGCCTAAGTCAAGATCCAATTTCAATGTGTTAAGTGGGTACGAGGGACAAAACGATAGGCCTTTTTGTAAAAGGTCTAACTCTGCTGGGCTTAAAGAAACTGAAGAAATGTTCACAACCAGAGACTGTGATGTTGAACATATGGGTTGCACCTGAGAGTGCGTGGTGATTGAGGGAGCATGTGGAATTGAAGTCCCGCCAGCTCTTTGGCCTCTACGAGATCCTCTAGTTCTACATTGGTCATTGTGTCTATCAAGGTGTGGGAATTCCTCGCTTGATGTTGATCGTTGGTAATCCTTAGTACCCCCTCTCTTCCCCCGTTTTGTTTCTCCATCTCTTCTTCTTCTTCCTTGTTCATGTTTACAATAACTGTCTCCGCAATTATATTATCTGACAACATTCTTTTCTTTGGTGCCTCCTCTCCCTATGCCGCTCATGGCTTGCGCTCCACCTCCGGACAACTTCCGGTCTGTGGAATTCAACTTCCAGCCACTGTGCATTCCATACTCCGGTCTACTTTCGGTCCTTGGAGCACACGGCGTCCACGCTCTCCACATTCCCTCAGATACACGTTCCAATTAAGGGATGCCTCCTTTACCTATCTTTACATTACTTCTTTACATCACTACCTTCATGGAACTTGTTAGCACCTTCACCATAGGTGTACTTCAATCTTTCTAACCATTAACATAACTGCGGCACAGGTAAGTCCATGATAGTGTAATCTGGCCTCTTGTCTTGCGGTACTCTACTTGTGTGATACTATTATGGAACCATGTTTCTTATCCACAGGTCTATTTTATCCATATGACGTTATTTATTTATATATTTCTCATATATGATCATGTTTCTATGTGGATACCTTAATGTCTAATCAGATATACGCCTAGATGCCTTTAATCTGAACCATGATACCTTAATGTCCAATCTGATATGCGCCTAGATGCCTGTAATTCTAGGCATAATTACTTTAATCCTATGTATCACGTCATATGGACACCATAGTGAAGCCTCACAACTAGAGATGAGCGAACATTTAAAAAAAGTCCGTGCTGAGCCACGTGCTGAGCCACGCCCCCTGCACTGATCACATGACAGTGACGTCACCCCAGGTCCTTCAGCTGTGCAAAAGTTCAGGTTGGTGGCAGCCGCCCCTTATGGATTCCATATGCCGCTATAGTGGAATCAATAACGGGATGCGCGACTTACCACCACCCGAACGCCGAACAACAGACTTTTTTTAAATGTTCGCTCATCTCTACTCACAACTTCAGTGGAAATTTTTTATCTGCAAAAACAACTGTAGATACAGCTAGTTCATTTATCTTGTCTATTTTCTGTATCATATCAGTCATTGTATGATGTTCCTCTTTTCTTTTATTTTATTGGTTGTTTTGTTCTATTTTTCTTTGCACCTTCAGTGTCTGATGAAGGCCTGCGAGCTGAAAACGTTAATGCGTCCTGCCGCTTGACTCGTTTTTCCGAAATAAAAAAGAAACACACGCTGATCAAGATAATAATTTTCTGTGATTTGTTATTACTAGTAACTGGGGTGGGAACCCTATACACGGCATACAGACTACAGAGTGCGACAAAGACTGTTAATCAATTCAATTCCTGATCAGTTAGGATCTGACTACCAGGACAAAATCTCAGAATGAAGGAGTTGCAGTGCTAGTTAAAGGGGTTTTCAATATTGATGGCCTATCCTCAGGACAAGTCACCATTAATATCGGATCAGGGGAGTCGGACTCCCGCTCCTCCTGTCAGCCCCCCACCAATCAATTATTGATTTCCTATCCTGATGATAAGTCATTAATATGGAACTCACAGAGAACCCGTTTGAACACTTTAGCTTTATCACAAAGACCATAGACAGCAGCAGCAGAAAGGAAGAAAGAAGGGAGATGGCACCGGCGCACTGTGGATACCATCTTCTCATACAGCTGATCAGCGGGGGTGCCGGGTGTCGGATCCCCGCCAATTTGATATTGATGACCTATCCTGAGGATGCATCTCCTGAGGATAGATCAATAATAAAAGCCCGGACAACCCCTTTAAGCTGTTCTCACTTTAGTTCTTTTACTTTAGGATTGAGTTTCTTTTTTAAAGGTCAGAATAGCAGAGAATAAAGCAGTAGATAAAACGATACCTGGCAGAAACCTGACCCATTTTTAAAAAAAATGGAGGAAAAGATGGATCTGTTAAGTCTCATTCACACGTTCTAGTCTATGATCAGTGATGCCTCTGTGAAGATGTCCGTGAAAGATCTGTGTGTGGTCCGTGTTTCGGACACTGTGCAGCTGAAAAATCATTTTCAAAGCATCTCTTCCTAATGATCCATGAAACACGGATGGCAAACTAGTTACTACAGCATGCTTCCGTGCTAAAAACACAGACCATGTTTAAAAAACTGATGTGTGAATACACACATTAAAATGAATGGGTATGTGTGATGTCTATGGAGAATACGTACAGCACACATTCATGAAACACTGGCGTGTGAATGAGGCTTTACACTGATCATAATTGAAAAAAAAAGGATCTGCTATGGACCCTGGGATTACATTTGTTTATTGCTTTGCTTATTATGACATCGTTTTCTTAGTTTTAATACAAAAATAGTCAGACACAGTGAACAGTGCAACATATCACTGCAGGATTAGAAAATAACACATACAGCAAGCAACACGTAGAATGGGCCTCATTGTGTGAATGATGGCTTGTGGATGGGAGGTAAAGAGCAGACATACTCAGCACACTGGATTCATTATAGAGAATGACATCATAGTAGCACAGACTCCCTCTGAAAACAAGGCTGTAAATCACTCTGCTAACATCATAAAATCATCCCTGCTGCAAAATAGTAGCCAGCCTGTGCTGCCCAGGCCAAGAATGATTTGTCGGAGTGAAATAAGCTTCAAAGAGTTGGCTAGAAACAGCAGGATATCTGACAGTAAACAGATAAGGCAGCAGGTGTAAGAGGGCAGAAGACCAAGTGCATTGGTGTCCATACATTGGCACCTGACCAGTGTTGAAATGACCACTGAAGATCCTGGAGGACATACATATAGTTACTAGATCCATAGTATTTTAATACTTTTAATAAAAATAAAAATAAAACAGAAAAAAAACTGAGAAAAGTGACCTATGTACATACATATATAATTGGTTATTGTCCAAAGAATATTCACTAAATAAGATACTATTTTACATTGCAGAATAGCCCCAGTAGGTTTTAAGCCTTATAGATCCTAGTCAAGAATGACTTTATTTTGCCTGATTCAATGTAGAGACCAAGACTTAAGTTAACATTTTAGAATCTTCAAATCTACATTAAGTAATAATATTATTTAGTAATTTTACTCACTTATATTGTGCTGACATATTCACAGTGCATTACAGATGTTATCATTGCTTGCTGTCTCCAATAGAGCTCCCAATCCAAGTTCCCTCTCATTATGTCTTTGAAGTATGGGAGGAAAGCGGAGTACCCGGAGGAACACACGCAAACACAGGGAGAACATAAAAACTCCATGCAGATGTTGTCCTTGGTCAGATTCGAAACTAGCACCCCAGTGCTGCAAGGCGTTGGGTGATATAAACCACACTGCAAAGGGTTCTTATTGGGTTTTAATATGGCAATAATAGTAATTGTTCTAATCCAAAAGATTTAAATAATATAAGGACTCAGAAAAGGGTGTCTATGTATTTTTTTTTTTTATAAATTTCAGCAGGGGGACTGTCAGTCCAGGAGATCGATTTAAGGCTGTATCAGAAAAAAAACATATGGAAACATATCCTGTAAGTATTTAAGGATATCTGAGAAGGTCTATTTATTGTATATTCACATAGAGTAGCATAATAGTCTCAAAATAGTGTTGTGATTGTCATTGCCTCTATAACCTTAAAGCAATCTGAAACTGGAATGTGAGTTGGAGGAAGTATTTTGGTGGGCCAGTTGTGCCAACATTTTATCTAGATTGTCTGTCAAGTTCAAAATACAGTATGTTTGTTTGGTGAGTAATGGCACCTTTACACTGTTTGATCGAGCAGACGATTGTACGAAAGGAAGCATTCTTTCCCGACAATAGCCTGCTCGTCAGTGGAAGTGAAAGCTAATGCCATCGCTCATTCCCATACCGAATCATAATCATTGTTTGTGGGCAGCAGAGTGCTGTTTAGATAGCACGATCTGCTGCCCACAATAATTTAGGTGACCACACCAACTATCTATTACTTGATGAACTAGAGTTTTGCTCATTCATTGGGTAATTGGTGCACCTTTGTATGAACGCTCGTTAGCAATAATCTGCCTGGGTATCAGGCAGTGTAAAGGAGCCTTAAGAAAGAACATCTAGATTTAAGATTAAGCTTTTCCTTGTATATCATAGGAGGCTAAGCCAATTATTTATATTTGATCCAAAAGGATCTTGTGTTTTCGACTTCCCCAAATTAAGATTCTAGAAGCAGTTTACTATTCAGGTAATACTGAGTTTTATATATGATACTGACTGTTTATTTTAGACATCCTCTCAAATATGCATTTTAAAGTGTCCCAGAGTAAAGTGTGGTCAATATCAGAGTTATTAGTAGTCAAGAAAGAGAAGAGTTGATCTGGTATTGTCAGACTAATTAGTTTTAACCAAAAGCGGTGTATCTCCCAAAGGGATCTGAGAGGTTCAGTATTGAACTGCATGTGCAATAGCCTATTACCAGTGTCTGGGGTATCCCTTACACTTTAAGAGGTTTTTACGGTATATGTCCCTCTGTTAAAGCAAGTTGTCGTGACGCCAGTTGCATGGAAGCAACGAGGACAAGGAGACCCCTTTAAGTATAGTGTTGTTAGTACCCAGGTATAGGATTGCCAGAGTGGTGTAAGGGTTGCCTATAGTGTCCCTTGGGTGTGGCTTTAACACTTTTCACTGTGCTCCTACCTGGATATCCTTGGATCCCAGACGTGGTCAGACAAAGCAGTGCAAAAAGGGTTAAAAGTTGAGGGATCTGTAGAATAACTAACGTTGAACACAGCTCCACTTAGCATAAACTTTAATCAAGGAACAATCTTCCACCTTTATTTTGGTTATCAGCAGGCTTTGGCATGAAGTTCTGGAAGGCAAACACATTCGGCTTTTCTACATCTGTACTCTCTCAGCACTGCTATGTTGGCTGGATTAAATAGGAAACTTTTCCTCTTCTTCTGTAACTTGTAGCTTAGCTGTCTGTAGTCTGTCTCTTATTTTAATCATAGCAACTTCTTCCTGGCTTCAAGCTTACTTGGCTTGGCTTTTAGGCAATGCAAGCCCAGGAGGGGACATGCAACCATGTAGAACTTACAGGCAGGGCCTTCAGTCCCAGCAGAGCAGACAGTGCTCTGCTGGCCGACACACAGCCTTCCCCTGGGAAGGGGTAGACTAGACACAACCTCTTCCCAGGATGGGGAAGGTTAGACTCTAAAGAGGGGGCTAAAATGGAAGAAGGGTTCCATTCTAGGTAACTCAGCTCTGCCAGAAGTGCCGCCATCGGCTGGTAAACCAGGCACATTACACTTGATCAGCAATGAAATGCATTGAAAATGAATTGCAAGGAAATAGATATGCACACTATGCAGGACGTGGTAATATATATTCAAGATGACACCGGATTCACCATAGGAGATAGTGGGGGTCCAAAAGAGGTGCCACTCTGGGGTATTACACATGGTAAGTATAAAAGGACCGTGATCTGATACACCTCAGGGACCATGTATAATTAAATAAACATGTATAGCTACATTGGAGTTGGCAGATATATAATCAACTCTGGAAAGTGTCTTCCAGGAGTATTGTTAAGCAAAACTTATAGTAGCAAGTAAAACATATGTGCCAGTTTCAGATTATATACAGAAAGAATAGTAAATAGTATGGTGTTAATTTCTACATGTACAATAACAAAGACATGCTCGGTATCTAAGAGGGTATCTATAGGTCCCCAATGTAAGAATTTATGTATTAAATAAGAGGTCTAGATTTAAACTTAGACTTTTCAAGTGTCCGGTGTATCTCCTGGAGACATACAATGTGTGGGGTGGATCGTTTGATAGGAGAAAAAAAACATGGATGTCTTGTAAGGAATGGCAAGTCCTTGCACAGCACATTCATAGTAACATAACATAGTAACATAGTATATAAGACCGAAAAAAGACATTTGTCCATCCAGTTCGGCCTGTTTCCTAAAAGTTGATCCAGAGGAAGGCAAAAAACCCCTGTGAGGCAGAAGCCAATTTTTCCTTTTTCACTTAAGGGGAAAAAAATTCCTTACCGACTCCAATCAGGCAATCGGAATAACTCCCTGGATCAACCACCCCTGTCTAGTAGCTGTAGCCTGTAATATTATTACACTCCAGAAATAAATCCAGTCCCCTCTGGAAAGCGTTAGCTGGGCCAGTGTTCTGTGTCCACAGACTCATCTGCTGTAAGGACAGTGTCACAGCACCCCAAAAAGCCCTTTTTAGGGCTGCTACATTAGTCTGCTTTTATTTATTTTTTCTCCATATATATATTGCAGTTGCCTGGCCTGCCCGTGTGTGAGAGACTGCAGGCCTACAGACTGTAGAGTGCCCACCTCCAGTGCCCACCACTCATACCGGGTGGCACAGTAGCTTGCCGATAAATAAGGCATTTAATTTTTACCCTTTAATCTAAGGTTTGTTGCCTGCCAGTGTGTGTTGCCTGCCATTCTATGAAATACATTTTATATCAGACATTCTAAAAAATAAATAAAGTTCAGTGTAATGGAGATGTATCCTGGGGAGATAAAATGATAACATAGGAAACATGATTTTGAAAAATTGTATAGTAACAATAATTAAATATCCTAAGTATTCTTTAATTCTCAAATAGGGTGGAAATGCGGTAACAGGAAAAAAGTAAAGGGAAGGAAACAGAAAGGAAAGGGGGAAAGAGAATAAGCAAGGGGATGTCTCATAAATAAAGATATGCCACCTTTTTTTTTTCTTTCAGTTTCAAGAATTTATCTTAGGTTTCAATTGGAGATATTACTAAGGCTACATTCACATGAGCATTAGCAGGGTCCGGCAGGCTGTTCCAGCACATCCGTACTATAGTTAGCCCATGTGTGCTGCCGGAAGTCTGCTCCGGCCACCTTGACTATAATGGGGACCCGCGGGAGATGTAGCCACAGCACGGCATACATGCAGAGAGGCGGCCGGACAAAAACTGCAGCATGAAGTTTTTGTTCGGTAGCTAAGGTGTATTTGCTAAATGTCTCCTTATATTTATCCATCGCAGCCAGTCTGTTTATTAGTAAACAGTGCTTTCAGAATGAAGTTGGAAAGCTAAGATGTTCGATGTATTATAACCCTTATAGGTATCAGTTTTAATTTCATGCCATTCTCAGTATGTATTGTCTCAATATTCTCATAATACTAATGTGACACTGTCAGAAACCTGCCTTTGTTACATATTGGGGCAATTACATAGTTTAAAATCATGGTTTCAATCTCTTCTATGCCCAATAGCAGACTATCTTCTTGCTACAAGGAGTTAGAGGGAGCTGTTTAATAATTTTTCTGGAATGTCCAGACTTTAATAAATCTCATTTGCTACTACCATTTCATAATTTAGCCTTACATATCTGGCAATCTGAAAAGAAAATATTAGGTTTTAATTTTATAATCTCAGACCTTCCTCAATGGAATAACTCAAATTTACCTGCACTTTTCGTGATCCCTGAACCTTAGTTCTGGTTAACTATATGAATAAAACATTTAGGTAACTTTTATGACAACAATGTTCTTCACTCTGCTGCACAATTATAATACACTTTCTAAATCATACAATCTAAAATGTACTTAATTCTTAATTCTCACAGCCTACATTAAATATTTCTTGGTATCCTCATGTAGACATCCTTCGTTCACAAGATCTCAGAGGACTAATCTTAGCTCTGTATACATATCTTCTCTCAGCTAAAGTTAAATCTATCCCAATACCAGTGGAAGCAAAGTGGAAGAGTTTAATCCCTTTCTTAACTCAAGATCACGAGAAATAACCAGCTCTCATCTTTCTGATTTTCTCATTTTCACTTAGGACTCATGCACACGGCTGTTGTGCGGCCGTTCCGTGCATTGGGTCTGCAATTTGGGGTCCCTACTGCAAGAGCAACATCCGTGCGGCAGCCGAGACGTATTGAGACCCATTCAACTTGGGTCTGTGATCCGTCGGCACCGTAAAAGTAGGCCAGGGGGTTGCCTGGTGTAAGTCATGAATTTTTTGCGATTTTTGCGGTCCCCAATGCACGGGCAACATCCGTGTGGCAGCCGGGACGGATCGAGAACCATTCAACTTGAATGGGTTTGTGATCCGTCCGCACAGTAAAAGTAGGCCAGGGGGTTGCCTTGCGTAAGTCATTAATTTTTAGCGACTTTTGAAAAAGTTACACATAGTAAATGAGCCATAATCCAGGTCTTAGCTTACTTTTAGCTCCTAAACATACACCACTGTGAAAAGTGGTGAGGATCACAAAATGTTGCAAATTTTATCCCTTGAACTTTTTCTGGTTATACCTGCAAACTTAAATGAATTTTATTGAGATTGTATGTGTTAGACCAACGCAAAGTTGCAAGTGTGTGTGAAGTAAAAAGTAAATGATACATAGTTTTCAATAGTTTTAATAAATTAAAATCTGTGTGGCATGCATTTGTATTCAGCCTCCTGTGCTCTAATACCCCAATTTAAAATCCAGTGTGATCAATTGCCTTCAGAAGTCACCTAATTAGTAAATAGATTACACCTGTGTATAATTTATTCTCAATATAAATACAGTTGTTCTGTAAAAGCCTCAGAGGTTTGATAAAGAACATTAGTGATCAAACAGCATCATGAAAATCAAGGAACACACCAGACAGGTCAGGGATAAAGTTGTGGAGAAGTGTAAAGCAGGGTTGGGTCATAAAAAAGCATCTTACGAAGCACTGTTCAATCCATCATCTGAAAATAGAAAAAAAGCACCCAGTCAAGGAAAGCACTAATTAGAGAAGCAGCCAAGAGGCCCATGGTCACTCTGGAGGAGATCCACAGCTCAGGTGGGAGAATATATCCACAGGACAACTATTAGTCGTGTAATTTCATATTCTAACCTTTATGGAAGAGTGGAAAGAAGAAAGCCATTTTTGAAGTCCTGTTTGCCACAAGCCATTTAGAGGTCAAATCAGCACAAAGTTGAACTTTTTGCCCTAAATGCTAAACTAACACTGCTTCATGCTGTGGGGATGCTTTTCTTCAGCAGTGACAGGGAAGCTGGTGAGAGATGATGGGAAGATGGATGGAGCCAAATACAGGGCAATATTGGTGGAAATTCTGGTAGAGGCTGCAAAAGACTTGAGAATTTGGTGGAGGTTCACCTTCTAGCAGGACAACGACCCTAAACATACAACCAGAGCTACACGGGAATGGTTTAGATCAAAGCATAAGTATGTGTTAGAATGACGCAGTTAAAGTCCAGACCTAAATCCCATTGAGAATCTGTGACAAAACTTGAAAATTGCTGTTCACAGATCTCCATCTAATCTGACTGAGCTAAAGTTATTTTGAAAAAAAAAAGGGGGGCAAAAATTTCACCCTCTAGATGTACAAAGCTGGTAGAGACATACTCCAAAAGACGTGCAGCTGTAATTGCAACAGGTGGTCATACAAAGTATTGACTCAGGGGATCTGAAAACAAATGCACACCACACTTTCCAGATTTTTATTTATTACAAATTTTGAAAACCATGTATCATTTTCTTTTCACTTCACACATCCTTGCTACTTTTTGCTACCATGTACTTTAATATACCATTTATACTTTTATCTGTACGACATGTTAAATAAAATGAGTTAAAAATTACTTTCTGCTGTACTAGCGATCTATGCCCACTGCAGTATCATCTGACCCATTGGGCACGGCTAGTCTTGAGCGAACTGAGCTTCCGATTATAGATCCAAAGTAAATTCATTCAAAAACTTCGATTTTAATGCTGTCTCCATACAGCATTAAAATATATGGGTTGCTCGTATGCAAAATTCATAAAGGCTGAAGTCTTGAGAGACTTTGGTGAATTAATTTGGTATTCCTATCTGCGTCTTTAAAAACATTTTAAATTAGGAATCTGAAGTTAGGTACCAAACCCAACTTCGGATTCCTACTTTAAAAATGCTTTTAAGGCCATGAGACTTTGTCCGATACAAATTTTGCCTATGCGCAGAACACACAGTTTAATGCTGTACAGAGACAGATCCAAAGCTTGATTCGCTAAAGACTAGGCACGGCCTCCGGAGCACTCACCAATTCTCTTCTGTCCTTTCTCTGGAGAGTTGGATCCTCCGGTGTCCTCCAGCTTCCTCCCAGTAGGTAGCAATGTCCTGGTTCCTTCATGCCGGTGTCCTGCTATACAAAGGCCGCATGCGCGTGCTCCATCTAGCACTTAAAGGGCAAGTGTGATTGCACACCTCAGTCTCAGTAAATGGCTGGCCACCTTAGTATATTTTAGACACGTTCCCCTGAGAGAAGGTATCTGTGCCACAGGTTCTAGTTAGCTAGTTTTCTGCAAAGGTGCATTATTGTCATGTTTGCCTGCCCATCAACAGAAGTCTGGATTTGCTGCCTGACCTGCTCTTTGTTCTGAGCCTGTGCTGCCCGCCCTGCCCTCTCAACTGCTTTGCTGGATTGATGTATGTTGCCTGCCCTGACCTTAGCTGATTTTTATTATACGGTTTTGCCTGATCCCCTGGTGATCTGCACTAGTGTCTCTTGACCCATGTGGGTCAGCAGCCTCTGAACTGACACTACTCCAGGAGGGAGCAGCTTGGTGGTTTGCCTGTAGTGGAGTCCAGATCCATTTATAGGGGTTAAACAGTGAAGATGGGGGACCAGGGACGTAACGATCGTGGTGGCAGAGGGTGCGAACGCGACCAGGCCCGGTGGGGGGAGGGGCCCGGCTCTGAATGGGCCCGGCATGAAGTACAGTGATATTGCTGGGCCTCGTCAGAGCACTCTTCAAGCATATTATGCGCCACTCCCCTGGTGCACAGGGAAGAGGGGCCCAGGGGGGCAGAAGCGTGCGCGGGGGGGACACGCATACTCACCCGGCAGTTCTTGTAACTGACGGGCTGTCGTCTCCAGCGTGAAGCAGGGAGCTCTCTTCGCTCCCTAATTCACTTTTCTCAGAGCTCCGGCGCTCCCCCTGCTAAGTGCAGAATGAGCTGCTGGCTGTGGAAGGAGCCTCCAGCACAGCCAGACAGAAGGATGTGAGTGTGGGAGCGTGACATCAAGGAAGGTAAGTATGTGTGTTTTTTTTTTTTTTTTGTTTTTTTCTTTCCACCCATAAAGCTGCAGACTGAAGGCAAAAGGGGAGGGGGCACAACAAACATGAGGGAGCACAAAAGTGGGCATATTTACTGAGGGGGCACATTCGTGAGCATAACTACTATGAGAGGGCACATAACTGGGCATAACTACTGTGAGGTGGCAGTGGGCACATAATCTGGTATAACCACTATGAGGAGGCACATAATCTGGACATAACTTCTGTGGGAGGGCACATAATCTGGTCATAACTACTGTGGGGGGCACATAATCTGGACATAACTACAGTGAGGGGCACATAATCTGGCATAACTACTGTGAGGGGGCACATAATCTGGCATAACCACTGTGAGGAGGCACATAATCTGGACATAACTACTGTGGGGGGGCACATAATCTGGCATAACTACTGTGAGGGGGCACATAATCTGGCATAACTACTGTGAGGGGGCACATAATCTGGCATAACTACTGTGAGGGGGCACATAATCTGGCATAATCACTGTGAGGGGGCACATTCTGGGCATTACTACTGTGAGGAGTCACAGTAGTGGGCATTACAACTGTGAGGGGGCACATATCTGGGCACTAATACTGTGAGGGGGCACATAATCTGGCATAACCACTGTGAGGGGCACATATCTGGGCATTACTACTGTGAGGGGGCACATATCTGGGCATTAGTACTGTGAGGGGGCACATATCTGGCCATAACAACTGTTTGGGGGCACATAATCTGGGCATATCTATTGTGAGGGGGCACATATGTGGGCATAACTACTGTGATTATTCTTTTTTTCTCCCCTGTGTACACCTCCCCTGTGTACTGAGAGCTGTCCAAGGGATAGTCTTCAGTTAGAAAAAACAAAAGTTAACCACATTTATTAATCTTCCATAAATGTACATTTAATCTTGTGAGCATGTGAAGGTGTTTCTTTCAACTGAATCCTATACCCCATACTGTTTCGGGGTACATGTCCTCTTATTTTACCCAATTCCCCCTAAATACTATACTGCTGAAATAATATTCATATGGATGTGAAAACATATGAAAGCAGGGACATAACAAAAAAAATACAGAGCTCCATAGCAAACTGTAGACCCCAAAGTAAACTTAGACCCCAGATCTGATCTCATAATTAATTCAGGCCCCAAACTAAAACCCCCAAATTAATCCCCAGACAACCAAATTAACCAGACCCCAGATCAAATGGTGTCTGGACCCAGTGCAGCAGCACCTGGAGTGGGAGAAGTCCAGGGAGGGTGAAGTGGTGAATTAAGTTAGTAGCCATCATATTCATATCTTGCATGCCCAATTCCAATGTTTACTCCTCTCCAGCATAACAGAAATCGTACGGATCCGTTATGCCATAGACTTCTATAATGCATTCCATCACTGAATCAGGATTGCAGTAAAGATAAACCACAAATTCAGGATTGCAGTAAAGATAAACCACTATTGACATTGTGATTTTAATTTATACAAAGTATAATAGATTAGCTTTATACTCAGAAACTGTAAATGCAACAAACTGCATCACATTATAATAAAACTAATGGCCTACATTTTTAAAGACAAAAAACATTAACCATAAAGACTATACCGTACATGAAGGTTAAGATTTCTCCAATACAATACAAGGTACTGAAGTGCTGGCAAGGCTATAATTTGTAGATTAGAAAGTCATTTGGTGACTTTTGATTTGAAAAAAGAAAACACTTTGCTTCACTGGCCTTGTACTGAATATAGGTTACACAGTGTGTTTTTTCACTTTTCTTGTTCAAATTTAAATCCATTCTTTTGACTTTATGCAAAAAAGGCTTAAACATGGTATAATAAAAAAAACTTTTCAACTTTCTGATATGCTTTGTGTTTTAATTCCTAACCATTTAGACGGTTTCCGCTTGCTGTCAGTAAATGGATAAAACCTTTCATCTGTTATTATTGTAGATTGTAAGGCAATAACACAACCAAAGTAACTAGTGGTTATTATGATAGCAAATTTGGGCAACCAGTAATCAATATAAATTCACAATGGGAAGGTGTCCCTGACAATAATACTAAACTTTTAATGATTTGTATGTTAAAATGTAGCCCATAAGATAGAAGATATAAAGAATAGCAACATAAAGTGCAGTAAATGCCAGTGCCCAATAGAAACATGGAACGGTCTTACTGCTTTGCAGACATACGGTATCTGGGGGTACCCAACACTGAGCCAGGTGTCTTTCCTTAGTTGCTCCTACTTGGCCTGAGCTACTCTTTACCCCCAGGTAGCGGAGCACTCGCCCTGATAACGGCGACCCCTCTGAGCCGTCACTAACACTTGCTAGGGCTCCCTACTGTACCCTATAAACATGCAATGTCCCAGCTCTGTGTAGGAATAAGATGGTATATGCAGCAAGAAGATCCCAGATTAGCAGAAGTGTCACAAAACTATCTTATGGGCTATATTTTAACATATGTATTATTAAAAGTTAAGTATTATTGTCAGGACCACCTTCCCATTGTGAATTGTAGATTGTAAGCCCTCGT
Organism: Bufotes viridis; assembly: GCA_033119425.1. Classification (NCBI taxonomy): domain Eukaryota; kingdom Metazoa; phylum Chordata; class Amphibia; order Anura; family Bufonidae; genus Bufotes; species Bufotes viridis. The sequence goes on from JAKVIS010000014.1 coordinate 93,063, forward strand.
GGGCAGGGCCCTCTCTCTTTCTGTACCAGTTTATAACTCATCTTGTTCATGCTTTTTGCAGTTGTCTGTATTATATATGTATACCCATTTTCATATGTACAGCGCCATGGAATGAATGTCGTTTTAATAATAAATAATAATAATAGCAATGTTTTTTTTATTATACAGACAAACTGGATCATTTTATGCTTTCTAAAATTTAAGTTTGGGAAGTAGCTACAGCAGTTGCCATGTCCGTGTCAAGAGGGAGACGTAACATGTAGTGGAGACCTGCAGGGGACCCGGTCGGCAGTAGAATAAGGGCAGCAGGGGATCAGCGAGATGAGTAAGTCAATTACTGGTTTTATTTTAAAGGGGTTGTCCCATTAAAAATATTCTATAGTTTTCAAACCAGCACCTGGATTTAAACACCTCGCTAATTACATGTAATTAAAATTTTTGTATAGCCACTGAGTTATTCAGTAAAATGTATCTGTATAGCACCATGTGCTGTTTGTTTTTTCTCTTATTTCTTTGTCCTGCTCACTGAGAAGGCCGCACATGCTTCGTTTCATCCTTCAACTGCCTCCTGAGCTGTGATAGGGAGAGCATGGACACGCCTCCTGAGCTGTGATAGGGAGAGCTGAGACACGCCTCCTGAGTTGTGATAGGGAGAGCTGAGACACGCCTCCTGAGTTGTAATAGGGAGAGCTGAGACACACCTCCTGAGTTGTGATAGGGAGAGCTGAGACATACCTCCTGAGCTGTGATAGGGAGAGCTGAGACATGCCTCCTGAGCTGTGATAGGGAGAGCTGAGACACGCCTCCTGAGTTGTAATAGGGAGAGCTGAGACACACCTCCTGAGTTGTAATAGGGAGAGCTGAGACACACCTCCTGAGTTGTGATAGGGAGAGCTGAGACATGCCTCCTGAGCTGTGATAGGGAGAGCTGAGACATGCCTCCTGAGCTGTGATAGGGAGAGCTGAGACACGCCTCCTGAGTTGTAATAGGGAGAGCTGAGACACACCTCCTGAGTTGTAATAGGGAGAGCTGAGACACGCCTCCTGAGTTGTGATAGGGAAAGCTGAGACACACCTCTTGAGCTGTGATAGGGAGAGCTGAGACACACCTCCTGAGTTGTAATAGGGAGAGCTGAGACACACCTTCTGAGTTGTAATAGGGAGAGCTGAGACACACCTCCTGAGCTGTGATAGGGAGAGCTGAGACATGCCTCCTGAGCTGTGGTAGGGAGAGCTGAGACACGCCTCCTGAGCTGTGATAGGGAGAGCTCAGACACGCCTCCTGAGCTGTGATAGGGAGAGCTGAGACACGCCTCCTGAGCTGCAGCAGAAAAGACAGACACTCCCCTTGAGCTGTTAGCGTGATATAAATCTAGCAGAGCAATGAATGTGGAGATCTCTGGATCCATGTAATGTACAGGGCTGGTTCTAGCTTTGTTCGAAAGTAATTGTCATGTACTATATGAAGGCTGATTTTCATTTTTTACATTATTCATGGGATAATCTTTTTAAAGGAAATCTGTCACCAGAATATTAACTGTTATGCCAGCCTTGTCAGGCTAGCTCAGCTGAATATAATGATACCTTTCACTCTGCTATTATTTTCTTTATTCTTGCTCTGCCCATGCCCTTCCCTCTCTTTCTTCGTTGACAGGGCCAGGTTCCTGCATAGTCATTTTGCCTGTCCCCATCAATCAAGAGGTAATGGGAGCTGCTAGCAGAGGAAGCAGGTGGAACAAGGGAAAGGTATCACTACATTCAGCTGAGCTATCTCCAAAAGGCATTGTGCCCAGTCTAAAGCCTTTATATTGCTAATGACCATTCATAGTAACGCTCGTTAGCGATCATCCGGCAGTGTAATACTGCTGCCGATTACTTGATGAACAAGCATTTGCTCATTCATCGGGCAATCCAAATCTTTTGACAAGTTTAAAAAATCGTCTGCAGGCGGCAGATCGCGGTGTCTAATCACGATCTGCTGCTGGCAAACAATGATTCAGTATAAGGAAGCGGAATGGTATAAAGATTGCTCCTCCATATACTGTGGAAGAGATCGCTGCATGTAATAATAGCAGTCTTCTCCGCTGATGGGCAGGCGATTCGCCTTCCTGACAATCACTTGTTAAATCGGGATGTTTACTACAGACTTAATAGTGACTTCTTGGTGACAGATTCCCTTAAAGCATGATCTGTGTTTTTTATGACATTTTAAATGGCTAGACAAACCCTTTAAAAATAAATTTCAATTACCTTTACTACAGACATTTCTATATACGGTAATATATACATGTATATTATATAATAGCTAAATATAAGTGCTGTTGGTTTTTTAATGGTACATTTGCTACATTTTAGTTTACTTCATACATACTGGCTTAGTCAATGGCTTAACTATTAAAATTTGCAGCCATGGTTGGAAACTCTACCTTGTCTTTTCAAGTGTTTAAACCAACCCTTTTTGTAAGCCTGTAAATCGTCTCCTGGAGTTATCGTTTTTCTGCCAAAACACACAGCAGAATTCTCTGTTGCCAGGACATACTAACTGAAATGGGAAAAAAGCAAAACTCTGCAGCTCCCCTCCTTCATTACCTTAATTGCTTTAATGCTTCTGAAAATGAACAGAGATGAGCTCAAATACAGTCATTTATTACATATCTCACATAATACAGTTATAAATCACAATGTCACAACCAGTGTCGGACTGATTCTGGGGCCCACCTTAGGGCTCCAGCACACTAAGTTATTTTTTTTCCATGTCTGTACCGTTCACTTCACTTCAATGGGGCTGCAAAAAAAAAAAAAAGACTCTGTGTGCATTCCGTGTCTGTATGTCCGCATGGCCGTTCTGCAAAATCATATTATTGACCTATTATTGTCAGCATTACAGACAAGGATAGGACTGTTCTATTAGAGGCCGGCTGTTCTGTTCCGCATAATGTGTAATGCACACACCCGGTGTCCATGTTTTGCAGATCCGCAATTTGCGGACTGTAAAACATCCAATGGTCGTATTCATGAGCACTTACAGTGATAACAGATATAGATGAAGTATGATGGAAGATATTCGCAGCAAAATGCACAAACATACATGTGGCAGAATTTACACATATATGGATATCCTGCACTTAAGTCAGTCAAAAACAGACACATGCAGCGCACACCAATAACTCATTGGACAGATGTGGCACACAAGAAACTTATACATGGCTTGCATGCCACTGATGCACATGTCATATACTGCACATATACCACTGACACATATAACATATATAGCACACACCAATCACACATAGGAAACAAGCAATGCATTCACCAAGACATTTATGCCAAAGTGTAGCACACTTAAAGGGGTTGTCTCACTTTAGCAATTGGCACTTATCATGTAGAGAATAGAGATGGCCCGAACTATCCGCCGGCGAACAGTTCCCGGCGAACATAGCTTGTTCGCGTTCGCCTCTGTTCGCCGGGCGAACATATGCGATTTTCGGTCCGCCCCCTATACATCATCATTGAGCAAACTTTGACCCTGTACCTCACAGTCAGCAGACACATTCCAGCCAATCAGCAGCATACCCTCCCTCCCAGACCCTCCCACCTCCTGCACAGCATCCATTTTAGATTCATTCTGAAGCTGCAGTCTTAGTGAGAGGAGGGAGAGTGTAGTTGCTGCTGATTTAATAGGGAAATCGATAGCTAGGCTAGTGAATTCAGTGTCCACTCCAGTCCTGAAAGACTCATCTGATCTCTGCTGTAAGGACAGCGTCCTGACAGCACCCCAAAAGCCCTTTTAGGGCTGCAACATTAGTCTGCTTTTTTTCCTTTATATACATATTGCAGTTGCCTGGCCTGCCTGTGTGTGAGGAGCTGCAGGCCCACAGACTGTAGTGTGCCCACTGCCAGTGCCCACCCCTGTCATTCCGTGTGGTACAGGACTTTGCATCAAAAAAAGGCATTTAATTTTTACACTTTAATCTAAGGTTAGTTGCCTGCCAGTGTGTGTCAGGCTGACTTCCACTGACTGTAGTGTGCCCACTGCCAGTGCCCACCACTCATACCGGCTGGCACAGGACTTTGCATAAAAAAGCATTTAATTTTTACACTTTAGTGTAATTTCAGCTGCTTGCCTGCTGCTAGTGTGTGTCAGGCCGACTTCAACTGACTGTAGTGTGCCCACTGCCAGTGCCCACCCCTGTCATCCCGTGTGGCACAGGACTTTGCATCAAAAAAGGCACTTAATTTTTACACTTTAATCTAAGGTTAGTTGCCTGCCAGTGTGTGTCAGGCTGACTTCCACTGACTGTAGTGTGCCCACTGCCAGTGCCCACCACTCATACCGGCTGGCACAGGACTTTGCATAAAAAGGCATTTAATTTTTACACTTTAGTGTAATTTCAGCTGCTTGCCTGCTGCTAGTGTGTGTCAGGCCGACTTCAACTGACTGTAGTGTGCCCACTGCCAGTGCCCACCCCTGTCATTCCGTGTGGCACAGGACTTTGCATAAAAAAAGGCACTTAATTTTTACACTTTAATCTAAGGTTAGTTGCCTGCCAGTGTGTGTCAGGCTGACTTCCACTGACTGTAGTGTGCCCACTGCCAGTGCCCACCACTCATACCGGCTGGCACAGGACTTTGCATAAAAAGGCATTTAATTTTTACACTTTAGTATAATTTCAGCTGCTTGCCTGCTGCTAGTGTGTGTCAGGCCGACTTCAACTGACTGTAGTGTTCCCACTGCCAGTGCCCACCCCTGTCATCCCGTGTGGCACAGTACTTTGCATCAAAAAAGGCATTTAATTTTTACACTTTAGTGTAATTTCAGTTGCTTGCCTGCTGCTAGTGTGTGTCAGGCCGACTTCCACTGACTGTAGTGTGCCCACTGCCAGTGCCAACCACTGATACCGGGTGGCACAGTAGCTTGCCGATAAATAAGGCATTTAATTTTTAGACAGTAGTCTAAATTCAGTTGCTTGCCTGCTGCCAGTGTGTGTCAGGCCCGCTTCCACTGACTGTAGTGTGCCCACTGCCAGTGCCAACCACTCATACCGGGTGGCACAGTAGCTTGCCGATAAATAAGGCATTTAATTTTTAGACAGTAGTCTAAATTCAGTTGCTTGCCTGCTGCCAGTGTGTGTCAGGCCCGCTTCCACTGACTGTAGTGTGCCCACTGCCAGTGCCAACCACTGATACCGGGTGGCACAGTAGCTTGCCGATAAATAAGGCATTTAATTTTTAGACAGTAGTCTAAATTCAGTTGCTTGCCTGCTGCCAGTGTGTGTCAGGCCCGCTTCCACTGACTGTAGTGTGCCCACTGCCAGTGCCAACCACTCATACCGGGTGGCACAGTAGCTTGCCGATAAATAAGGCATTTAATTTTTAGACAGTAGTCTAAATTCAGTTGCTTGCCTGCTGCCAGTGTGTGTCAGGCCCTCTTCCACTGACTGTAGTGTGCCCACTGCCAGTGCCAACCACTGATACCGGGTGGCACAGTAGCTTGCCGATAAATAAGGCATTTAATTTTTAGACAGTAGTCTAAATTCAGTTGCTTGCCTGCTGCCAGTGTGTGTCAGGCCCGCTTCCACTGACTGTAGTGTGCCCACTGCCAGTGCCAACCACTCATACCGGGTGGCACAGTACCTAGCACGCGTAGTACCACTTATCTAAAAAAAATGACAGGCAGAGGCAGGCCACCGCGCAGGGGCCGTCGTGGTCGTGGTGCTGTGATTTCCACTGTCCCTGGAATAATGCCCAGTTTTCAGAGGCCACGTACCCTGAACCCGAAAAATTCAGAGGGCGTAGTTGACTGGCTTAGACAGGACACCCAATCTTCAACAGCTTCCGCTAAGAACCTTGGCGCACCATCCTCCTCCAGCTCAGCTTCGGTCACCTGCTCTCAAGTTACCACGCACCCGCCCGTCGCCACCACCACCACTACCACCACAGCCACCACAGCCGCTTCACTTGATCCGTCAGAGGAGTTATTTACACATCAGTTGGATGCAATTAGTGATGCGCAACCATTATTGCCAGATGATGTAGATTACGGGGATATGTCTCAGTCAGGCAGGATTACACACATGGACGTACAGTGTGATGATGATGATGATGATGTTGTACCCGCTGCTGCTTCCTTTGCTGAGGTGTCAGATACAAGTGAAGCGGTTGATGATGACGATGTGTCCACGGATGCCACGTGGGTGCCTGCTCGAAGAGAGAAGAAGAGGGGAAAGTTCTGAAGGGGAGACAGAGAGAATGAGGAGACGAGTTGGAAGCAGGGGAGGTCGTCGCAAGGAGTTAGTGGCACAGTCAGACAGCATGTATCGGCACCTGGGGTCAGCCAGACAGCACGCCAGTCAACGCATGCTGTTGCCACCACTAGAATGCCGTCATTGCAAAGCTCAGCAGTGTGGCATTTTTTTGTGTGTCTGCCTCTGATAAAAGCAATGCCATTTGCAACCTGTGCCAAAAGAAACTGAGTCGTGGGAAGTCCAACACCCACCTTGGTACAACTGCTTTGCGAAGGCACATGATCTCACATCACAAACGCCTATGGGATCAACACATGAGTACAAGCAGCACACAAACTCAAAGCCACCATGCTCCTCCTGGTCCAGCATCTTCAGCCACGTCAACCACTGCTGTCCTCCCTGCCCCCTCTCAACCACCCGCCACTCCATCTCTCACCTTCAGCAGTTCCTGCTCATCTGCCCACAGTCAGGTGTCTGTCAAGGACATGTTTGAGCATAAGAAGCCAATGTCACAAAGTCACCCCTTGCCCGGCGACTGACAGCTGGCTTGACGGAACTCTTAGCCCGCCAGCTTTTACCATACCAGCTGGTAGAGTCTGAGGCCTTCAAAAAATTTGTCGCTATTGGGACACCACAGTGGAAAGGTACCCGGCCTAAATTTTTTTCACAAAAGGCAATCCCTGATATGGGACGTAACAGGGATTAAACTAATGAGAATAGTACTACAGAAAATACCACTCATATCGGGTGTGACAGTAAATTGCACGGCGCAGGCGCAATGACCGTGGATTAAAACAGAGTGGAGGAGCCAGCGTTTTTAACCATCTCCCGTTCGAAAAATCTATTTAATAAATGGCCCCCAGATTGGGGAGTCGGGGACGTTAGAGGATTAAACTGATGAGAATAGTACTACAGAAAATACCACTCATATCGGGTGTGACAGTAAATTGCACGGCGCAGACGCAGTCACCGTGGTTTAAAACAGAGTGGAGGGAGCCAGCGTTTTTAACCATCTCCCCGTTCGAAAAATCTATTCAATAAATGGCCCCCAGATTGGGGACGTTAGAGGATTAAACTGGTGAGAATAGTACTACAGAAAATACCACTCATATCGGGTGTGACAGTAAATTGCACGGCGCAGGCGTAGTGACCGTGGTTTAAAACAGAGTGGAGAGAGCCAGCGTTTTTTAACCATCTCCCGTTCGAAAAATCTATTCAATAAATGGCCCCCAGATTGGGGGCGTTAGAGGATTAAACTGATGAGAATAGTACTACAGAAAATACCACTCATATCGGGTGTGACAGTAAATTGCACGGCGCAGACGCAGTGACCGTGGTTTAAAACAGAGTGGAGGGAGCCAGCGTTTTTTAACCATCTCCCGTTCGAAAAATCTATTCAATAAATGGCACCCAGATTGGGGACGTTAGAGGATTAAACTGATGAGAATAGTACTACAGAAAATACAACTCATATCGGGTGTGACAGTAAATTGCACGGCGCAGACGCAGTCACCGTGGTTTAAAACAGAGTGGAGGGAGCCAGCGTTTTTAACCATCTCCCGTTCGAAAAATCTATTCAATAAATGGCCCCAGATTGGGGACGTTAGAGGATTAAACTGATGAGAATAGTACTACAGAAAATACAACTCATATCGGGTGTGACAGTAAATTGCACGGCGCAGACGCAGTCACCGTGGATAAAAACAAAGGGGAGGGAGCCAGCGTTTTTAACCATCTCACCGTTCAAAAATCAATTCAATTCATCTTTTGGGGACCCTTGGTGTTGTACGTGGCTGGGTGGAGGAAGAAACCTTCAATAACATCACCGGGACGTGGCTAGCTTGGTATCCAACCTTGTGCAAATGGGGAGTTTGCGGTTGTGCAAATGAACTGTTTGCGGTGCATTAAAAGGGAGTTTGGTCTGTCAATGTCAGTGAAGCGGGCGTAACCCTTACACTACCTGATCGATACAACATCATACCTGATCGTATACACACACTGGATGTTTTAAAGCACGTTATTCCAAACAATTTAGGAATGTTAGTTGATTTTTGCCCTTTATGGATTAAAACCCGACTCTGCGTCCACTACGTAATTTTCCATGGGAGTTTTGCCATAGATCCCCCTCCGGCATGCCACAGTCCAGGTGTTAGACCCCTTGAAACAACTTTCTCATCACTATTGTGGCCAGAAAGAGTCCCTGTGGGTTTTAAAATTCGCCTGCCAATTGAAGTCTATGGCGGTTCGCCCGGTTCGCCCGTTCGCGAACATTTGCGGAAGTTCGCGTTCGCTGTTCGCGAACTGAAAATTTTATGTTCGCGACATCACTAGTAGAGAAAGTGAATACATGTTGACTCTTTTCCATCACATTATACATAGCACGTATCCATGGTTCTGAACACTCTGCAATCCAGCAGAGGTGGCCGTGCTTGCCGTGTTGGCCTATGGGCACTTCCAGCCTTTCTCTATAGTGTGTAAGCACAGCCACCACTGTTGGATTACATGGTGGTAATAACCACAGATACGTGCTGTGTATAATGTAATGGAAAGGAGGCAATATGGACAATCACAATAGTAAGTAGTAGTAAGTGCTTTGTATTTACAGCATGATAAAAGCAATTTTCTGAAGTGAGAACAAAACCCTTTAACCCCTTTAAGCATAAATGTCTGGCATGAAATTTACCAAATCTTAACCTCCTCATATTGTACATAATCTACATTATAATTAAAAGGGTCGCCCTACTATAATGACCTATTGTCTATATACAGGATAGGTGATAAATATCAGATTGCTGGGGTCTGACTGCTGGAACACCCACTGATTATGAAAAAAGGGGTCCTGAGAAATGCAATTATATTACCACCAATCCATGTACACAAGGGTCTTAAGACCACGTTCCCTTGATCATGGGGGTCCCAGCAGTCAGACCCCCATCAATCAGACACTTATCACCTGTGATGTCATAGCTGTTGGACCTTTTCACATTCCCTATCCTTAAAGTGTTTCTTCGGGTGTAAAAAAAATAAAAATAAAATATAAATTTAAAATCTGTCCCAAAATATGTGTCCACTTTTCTAGTTATCCTGTATCTACAGGATCGGAGATAACTAAGTGATCTGTGGAGGTCTGAACGCTGGAGCCCCCACTGATCCCCCTTCTTGAGTCACTGATCCCCCTTCTTGGGTCATAACTGAAACAGAGGCATTAGGGTGACCTGAGGCAGGGTAATAGTGGGGATCCTGGAGCAGGAGTAACTGGAGAAGGGCCAATATTAGCGGTGCATTTAGAGTGGGGGCATCTGGAGCTGGGGCACTAATGGGGGTGCACCTAAAGCAGAGGCATTAGGGTCGCCTGAGACAGGGTAATAGTGGAGATCCTGTAGCAGGGGTAACTGGAGAAGGGGCAATATTACCAGTGCATTCAGAGTTGGGGTATCTGGAGCTGAGGCATTTATGGGGGTGCACCTAAAGCAGAGGCATTAGGGTCGCCTGAGGCAGGGTAATAGTGGTGATCCTGTAGCAGAGGTTTTAGGGGGCAACCGAAGAAGAGGCAATATTAGGGGTGCATTTAGAGTGGGGGCACTGGGGGGCATCTGGAGCTGTTGCACTAATGGGGGTGCACCCAAAGCAGAGACATTGGGGGGACCTAGGGCAGAGTCCCCCCAATGCCACTCTGAACTCTGGAGAGAACAGCACACATACACAGATTTGAGTCTACTATAAACAAATCCCCTATTTCTCCTTTACAGTCTTCTACAGCTCACTACTGTCACACACCTGACAAATCAGCCCAGCACCGCAGAGGAGTTGTTCTCTCCAGCAACTTGCTGGATTAAGATTTTAGTTTCTGTCTATAGAGATAGATTACATCCACATTCAGGCATAAAAGGCGTAGATTTGACACTGTGGATTTAACCGAAGCACCAAAAATGTGGATGAGATCTCATTCACTTGCTGCAGAAAACCTGCAGTGTAAATTGACCTTGGTTTTTCTCAATGCAAAGTTTCAAGCAAACAAAGCTTTCCAGGACTTAAATACTGATGACCTATCCCCAGCACAGGTCATCAGCAATGTCCAATCGGTAGCGGTCAGACTACCCCTGACAGAACTGGCACTGGTGCTGTTGAAGAGGGTGTCGCACTCAGGTGTAGCCTTTTACTAGGCCTGTGATGTTGAAGGGGTTGGCCACTTTCTTGCTACTTTTGACCAATGTGTATGTAAGATGACTATATGACACTTACTAATATAGCCATAGTTGATTTTCTGCGCCGTTTGCTTTATTTCATAAATTAGGTAACCTTGTTGGGCAAACCTTCTGTGCAGTCCACACAGGAGACCTGTCGATTAATTGGTTGCTGAACTCCAGAACATCACTCAAATACACCACATCTGTCATCTGCACTTGCTGAGAGTTTAGTGCAGGTGCAATGTATTTGAAAGGAGGAGACTGAGTGATTTTCCTGGTCACATAACCCTCCATCCGCAACCAATTTATGGACAGGACCTCTCAGGGGCGGATTAAGTGCATAATAGGCCCAGGGCTGTCTACCCAACAGCGGATTGGTGGGGGGCGAGATGATGTAATCGCGCATGTGGGCTTCTACCACCACATAGGCCTCAGGCCTACTAGGCCTGAAGCCTATGGTGGTGATAGACAGCGGTGAAGGGAACTTTACGCTCCCGTGCCCCGCCACAGTATGTGGGCGTTCGGGTCGGCGCTCGGCCCCCCAGCGATGCCGTGCCTGGGGCGACCAACCCAAACGCCCCAATTATAATCCGCCATTGGGACGTCTGTGTGGACAGCACAAAAGACTTGACTAACAATGAAGAATGCCTTATAAAATATAAAAAATGGTGCAGAATATTATTAAGTGCCATATAGTCATCTCACATATTGATCAAAAGTAGCCAGAAAGTGGTCACTTTCAAATTATTAGCTTATTATTGCAGCTCAGTCCCATTCAAATGATTAGCACTGAGCTGCAATAATAAGTAAGTCGCTATCCAATGTAGGCTGCTGTGCTCGTTTGAGCACCGTGGACCCTTCAAACAGCTTAATGGCTAAGGTGCCAGGATCGGACACCTAACAATCTCATACTGATGACCGATCCTAAGGACACCTGAAATATTCCTTAGTTTCAATAATTCTAGTCTTGGTTTCAATAATTATAGTCTGGGTAGTTTTAATAGGTGGATATAAAATGTTCTAAGGACTTATTATTGATACAGATTGTTGCTTTTTCTTTTCCATTTTTTTAAATTAGAAATCGACAAACTGTATAATGATTTATTTAAGCATTTTTGCGTTCACACAAGTAGATAAGAACTTCCTACCAGGGCTACATACATACATGGCATATCCAAAACCATGACTCACTGTATACAGGTTCTTTTGTAAAAAATAAAGTCTGAATGAATTATTGCACAAGTTAATAATAATCTCTATTTATATTGCTCCATCATATTCTGCAGCTCTTTATAAATGTTGAAGTAACAAACTAGTTAAAAAACAAAACAAATGAACAAACAATGAGACAACATAGGAGAGCTCCATGCACATAGGAGCTTACAATCCAATTGTAAAATGTGTATGTGTAGGTGTCTATGATTCTTATCCTTAATATTATGGCAGAAAACCTGAAAAAATTCTCACCTCAACAAAATTCTGCATAGGGGGCATTAAACCATTCCATGATCTTATAATCTGCATACGATTTGATGACTGCTTCATCTGCCCCTTAGCCAAACACACGTGAAGTGGCTGAGATTATTGTGGCACCTCTAATGTAATAGTGACAGCTCTTGCTGCTGCTGTGTTCAGAGCAACCCCTGGTCAGGTTCCAAGAAACCGCTATTTTTGTGCGATACTAGTATATGGTAAAGAGGGGGTTGCATGGCAAACACATTTTTAAGGCAGCTCTCAAAGGGAATGTATCACCTATATTTTTCTTACTAATTAAAACCAAATACTGACATGTTGTCTAAACTATCATGATTATAGGGACAACCACCTTCCCTGAGCTGCTGTTAACAGCGTTTAGAGGTGCACTTTATAGCAGCTACATGGATCATAGGAGCCTGTAGATTTGAAGTGACAGATTGACCTCTATGGGAGTGTTTTCTAAAGGTTGTTGTGTGAAGAAGGGGATTGCAGTATTTTTCCGCTCCATAAGACGCAACTAGGATTTAGAGGAAGAAAATAAGAAAAAATATTTTTCATCAGATCTCAGATCAGACCCCCAATCTTTATCAGACCTCCAATCCTCATCATAAATTATGCCACGCTGCAGATCCAGTTGCTCTTCCTGCACTCACTGCTCTGGCCGCCTAACTGCACTGTGACCTGACGTCACACAGAATCAGGTCATAGAGTGCACCTACATGCACTATGTTCTAACGCTGTACACAGCCAGGACAGTGCAGCGTGGCACCCAGAGAAGACAGGGTAGAAGTAAGTAGAGCCAGCATTGGGAGCGCTATATTCACTGATCCTTGGTCCTACTGTATACTATTGAGCATTTCCATAATAGAAGCGCTCAGAAGTATTTGCTCCATAAGACGCACTGCCATTTTCTCCCCACCGTCTTATTGAGCGAAAAATATGATATAGAAGTTGTGATCTTTAACCTACTGTCAAAGGTAAATATTGTGGTATCTATGCATATGTATTTACTTTTATTGTAATCCTGCCTGTGATGATAATAAATTGTTGAAAACTACAAAACAGGAAATGTCAGCTTTTAAGACATAGTGGCCAGAATGCAAACTGCTAAATTTTATTTAAAAAACAGGCATATATTAAAGTAGGTATATATATATATATATATATATATATATATATATATGTAGAAAAGCACAGCAGCACTCCAATAGAATGAAAAACGCAGCGGTTTATTCAACCCAGTGCCAATAGTAACGTTTCAACTGCTTGTTGCAGTCTTTCTCAAGCAAAACAAACCTGTGATCACATAGTGATATATAAAGGTACAACCAAAGTGACAATAATGTAATTAATCTCATAAAACATTAAAAATTAATAAAAATAACATATAGGTATCAATGCCGCTATACATAAAGTGACATAATTCATGTGTTATCAATTCATATACAATTTCATCATCCTAAAGTTCATATAGTGACATGAATATATAAAAAGCAGTGATTGATATTGATTAATCCCAGGTGTAAATAGCGTGCATAATCAAAAAATTTAAAACAGAAACACACCAGAAATTCCCACATGGGCATGGAGGCATTCGGACCCGGTCGGTGTACTTCACATTCCACAGCGCATGTGCGAGACTCAGTAAAGACTCGCGATATCAGTCTCGCTCCAAACTAACATCGCCAGAGCAGATAGGCTCCAGTATTGTATAGAAATCTCTCACCAAAGATGGCCGCTGTCAGGTATAATGTCTAATATGCCTGCTCCTACCCATACAAATATTGCCACACCTCCCTTATTACCATATGGCCCATGTAATGGCATCCACATAATAGTAATCACAGTAACAAAACTAAAACACTCACGCACTATGACCCTGTTTGTCAGGCCTCAGGGAGTCACCGCATCAACAGTGTCTCTCCAAGCCTGGTTCCATACACTGAAGCCGCCACAGGTCACCGTGTGAAACCTCACTGCTGTCGCCCTTAGCAACCAACATAGGTCAACTGTTTATTACACTGTAGGAACACTGTACCTCACCAGGCATCACCCCAGCATACTGTAACAGTGTCCAATAGGTGAAAACTGCATGAGTCTCATAAAGCCCATAAAATCCTAATCAGGGATTGTGGATCAATCAAATGGCCACAGCCATAATCTGGGGGCCAAAATTTTCATACAGAAGAGTTATATGTGTCCCCAAGTCGGAGGGGCAAGGGTCCGCCATATCATAGTGGGCCCCCGACCTCCAAGAGGAGACTATTATTCACAAATAAAGTGGGAAAAAGAGCAGATGAATATATAGACATTATATACCATATCATCTATATACATAGAACCATCGCTACAATATATACTAATGGTACGCCGATATGGTCCCCTGGATCCATGCTTGCAGGGGGAATGTCCAGGAGTGTCATAGCTTGAAACATCTGTAGTAAAATAGAAAAAGTAAAAAATTATTTTAATAAATATTTATTTGCACATATCCAAACCCACATCAAAGGGACCAAAAGACGAGCTACAGGCTACGAGAGATCCACCACTATGTCACCTTGAAATCTTCATTTAGACCACTAGGTCTCAATGTTTGTAATAAAAAAATCCAGAAAAGCTCCCTCTTTTTTTAATAAGGCAATCCTGTCACCCCCTCTTCTACCTGTCACTACCTGCTCCAAAATTCTAAATCTAAGATCTTTTTCAGAGTGCCCAGCTTCTTTAAAATGCTTCGAAACAGGCAGATCCATTTTTCTTTTCTAATGGAATACCTGTGTTGGTTAAGTCATGTTTTCACATCCCACATGGTCTCATCCACATACCACTTGTTGCATGGGCAAGAAAGTAGGTAGACAACATGGGTGGAGTCACATGTAAGGAACTGTCAAATCTTAATGGTTTTCTCTGTCAATGGGTTATAGAAAGTATTACCCCTTATCATTAGGGAGCAATTTACACAGTTATAACAAGGATAACACCCTATACGAGTAGACCCAGCATAAGATCTCACACTCATTTTGAGGGAACCAACATCAGACCTGACCAACCTATCTCCCAGGTTTTGGTTCCTTCGGTATGACAACAATGGAGGGGACTTAAATTCCTCAATATGTGGGAAGCTATTACTTAATGTCCCCCAATGTTTACATAGAATAGTTACAATCTGAGGGCTTTCAACACTGAAGTTGGAGATGAACGGAATCCGGGGAGGGGAAGGCACAATCTCCCCTAACTCACCATTAGTGTTTCTCTTGTTAATTTTGGAGACAATATCTGAAATTAATTTCTTCGGGTATCCACGAGACCCAAACCTCTCCCCCATTTCCAAGAGCCTTTTCTCTCTAGTGGACTCCTCCTTCACTATCCTATTTACCCGTAGTAATTGACTGTACGGCAATGATTTTACCATAGGACGGGGATTATGGCTTTCATACCTCAAAAGAGGTATTTTCTTAACATAAAGATCGGTAGTTAATTTATGTTCATGTATAGAAACCTCCGTATCCAAAAATTGCAAGCTCTATTCTGAGTGAACCAAAGTGAATTTCACACCTGGATCCACCTCATTCAAGAAGGCATGGAACGCCAGGAGGTCCACCGTGGAGCTCACACACACCAAGAAGACGTTGTCTATGTACCGCCACCAACTTAAGACTTGTCCAAAGTGGTGGCTTCCAAAGACAAACGTCTCCTCCAGATGTGACATATAAATATTGGCATAGGTAGGCGCCACGTTGGACACCATCACGGTCCCCCGCAGTTAAACATAAAAACCATCCTGAAACAGGAAGTAGTTTTTAGTCAGAATGAACCTCAATAATGTTACTAATAACTCCCTGCACTGAATAGTGTACTCAGTGCCAACAAGGCATTGTTGTACCGCTTGTATCCCATGATAATGTTCAATTAATGTGTACAAGCTGCACACATCAAATGATTCAAGGATGGCTCTTGTAGGCAGTCTATCTTGGAGAGAAAATCTTGGGTATCTCTTATATATGATTTTGATGAAGTGGCAAACAGGCGAAGAATTTTATCTAAAAAGATTGCTACATTGCAAAATAGGTATCCCTTCCCAGACACTATGGGTCGACCTGGTGGAGCCTCTAAATTTTTATGGATTTTGGGGAGAGTGTACAAAATGGGCGCAGTAGGTTTCTCACTATACAAAAAGGAAAACAGTTTGTCATCAATAATAACTGCCATTAAGGCCTGGTTTAAAATCTCCCGTAACTCCCTGAGTAGTGTAAATTTAGGATCCCTCAGCACCCTTTGAGACACTTTCATATCCCCAAATTGAGATTTCATTTCCTGTACATAATCCTTGGTGTCCATAACCCCAACCCCACCACCCTTATCCGCAGGCTGGATGGTGAGGCTGTGGTTGGAGGCCAACGAATCAAGTACAGCAATCTCGCCTGATGTAATATTAGCACACTCCAATGGTGTTTTAATAGAATCATGTTTCAATTTACCAATGACCCTTTTGATTGCCAAAAAGAAAGCCTCAACCCCCAGATGGTCTATAACTGGGTCGAAGTTGCTTTTTAGAAACAATCCAGTATTGTGTAAACCTAATTCTGTCACTCTCCCACTCTCCTTAGGCAGTCCTATATTTTGTGCAGCGAACCAAATTTTCAATTTAATGGATCGAAGGAACTTGTGTAGATCTAGTTCCATGTTAAACCAATTAGTTCTAGATACCGGACAAAAAGACAAACCCTTGCTCAACATCGATTGTTCAGTCATACCTAGAGTGGAAGAGGAGATATTTACCACTATATCTTCTTCTTGTTGGCATTTCTTTGTCGTTGTGGTCTTTGATTCCTCCCTTTTTCCCCACTTGTGCTGGCGTTTGTCCCCCCGTCTGGTTCTGATACGTTGGGGCTGACCTCTAAAAAAGAATTAAACTTGTCTTCCTGGATGGGAGATCCTCTTCAATATCCTTGTCCTTGAATAAACCACTGTGTTTTTCATTCTATTGGAGTGCTGCCGTGCTTTTCTACATTTATTGAATTGGACCTTGGCACTGGTCATTTGCACGGTCTTCTCCACTACGCTCCTCTTCTGCACTGGGGAATCCAAGATGGCGCGGGTTCCGGGACTTGGCAAGCTCAAGTTCTCGCGGTTCTCGCGAGAACTTTAGCTCCTTCTCCCTGGCTAAGAGCCGAGCGCTGCTATTGGATGTGCTCGCAGCCAGGGGGAGAGGAGAAACGCCCAGGCACGCCCACCAGAACATCCGAGGAGACGCCTACTATAACTTTCTGCGCCTCATTTGCATATGAGGCACAGAACATATCGGGAACAAAGGCGGCCGAACGGGGGGTCATTTAAAAAAAAAAAATATGGTGAAGACTTCAGGGGCAGGTCCCCTAAAAGGTAATATAACGATTACACATTTTTTTTTTTTGTGAAAGGTCCTCTTTAAGCATAAGCAATGCGCCACACAGGCATGTGAATTACTGGAAGAGGGAGAGCCCTGCAGCCACAGCACATACAGTTAGAGACCGGCCGGCCCTATCTGGTGCTTTTTGACAGGGCCCGGCTGGCAGATTTGCCGGGAGACGGTGGGAGCGCAGAAGCAGGCAGATGAGGAGCGGAGCAGGCTTTCCTGCCACACATGCCTGCTCCACCTCTATGTTTTCATACTGCCTGCTCCTGTGTACGGAGGGCTGATGAGAGGCTGGGGGCAGATGAGAGACTGGGGGCTGATGAGAGGCTGGGAAGCTGATGAGAGGCTGGGAAGCTGATGAGAGGCTGGGAAGCTGATGAGAGGCTGGGGGCAGATGAGAGACTTGGGGCTGATGAGAGGCTGGGGGGCCGATGAGAGGCTGGGGAGCCAATGAGAGGCTGGGGAGCTGATGAGAGACTAGGGGGTTGATGAGAGACTAGGGGGCTGTGAGAGACTAGAGGAGTCTTATACGGCGAGTATAGCCCAAACCCTATATTTTAACTGGAGAAGTTGGGGGTTGTCTTATACGCCGGAAAATACGGCCGAAAAAAGACACAACCCTTGAGCTGTCAGCTTGATATAAATCTAGCAGAGCAATGTATGGGGAGATCTCTGGATCTATGTGAGGTACAGTGCTGGTTCTAGTTTTGTTAGTAAGAGATTATCATATACTATATGGTGTCTGATTTAAATTTTTTACATTATTAATGGAATAACCCCTTTAAGCAATAGGTCATTTTCTGAAGACATATTTCCTTGGTGGGGTGAAATATATTCAGGCAATTATCCAAGCTGGATTTACACAGGATGATTCTGCAGCCGATTGTCGGGAAGAGTGTTGCTTCCCGACAGTCGGCTGCTCGTTCTGTGAAAGTGACCACTGCATTTACATCTCCATGCTATTGCAATCCCTTGTCCTCATACAGATTCATGGTTTCCGAGGAGCTGTTTAGACCACACGATCTGCTGCCCAGAAACTATGATCAGTGGTGCCTGCATGAATGACAGGATCATCCGATGATCGGTGGCACATTTACACGGGCCCGATTTTTGGTAACAACCATTTCCAAACAGTCATTCCCGATAGTCTGGATGATTATTGGCTTGTGTAAATGCAGCTTAACATACCATATTACATCTATTTTACTTTACATAAAGAAACATTTCAATTTTAAAATAACCAATAGTATTCCAACTAGTTGGTGTATAACTAAGATCATAATCTGCAATGCATTATGTAGCATGATAGGGTGTTAAGGTCTGTTCAGTGCTCGTGGTAGATGTGAACATCCACATTTATCTGCATTTGATTTTACTACCTGTGGAGAGATTGTTAACACCACACACTCAACATAATGGACTTCTTCACTCAGAATCTTAAGCAATTGAATTTTCTTTCTTCAGCTCCACAACAGCAGTTCTAAGGGTGCTATTTCTATACTTTGTGTGAGTGGTTTTCTTTTACAGCAGCAGACATTGTACATCTAATATAACAGATATAAAGAAAACAAACCTGCTGAGCTGCAACAATTTCTTGTTTGTTTATTTCAGCGCATGCTCACCAAAAAGAATGTAGTCCTTTCATTGCAGTGACGAAGAAGCTTGCTGCCAATATGATTTTGTTGCTTAAAGGTTCACTAACATTTCAAAAAAACTTTATTTTTCTATGATCGGTGGGAGTCACACTGAGATCACTTCAGATCTCTACAATGAGCTCTCTCTCCACACGGATCAGGATGGAATCATGATGGGCCCCTAGACTTCTATGAAGCCCGTGTCCTGAAGCGATGAGAGATAGCACAATATGCAAGCGCGTCTCTCTCCTGATTCTAGGGATCGGGGGTGGGGGGGGGGGGGTTTCGGGACTCTGACCTCATACGATGTAAACTTTTGATTTTTTGATAAGTTACTAATACTGACCCTTTAAAGGGTTTCTGTCACCAACTTTTGACATTATAAGCTGTCTGACATTAGCTATGTGCTAATGTCAGACCAGCTTGATAATGTCTTTTTTATAAAAATCCGCTGTATATATAGTCTGAAAAACTTACTTTTATATTATGTAAATTAGCCTCTAGGAGCAGGGCGTGCCCTGCTCCTAGCGGCTCCGTCCGGCAACCTGCTGGCACGCCCCTTCACACTTTGATTGACAGTGCAGGGCAGCGATCCTCCTGCACTGTCTCGTTCTGAATCGCGCGCGCGCCGCTCTGTAGTTCGGGCGCAGGCGCGGTGAGCAGAGGACAGCAGGCACCAGCGTCCTCTGCTCACCGCGCCTGCGCCGAATACAGAGCGGCGGCGCGGGTGCGCGATTTCAGAACGAGACAGTGCAGGAGGATCGCTGCCCTGCACTGTCAATCAAAGTGTGAAGGGGCGTGCCAGCAGGTTGCCGGACGGAGCCGCTAGGAGCAGGGCAACGCCCCCCCCTGCTCCTAGAGGCTAATTTACATAATATAAAAGTAAGTTTTTCAGACTATATATACAGCGGATTTTTATAAAAAAGACATTATCAAGCTGGTCTGACATTAGCACATAGCTAATGTCAGACAGCTTATAATGTCAAAAGTTGGTGACAGAAACCCTTTAAGATTGTGCAGGATACAAAGACTCCCAAATGCGGGTAAACCAGTGGGACAGGAAGCTCTGGAATGCCAGCCCTCCACATCCGCAGTTCTACTACACATACCAACATCTGGCTTCAGCATCATAGATTGTACAAGAAAATCTTGACAAGGGACAGCACATACAGTTAGGTCCATATATATTTGGACACATACAACATTTTTCTAATTTTTGTTCTGTACATTACCACAATGAATTTTAAACAAAACAATTCAGATGCAGTTGAAGTTCAGACTTTCAGCTTTAATTCAGTGGGGTGAAGAAAATGATTGCATAAAAATGTAAGGTACTAAAGCATTTTTTAAACTCAATCCCTTCATGTCAGGGGCCCAAAAGTAACTGGACAAATTAAATAATTGTAAATAAAATGTTAAAGGGATTCTGTCACCAGGTTTTAGCCTATATAGATGCGGACATGCACGGCTAGATCGCCGCTAGCATGTCCGCACTATATCTGTGCCATAGCGCTGCGCTTTTTTATTCAGTGTAAAAAATGATTTTATTGATATGTAAATAAAGGTGTTATTGGGCCCAAGGGGCGGTACGAACCTTTCTTGTGCCCAGCCACTCCCCCCTGTGAAGGAGCCCAGCACCGCCTCCGTTTTACCAATCTCCTCCTTGCTCACAGTTAAATCGCCGTAAATCTTCGCGATGCGCGAGATCGCGCATGCGCAGTTCCAACATAGCGTTTCTTCCCTGTATTGGCATCAGCCTCAGGTAAGGAACTGGGCATATGCGATCTCGCCCACATTTACGACGATATAAATGTGAGCAAGGAGGAGATTGGTAAAACGGAGGCGGTGCTGGGCTCCTTCACAGGGGGGTCGTGGCTGGGCACAAGAAAGGTTCGTACCGCCCCTTGGGCACATTAACACCTTGATTTACATATCTATAATAAAATATTTTTACACTGAATAAAAAAGCGCAGCGCTATGGCACAGATATAGTGCAAACATACTAGCGGCGATCATGTCCGCATCTATATAGGCTAAAACCTGGTGACAGAATCCCTTTAATTTCTAATACTTGGTTGAAAACCCTTTGTTGGCAATGACTGCCTGAAGTCTTGAACTCATGAACATCACCAGACGCTGTGTTTCCTCCTTTTTAATCCTCTGCCAGGCCTTTACTGCAGCAGTTTTCAGTTGCTGTTTGTTTGTGGGCCTTTCTGTCTGAAGTTTCACTTTAACAAGTGAAATGCATGCTCTATTGGGTTCAGATCAGATGACTGAATTGGCCATTCAAGAATATTCCACTTCTTTTCTTTAATAAACTCCTGGGTTGCCTTGGCTTTATGTTTTGGGTCATTGTCCATCTGTATTATGAAACGCCGACCAATTAGTTTGGCTGCATTTGGCTGGATTTTAGCACACAGTATGTCTCTGACAACCCCAGAATTCATCTGACTGCTTCTGTCCTGTGTCACATCATCAATAAACACTAGGGACCCAGTGCCACTGGCAGCCATGCATGCCCAAGCCATGACACTGCCTCTGCTGTGTTTTACAGATGATGTAGTATGCTTTGGATCATGAGCTGTACAATGCCTTTGCCATACTTTTTTCTTTCCATCATTCTGGTAGAGGTTGATCTTGGTTTCATTAGTCCAAAGAATGTTCTTGTTTTTTTTAGCAAAGTCCAATCTAGCCCATTCACATGTCCGTAGTGTGTTGTGGATCTGCAGCACACCTTGCCGCCAGCCCCATAGAGATGCCTATACTTGTCCGCAATTGTGGGCAAGAATAGGACATGCTCTATATTTTTGCGGAGCCGCCAGCCGGAAGATCGGCGGTGAGCTCCGCAAATGCATGGGTCCACACCCGCTCCGCAGATTTGCGGAACTTGTGCGGACGAACATTGCGGACGTATGAATGGGGCCTTACTCTTGAGGCTTATGAGTGGCTTGCACCGTGCAGTGAACCCTCTGTATTTACTTTCATGCAGTCTTCTCTTTATGGTAGATTTGGATATTGATACGCCTATATCCTGGAGAGTGTTGTTCACTTGGTTGGCTGTTGTAAAGGGGTTTCTCTTTACCATGGCAAATATTCTGCAATTATCCACCACTGTTGTCTTCAGTGGGAGTCCAGGTCTTTTTGCATTGTTAAGGTCACCAGTGCTTTCTTTCTCAGGATGTACCAAACTGTAGATTTTTCCACTCCTAATAGTGTAGCAATTTCTCGGATGGTTTTTTTCTGTTTTCGCAGATGAAGGATGGCTTGTTTCACCTGCATGGAGAGCTCCTTTGACAGCATGTTTACTTCTCAGCAAAATCTTCAAAATGCAAGCAGCACGCCTCAAATCAACTCCAGGCCTTTTATGTGCTTAATTGAGAATGAAATAATGAAAGAATTGCACACACCTGCCCATGAAACAGCCTTTGAGTCAATTGTCCAATTACTTATGGTCCCTTTAAAAACAGGGTGCCACATGTAAAGGAGCTGAAACTCCTAAACTCTTCATCCAATTTTAATGTGGATATCCTCAAATGAAAGCTAAAAGTCTGGACTTTATGTCCATGTCCATTATATAACTATAACTTGAATATTTTTTAGTAAACAGGTAATAAAAACAAAATTGGTGTCAGTGTCCAAATATATATGGACCTAACTGTACATATGAAACATATAATGTGAAGATAACAAGAACTTTAAGCAATAGTCCACATTCACTATTGCTGATGCACCTCAATTCTACCATTGTTAAATAGGGATTATATATATATTATAGCTAAAGCTGAGCACATATATGTGTGTGTATGTCCACTAAAGGAATCCGCACCGTCGCATTTACAATCCCGAAATTTTGCACAGCTGCCTCCTGTGACTCGGGGAACGCCATAGACTGTTTTGATTAGAAACTTTTACCCCGCAATTTCCAATTATTTGCCAATAAATAAGCTTAGTAACCAAACCACCAAACTACAGGTGCCATTGTCTGTTGGCTGTTAGGCAGTTAGCAACCAATCACAGCTCAGCTTCTATTTTGCTACAGGTCATAAATATGAGCTCGGACATTCTTAGTATAAGCCAGCTTATGTGTGAGTTAATATGAATTTGATTCCCTTAGCCAACGTTGTTGTAACTGACATGACCTTAAGTGTATACTAGTTCTGTGGGGTTTTATATACTGTCAATTAAAGATAACAATGCACCGCTGTGGAGGTTTTGTTAGGGGGTGGGTGGAGTGTTGTGGAGGTCACTGTTAAAGGAGCATGCAGCTGTGAATGTGAGCTGTTGTGGACATCACATTTTAAGGAGGCGGGGCACTGTGTGTGGGGGGGGGGTTAGTGTTAAAGGGTGGGGGCTGTGGAGGTCACTGTGAAGAGGGCTGGGTGCTGTAGAGGTCATTGTTATGGGGGATACTGTCAATATCTTTTAACGATACACACAAACATTAAATGGAATAGTGGAAATATACCCATGCGAAGCTGGGTCCTTCTGCTAATATATATATATATATTGTGGGGAGTTGCTCTGGTAGACAGCGGTGCGGGTGCAGTATAGAGGCAAAGAGAGTCCAGGTAGTGAAGCAAACAGTGTTTTATTTCACACTTGCACAAACAAAAAAGTTCAAAACAGTCACTTAGTGTTACTTCACACTCACAGCAAAAACTTGAGGCAAAACAAAAGTCCAAGACTGAATCAAATTCACCTGTGTGGTTTAGGTGCGTGTTCACACCCGGCTGTCAGCCCAGCCGCAGGAAAGTCCAACCTCAGGCTTCCAGGCAGACTGCACGCCTCTTTGCAAGCTCTTGCTTCCAGGCCCTGAGAGCTCCACAGTAACGCCGGTGTCAGTTCACACCTGGCTGAATGCTCAGCAACACAAAAAGTCCACTGACCGTCTTTAAATGGCCTGCTCTTCTGACACACGGGTCTCAGCTTTTCAGCCCAGCACAGGGCTCAGATCCCAAACACAGAGAGAGAGTTTGCATAAAACCCAGCTGTCTTAAGTGCAGCTAGGTAATCACCCAAAAAACCCGGACCGGCACCTAAAATCCGGTCCAGTATTTGCCCTCACCTGGCTGCAATCAACCCAGCAGCACAGGCTGAGAGGAAAATACCTGTTTTTTACCACAAAACCTCTCACTGTGTCACATACCCCCCTTTGTTCAACCCTGAGGGGGTGAACACACGCCAGACAGTATACCCAGAACCGGGCACTCGCATTTCCCTGTAACTGCCCTGCTCTGTGTTCCACTGAAAATCTAAAGTTCTGAAGTCACCCAAACCCTCTGGTGACCCAGGACTTTCTTTCTTTGTCCAGATGGGGACAGGCTGCGGCCAACCCCATATCACTCCTTCAGAGATGGCTTGTCGCCGAGCCACGGGCACCTGGTACGGCTTTAACCAGACTTTTGCCTGGGGCTCAGTGACAATATCACGGTGAGTTATGGAAGGGCATTCTGGGAAATCACAGAACACCTCTGTGTTCCGACTAACAAACTCCTTGGCTCTCTGAGTCTGTTCAGTGGAAAGGCTGCCAGTAATTTTATCTGTGGCAGCCGCTTCCCTGTTAGCAGACAGAGGGACCGGAATCTCTTTCCCTAGATAAACCGGCCGCAGGTTGTTCTCAATACAAGTCTCTCTAACCTTCCAAGGTTTCCGTAAATTTACACGGTAGACCGGCTCCGGCTTTTGCAGTCCTGGCTGGTGTACCTTGTAATTTGGGTCTCCAACTTTCTGTGCTATTTTATAGGTCCCCTTCCCCTAGCGCTGTCCTTACTGTCCACAGGTGGCCCAACAACCAAAACCGGGTCCCTTTGGCTACGGACCCCAGACACTCGATTGCAGGTCCGGCTTTGGCCTTGCTGAGCCACCTTCCTATGTTTTCTACCTATCCTACTAAGGGGGACTGTCTTCCCCTCACCCACCGGACCTACTGTGGGTCCCTCTGCCTTGGGTTTCTGGGGTTCTAACACCTCACCTGGGCTAGGCCTCACTACTGGGAGTTTTCCTACCTGTCTGGGAACTGGACGTACAATGGCCGGCCACAGGGATGGGAACAATGGAAAGTCTTTTCCTATTATCACATCATAGGGCATACTCGTGGTTACAGCTACCTCATGGACCTGCCTGCCGGCACACGTGTTTACAGACAACAGAGCAGTGGGGTATTCTTTTACATCTCCATGAATACTGAAAACCCCGACTCTCCCGCCTGTAAACTCTGTGGGTCGCACCAGGCAAGCCCTCACCAGGGTCACCTGACTCCCTGAATCCAGCAGAGCTGCCACTGGAGTGTCTCCCACCTCCACCCGACACAAGTGTTCATCATGGATAACCTCTGACACATCGACCCTTCTGGCATACAATGACTGTCGATACCCAAAGTTCACATCCATGGGCTCACCCAGGAGGGGACAGTTGGCCCGTACATGGCCAGGCTCCTGGCACCGCCAGCAGATTATAGAGTCCTGATCCCCAAAGGGCACATCCCGTGCGGTCTTTCTCAGCTCAGGCCGCAGGGTCTGGGGAGGGGATTTTCTGGGTTTTATTACTCCCTTCCCCAGAGTCCCCCCCTTAAGTTCCTCAGTAGCCCCATAACGTTCGACCAGGTCCACCATCTCCAGGGCACTAGTAGGAGAGGTCTGGCCAACCCAGCGCTGGAGGGGTAGTGGCAATGCCCTTCAGAATTTGTCAGCTACAATACGGTCCAGCATAGCAGTGGGACTAAGTACGTCAGGCGGCAGCCATTTTTGTAAGAGTTTTAGCAAATTGTAATACTGGGGTCGTGCTGGCTCAGCTGGGTTAAACTCCCACTGATGTACCCGCTGGGCCCTAACCAACACATTCACCCCCAGTCTCGCCAGGATCTCACCCTTGACCACAGAGTAGTCTGCCGCTTGGTCGTCCGGTAAATCAAAGTATACCTGTTGGGGTCCTGACGCCAGAAACGGAGCGATGACCTCCGCCCACTGGTCTCGGGTAGTCTCTCTCTCACGGCCACCTTTTCGAACATCGCCAAGTAGGTTTCAACATCATCTGTCGGTGTCATCTTGGGAACGGCGGTGCGGACTGCTTTCCGGGCATCGTGCACTCCCTGAGGCATCCCTGACTTTTCTAGCACCATTACGTGTTGCAGCAGCCGCTGGTTCGTGTCCTGCTGTCGCTGATTAGCCTCTAGCAGCTGTGCGACGGCCTGCTGTTGGACAAGTAAGGCTTCTTCATGTCTCTTTTGCTGTTGTGCGATGGCCTGCTGTTGGACATCCATGGCCTGCTGTTGCTTTAGGTTGGCCTGGACAAGCTGCTTTATCATCTCCTCCATCTTGTCCTGTGTTGGTGGTTGCAGCTTGGCAGGCTTAATCCAGGACATACAAAAGTGCCCAAAAAAAAAAAATATGCTACGAAAAGTTTTGGCTTCACGCCAGCCTCACTGCAATTGCCCGCATCCGACACCAAATGTGGGGAGTTGCTCTGGTAGACAGCGGTGCGGGTGCAGTATAGAGGCAAAGAGAGTCCAGGTAGTGAAGCAAACAGTGTTTTATTTCACACTTGCACAAACAAAAAAGTTCAAAACAGTCACTTAGTGTTACTTCACACTCACAGCAAAAACTTGAGGCAAAACAAAAGTCCAAGACTGAATCAAATTCACCTGTGTGGTTTAGGTGCGTGTTCACACCCGGCTGTCAGCCCAGCCGCAGGAAAGTCCAACCTCAGGCTTCCAGGCAGACTGCACGCCTCTTTGCAAGCTCTTGCTTCCAGGCCCTGAGAGCTCCACAGTAACGCCGGCAGCTTCCAGGTAAATCACTTGAAATCCTAGGTGTCAGTTCACACCTGGCTGAATGCTCAGCAACACAAAAAGTCCACTGACCGTCTTTAAATGGCCTGCTCTTCTGACACACGGGTCTCAGCTTTTCAGCCCAGCACAGGGCTCAGATCCCAAACACAGAGAGAGAGTTTGCATAAAACCCAGCTGTCTTAAGTGCAGCTAGGTAATCACCCAAAAAACCCGGACCGGCACCTAAAATCCGGTCCAGTATTTGCCCTCACCTGGCTGCAATCAACCCAGCAGCACAGGCTGAGAGGAAAATACCTGTTTTTTTACCACAAAACCTCTCACTGTGTCACAATATATATATATATATATATATATATAGACACACAGTATCTCACAAAAGTGAGTACACCCCTCACATTTTTGTAAATATTCTATAATATCTTTTCATGGGACAACACTGAAGATATGGCACTTTGATACAGTGTAAAGTACTCAGTGTCAGCTTGTATAACAGTGTAAATGTGGTGTGCCCTCAAAATAACATACAGCCATTAATGTCTAAACCGCTGGAAAAAAGCGAGTACACCCCTAAGTGAAAATTGACAAATGGTGCCCAATTAGCCATTTTCCCACCCCAGTGTCATGTGACTCATTACAAGGTCTCAGGTGTGAATGGGGAGCAGTTGTGTTAAATGTGGTATTATCGCTCTCACATACTGGTCACTGGAAGTTCAACATGGCATCTCATGGCAAAGGACTCTCTATGGATCTGAAAAAAAGTATTGTTGTTCTATATAAAGATGGCCTAGACTATAAGAAGATTGCCAACACCCTGAAACCGAGCTGCAGCATGGTGGCCAAGACCATACAGCAGTTTAACAAGACAGGTTTCATTCAGAACAGGACTTGCCATGGTGGACCAAAAAAGTTGAGTGCACATACTCAGCATCATATCCAGAGGTTGTCTTTTCAAAATGGATATACGAGTGCAGTCAGCATTGCTTCAGCGGTTAAAGGGGTGGGGGTCAGTCTGTCAGTGCTCACACCATATGCTGCACATTGCATCAAACTGATCTGCATGGCTGTCTTCCCAGAAGGAAGCCTCTTCTAAAGATCATGCACAAGAAAGCCCGCAAACAGTTTGCTGAATACAAGCATGCTAAGGACATGGATTACTGGAACCATGTCCTGTAGTCTGATCAGACCAAGATAAACTTATTTGGTTCAGATGGTGTCAAGTGTGTGTGTGGCAACCAGGTGATGAGCACAAAGACAAGTGTGTCCTCCCTACAGTCAAGCATGGTGGTGGGAGTGTCATGGCTTCGGGCTGCATGAGTGCTGCCGGCTGTGGGGAGCTACAGTTCATTGAGGGAACCATGAATGCCAACATGTACTGTGACATACTGAAGCAGAGCATGATCCCCTACGTTTGGAAACTGGGCCGCAGGGTAACTCTACAAACACACCTCCAAGACGACCACTGCCTTGGTAAAGAAACTGAGGGTAAAGGTGCTGGACTGGCCAAGCATGTCTCCAGACCTAAACCCTATTGAGCATCTGTGGGGCATCCTCAAACGGAAGGTGGGGGAGCACAAGGTCTCTAACATCCACCAGCTCCATGATGTCGTCATGGAGGAGTGGAAGAGCATTCTAGTGGCACCCTGTGAAGCTCTAGTGAACTCCGTGCCCAATAGAGTTAAGGCAATGCTGGAAAATAATGGTGACCACACAAAATATTGATACTTTGGGCACAATTTGGCTATTTTAACTTAGAGGTGCATGCACCTTTGTTACCAGCCGTTTAGACAATAATGCCTGTGTGTTGAGTTATTTTCAGGGTACACCCAATTTACACTGTTATACAAGCTGTACACTGACTGCTTTAGATTGTATCAAAGTGTCATATTTTCAGTGTTGTCCCATGAAAAGATATAATACAATATTTACAAAAATGTGAAGGGTTTACTAACTTTTGTGACATACTGTATATCTCAAGAATAATTCACTGTGCCTCACTCACAAAAAGAACTAGGCAAAACACTTGTTCATTGGGTGATCATGTCGTTAGTGTAGGCACCACTAATGGTCATTTCTGGACAGCAGACCGATATGCTGCCCAGAAACAATCATTCTGTATGGAGACAGGGGATAGCTATAGCAATCGTTTCGCTCGGTCATCAGGTGATTGGCTGCACATTTAGATGGCCAGATTATCGGTAAATAGCGTTCGTTCCCGATAATCTGGACAATTATTGGTTCGTCTAAATCCTGAACGGTTCCTTCCTGACAATCGGTTGCTCCACTGGCCTGTCCAAACCCGCCTTCAGACAAAACTGTCTACCAATGCATTAGATTTATCTAAGTTTACTCTGTCTACATGGTTGCTTGCCCTGAAACTAGTAAGTAAATACTAGAACCCCAAAAAAATCCAATGCTGGATCCCTGTCCACAGGTGTATGCTGATGTCCAGCATTGTTGTGCTGTCATGTGTTAAAATAATAATGGTCTCAAGTAAAGATTCAGTTTTGTATAAACATAGGGCATTAGCAGGACAAGCATGGTGTAATGTACAGTATGCTCAGAATTTTAAAGGTGTTGATTAAATAATATAATTCAGAATGCAGGCTGCTACTTACCTGTGCCTGCCTATCGACACAGCCTTCCAGAATACAGCTAATGCTTGCTGATGGGCTGGGGAAAAGGCTAGAAAAATTGTAAGGGGTTTAGCTAAAATGTTCCCAATAATTGCCCTGTGTAAATATGCCACCGCTCACCCAATGCTAGTTCATTTGGTTACTGCTTCTTTGTTGTGGCACATTAAATCAGCATTTGCCAGCAGCAGACTGTCCTATGTAAACAAGAATTTACTCCTAGCAAATAATTATTCTCTATGGGAATTAGCAATCACAGGTCCCAATACAGAAGATGATGACAGCACGCAGCTATCATCTCTGCTCAACCATCAAGCAATGATCAGGAATGAAAAGTTTATTCCCGGTCATTGCCTATGCATCGGCAGGTGTAAAGGGACCATTAAAAGGAGAGGATAATGCAATTATGGAACAAGAGCTGCAGAGCAGTTAGGGTTATGACAGCGAGGCTCAATCATAACCTCTAAAACAGAGGTGGTACTGAAAGTAAGGATAAGGTTACATTGTACAATTTTGTGTGCGATTTGATTATTCCAGGCCTCTCCGGAAATAATTGCTGTGTGTAAATAACGTGTAGCGCCCATTTTGAGTTGCCAATAATTGCTACAATTGTAACTGAAATTAAAGTGGTTGTGCGGGCTTTTTAATATTGATGACCTATCTTCAGAATAGGTCAGTGATTGGCAAACTGTGGCTCTCCAGCTGTTGTAAAACTACAATTTCCACCATGTCCTGCTGTAGGCTGATAGCTGTAAGCAGTCTTTGCATGCTGGGAGTTGTAGTTGTGCAACAGCCTCAGAGCCGCAGTTTGCCCATCCCTGGATAGGTCATCAATATCAGATCGGTGGGGGTTTGACACCCAGAACCCCCATCTCCTTTCTCTCTTCCTGCTTGCCGCTGTATGTTTATGGGACAACAGCAGCAGAGCAGGAAGAGACACGGGAGACTGCACATGTACACTGCACATGCCATCTCCACATACAGCTGATCGGCGAGGTGCCAGGTATCGGACCCCCGGCGATCTGATATTGATGACCTACTGTATCCTGAGGATAGATTATTAATATTAAAAATCCTGGACAATCTCTTTAAGGAGACACACTAAGGCTGGGTTCTGGCAGAGGAATAGACTGCTGGAATTCACTGTATCCGGCATACATGCCCTATTTTGGACGGACAAAAATGACTATAAAATGTCCTACAAAAAGCCAGCATATATGGCAGAAAGCAGCAGGATCCCCGCCAGATCGCGTTACAGTGAATGGGGATCCAATGGTGTACAATGGTATCCAGATATGCCAGATAAGGTGAACCCCAGCAGCCTGTTCATCTGCTGGAACAGACTGAGAGAAATCAAAGCACATATGTGAACCCAGCCTAATGGCGATTTCTAAGCAGTCTTAAGATACAGTGTTTCCTGTGTGTGACTGATAAACACTAGGTAATGAGTAAAACTATTTTATTACAGGGCAACTACTGGTAGTTAGAGAAAAAGATAGCATATGCCAGGTTCATTAGCAGCCAGGAGTGCATCTTAAAGGAAATTTATCATCAGAAACATGTATAGGCGCTTCAGCCGCTGCATTTGTGTGAGGGGAGGCTCCGGGCTGCCACTACTTAAGTCGGGCAGGACTCCTCCCCTTCACGCACGGCCGGCTCGGCGCATCTCACGCACCGATCGCTTCTGCACATGCGCGGGCGTCCAGCGCTTGGCGGCTCCACGCGTCCGCACATCAGGGTATCTACAGGAGGGTAAGCGCCAGCATTCGCTGGCTTTCGCATCCGGGACTGCGGCGGTGACACGGTCAGCAGTTATTTTGTTTTGGGGGGCGGGGGGGGGGGCTGGTGGAGGCTTCCGGGCCGGAGTTTTCTGGGGCAATCACGAACTCATCTCAACTCCGATCATAAAAATTTATCTGGGCTGCATTGCACGCTTATGTTGACATTATACACCGTCTTCTGTTCACACAGGCCCGCGACAGCTAAAGCAAGTCCATGGGTTAATACGATTCAGTGTTCTGATATGTATGTTTCCTTTAACATGTGGTCTTACTTTACAGAGAACTTTTGTTGGGACTCGTTGTCCTTTCTTGATATTTTCCCAGGTACAATTAGTCTAATTCTCTTGCGGTCAGGGTTTTCTCTGTTACGGCCAGATATCAATATAGTGTTTAATTCGCAGGTTTTGCAGGCCAGGACATAGCATTCTGGTAAGAATCAGAGTGAGTTGAAAAAAAAAAAAAAAACACCTTCCACTACTGCATCAGGTAGTATGCGACGATAGCTTTAGGAAAATGTCTCCATCGAGGGCCAGTTTGTTTAGGAAAAAAAAAAAAAAAAAAAAGATAAAAAATTAAAATTTCTTTTTGGGCAACAATGCTAGTCCATCACGTCTTCGGACTCATCGTAAGTCCTGTCACGCACCTCAGGCATATACGCAAGTCCGTCACGTCTTCGGACTCATTGTAAGTCCTGTCACGCACCTCAGGCATATACGCAAGTCCGTCACGTCTTCGGACTCATTGTAAGTCCTGTCACGCACCTCAGGCATATACGCAAGTCCGTCACGTCTTCGGACTCATTGTAAGTCCTGTCACGCACCTCAGGCATATACGCAAGTCCGTCACGTCTTCGGACTCATTGTAAGTCCTGTCACGCACCTCAGGCATATACGCGAGTCCGTCACGATTCGAATAAGGCAAGTCCTATATATAAAAAAAAAAAAAAAAAAAATTTGTCGCATGCCGCCTGTGCAGTGCAGGTAGGTACCCATTTCACCGTGCACTGCGTGTAATACCCCATCAGTTATCACAACTCTTTTCTGGTGCCGGGCCTATCCGTTTTCTGCACACCGGGGTTCCTGGGCACTTTTTCAGCATGCAGCATTGGTCACTTCTGGGAGACCGTTTACGGTGTAATTTATTGCAGATGGATCTGCCTCAGGACCAAATAAGTCAGGGTTCGCCAGCCTCTCCCAGGAGCATGGATCTTCAGTCTGACAGAGATTGTACCACCTCGTTGCGGTCATGGACTATTCCCAAACTTACGGCTGAACTTTTGAGGAGAGGAATTCCATTTCCAGCATCAGCTAGAAAGGCTGAGTTGTATCGCCTTCTGCATTCCGAACCTGGCCCAAGCCAGGAGACTGTGTCTATGAATAGTATACAGACATCCCTTACCCAACTACACGCCACTATAAACAACATGGCATAGTCCATGACCAACTTCCAGTCCCGGTTAGAGGCTATCGAAAATAGGGCCAGTACTCCCGCCCCAGCTACTTTACCTGTCGCGACGCCTTCAACATCAAATACTTCCTCAGGCGGCTTGCATAGCTTTCCTAATATAGCCCCAGCCCATTTTATTCCAGCAAATGTTAGGAAAGATATACTAGACGGTAAGGACGGCAATTTAGCCTCATTATTAATAGCCACACATGAGGTACCTGATAATAAAACCATTGCCTGCGGGGAAGTATCGGTCATCCTAAAATCCAGGGACGTCAGGCTGAATAGGAAGCTCAGCGTTACAGAATTTGTATTAGCTTTCAGTCTATATAGGGATGTGATTTGCTCTGTCTCCCCCAGTCGCAGAGAAGAATTAGATCTATATTTGTATAAAGTTGTGGAACTGGGGCACAAATATGGTGGCACTGCTTTCTACGAGTACCACCGTTCATTCTCGGCTAAGGCGGCGGCTTCGTTGGCTCAGTTTCAGCATACCGTTGACTGGTCAGTGGTCGACACTGAGTTATTTTGCCGACACTTTGCCGGGCTCAAGGCACCAGCTTGCAACAGCTGTGGCTCTTATTCTCATTCTACCGAGTGGTGCTCAACCGCTAACAGCAGGTCAGATGTCGCCACCACCAGAAACATTCCAGATACAGCAACACCGAAAGTCGTACAGGGGGTAGATAAATTGGGGCGCCCAATCAAGTTCCTGGGTAAAACCCAGATTTGCAATAACTTCAACGCAGGGGTGTGTTTTTTCAGCCAATGCAGGTTGCTACATCTATGTGCCATCTGTTTTAGGGCACACCCCAGGCTGTCCTGTCCGCAAAAGTCCCACACGTCTACATGACTAAGCGTGGTAAACGTGGAAGCATTGGCAAGTTATTTGGCAGGTCACCCAGATCCAGGATGGGTAGATTACCTTATCGACGGCCTTTCCCAAGGTTTCCACACCGGCTTACTGGCTCTACCTCAGGAACCATATGAATGTAACAACCTGCAGTCTGCCATCAGGGACCCTGATACAGTGGCTTCCTTGATACAAACAGAACTCCAGAAGGGGTTTCTGATAGGCCCATTCCACACACCCCCTTTTGAGTCTTTTAGGGTCAGTCCTATCGGGGTTGTCACAGGGAAATTCAATAATAAAAAGCGACTAATTTACGATTTGTCAGCTCCACATTCTTCTCTCATACCCAGCATAAATTCACTCATCCCAGTGGATGAATATTCCATGAAATATTCTTCTATTGATCAAGCCATACAAGTTATCCAATCCTTGGGCAGAAAGGCATGGCTGTCTAAAGCTGACATCTCCGATGCCTTTAAGCTCCTCCCTATACACCCTCAGTTGTGGCAGTGGCACGGGATTAAGTGGGACAGCAACTACTACTTCGCAAATAAGTTGACATTCGGCTCCAGATCTAGCCCCTGGCTCTTTGACCAATTTGCCAGCTCCCTACATTGGATACTGGAAAATAGATTTGAAGCCTGTCATGTCATACATTATTTGGATGACTTCCTGCTTATTGAACACCCGTCTCAGCACCCAAAAGACTTACTGGTGTTGACACAAGTATTTAAGAACCTTAGAGTGCCAGTGGCAGACAATAAGATCGACGGTCCATCCACAAAAATAACTTTTCTAGGCATCCAATTAGATACCGACATGTTTCAAGCTAGCCTTCCACAAGACAAGTTACTCAGAATCAGACAGGCGTTGCATAGGCTGGTCCAGTCAAGGGTCACTTCTAAGGTAGAGCTCCAGAGTTTATTAGGTATGTTAAATTTCGCCATGCGTATCATACCACAAGGCAGAACCTTCATCTCCAGACTTCTGAGACTGCTGCCTACCGTTTCAGATCAAGAGGCAATCATTCAACTCGACCAACATGCCATGGCTGATCTCATTATGTGGGACCATTTTCTCACCCAATGGAACGGGGTTTCATTGTTCATTCCACCTGTCAGCAATTCCTCCCCAGTCATACACACCGATGCCTCTTCATCTGTTGGGTTCGCAGCCATCTTCAGCAACAAATGGATGGCCAGTGATTGGCCTACAGAAGTCATTAGCATTCCTGGGTTCTCTCAAACCTCTTCTCTTTTCGAGATATACCCCGTTGTTGCAGCTGCGCAAGCTTGGGGTCACATGTGGGCAAATCAAAAAGTGTTGTTCTTGACGGACAATTCTTCAGTTGTAGATTTAGTCAACAAAGGGAGGTCCAATTCATGGGAAGTCATGTCCTTTCTCAGACGCTTCGTCTGGTTGGCCCTTACGCATCATTTCCATTATGAATTTGCACACATTCCAGGCAAGGTTAACGTGGCAGCAGACGCTTTGTCAAGGCGTAATTTACAGTCTTTTTTCCAGGTCTCCCCAGACGCGGACCCATATCCGACTCCCGTACCATATCGCAAGATCACTTATCAACCAGTCCTTATCCAAAAATACTCTAAGGAATTATAATACAGCATGGACCAAATTCCTTAAGTTCCAGCAACTTGTCCCACAGACAGGGGTAGATCATATATCATATATTCTGGCCTTCATCACTTACTGTCATAAAGAGCTCAAATTGTCTCATAGTACCATCAAGTTGTATCTAACAGGCATTCAACACTTCTGCTACTTAATCCATCCCGACAGACCCTCTCTGTTTGCAGCCCATCCCGTCAAAGCAATTTTGAAGGGTATTCAGTGCACCTCAGCAAAACCGGTGGTGTCTCGCAAACCTGTCACAGGAGCAATGTTTAAAACTATGTCAGACAAGTTGGACGACAGACCTTTCGGTTATTACGATAGCCTTCTGTTCAAGACAGCGCTATATTTAAGTTTTTATGGATTTCTGCTCCCAGGTGAATTCACATGTAGTACCTCGTCCGCAGCTTTTTTACAGAAACAGGATCTCCGCATGGATGGTTCTTGTTATATTTTGTCTTTGCGACATTCTAAGACCGCTCGACCTGGCGAAACAGTGCAGGTCAAATATTACCCTACCGGTAACTCTTGGTGCCCAATAATAATCTTCCATGCATGGTTAGATACCATTAGGCAGGCGCCACCTCAGGCTCCTTTGTTATCCTACAGAGATGGACCGTTAAATTAACTTAAATATTCAAGTCTTTCTCAAGCATATACACATACTACTTTCCAGCAGTAATATAAACCCCAGGTGTATCACAGGTCACTCTTTCAGAATTGGGGCAGCCTCGGCAGCGTCGAAAAACAATGTACCGGTTCACGTAATACAAAAACTAGGACGATGGAAATCTACGTGTTACACTCGATATATCCCTAACCCTGCTACAGAAATGTGTAATGCTTTTCAGAATTTGTTGTCATAATACATTGGTTTCTAGCAATTGGTTGTCTTGCGATTTATTTTGGCCCCTTTAGGTCACCTACAAACGGGCAGTTTCGCCACACACCTACTGCCATCCAAGCTGTCTTTCAGATAGCCGACCCGATCACAAGTATAGGCGCTTCAGCCGCCGCATGTGTGTGAGGGGAGGCTCCGGGCTGCCACTACTTAAGTCGTGCAGGACTCCTCCCCTTCACGCACGGCCGGCTCGGCGCACCCTCCCACCCAGCCCCTTTTTTCAAATACTCCTTCTTAGGGTGGCCCCCTTTAGGTCACCTACAAACGGGCAGTTTCGCCACACACCTACTGCCATCCAAGCTGTCTTTCAGATAGCCGACCCGATCACAAATTATTTAAACTGGGTTTTGGTTATGCACATAGATTATACTTATTAAACTTTATGTGATTATTCAGAAAAAAAAAATCTTTAAAAATTCCAGTATTCCAACTGGTCACTAGACCAGTCATAATAGACATATTTGCTGTTTTCTGTGGCTCACCTTTCAACTTGGCTGTATAGAGCCATCACACTACCAGGAGTGGATTCACACATTGTATACATGTTGCGGAATTTCGGTCCTGGTATTTGCAACAGCAGAGCATCTCAAAACCGAAGCAAAACACTTCAGTTCAATTTAATACATCAGGATGGATCCATTCAGTTCAGATGCAGTTGTATTAAATCGAAACTGAACACCATTGACTTACATTGTTTTTAGTGCCGGATTTGGTTTGTTCCATTTTGCAGACAGGACACAAAACGATACATACCACAATGGAATGTAACCTGATCTGTTTTGTCACCACTGACTGCATGGGGACAAAACTGAAGCGTTTTTCTCCATTTTAGGGCTCATGCACACGACCGTCTGCTGACCATGCTGCGTACCTCAAATTGCAGTCCACAATGCACAGCACCGTCTGTGTGCCTGCTGTCTGTGGACGCAGATCCATTCACTTGAATGGTATCCGCAATCCGCATCCTATGGTCCGCAACGCAAAAAAAAAGTAGTGCATGCACAGTGAATGGGTCCGCATCCATGATACGACATTAACATAGCCAGTGCCTGTATATTGCGGACCTGCTGTTTGCGGCCCACAATACGGACACGGGCCACCTACATTCGTGTGCATAAGCCCTTAGCCAGATCTTGCTTGAACCCACTGACATCAGGCCCAGTTGACTACCAAATGAGTATTAGGTGTTCAGCCACTGTTCTGTTACCATATGCCACAGAAAAAGTATTGGAATGGAATTTTAACATCTTCAACCCTTTATTCACAAGGGAGATTAAGCCACTGCCAGAGGTGTCTGCCAGCGGCTACTCAGCTCTCCTCACTGAGAACACAAGCTCGGCAGAACTGAGTGTGCATGTGTATGGGAAAGTGTAGAAGAAAAGGAATAACTGTTGGGCAAATTCTCATTTGGTTGACAATTGATGAGGAGCATGGCCACCTTTAGAGGGCAGGGGATTCAATAACAGCTCTGTTGTACTGCTGGAAGCCAAGATAAGACAATACACTATATATGTATGCATCTTCCTGTCATTCTCTGCTTTCTGAGGGAGGGTGATGTACTCCATTAGTTCATGACATTTCTCTGTCAATTAAGATTCTCCATTAATTGCAGCTACCATAAAGTGCACACACCATACTGCACTGTATATATATAATAAAGCATTAAAACTTAAAAGCACTACACAAAATAATCTGATCACAGGGTATCCCGCTGCTGCTACACAATTCACACTGAAATCAAGATGACAGTGTAATGTCTATGGCTAAATAATGAAGAAAAATGTATTTGCTCTAATCTGTGAAGAAGAACATACATTACAGTTATGTAAAGATGAAAAAGCTCTCTAAAGTCCGATTTACATTAGCAATGATGGATCACAGGGATAGCAAGTCCTTGGCTTGCTCACTGCTTCATGATGATAGCATGAAGTCAACATAGTGTACTGTGAGTGCCTAAGCCTCTGATTCCAGTAAGGCCCCATTCACACGACCGTGCTTTCTTCAGGAAACACGGCCTGTGTATCGGCCACATCTCCAGACTGACTGCGACACCCCTGACGTGAACTGATGGCATTGCAGTGATTTATAATACAGTAGTTCATATCTGATCATGGGTCTATTGTACTGTACTCCCACAATGTGAGTACAGTACAAGAAGAACATAACCATAGCAAAGGCAGGTGCACTCTGCGGCAATACTAAACCCTCACACTGATAAAATTGAGGGGTTAGTTCGACATATCTTACTAGGAGGACATGTCTTAAGCTCGGACACCACAGCAAGGTCCCTCAAGTAGCCCGAGGGACATGTCCTCCTAGTAGGATATGTCGGACTAACCCCTCAATTTTATCAGTGTGAGGGTTTAGTATTGCCGCAGAGTGCACCTGCCTTTGCTATGGTTATGTTTTTGATTGTTCTCCACATCCACATTATCGTATGTAGGATGGTTATTGTGGTACTTGTAGTCCGTTGCTGGCATCTTCCATTGTATGCATTTTTTGCTGTTGATTGTCCCTAGCAACGGACTACAAGTGCAGGATGTGCTCCCCTATATACATGCACAACTGCATATGGGTTGAGCATATCCTGCATGTTAAACACCACACCACGTTTTTTAATAATTTTTTACAGTACAAGAAGCCCACAATCAGATATACTGCAGTCAGTTTAGGTCAGATAAGCCGCAGATAATCGGGGAGATGCCATGTGTTTCCCGGACCGAGCATGGTCATGTGAATCAGCCCTGACACCGATGAGCACTGTGTGCTATCCAGGCGGAATAAGCAAATTACACATTATGTTGGAAAAAGCAATGCTGATATAAAACACAACTGGCCAGTGACTTAGTGACTTGACCCAACTAGTAATACCATATACAATGAAAGTATATTTAGATTTTAATGGTGAAGAGGTCTGTGCAGTACATTAACAATGCTTCTAGGCATGTCTGATCTTCTGTGGCAGCACATTACACACCTCCCTGGATTGTAGTAGAGCTTCCAATCCAAACACAAATTCCTAATATTATAAGGCGGCAGCTGAGCCTTTAGGATATCTGGTAACAGGAAGGGATTAGAAGTTCCTGCACTTACTGATCGGATTGGTTTACTAATGTCAGCAAGGCGAGAAATGGAGCAGGAGCTCTCTCTCTTCTACAGGAGAACTGAGCAAAGACTCTGACGGCAGAAAGCTAACAGCCAAAGTCAACAGCGCTTATTCCCAGGAGGCAGAGCTGGAGAAGGAGGGATACTGAAGCCCAGACAAATGCAAAGTTGTAATCATGTCTATAGTAAAACAGAAGCTGGAAATCAAGCACGCATAAACACATGGAAACTTCTGCACATGCAATTGGTCTAAGCACATCATTTATTAGACTGTAATGTGGGTGAATCACCGACATGTGGATCCGGTTATTGTTGTCTTTTAAGCATTTATGTACACATTTCTCCTCTGTATAGACAAGGTATGCTTGTGCTAAATTTAAATGAGGCAGCTTCTGCAGACAGCACTATTGGAAGCAAGTAATACCGAGGGAACGTATTAAAAATGACAGTTTACATGATGTTATATTCTAATTAAACAGGTTTTACTTTGATGATTAATGTGATGATGATATTACTTTTAATGCAAACAATTTTCAGCTAGAAAACAGGCAGAATTAACTATGCTCCCAGCACTCGTGAGTGAGCCATTGATAGAGAAAAAAAAAAGTTACACCCCTGTTTATAGGCACATAATAACA
This sequence comes from Bufotes viridis, assembly GCA_033119425.1. NCBI lineage: Eukaryota > Metazoa > Chordata > Amphibia > Anura > Bufonidae > Bufotes > Bufotes viridis. The sequence continues at coordinate 132,769 of JAKVIS010000014.1, forward strand.
TCTCATAGAACACATGGAAATAATAAACCTTTAATCTTGTTAGTCTTGGGGTTTGGCATCCACTGAGCCTTAACTGATATAATGTCATATGTGCCTTTAGCTGAGGCATATAAGGGTGCCTTTACACGTAGAAGATTTTTTGGGATACATTTAGTTCCATTCATCTGAATGGGGCTTGCAGATGGATAGTCCTGGTTTTCAGTTGCAGAAATTCCCTGCATCAAAATCTGTTGCATGTGAAGGCACCCTAACCCTAGGTACACACCTAAGCGTTTTACAGCGCGTTCAAACGCGCTGTAAAACGCACAACATGTGAAAAGCCATGCTTCCCTATGGGCATGGTTCACATTTGGGCGTTTTACAGCGCGTTTGAACGCGCTGTAAAACGGCCAACGCCCAAACAAGTACATGAGCTTCTTTGGGGCTTTTAACGCGCCTATGGACAATGATGCCATAGGGGAGAGTCACTCAATCGCGCGTATGACGCGCGTTTGTAAGTTAACAAAACGCGCATCAAAAAATGCGCATGAAACGCGCGTCATACGCGCGATTCAGAAACGCCTAGGTGTGTTCCCAGCCTTAGGGTACTTGCATATGGGTGCAGGTCAACGTGCAGATCTAGGTGGATTTCAGTGCGTTTCTACACCTAACCTGCACCAAAAACTGCAATTTCTAACAGCGTTTTTTGGTACAGATTTGATGCAGGTTTGCCGCAGATCTCACCCTCCATTAGCAAAGGGTGAAATCTGAAACTAAAACCTCACATATATGGAGTTATTTATTAAGACCGGCATTTCAGACGCCAGTCTTAATAACCTTGCGCTGTTGCTTGATGTGCCTAAGTTATTTATAGGCGCAGGCTTCCCCGCCCCCCAGAAAACTGGTGTGAGTGGGGAAAAGTCGCAGATATGGCCACAAATCCCCTTTTTTTTTTCATAATTCCGCTCTGTTCGGGTCAGTTATGTGCCCTATCCCACACTTTCTTTCTAAAAAAATAGCAGTGATGTGAATCTGGCCTAAGGCTACCTGCACACATTGCGGATTACGCACTTTTTTCCTGCATATTCTCGTTTGAAAAGACCACAGCGTATTACACTAAAAGCAAAGTGGATGAGATTAGACAAATTCCTTTCCTTTTTTGCGGATTTTGAAATCCACAGCATGTCATTGTTTCTGTGATTTTTGGTGTGAATTTCACTTTTTTCAATGGAACAGTGAGATCTGCAGCAAAATCTCATTAATCTGCAACAAAATCCAGAAGTAAAACATGCGGATTTTGATGCAGAAATGCAAAGAAATCCGTGCAGAATTTTGTGTGGAATTTCAGCAAGTCTACCCACACCCATGTGCAGGAAGCCTATAACAGCAGCTTATGTCCCTTGAGAACAAAGGACTAGGTAAGTTGATATTCAGCATACCTGATCCCTTCTTCTGACATATGCAGAACATACAGTACATACGTTGGCCAGGCATTTCATACATATTAGGCTACTTTCACACTCGCGTTTTGTGCGGATCCGTCATGGACAGATCCGTTCAGATAATACTAGTCTGCATCCGTTCAGAACGGATCCGTTTGTATTATCTTTAACATAGCCAAGACAAATCCGTCTTGAACACCATTGAAAGTCACTGGGGGATGAATATGTTTTCCATCGTGCCAGATTGTGTCAGAGAGAACCCAGTTGGCTCAGTTTCAACAGACGGACAGCAAAATACTGCAGGCAACGCTTTGGTGTCCGTCTCCAAAGCGGAATGGAGACTAAACTGATGCAAACTGATGCATTCTGAGCGGATCCTTTTCCATTCAGAAAGCATTAGAATGCCAGCTGATCCGTTTTGGACCGCTTGTGAGAGCCCTGAATGAATCTCACCAATGGAAAGCCAAAATGTGAGTGTGAAAGTAGACTTAGATGGTCTACCAGTCCTGCTAAAATTGGAAAGTTTGGTTAAGCTAAGACCCCATTTACACAGACGGATTATCATGCCAATTATTCAGAAAGAACATACATGCATACACTTATTTATTATAATTAGCCTGTGTAAAAGTGCAGCGAATCACCCAACAAATGAGCAAAGCAATTGCTTATTACCATAGAGAAAGAACATCTTTCACCAAAATTTCCCTTAAGGGTCCTTTACATGGGGCGAGAATCCGCCAGATAATCGCTAACGAGCATTCATAGGAACGCTTGTTAGAGATTACCTGATGAAGGAGTGAAATGCTTGTAAGGCCTCATGCACACGACCGTAGGTGTTTTGCGGTCCGCAATCCACGGGTCCGCAAAACACGGAAGCTGTCCTGCAATTTGCGGAACAGAACGCGGCCCATTGTAGAAATGCCTATTCTTGTCTGCAAAACGGACAAGAATAGGACATGCTTTATTTTTTTTAGTGGAGCCACGGAACGGACCAAAGGACGCAGACAGCACAAGGAGTGCTGTCCGCATCTTTTGCGGCCCCATTGAATTGAATGGGTCCGCGCCCAAGCCGCAAAATATGCGGCTCGGACACGGACCCAAAATAAGTTTGTGTGCATGAGGCCTTATTGTATTGTATTTTGCTGTGGATATTTGGTGCAAAATTGACACTGAAAACCTACAGCAAATCTGCTGAAATTGAACAGGGCCCAACACTTAACCTGCCTTTCCCTAGTTTAAGTATTAAGATATTATAATGACTGTCAAGCACATGAGGTGAAAGGCTGCATATTTGTAGATCTTAAAGAGAATTAAGGGCCCAGACTTCTGTGCTAAATCTCATGCATGGCAGGTCACCTTAGCAGCTAATACAATATAGTTAGCTGGCTATGTCCCATAAATCTAACACGTTACCAAGTCTGACACCAGGATTATTGCCCTGATTTATCATAACTTTACTCCAGAATTCTGACTTAAAAAAGTCACAAAATAGGGCTTTTACGACTTTTTTGCACTTGTTTGCGCAAAATTTACGCGATACCGCAAAATTTTGCGACTTTTTGCATTTTTACACCACTCATTTCAGTTTTGTAATATGGGTGGAAAAGTGGATGTGGTTAGCGATGTTAATGAGCTTTACTCCAGATTTATTATGGCAACTTTTTTTTTTTAAAGTTGCAAATGAGTCGCAATCTCACTCCAGGAGGAAAAGGGCTGTGTCCAGGGACAGAATGGGAAAAAAACACCTAAAAGTGGCCTCATGTTGTAGGCCCAAATTGACAGAAGATGCAGTCAGTTCATATCTGATCACAGATGTCTTGTACTGTACTCATGTGATGATGTAAATACAGTACTCACATGATGATGGGGGGAGAAGGGAGCGTGATCGGCCTAAGAGATGCAGCAGACACATGGGCCATTTTTACTGGACTGATCACACTCAGGTGAAACAGCCCTAACACACACAGACAGGAGCTACTATAGGTACTGTAGGTTACCTTCTGTGAGGCTGAGCTTTGACTCCGCTCAGAACTCTTGAGCTGGTATCAATTTTCGTGTCTTTCCTACTCAATCTTTATTCTTAAACTTAAAAGACACGTTAAAATGAAAAGCTCTGCCACCAGGTGCAGATTTGGCATTTCTGAGGCTCATATTGAAAAGCTCCGCTTCTGGCCTGTTAAGCTCCTCCCCGGTCTGCCCACTAGACCCCACTTTCAACCTAGCAGTGCAGCCTGGGAACTTCTGCTATTGCTCTACAGCAGGCATCCTCAAACTGTGGCCCTCCAGCTGTTGTAAAACTACAACTCCCACAATGCCCTGCTGTAGGCTGATACCTGTAGGCTGTTCGGGCATGCTGGGAGTTGTAGTTTTGCAACAGCTGGAGGGCCGTAGTTTGAGGATGCCTGCTCTACAGCTACGAAGGGTCCCCCAGGCCCCAGTGCAGGTAGTATATCCATTCCACTAGTCATTTTCTTCCGCCAACTATTTTAAGCCGGCATTTTTGACTAAAAAATGCTACAAAAAAGGCATCAAAAACTGCAAAAACACTCGAAAATGCCAATAAGCCTATGTGTGACATCAGCCTTAGGGTCGCCACACACATGAATTTGGCTCTGAATTTTTTCAACAGTTAAAAAATAAATTAGAAGAATAAGCGCAGGAGAGTTTTATTGTCATTCCAATTTTTGACATATTATTTGTTGCATATTTCCTAGCAATTTTTGCACACAGTGGGAGACATTCACTAACATTTTGTATGCCAAGTTTTGGTGTAAGAAAGTTTTGTTGCACGGGCAGGAGTGTGACAGAGGCTGGACACAAAAAATTTACTCTAGTAAGGAACTACTAAATGTGGGCCTAATTTACTATGAGGCGCATGCCTCGTCATAAATTAGGCGCAGTGGCGTACATACAGGGGTCGCAGTTGCGACCGGCCCGGCACTCCAGGGGGCCCGGCCGCCTGTGGACCCACCCCCCAGGCCAGCAAGCTACCCTAAATCATGTTGTACTAACATGTAATGGAGCGCTCTGATGGGGCCCAGCACGAAGTACAGAGCGCTCCAATACATGTATAATGTGGAGGGGTGGAGGGAGGGAGGGGGGTGCGCGCACTCACACACCTGGCTGGTCGGCATTTCTTTTCAGTAGTGAAGCAGGGAAACCTCTTTCATCCCTGCTTCACTGATCTTCACAGTTCAGGAGCTCCCCCTGCTGGCTCCAGATCGCGCTGCTGGCTGTGGGAGGAGATCTGAAGACCCGGGAATCTACCTTCAGCACAGCCAGCACCGAGATGAGTGAGGGGGCCTGTCATCAGGGAAGAAGGTAAGTATGTTTTTTTTTTTGTTTTTTTTCTAAGGCTGCAGACTGGGGGCACCTAATCAGGCATTACTGTGAGGAAGGGGGGGGGGGGGTGGCACATATGAAGGCATAACTATGAGGATTGAGGGGGCACATATGAATGAAAGTTTAACTACTGTGAGGGGGCACATATGTGGGCATATCTAATTTGAGGGATACATAATGTGGCATAACTACTGTGAGGGGGCACATATCTGGGCATAAATATTTTGAAGGGGCACATAATCTGGCATAACCACTCTGAGGGCGCACATATCTGGGCATATCTACTTTGAGGGGGCACATAACTGGGCATAAATACTGTGAAGGGGCACATATTCGGCATTACTACTGTGAGGGGGCACATATCTGGGCATATTACTGTGAGGGGACACATAATCTGGCATTACTACTGTGAGGGGGCACATATTTGGCATTACTACTGTGAGGGGGCACATATTCTGGGCATTACTACTGTGAGGGGGCACATATCTGGGCATATTACTGTGAGGAGACACATAATCTGGCATTACTACAGTGAGAGGGGAACATATTTGGCATTACTACTGTGAGGGGGCACATATCTGGGCATATTACTGTGAGGGGACACATATTCTGGTCATTACTACTGTGAGGGGGCACATATTTGGCATTACTACTGTGAGGGGACACATAACTGGGCATAACTACTGTGAGGGGGCACATATCTGAGTATACCTACTGTTACAGGAACAAAGGTGGGCATTAGTACTGTGAGGGGCCTCAAGGTTGGCATTAGTACTGTGTGGTAGCACTAGATTACTCTGCTATACATTGGCATGGCTCAGTCTTACCGGCCAGCACAGCGCCCCCTGCTGGGGATTTCACAGGGGCAGTCACCATCCCTTCCATATGTAATTATTCAGTTTTTTCTCACCACAGGGACCTTGTTCTGGATCCAGCGGACATCACGCCGACACCAGCGACACTCTGGATGAGGTAGGACCAGATTTTATTAGTTAGGACTGGGTGAGTGTAGCCATGCATTGGGGTTAGGGCTCTTTAACATCCTGTACGGGTAATCCGCTGTGTGAATAAGTGCCAAGCCCCGCTCCGAACAGCAGAGACACGGAGCACTAACAGGATTGATAATGCTCCGTGCCTCTCTGTGATCTTTTTACTACAAAATCACAGTGAGATAAAGTTGTCACTGTGATTTTGTAGTTAAAAGATCACAGAGAGGCACAGAGCATTATCAATCCTGTTAGTGCTCTGTTCTCTGCTGTCTGGAGCGGGGCTTGGCACTCTTTCAAGCAGCGGATTAGCCGCACGGAAATGGCAAGTGATAGGTTACATTTTTGTAATGTACTTTATTTAGCCAAAATAATTTTAGTAGTAAACTGGGGCTGAAATGGCCATTAGCAGCGCTCTCAGAAATTAGGGGGCGACGGGGAGGGGGCCCCATGGATCAGTTTCGCACCGGGGCCCCATGGATTGTGTGTACGCCCCTGATTAGGCGCATCCTTTGCCAGTGCAGATGGGAAATCAAAGAATGGCGTAAAACGGCAGTCTTTGTTAATTATCCCCAGTGTGTCTTATCACTATAATTTTCTTCCTATAGTGAAAGTGATGTGAGAATTCCTGAAAAATATGCCAAGGGCTCCAGCATGTTGCCTTGAAAAAAAGTCCGAAAGACAAAAAATACTACCTAATTTAGCCAGTAGCAAAAATCGCTTGTATGGCCTGCATTTCATATTTCTCATAGACCTACAGCGAACACCTGGAGCTGGCATTTTAAAATCACAAAAAAAGCTAAGCAAAAAGTGCAAGTGCACAAAATGTCAAAGTGCAGAAAAATGTCACTGACATCATTTACACCTGTTTCCAATGGGCCTTGTAACTTTCTTGTATGCCAAACTGTCCTTAGTAAATGACCTCCACTGTGTGCAAAAAAAATGCCAGAAAAACCACCACAAAAAATGAGGCAACAAAGGCGGGTGGCAATACATTTTTACAGGTAAAAACTCCAGAACCAATTTGTGTGGGGACCCTAATGTGAAACTATAGACACAGAACAAACATGATTAAAAGGGTATTCTGGTTAGATTAAACTATCCTGTGGATAGGGGATAGCTATTAGATTGGTGGGAGTCCTACCGCTGGGACCCAGACCGCTCATAAGAACGGGGGCCCTGTACCCCTTGCAACCACCCTGAAATGAAGGGAGCGGACGGTCGCACATGTGCGTGGCTGCTCCATTTATTTCTATGGGAGTTCCAGAGATGACAATCAATATACTTGGCTATATCCGGAATTCCCATAGAAATTAATGGAGCAGCCGCTCTGTTCATTTCAGGGGGGGGGTGCAAGTGGTACTGGGCACCTGTTTTTGTGATTGGCGGGGGTCCTAGCTGTAATATTTTGATGAATCTATTTTGCATTGGTTTCCTTTGGGTAGGCCACAGAGTAGCGTGAGCATTTACAGGCAAATTATATTTTTAGCACTATTGGGGACAAGCATTGGTCTGTGTGTGAAATCTGTTACATCTCTTTTGAATATGTTTTTGCTATATAAAACAACGTAAATTATAACATTTAATGGGATAGTACAAAATGAAAAATTTTGTGAATGGGTGTCTGTCTATACATGTAATAATAGAATTGTGAGCTGCTACTGATGAAAATATCAAGTCTCTGTGCCAGAATCACATTATTCTTTAAACATTAAATCTGTCAATCACTGCGCCTGCTTGACATTTTTCTTTATTTAGAATTTACACAAGAATTTAAGCATATCAACAGAAAAAGGTAAATCATGCAATCCTATCAAGACCACAGGACTTTACATATTATTTGGAGTCTGATCTGAAAATAGTTGTTAACCCTGGTGTTCTGACATTACACTTTCCTTGCCTTTGCGTGGCTGGGATAAAATGTACCACTGTAAGCAAAGTAATAGGAGCTGACAGCTAAAATTTAAAGGAAAGCATGCTTATTTTCAGATCAGTTCATTCAGCAGTTAGTCAGCTGGAAATGTGTGTGCTGTTAGCAGAAAGAAGAGCATTACAGAACTGCAAACCAGCAGCAGCACAGTCTGTTCCACTCCTAGCTACAGGCAAGCTGCAATCCAAGTTAACCCCTTCTGCTGAGAGGATGCTTATGTAAACGACTCACACGATAAGTACAACAACTTGCTTCTTTAGTTGCATTTTTTCAGTATTAAATATATAAATGGTTGCTTATTTTGTGCCTAGACAGTTTTCATTAAGAGATGGCACTGACTAGGTGATGGTGGACTGTCAGTAAGGCCTCATGCACACAACAGTATGTGTTTTGCGGTCCGCAAACCACGGATGCTGCTCCGCGTTCCGTTCCGCAATTTGCGGAACGGAACATGGCCCATTGTAGAAATGCCTTTTCTTGTCCACAAAACGGACAAGAATAGGACATGCTCTATTTTTACGGAGTGCTGTCCGTATCTTTTGCGGCCCCATTGAAGTGAATGGGTCCGCGCCAGAGCCGGACCAAAACACTGGTCGTGTGCATGAGGCCTAACTTAATTGGGTATAGCTATCCTGCACAATTCCTCCATAAACATGTACAATGCATTGGCCTGCAGGGGAGGTGCGAGGTGGAGATGATAAGAATGGTGGTTGAAATAATGAGGATGGTTGTAGTCTTCACGGTTGGCGAATTCCTGCTCCAGCGTTGTGAAAGGAGGGGCATAAGCCTTCTTCCCCTCAGGGAACACCCTGGACTTTCAGGGTCTCCCGTTTGGTGGTGGTTGGGGTGCCCTTGATGGTAAATGAGCCATGAGGTGCAAGGTAGGAAAACAGGAGGTAGATGTTCAGTTCAGGTATAGATACCAATAACCAGGCAAGCTTAGTAATTGTAAATTAACGTCTCACCGTTACTGAATAGATTATTGGGGGAGGGAGGTCGGATCACGGTACAAGTACATGCAATAGGCACAGTGTTTCACAGAGTAGGCTTTTTCTAAGGGCTGTGCATAGGAAGTAGCTACTACTATGATCTCTCTTTATAAATCCATGCATTTTTCCCAAATGACCAAAGATGTTCAATCATTCTCAATGTCTCTGCAAGGACTAAATAGTAACAGTTTAGAAGGCTGAAAAAAGACATCTGTCCATCCAGTTCAGCCTGTTATCCTGCAAGTTGATTCAGAGGAAGGCAAAAAAAAAATGAGGTAGAAGCCAATTTTCTCGACTATAGGGGAAAAAATTCCTTCCCGACTCCAATCAGAATAACTCCCTGGATCAACGACCCATCTCTAGTAACCATAACCTGTAATATTATTACCTTACAGAAATACATCCAGGCTCCTCTTGAACAGGCAGAGAGTTCCATAGTCTCACTGCTATTAAGGAAGGATCCACTTCTATGTGTATAAACCTTCTTTCCTCCAGACACAGAGGATGTCCCCTCGTCACATTCACAGCCGAGTATAAGGCCTCATGCACATGACCGTGTGTGTTCTGCGGATCCGCAAAACACGGAAGCCGATCCATGTCTGCGGAAGCCGCTCATCTGCGGAACAGAACGCGGCCCATTGTAGAAATGCCTATTCTTGTCCGCAAAACGGACAAGAATAGGACATGCTCTATTTTTTTGTGGGGCCACGGGACGGAGCAACTCCGTGTGCTGTCCGAATCTTTTGCGGCCCCATTGAAGTTGAATGGGTCCGCGCCCGAGCCGCATATGAAGACTAAACATCCGGTCGTGTGCATGAGGCCTAAATAGATGATGGGAGAGATCTCTGTACTAACCCCTGATATATTTATACATAATTATTAGATCTCCCCTTAGTCATCTTTTTTCTAAAGTGAATAACCCTATTTTTGATAATCTTTCAGGGTACTGTAGTCTCCCCTTTCTAGTTATTACTTTAGTTGCCCTCCTCTGAACCCTTTCCAGCTCTGCTATGTCTGCCTTATTCACAGGAGCCCAGAACTGTACACAGTACTCCATGTGTGGTCTGACTAGTGATTTGTAAAGTGGTAGGACTATGTTCTCAAAACGGGCATCTATGTTCCTTTTGATGAAGCGCATTATCTTATTGGCCTTGGCAGCAGCTGCCTGACACTGGTTTCACATCTTAGTTTGTGGTTTATAAAAATTCCTAGGTCCTTTTCCATGTCAGCGTTACCCAGTGTTTTACCATTTAGTATGTACTGGTGACTTGCATTATTGCTTCCCATGTGCATAACCTTACATTTGTCAGTGTTAAATCTCATCTGCTACTTCCCTGCCCAAGCCTCCAATCTATCCAGATGCATCCGCAGCCATATACTGTCCTCTTCAGTGTTAAATACTTTACACAGTTTAGTGTAATCTGCAAAAATTTATATTTTACTGTGCAAGCCTTCAAGATCATTAATAGATATATTGAAGAGAATAGGGCCTAATACTGACCCCTGTGGTACCTCACTACTGACAGTGACCCAATCTGAGTGTCTACCACTAATAACCACTCTCTGTTTTCTATTACGGAGCCAGTTACTTACCCACATACAGACATTTTATCCTAGTCCAAGCATTCTCATTGTATATACTAACCTTTAAAGGGTTCTTTCATACTTGCAGCAGGATGCATCCGACAGGCTGTTCACCCTGTTGGATCCGTCCTGCCGCTATTTCACCGTGCCGCCGCTCCGTCCCCATTGACTATAATGGGGGCCGAGTTACGGAGCAGCACGGCAGTGCACAGCAGAGGCCGCTGGACTAAAAAGTCAGACATGCAGTACTTTTAGTCCGGCGTCATCTCTCCGTGCGCTGCGCCGTAACTCTGCCCCCATTATAGCCAATGGGGATGGAGCGGCAGTCTGTCAAAATAGTGGCAGGACGGATCCGACAGGGTGAACAGCCTGTCTGATCCGTCCAGCCGCAAGTGTGAAAGTACCCTTACGTGGTACAGTGTCAAATGCTTTGGAGAAGTCCAGATATGACATTTAATTTGTTTGACATGACCGATCCCTTATGAAGCCATGCTGATATGGCGTTATTTGCTTATTTTCATTGAGGTTCTCCAAGATAGATAGCCTCTCTTAGAAAACCTTCAAACAGTTTACCCACGACAGATGTTAAACTTACCAGCCTATAGTTTCCAGGCACTGTTTTTGGACCCTTTTTGAATATTGGCACTACATTTGCTATGCACCAATCCTGTGGAACACTACCTGTCGGTATAGAGTCCTTAAATATCAGAATTAAGGGTCTGGCTATGACATTACTTAATTCTTTTAGGATACGGGGGTGCATGCCATCTGGTCCTGGTGATTTGTCTATTTAAGACGCTGCTGCACTTTTTCCTCGGTCAGACAGTGCACTTTTAATGGGAAATTTACTTTTATATGATACATTTTAACTGACTGTTTATTTTCTTCAGTAAATACAGAGTAGAAAAAAATATTTAATAGCTTTGCTTTCTCCTCATCACTCTCTGCAACTCCCCCCTGATTACTCTGTAAAGGGCCTACACCTTCAGATTTATACTTTTTACCATTTATATAATTGAAGAACATTTTAGAGTTAGTTTTATTCTCTTTGGCAATTAATCTCTCGGTCACTAGTTTGGCTGCTTTTATTTGTCTTTTACATATTCTATTTTTTTCCGTATAGTTTTTCAATGCTTCCTCGCTCTCCTCCTGTTTTAGTGATTTAAATGCTTTCTTTTTGTTATTTATGGATTTCTTTACAATTCTATTTTTCCACATTGTTTTTTCTTGTTCCTTAACCTTTTGTTCCCACTAGGTATGTACCTCTCACAATTAGATTTTAGGATGGTTTTAAAGTATCCCATTTTGTGGCTGTATTTTTATTTTTGAGGACTTTGTCCCAGTTAGTTAGGCCTATGGCCTCTCTTAGTTGGCTAAATTTGGCTTTTTTGAAGTTTGGTATTTTTGTTACTCCCTGAAGAAACACTCTTTTGAATGACAATTGGATGGTACAGTCCCAGATCGGAGGGCCAGTCCATCTCAAAGGTGTTGAGGGTGTCAGAGGCAATAAAACCCAAACTACAGGCAGTAGAGCTTTAAGCTGTATACAGGCATTACTCATGATCCTCAACTTTCTGCAGTAACTCAACGCTTCTTTCCTTTAGAGGTTTGTTCTTAGCAAAGTTGCTTTTCCTGGCAGCTTTCACTTACAGGAACGGTACCACTTTATAAAACACAAAAATAATGGTGCAAGGCATAACATAGAGTAGTAATGTAGGGACTATTATTAGGGTTACACAATACTGATAGATGTGCCCTCACCTTGTGTTGTAGTGAGAAGTCACAACAAGTATAGTAGAAAATTAGAGTGTTGGTTGGATAAGCTGCAAGTGTCTGGATCCCGTCACAGTATGCCACTGGACGTCGTTCACAAGTATAGACAGAAGCTTGCAGAACATCTAGCATAGAAAAAAAAAACAGGACACAAGTGTTGGCTGACTTGATTTCCAAGTACGTTTATTGTTAAAATCCAGACAAAACGCATATCAGAGCATCGCCCTTTCTTAAGATGAGATGGGTTCCATGTTATTGTTCAAAAGTATTATGATTACTTCGCTTACGCGAATATACTCAAACTTTGTCATTGCGTATGACTATGGAATACAGTTTACTAATTGTATGTTATGACTTGTGATCGCATACTCTGTTGTTATATATTGATTTTTTAATTTATTTTTTCAATAAAAATGATTTGATTTAAAACATTCTAACAACTTTAACAGTAAACTACATTAACCCTCTAGCAGAGAACCACTGGATCCCTGCACAGGTACACTGAAATCAGTCAAGCCTGGAGCCATCAACCTCCATCATTCCAGCTGTTGTGAAACTACAACTCCTGGCATGCTCCATTCATTTCCATGGGAGTTCTTAAAACAGCCAAACCAGTGTACATGTTGAAAGTTGTAGCTTTACAAAAGCTGGATTGCCGGATGTTGATGACCCTGCATTAGGCCATAATACAGGTGTATATAGCCACCAAATTACTACCGCAATTCACAGAACTCCAGTGGTTCTACTAAACAAGTAGGCTGCAGGGCTCTAAAACCAGATGACAAGAAACAAGGGGGTGCTTATTGTAGCAGTAATAAAAACACACTAAAACAAATGTTGTTATATTATATGCTTCAGAAAGTGACATTAAGGACAAGGGATAGGCAAAATTCAGACACATATGATGCTGCTTTTTTCCTGGGGGAACAATAAACCAAACCTAAACTTTAAAGGGGTTGTACAGGATTCTTCCAGAGAACAGCACCACTCCCACTCCTGTTTACAGGTTGTGTGTGGTACTGCAGCTTTGCCCTTGGCCCCATTGAGTCCAGTGAAGATAAACAGCAATATCATGCAAAACTCATGCACAGGTGTGGTGTTGCAGGCATGTGTTTCTAATTCTGGACAACCCATTAACACATCAGATCATTATTTTTTCCATTAGCAGGCACCGTAGACTAGGGATTGTCAGCAGATTCCTAAAACATGGACACGTTAGCATCTACATTATGGCCATAATACACGGACCTCCCAGGGTGTTATGGAACCAGACATAGTTCACCACTGTATATTGGCAATTTCATAATGTACCGTTATTATCAAAATTGCTCCATTCAGTTACAGGAGCATCTCAAAACTACTAAGGGCTGACTGGCACATTTCATGTCCCTTGCAGGTTTTCTGACAAGGCTGTACACATTCTGTATCCTGTTCAGCGATGAATAAAAGAAGTAACCTGATAACATTTCTAACTGCAATGCAATGAGACATTTACTAAAATAAATAAGTCTTAGAAGTCGTATCAAAATTTCGTAGGGTTTGCCTACTGGAACGAAGATCACCTTTCATTTCTAGAAGTACATTGGAGTTGAGAGAGGACTGAACACCTACAGATAAAATGCATTTATAGTTGAAATGATAATACTGAATAATTAAATTCAGAATCTTTTAATCTCCGTAACAGGGCTGCTGGAGAGGCAAAGCTACCTCAGAGTAATATTGCGACCACAGTAATCACTCTGAGATGTGGCATTAGCGGAATTGCTTGTAATCTGTGGAATTGCGGATGTAAACCCTTATCTGACAGGGAGGTCAGGAACATATTATAGATCCCTGTGTGCTGTATTCCGTCATCAGTGCATTAAAAATGTATTTCTGATGTGAACTTGTATCTTATTCTTTGTGTTCTCCTTATCCTTGTATGCATTCATGCAAATAATTAAAAATAATAAAACCATTAGGGTGCTTTCACACAATTGTCTGCTGGCATTCTTCTGCACTTTTGTGTTTTTTGCACCTGGGTTTCTATGGTGCCCCAGCTCCAGATGTTAGCTAAAGGTCTATGGGGAATACGAAATGCAGGGCACGCAAGTGATTTTTTGCTGCTGAATTTTTGTTAATTAGGTATCTTTTTGTCTTTAAAAAAAAAAAATGCATGCTGCAGCTGTTGCTGTTTTTTTAGGCATTTTCACATAGCCTTTTCTATAAAAATGCTATGAAAAAAAAGCTAGTGGAAAGAATTTATCAAAACCGACTTTTACTATAGAAAGCTGGTGTAGAGGTGGATGATAAATTCCCCATATGGCAAAAAAAGCAAAGGCAAAAAATTTGTTTGGCTTTGGCTACATGCACACGACCGTTGGTGTTTTGCGGTCCGCAAATCGCAGATCCGCAAAACACGGAAGCTGTTCCGCGTTCCGTTCCGCATTTTGCGGAACGGAACGCGGCCCATTATAGAAATGCCTATTCTTGTCCGCAAAACGGACAAGAATAGGACATGCTATATTTTTTTGGCGGGGGCACGGAACGGAGCAACGGATGCGGACAGCACACGGAGTGCTGTCCGCATCTTTTGCGGCCCCATTGAAATAAATGGGTCCGCGGCCGAGCCGCGAAATATGCGGCTCGGACGCGGACCCGAACAACGGCCGTGTGCATGAGGCCTTATTCTGGTGTTGTTTTACTGGTAAAAGCTGCCAGAGCCAAATTCATGTGTGTGGTATCCTTGCGGTTCCTTCACACAGCTTTAGTCCTGAAAAAAAAAATGCCTGTCTGTCTTGCATTTGATATTTCCTATACACTTCTAAACAAAGTTCTGGAACTAGCGTTTTTTCCTCAAAAACACAGCAAAAATGGCAGCGAAAACATAAAACAAAAACTGTTAAATAAACATGACAAAAAAACCAAAAAACCTATATGCGACACTGTCCGTGTGGATTTCTGCACCAAATACTGCATGTGTTATGCCTCATTCATACATCAGTGTCAGTGTTGGATCAGTGGTAACACGGACAGTGTTCAATCCGTGTTTCCTCCCATGACAGATCCGTGTTGGGTCCGAGGGTCTGTTTTTTGCTGACCGTGTGCCATCCGTTTTTCACTGACACTGAGCAGCTGGAAAATAATTTTCAAACAATCTTTCTTAAATGATCCGTGAAACACGGATGGCATCCGTGCTGTATCCGTGGTTTTCACTGACTCATTGACTATAATGGGCGTGAGGGATCCGGGAACACGGACAAGATAGGACATGCATCCGTGCTGAAAACACGGACCGTGCTAAAACACTGATGTGTGAATATACACATTCAAATGAATGGGGACGTGTGCTGTCTGCGGAGAACACGTACAGCACACGTCCGGGAAACACAGATGTGTGAATGAGGCATTACTTATGTTTGTTTATACGGTTTTGCTACAGATCTCACCCTTGTATTGAAAAGAGTTAAATCCGCAAGGCAGGTCACTTTCTGCACAGAACGAAAAAGCAAAGTGTACATGAGACTGTGAAATCTCAGGCTGCATTTTATCCGCACAATTTGCATTGAAAAACTGTGTAATTTATTTATCATAGTCACTTATATAGCGCTGCTATATTCCACAGCGCTTTACAGACATTAGCATCAAGCTGTTCCCAATGGGGCTCACAATCTAAGGTTCCCATCAGTATGTCTTTGGCGTGTGGGAGGAAACTGGAGTAGGCAAATAAGAAATTTTTGTCTCATCTGTGAGACCAATTATGGTCTACACAACCTACCGTTGTGTCTATAACTTAAATCAAAAGAGGGCAGTAGTATTAATAAAACTTAACTTTTACTAAGCATTCATTAAAAGTGGGAGAACCCATAATCCATTCCCTTCTTGATGGAAGCCCCAGAGTAGATAGACGCCTATGCTTCTTAGACCCTGCAACAAACGTATGTAGTGCTAATATAAAATGAAATAACGTGGTACCAGCAAATACAAATAATCCTTACCAATACAGGTACATGTGACTCCTGGTATAATAAAGCGGTCATCAGGCCTTACTGAAAACTTGCTCCCAGAAGGATTTCTCTCCCCCTTGCTCTCAAGGAATAGGAACACGAGATACCTGCACTTGTTCCTACTTGTAGATAAATACCCTCATAGCACTTTTAATGGATGCTTAGTAAAAGTTAAGTTTTATTAATACTACTGCCCTCTTTTGATTTAAGGAAACTGGAGTAACCGGAGGAAACCCACGCAAACATGGGGAGAACATACAAACTCCATCAGATGTAATTAGGGGTGAGCGATTCGACTTCGGATGAAACATCCGAAGTCGATTCGCATAAAACTTTGTTAGAATACTGCAAGGAGCGAGTGCTCTGTACAGTATTAGAATGTATTGGCTCCTATGAGCCGAAGTTATTACTTTGTGAAATCTCGCGAGACTTCGGGTAATAACTTTAGAAATTAATTTCTACTGTAAAAAACCTTTTACCTAAACTCTGGCTACATGAACTTCTGATGGAGAATGTCGCTGGAGACTGAATATGTATTGCATCCGGATACCTCCTATAGGAACATGTTACGATTTTTCCTGAATCTAGATGATCGGTAATAAACAACGCTCATGTACACAGATCTATTTTCTTCCTTCACTTAGAGACCAATGTTGGCTTTTTTTTTGCTCCTCATGGGAAACAATACATCTTGGCATAATGGAAACATTATCTCAAGCTAGCCATACATGGTATCATTTATAGAAAACATCTGACTAATCTTAAACATAACTGCATGCCTTATAGTGCAGAAGTCTGCGTTAGGCCTATTTCATACGTGCGAGTTTTCCATCTGGATGCGATACGTGTCGCTAACGCATAGCATCCGGACTGAATCCTGACCCACATGAGCATTGTTTTTCACACATTATCTTTGCATTAAAGGGGTTGTTTCATCACAGACAATGGGGGCATATCGCTAGGTTATGCCCCCATTGTCTTATAGTTGCAGGTCCCACCGCTGGGACCCGCACCTATATCGGGAACGGAGCCCGCAAGGTGGTGGCTGGAGGACTCCGGTTTGGGCACCACCAAGCGCTCTCCTCATAGAATTGAATGGGAGCGCACTGAGCATGACATGCCGCTGCTCCCATTCACTCGAGGCCCCATAGAAAAGGAATGGAGGGGGCTGTGCATGCGCAGTACGCCCTCCAACACTTTCGGGGCTCCCTTCTCGAAATAGGAGCGGATCCCAGCGATGGGACCCGCTCCCATCAGACAATGGGGGCATATCCTAGCGCATTTTTCATGCAGCTCTGGCTGCATAAGATGTGAGTGGGGCTTGCTGAAGGTATCCAGATAATTACTAGGAGATGTACATTGCTACTCTTCAGTTTTTCTTTGCGTGAAAACTGCATGCAATCAGGATACATTCCGAATGGCAAAAACACACACACTGAGCGCAATTGCAGCCAGAACTGATTGAGCTAGCATCCGAACAAAAATGAAACAAACACACATTCAATAACTAAAGAAATGATTTCCAAAATCATCTTCCAGCAATTTCAAATAAAAGTGATCTGTGTCCAACATCATACACAAATTTGCCAATTAAATCTATTCATTACATAGTGCTGCATAGTGGCATTGGTGGGTGTTTTTGGACCTATTCTGGCAACTAAGTAAATCCAAATAAAATACATTGGCTAGGGCTGGTACTAAGAATTTTCTATTACCGATTCTATTACCATTTCAAAATATATTAGAATATGCTTTTCTCTGATATATTACAGAAGCTATGCTTCCATTTATGATATGTGGAGGTTTTGCATCATTTACTTATGTAGTTCAGCAACCTGATCCTCAGCCAGCCTTAATGGACAATTAGTGATAATACTATATTCCGTTCTGCATACTGAAAAGAGGGCCCTTGAGATGTGTATCAGGACACTCATACAGCTGCAGCTATATATACATGCTTTATGACGTTCACCACACAATATAAAAGACTGGAGTATTTTTTATAACTATTCACATGAAGTCTTACTAATCCTAACTATAGCCTTTAGGCCTCATGCACGTGGCTGTGGCTTGTCATTTCAGCTCTCTGTCATCTCGAAGGATTGGGTTGACACTGTGTCAGCCTGATCTCTGTATTGTCAGAGTATACATAAAGAATAGTTTGGGCAGCACTATTCACATCCCATCTTGCTGGTATATTGTTCCGTGGCGGTGCCAGCAATGTTAGATCCCGGCTCTTGGGTCCTCCTCTCAAACGCAAAAATAATAGGTACTGCAGCACTCCAGTAATCAAAATCTTCAAATCTTTATTTCCACCCCAGTACCAGCAACGTTTCGACCCAGCTTAACAAAGACCACTGGGTCGAAACATTGCTTGTACTGGGGTGGAAATAAAGATTTGAAGATTTTGATCACTGGAGTGCTGCAGTACCTATTATTTTTGTGTATTGTCAGAGTGCCGTGCAGCACAATTTGCCAATCTGCCCACATACAAATTGTGACATAATCTGACATGCAATTGATGTGTGGCCAGTTCATGAATTATGGTGGCAATGATATTTTGCAGTTGTGTCTCCACACTAGTGTTTGACTCACAGAACTCAAGGACGCTAAAAACAAAACAAAAAAGCTATATTATAATGTACGGTTAAAAGTGGGTAGGAAACACACATTAATTTAACACTAGTTCCTTTTAATTAAAAAGATATATATTGTATCTGCATGCCTGATAATGCAACCGCTGTATATGAGATTGCCCCTACTTCTAGTTTCAAGGGGTACAACAGGTCAGCAGGATGTATAGCACACCTAAACAAGGGCAGCCCCCTGATACTGTCCCGGTTCAGGGTCAATATCATTCGTGAGGGTCCCGGTGGGGGATGATTATGTCTTCCTGGTTAACACTGCTCTAACACTCAGTGTAAGGGCTTATTCAGACGGCCGTATGCTGTCCGCAAAAATGAGGATTTTTTTTGCGGACAGTTCAGCATGTCAGCAAAAAACGGATTGCATTCCGTTTTTTTGCTGATTGATAGACTTCAAAAGGGCCATGTCCTGATTTTCACTGACAAAGTATAGGACATGTTTAATTTTTTATGCTGAACCATGCAATGGAAGAAAAGGGCCTCATAGAAGTGAATGGGACAGCATCTAATCCGCAAAAAAATGGATCCGCATTTTTGCAGATAGCATACGGCCGTCTGAATGAGCCCTAACTCAGATATTCCACACCACCTATGCAGCAGACACAAAAAATATAGTATCACATGTATCCCTCACTAATAACTTAACTGAAACATAGTAACTAAGTATTGCATGCTAATTCAGTCTGATATAAATAGCAAAACTCAGGCTCAGGCTCAAAGCGTTTCTGATTCAAAAGAATCCTCATCAGGAGCCCTTTTGTTACTAAAGTTAAAAACTGTTCCAATATACAGACAGACAAACATAGATGCGCGCCCGCCACCTCTGCATGTGGTTGCGCTTCTGGCACTATTGCGGCCATGAGGTGTCCACCCACTCTCAGTGATTTAAATGATATAGCTCCTCCCATTTTTACCGACCTGACCATACAGCCGCAACTACATCGGAGATAGGAGAGTGTCAACTTAGGGTACTTTCACACTTGCGTTGGTGCGGATCCGTCTGTTTATTTGCACAGACGGATCCGCACCTATAATGCAAACGTTTTGAATTACATTGAAAGTCAATGGGGAACGGATCCGTCACAACAATAGCTGATCTCAGGGAGACCAGCTACAAAAAACACCATGGAGCCTCACTTAAGAGTCTCAACACAGCAATCCAAAGTGCAAAGCTCCCTGGGAAACAGTAAAATGCAAAATAAATGTGGAGCCTCAGTATTGGGTCTACAACACAATGAAAGCCAGATATCCCTCAAAGAAAGGAAAAACAAGCAAAGGGGTGTCTCCATTACAGAGATCACCAAATCCACCATATTAAGTGGCCCCTATGTCAAGATCCCGCTTTTTTACAAGCTTTAAGGATGTGACGGGGAAAACCTAAGCCAGTTATCCATCCACAGACTCCCTGAGATCAGCTATTGTTGTGTTTGAGCAGTCTCCAAGGCATTGCTCCCGGTTAGCCAGAATCCTACTCCGCACTGAGGAGGGGCAACACCCCGAAACAGCTGTCTGTGGATGGATAACTGGCTTAGGTCTTCCCTGTCACATCCTTAAAGCTTGTAAAAAAGCGGGATCTTGACATAGGGGCCACTTAATATGGTGGATTTGGTGATCTCTGTAATGGAGACACCCCTTTGCTTGGTTTTCCTTCCTTTGAGAGATATCTGACTTTCATTGTGTTGTAGACCCATAACTGGGGCTCCACATTTATTTTGCATATTCCTGTTTCCCAGGGAGCTTTGCACTTTGGATTGCTGTGTTGAGACTCTTAAGTGAGGCTCCATGGTGTTTTTTGTAGCTGGTCTCCCTGAGATCAGCTATTGTTGTGTTTGAATTTTCTGACATAGAAGTCAGATAAAATGGGTGAGGCCAAGAGTGACTTTTTCGTCACAATTTTTTTAATTAAAATTTAATCTGCTTAATAAAAAAATCTAATGTAAATTCATCAGAAATCTGGGGAGTTGCACTTTGCATTGGTGTAACAGGCAGTGGGTGTGGCCCCACTGTGCCAACTGACTAGTTTGACTTTGGGCAAAACCTAAGGGCGTTATCCTGGTAGTTCCCTGCTATTCATCCTTTAACGCCTGTTCAGGGATCTGGAGTTCACCGCAGGGAACCAACCAGGCCACTACCTCCTGGAACAGTCCTGGTGTAGTTGGCTGCTGACCCACAAGGGTCAGAGACGGGTGTGCAGCACCGAGGATACAGGCAAAAAGCATAATCTAAACACAGTCCAAAGTCAGGTCACACTGAGTACTTGCGTACTACAAATAGCAATTCCAAGGTTGGGGCAGGCAGAGTACATGCGTAGTCCAGGTTGGGGTAGGGGTCAAGGAGCAGAATCGACAGACAGGCAAGGTATGGTACAACAGTATTCAGGAAAGAGATTACCTTCGCTGGTTACTAGAGACTATACAACCTCAAAGCTCAGATGAGGAGGTGGAACCACAGCCCAGCTAAATAGGAAGGTTGATCAGCTCCTTAATCAGCAGCTGGTCTGAGAGAACATGGAAAGGAACGCTTATTCCCGACAATCTGCCCATCTCAGGCTTCGTTCACATCACCGCTCAGCCTTTCCATTCTCCTACTCCGTTTAGGAGCAGCAGAACGGAAAGGACGGAGAAGGCACATAACTGAGGCAAATGGAGCCCATAGGACCCCATAAACTATAATGGGGTCCGTTATGTGTTCAGTCAGAAGATGATTATGAAGCGGAGACAAAAGTCCTGCATGCACAACTTTTGGCTTCGCTCCAAAATGATCTTCTGAGCGGACACATAACGGACCCCATTATAGTCTATGGGGTCCTAAGGGCTCCGTTTGGCTCAGTTATGTGCCTTCTCTGTCCTTTCTGTTCTCCTGCTCCTAAACGGAGCAGGAGAACGGAAAGGCTGAACGGTGATGTGAACGAAGCCTAAATGACCAGCCGATCACCTGATGAACGAGTGAAACGCAGGCACCTAAATTATCTGGGCAGCAGATCGTTCTGTCTAAACAGAGATCTGCTGCCCAGAAGCACTACAGCTGTATGAGGGCGAGCGATCACAGTAGACATCTCTGTCTGCATTATCCCTAATAGGGATGAGCAAACTTGCGTTTTCAAGTTCGGCGTACAAAGTTCGGGTTCTCTAAGAATCCCGTTATGGATTCCACTACCACGGACAGTAACTTATGGTCCGTGGTAGCGGAATCTATAACGGAATTCTTAGATAACCTGAACCTTGTACACCGAACTTGAAAACACAAGTTCGCTTAACACTAATCCCTATACTATTACATCATTGTGTGCATTATAGCTATGCTGTGACATCACTGTACACATCCTTGCTCTATTATTACATCATTATGTAACATTATCCCTGTACTGTGACATCATTGTGTGCATTACCCCTACACTACAGCATCAGTGTGTGCACTATCCCTCTACTGTGAGGTCACTGTACACATTATTGCACTATTATTACATCACTGTGTGCATTATCCCTACATTAAGGCATCAGTGTGTGCACTATCCCTATACCGTGACATCACTGTACACATTCTTGCACTATTATTACATCACCATGTAACATTATCCCTGTACTGTGACATCACTGTGTGCATTATCCCTACATTAAGGCATCAGTGTGTGCACTATCCCTATACTGTGACGGAGCCCTGTTCTTGATGTATGGCGCATAACTAGTGTTGAGCAAACTTGTGTTTTAGGGTACGTTCACACGATGACGATGACATTTGTCGCGCGACAAAAAGGGCACAACTTCCCTGCAACATTTTGTCGCACTATTATTGCGCGACAATTTTTATAATAGGAGTCTATGGTGTCGCATTGCGACATGCTGCGACTGCGGCGCGTCAGTTGCATCATGAAAGGATTTTTTTGCGACTGTCACGTCGCAGTCGCAGCATGTCGCAATGTGACACCATAGACTCCCATTATAAAAATTGTCGCGCGACAATAGTGCGACTTATTGTCGTGCGACAAATGTCTGCGTCCAAAGGGGACCTACTAAAAGGAATGACAGAGTGGAATGCCCATAGACTTTTACAGGAAAGTGGAATGCCCATAGAGAATAATGGAAATGTAATATTTGAATTAGAGACAAAACCATTTGACATATCTAAATTATTTAGCAGGCTTACTCTCCAAATTCAGTGGGATTATTTAATATTCAGATTAAGTGGAATTATCACTGTTTTCTGCAGAATGGGGGTGAATGACACAATGGAAAGCCCATAGACTATCATGGGACGTAAACTACGAGCTCATTTGCAGGTAAATCTGTGTTATGTAGAACATTAACCTTTACCGCAAGTGTTCCCTGGGTAGAGGAGCATATTGTAACATATAAATTACCTTGGATTATAACTGTTTTCTATAGAATGCAAAGGTGAATGACATAATGGAATGCCCATAGACTATAATGGGAAGCAAAATTTGATTTGGAGCCTGAACCATTCAACATATCAAGTAAATCTTTAGCAGGCTTACTCTTCAAATTCAGTCTGATTATTTAAAATTGAGATTAAGTGGGATTATTATGTTAATGTCATACATAACACAGATTTACCTGCAAATGAGCCCATAGTTTACTTCCCAATGTAGTCTATGGGCATTCCATTGTGTCATTCACCTTGTCATTTCATAGAAACCAATGATAATCCCACTTAATCTCAATTTTAAATAATCCCACTGAATTTGAAGAGTAAGCCTGCTACAGATGTATTTGATATGTTGAATGGTTCAGACACCAAGTCACGTTTTACTTCTCATTATAGTCTATGGGCATTCCATTGTGTCATCATTCTGCAGAAAACTGTGATAATTCCACTTAATCTGAGCATCAAATAATCCCACTGAATTTGGAGAGTATGTCTGCTAAATAATTATTAGATATGTCAAATGGTTTTGTCTCTAATTCAAATATTACATTTCCATTATACTCTATGGGCATTCCACTCTGTCATACCTTTTAGTAGATCGGGTTCGGGTTATCGAAGAATCCCGTTATGGATTCCGCTACCACGGACCATAACGGAATTTGGAAACCATAACGGGATTCTTCGATAACCCGAACTTTGGACGCTGAACTTAAAACACAAGTTCGCTCAATACTACCCGTAAAACCCATCGTTCTCCACTTACCGTTGCATTATTTGGACCTCCACACCTTTCAGGACAAGAAGCAATCTTTCATGGACAGACCCACTCCAGAAGGTGATGCATGCAGGAGGACCAGCAGTGGAGAGGACCTGTCCGGCTCCCTCATGGAGATAAATAGACCAGACTCCTCCACAAACAATGCACCTGTCAGAAGAGCCAGCCCTCTGCAGCTCCACCTGTCACATGCTGACAAGAGGAGGGATGAAGGGCCAGTCTGATAGCTAGCTTCATGGTCAAGTGTTTCTGGACCCAGTGCAGACCCTGCATTAACTAGTAGCTTCTGTGGTCACTAATCATACAACTAGTCACTGCTCCACACAGCCACAGAACTACTTTATTCTCCTCACTCGTGCCATGTGTTAACCCCCTCAACCCGCTCAGCTCTGAATGACAGGGAGTTACGTGAATCTGCCTTCACATTCGTCCGCCTGATAACACTGCGATTCCCGGTCCCTCCTCCTCCGTCTCCTCGCACAATCAAGAAGCCTATGCTTGGGACTTCTTTCTGAGGCTGGTGCCGCGGAGTAATATTGTAGCCTCGCATCGTGCGGAGGTATCCCTTCCGTGCTTTTCTGTCAGCTCGTCCCCATAGAGACCGCCCGGAACCGCCGCCGTGCAGTTAAGTAACCGATTTTATGTCTGTCCTACCGGAGCCTGTCCCTCGCCGGGCGTGTTACCTAGGGGGGAAATTATTGGAAAGCTTGAAAAGGGGGGCGCCATCTGAAAGCTCACAGCAGGGGTGCGGGGGAGGGGAGTGAAATGTAGGTTTACCACACGTAGACTGGCGCACGGCTTACTGTGAGGTAAATGTCTGTTCTATAGTATGTGGGGTTGTGAGAATCCCTCCCGCCCGGGGGCGCTGTAAGGGACGTCATGTGTGCCTGCTGGTTATGTGTGTTCGTGGTGATGGGATTATATTAGCAATAACGCAAGCGTTTTATGGCAGTGCACTTTTAGGCTTGTGTGAATTGGTGTTATAGGTTTGTATAGCTGCGGTACCGCACGGTCTTGTCCTGAAGTCCTGTAGAAGTCTAGTGTAGCAGCCGTGCTTTGTGGGGGACGTGTCATTGCATCTGCCAGTGGCTAGACCCCAGGACAAGCTCCTATCCAGCCATGGGAATACAGGCAGCAACTTTCTCCACTTCTCATCCATCTTGGGTGTATCCTGGGTCTAGATAGGGACCCTTCACACATCCATTTGGCACTGGTGACTTTTTAACTTTTTACCACTAAAAACTCCAGAATAACCACTCGTGTAGTCGTGTTGTGCCATGTTTTACTGTGGCAGATTTTTATTTTTTTGCAAACAGTTGCTCAGATTTACTAATCCTGTAGTTTCTTATCTCTGCTGGTCGCCTTTAGGCCTCATGCACACGACCGTATTTTGTTTCCTTGTCCGTTCCGATTTTTTTGGCAGATAGGATGCGGACCCATTCATTTCAATGGGTCCGCAAAAAATGCGGACAGCACACCAAACCATATGCTGTCCGCATCAGTATGTCCGTCCTGTAGCCCCGCAAAAAAAATAGAGCATGTCCTATTTTTTCTAGTTTGCGGACAAGGATAGGCATTATTACAATGGATCCGCAATAAAAACGGATTCCATGCGGCCGTCATATTTTTTTTTTTTTGCGGACCACAAAACACATACGATTGTGTGCGTGATGCCTTATAGCCATTGGGGGCCGGCGGCGTTATCTCCGGCCGGCTGTCTAGACCTGCACCAGATTTATCACAGGGGCTCAGGCTGGAGGGTAAATTTGGCGCAGGGACACTCTCTATACCGACTATTGGTCAGCTTATTGTGAGACGTATATTTATGTGCAATTTAGGCCAAGTCTCTTTCCTAAAAAGATCTGCCATTTCTGATCAGCCCCATTTAAAGTAAGGCCTCATTCACACTTCAGTGTACGTGGACAGCGCATGTACCCATTGATTTTTAATGTCTTTGTTCACACATCGACTCTGGGTCAGTGGGAAAAAATCATGGAGGCATGGGCCATTGTGATGTGGACCAAACACGTTGCGTTAAGTCCATGAGACACAACTGGCATCCATCTTTGGTCCGTGTTTTTTTCACTGACCACAGGTAGGGGATGCTGTGGAAATTACTTTTCAGCAAACACGGAAGAAACATCGACAGATTTTCCACAGACATCAAACAGACACAGGAAGGCCTAAGGCCGCTTTCACACAGTCAGTGTTAAATCAGTTTTTTTTATCAGTGATTTCCATCGATGATTGGGAACAAAACCAGATGAAAAGAAGCCAGAAAGACCGCAATTTTTTTTCACATTGACAGCAACGGGTCTACGTTTGTATTCTGCAGATCTGTGATATGCAAACCACAATACATATACAGTCCTGTGCATGAGGCTTTCTACTTAATCCTAAAAATCCTAAAATCCTCTGTAAACTACAAAAAACCAAGGCAACGCAACATTGATTTTGGCCATTTCAGTTACCATTGTCTGAAAATGTACAATAAACTACCATAACCATTCGTAATGGCAGATGTCCGCTGACGTTGCAATTTATCACGTTCGAAATTTTACATGTGGTCGGCTGAAAGTCTGTGGCATGAAAAGCAGAATTTAGCCGGTCATCTGCTGCTTTGTCCAAGCCTTACAGAGTCAGTGTTTTTTTTTTTTTTTTTTTTTTTTTAAATGGACTCCCTGATCAGCCAGTTTGTACCAGGCATCTGAAAGCCGACTGATTGGCTGCAGTCTAAATTATGAAAAAGTACAAGGATTAATGAATTGCCTCCTGATAAACTTCACTTTACCACAAAGTTTTGGTTTGTATAATGTAACTTTTTTATAGGTGAAGAACCGTGCTGTGTCCCTAGTTTCGCTGGGCTGGGAACTTAGTGGCCCTGGAAAAAAAACTAATGTAAAAGTGGCCCCCATGTTGTAGGTTGTTCCAAATTGACAGAAAGCAAGGCAACACAAGTAGGATGGGCAACATATGTACCATATCAGAACCCCCCCCCCCAATCAGAACCAAATACCACAGTACAGCACAATATACTGCCGCCTGTGCTACAGTCCTGAGGACGGTGATGCAGCCACTGGCCAAATGTATAGGAGAGAACTAGATCCTTATGTACTCAGATGGCAGATGTAAAGAGGGCTTGGGTGTCCCCATAAGTGTCGACCCAGCGGGAAATTTCCTTGTAGGGTCTATGGCCAATTTGCCTGTGGGATGGAGGTCTCTTGTGTATACAGACATCACATGCGCTGTATCCCGGTTGTACAGTGTCAGATGGTCGACCTCCACCATACTGTAACTGCGGGTCTAATTGGTCTCCATTCTTCCGTCCTCTCTACCTCCCCTCATTAGTGAGCAGCATAACTGCTTGGGAATGGACAATCGTTTTTCGGACATCTGCCAGGAGGCCCCTATACACATTAAATGGTCCGCCAGTATACGACTAATATATATTAACGCGTCAGTAAGTGGCATACAGCATACTCCACAGACAGCACACAGGTCCATTGATTTTGATGTTTATTCGCACATGCTTGTGTTTCCAAAAACAACAAGCGTGCACAGCTTTGATCCTTGTTGTGGGCCAAACATGTGCATTGAAGTCAATGGATTCATGAAAACAGTTGGCAGAATAGTGACATCCCCCGTGTTTTGTCAGTGGTTTTAAATGACCATCGGTAAATGCTCTAGAAATCGCTTTAAGCTAGCAGTGGATGTGAAATACGGATGACACATGGAGGGCAAAAAACGGATACAAACAGACCAAAAACCGGCCCCTTTTTGCGGAAACACTGGTCATTTTTCTACAGATCTCAAACAGACATGTGAATAAAGCCTGAGACTCTCTTCACATCTGCGTTCTAAACACAAGCCAGAACAGTCCGGTGAATCCCGGTGGTGCATAACGAGCCCATATGATCATGAGTGCGGGATAATAGCCCGGCGTGCACAGCATCACTGTAATCTATGATGCTGTGCGCTCCCATGCGCACCATCAATGCCGCTCCGGGACATATGGCCCGCTCACGGACCATATGTCTCCGAGGGTATACAGTCGTGTGCAAGAGGCCTTGTAATGTAGGTTTCCGTAACCGGAATGGTTCTGTACTCTCTTACCCTCAAATCATGGAATTTATCAATCCTGTACAAATGCGCAAATCGATTCATATGAACTGAATTCATTAAAAAATGAGCCTTCTTGAGCAGTGAGGGGCTGGCTGCGCTGTTAGACTCCCCGCACCCCCCTCAATTGACAGGGCTGGAAATATTACCTGGATCTTTCAATCTTGTGGGGGTCGGGCTTCCTCAGTCTAAAACATCTATAATCTACACTACAAAATTGGTGCACATTCTACCTGAAATCTATGCTAGCCCATCACTGACATAGATTTTAATTTGGGTTTATGAACAGCCTGAAGATGCAACTAATTTGACTGGGGTTCAAGGCTAAATCTGCCTCTTAATGTGCAGTTTAGTGCTGTGGTGAGGAAGAATGACCATACATTACATTGACCGGTGGGGAGGGAGGCTGCTATCAGATGGGGCAGGGGTGTTGGGATAGCTGGACTGTTCCCAAACACATTTGATTGATAGCCCATCCTGCCTAAATCTGTAGCTCCTATGCAAGGTGGTGGTGGGGTTTATCATAGACCTGCGTTTTATCCTGGTGAGAGTGAGATATCCCCTGCGCTACCGGAGGAAGCGCTTTATGAGGTGCAGTCTGTGTGCCTAGACCGAAATCTATTCCCACAACAGTGTTACGGTTTAAAGCTTGTCTCATGCTGCCAATCCCTGCCAGATCTCACTGCATTCTGGCATTGCCGGAAGCTACCGCATCTATGTTTGGCCCTGTTTGTTATAATGGGGATCGGTGGAGATCCAGCCGCAACCCAGTAAACATGCCGAGAATTGGCTGGAAAAAACTGCTGTATGTAGCTTCTGGCAATACCAGAATGCAGAGATCAGCATTGTGAAACAACCCTTACACCAGAAAACTGTTGTGTTGATGGGGGAGTGATAAATTCCCTCCGTTTTCTTGATTTTAACAATACTGACCTGTTTACAGGGGCCAGTTATAATTACGTTAGTTTCTGGGTGATTGTAAAACTATAATTTATCTTTGATCTCGATCGATTTGTGCTGGTGTAAAAATGCTCATTATCGGCAGCATGTAGTGTAAATGCAGCACATTTAGTCTAGGCCCTGTCGCCTATCGCACAGGTCACCTGGGAGTTATTGCTCCAAAGACTGCTGCTTGCAGATCAGTGATCCTAAGAAAAAAAATATATTTTTTTTTAAACCAATGATCGTTTGCCAATGGTTTGAAAAGCTTTATATGCAAACTGGACTTTAGACAAAGAAGATACAGTAGGCCTGTGCACTGATTTACGTGTGCCGATGCACAGGTCAGTGATCGGAAGCACAGTTTTCACACTCGCTCAGCTGCATTCACATGAAGCAATCATCCCCTCTGTATGGGGATGAACGATCACCACTGTGATTGTTCATTGCTGTACAGATTCATTGTTTGTTGGCAACACATCCCTGCTTAGACAGGGCAATGTGCTTCTGACACTGCGATTAAAAATCCTCCGCCCTACGGGTCATTTTACTCAGACCGATGATCTGTCCGTTTATCTGGGAATACTATTTGTATGAACGGTCGTTCTTGATAATCTGGCTGTGTAAAAGGTGCTGACAATCACCTGATGAACGAGCAAATGCTCGTCGTTCAGGCAACACAGAAAATATTCGTTCATGTGCAGCAGATGGTGATGAATAAACAACGATCTGCGCTGGAACAGTGATTTTCTATGGGAAAAAGCAATCGCTGTATTGATCGCTTGTCCCCATAGAGGTGATTGCTGCATTTAAATACAGCCCTCATCTGCACTGATGACAGTGATCGGGAGCATCTGCTTTGTTCACGATAATCTGACAGATCATCAGTCCATGGTAAAAGGACCTTTAAAATGGTTTTCCGGGATTTTCATATTGATCATCTTCAGGATAGGTCATGAATATAAGATTAGCGACCCCCGCCTATCTGCTGGTTGAAGGGAAGGCTCCACTCTGCACAAGCGCAGCCTTCCCTTCTTGTTTGTTTACCTGCTCTGTCAACAGCGCAGCGGTGAGCAGGTGTAACTACAAATGTGTAGGAACGAGCAGTCTCATTGAAATGGTGATTGTAGTTACACCTGCTCACCACTGCGCTGTTGACGGAGAGCAGGTAAACAAACAAGGAAAGGCAGAGTGGGGCCTTCATTCAACCAGCTGATCGCCAGGGTCCTGGGGATAGGTCATCAATATTAAAATCCCGGAAAACCCCTTTAAGCTGGATTTACACGGGGCAACTGGAGGCTAATTGTCGGGAAGGAAGCGTTCCTTCCCAACAGTTGGCTGCTCGCTCGGTGGAGGTGAAGCACTGCATTTACATGCAGTGATCACCTCCACAGTATGAGGACGAGAAGTCGCTATTGTGATTGCTTGTCCCCAAACAGCTGCATTGCTTCTGGGCAGCAGATCTCTGTTTAGACAGCACGATATGCTGCCCAGAAATGATAGTTTACCCGCTCATTCAT
Source organism: Bufotes viridis (assembly GCA_033119425.1). Taxonomy (NCBI): domain Eukaryota; kingdom Metazoa; phylum Chordata; class Amphibia; order Anura; family Bufonidae; genus Bufotes; species Bufotes viridis. The sequence goes on from JAKVIS010000014.1 coordinate 163,161, forward strand.
CAGTTTATCGGCTGCACCTTTAGACAGGTGGAATATTGCCCCACCTAAATCCACCTTTAGTTTGCAGTCTCAAGGAAGGCTAATACAAGAAAGAATTAAGGGGCCATGTTTGCAGGGTGTGTATTATATACCAGACTGATGAGAGTCTAGGACAGGCCAATTGGATGGAGAAACTCCCATTAAACTAGCAACACCCATTATAGAGACCACAAATGGCACATGTCTGATCGGATGTAAGGCAGATTGTACAAATGATCACCCCATGGCAGGTGGCATTATTAAAATCATACAATGGGGTCATTCATACATGTCGGTCTACTGCTCCATTTACTTCAGTCCCATAGAAATGATTGGAGTATTGGACTGACCTGAACACTACTACTCAGTTCACAGAGGGCCACCAGGGCCCATCGTCTTCACAGCAGTCACACGCCCGGGGTTCCGGTATTTATAACCTGCCCTATGGACAGAGATGCTTACTTTTCATGGAATAACAACCCCTTTAATGTTTAACTGCATCTTCAGCTCTCTTCAGTCATTTCAGAATCCCATTTGTGTCCAACATTAAGTGACATGAAAGCCTATGTACAGACAATTGTATTGTTTAATGCCATTTGCTGACGAGCTACCCAGAGAATAGAGCCCCCACTATAGAAGGTGCCCTGGGCGATATATATGAATAATAGGAATTAGAAATAATTCTGTCCTCTCCGTTGAGTTTACACCAGGACTGTGTGGTCTCGAAGAGAAATTAGTACAATTCTCATATCACCAGAGGTGAGACGACTGTGGAGGCTTCTCTTGAGAGTCTTGGCTCCAGCACTGACTACACAATTGCAGGCCTCTTTCTTTCGGCTGACTTCAGGCTTCAAAGAAGGCATTTGTTTAGATAAGAATGAGAAAGACCCTGCAGCAGATAGTTGCCTTTTTTTCTTTGTCACATGTCACTGGATGGTAACATTAGCGAAACCAACTAGTTTTTTTTTTTTTTCTATAAGAATCTACTCATTTTTGAATAATTTGTAGGAACATTTATCGACTGCCTGTATAATCGCAGGTTATCCAGTTTCAGAAAACAAAAAATCTACAAAAAATACTACTCCTCTCTTCAAGCCCCTGCTGCTCCAGTAAGGTTCTTAGGTTGTCCCATGGTCTTCATTAACAGCCCGTCAGTGGCCATAGCGGTCATGTTATACTACTGTTATATAGCTATAGCATATATGTTATACTACTGCTCCCTGATGGGAGCCATGACATGGATGTTGTGTGCATGCTATAACTGTGGATAACAATTTGACGGATTCTTGGCATTCACAATAATGGTGTACATTCATCAAAACTATCTAACAGAAACACTGCTCCTGTTGTACTAACCAACCAATTAGAGTGCCGATTTAATTGCTTAAAGTGGTTATCCAAGACTATAACAGACCTCCCAGAGTGACTGACCCCTGACCATACTTACCTGGCCACACCAGTGACCTGCTCCTCTTGCTTGTGCTCCCCCCCCGCCCATCAACAGGATCTCTCATAGACTTTCCAGTGAACGTCTGGTGCTCAGCAGCGAGGAGAAGCTGTGTTCGGCTGAGCGCTCCTGAATCTAGCGATCACTGGGGGTCTCAGAGCTGGGACCCCGCCGATCAACACTTTTATATTCATTTAATTTAAATGGACAGTTGGTTGTGTATTACGGAGAGAGTGCTGTATACCGTATATTTCTTATTAATCATGCAGAGAATAATTTTAAAAAGTAGACAAATATTCTAATATGCGATATCTATAAATCTACAAAGTCACGCGTGCAGTGTGTCTTGTAAGAGAAAATTGCCAGATATATTATTTCACCCTCCTTTTCTGCCAGGGAATTCGATAATTTTATCCTTTATTATTTGCTTTAATTCTTTGGACTGCAAAGGGGTTAAGCACGAAAATAATGACTTGAGTCCAGAAAATGTAGTACACTGCACAGCTATTTCTAAGAATAAATCCACTGTACAAAGCCTCCTAGCCTTCACAGGGAGATAACCTTTATTGTTAGCAGTGCAATGTAGAAGCAAAAGTATACATTACCTGACATTAAAGTTAGAACCCTGGGGACGTAAATTGTATAATAAAACGCTACCGTAGGAATGTTTTATTACACCAAGCAACTCAGAATTATTCTTAGCAGTGGGAAATGTTTTAAGACTTATTTAGAAGTCTGTTTAAATTGCCTGATAACTATAAGTAATGTGAATAATAATCACTGCTGGAGAAAGTTCTCTAAGTAGTCGAAATCTGAAGAATAATTGTTGGAAAGTTAATTTGCTGCAACTTAAATTAATTATGGTAAATATACACTTGAGGCACATCAGTATTTTTTCCAGATGTTTTTATTTTTGTATGTAAGAAAGTAGTATAGCGTCCTCCATGTAGCAGAACTGGCTGCTCCAGTGCCAGGAGTACTCAACCCCTTCAATAGGCTAAAAAGGTATGAAATTAAGGTATTCCGGCTCTTCTGTGGAGAATACTGGGCAAGATGCCAGGGCAACAATTCAGTAAGCTTTCTTTAGACGTGAGAGGTGGAAGGTCCATGCCAAGTCTTAAGGAGGTTTGACCTTTTTCTCCTTTCCCCCTATCAATGCTAATTACCACCCCCTGAGTATCTCATAAGTGACAAAGCAACTCAAGTCCATTCCGCTCTATTTTCATGTGCGGGGTCTACACGGTAAGGTTACTTATGGTCAGTGCTTTTATGTCAAATGTGCCATCACTAAAATGAAATACAGTTTGGGGAGTTATTTCCTCATGTACTAGCAGCTATTTGTAGTGAGGCAAATTTGTCATCAGACGACTTGAAATTGCTACGTGTCCCATTCAGAAATAATTCCTAAGGGGCATATAAACATCCAGAATGTGTGGAATCCCCTTCTCCTACTTTGTGGGCAACTACCATTCTGGCAGACTCGCGCCATCCATGGGCCTTTCATCTGGAGTGCTGCCGTGTATTGCACTTCCACTGCAGTGGCTGATGCAGGAGACCAGCATGGGTGTCTGCCGCTTCCCCCGCTGAAGTTATGAAGAGGTGCCGGCCTCTACAGAACTTTGGTGTATCCTGTGCCAGTCCCTTGCTGGCTTGCAGTTAGACCGTTTTGTACGTCTAAGGCTAGGGATCTCAAAACCAGAGCAAAATGCATCTGTTCAGAACGGATTAATCATTCTAAGTTAATGGACGCCAGATCATTGTAACGTAGACAAATACAAGCCCCTTACTAATGTATTGTGATTCTCCATATTGCTTCCTTTGCTGGCTGGATTCATTTTGCCATCACATTATGCACTGCTCGTTTCCATGGTTACAACCACTCTGTAATTCAGCAGCAGTGGCTGTGCTTGCACACTGTAGGAAAAAGTGCTGGCCTCTCTAGTGGTTGGGACCAAGGGAGTGCACGTAGTCCAACACTTTTTTTCTATAGTGTCCAAGCACGGCCACCACTGCTGGATGGTTGTAACCATGGAAATGAACAGTGTATAATGATGGAAAAATGAATGCAGCCAGCAAAGTAGGCAATATGGACAATCACAATACATTAGTAACTGCCTTGTATTAACTTTCTCTACGTGATAAATTCCTTCTGCTGAAGTGAGACAACCCCTTCAAGGGAGGCTCCAGATATATACTGAACCCACTCTGTATGCCACCTTTCTTGGTGCCAGCTGACCTCCATTGAAAACAAGGAGCGCAGGATTTGGCTTTCCAGTATTGCTTTATGATTTAAAGGGGTTGTCCGGGTTCAGAGCTGAACCCAGACATACCTCCATTTTCACCCAGGCAGCCCCCCTGACTTTAGCATCAGAGCAGTTCATGCTCCGATGCTCTCCTTTGCCCTGCGCTAAATCGCACAGGGCAAAGGCATTTTCCGGAGTTCTGGTGACAAACCAGTCTCTCCATGGGGCTGCCAGGAAGCCCGGTCACTGGCACTAATGGGCGGTCTGTAAAACGGCTAGGGCAGCGCTAAAGCACGCCCATCAGAGCCAGTGACGTCACCGAACACACTGCAGTGTGTTATTGTAAACAAAAGATCCCTTGCCCTGCGCGATCTAGCTATGCTAACATCAGGGGTGATGCCTGGGTAAAATTATGGGTAACCCCTTTAAGTTTGTGGACAAGAGATTTATCTTGTTAGAAACATCTGCCAGCATCTCAGCATAGGCACACAGGGGGTAATTCATTAGGACCGGCATCCCCGTCCACACCATGCCCACAGTTTGATCTGGCGTGGCCAGGGAAAAGTTGCTGATTGTTGCACAACTAACCGCCTTCTGCTCCTGAAATCCACGAGCAATATAGGAGTATTTGAGTATTTTAGTAAAAAAAAAAAATGACCCCCACAGTTCGTAGGTGCATTTTTGTTTGGATGGATTTGCAGCAGCAGTCGCCCTTGTGAATTAAACAGGAGGTTTCATTTATGTGCCGAGTTGCTGCTGCATGACGTTGAAGCATTCCTGCTCAGCAGAGTTCATGTCTGAGTTTGCTCCAGACAACAAATAAATGTAACATCAGCGTTTGGACTTTATCCCATATCTGTTCACAATAAATATTGTGTTCTGCTCCTCCTACTCGCTCAAGCCTCTGAAAAAGATTTACTTTGGTGCCCATGAGCCAGAGGGCTTTGCTTGCTCTATAGCCCAGAAGGAGCTTGGCTGTTGTAAATGTGAGTTTGTTTTCTTCACAGAATGATTGCTGGGCGTAAGTGTCAGAGACTGTGCTTGGGTGAAATAGAGGATGGCAGCTGGCAGTCTTCACACGAGGGAGGGGTCGATGAAGATCAGACTAGCCGCCTGAGGATAGGTCATCAGTATGGGGAAAGCAGAAAACCCCTTTAAGATGGTTATATACATTAATGTCAATTAATCCTGACAATCCAGTGAATTTAAGCTACATGCACACGACAGTGGAAAAAAAAGGTCTGTTAAAAAACAGACATTTTTATCGGACGTTTTTTTCACTGATTCCCTTCTGAGAAACGGCAGTTAAAAATGGACCCATTCAATTGTATAGGGGCAGTGAAAAACGGACAAGATAGAGCATGTTCATTTTTTTTTTTACGTCCGTTTTTCACTGACAGTCAAAAAAACTGCCATGTGAATAACCCCATGGACTACCATTGGTCTTAAAACGGACGTGTGATGGCCGTTTAAAAAAATGTACATCACATGTCCGTTTTGCATGTAGCCTAATGTTTGTGGTGGAAAGAAGGAGCAGTCATGTTGTATTTCAACGTGACCTGAAATGGTTATCTACAGGGTTAGCGGTATTTTTCAATCTATAAAAGCGCACTCTTTTTTTCCCCCCAAAGTGGGAGGAAAATGTATGTGTCTTATGGGACGAATACTAATGAGCCGGTGTCCGGAGCAGGAAAGTTTTTCATTTATCTGATCTGAACAGTAAGATCTTGAAAATTTACATTGTGCTCTGATCGGCGGACTTATTAATATGAAGGTCTGATTGGGGGACTTATTAATATGGAGGTCGAATTAACATTGGGGGTCTGATGGAAAATATTTATTTTCTTATTTTCCTTCTCTAAAACCTAGGTGCGTCTTATGTGCAGGTGCGTCTTATAAAGCAAAAATTCGGCATATGGCAGATACTTATCTCTTTTTGCCTACTGAAATGGACATGCTTATTCATCTCATCTGAGAAGGCATGCTTATAGAGGAGATGGAAGAGAGCTGTCAACCAGTCGTTGTTCAGCTGGCTTATGGGTCTTGTGTGTATGGGCAGCTTTATCAAAGTGATGGATAAATTAATGGAGGCCTTAGCAGCCACTTAGACCACTCTAGGAACATTATTTTGTTTAGTAGCCTCCTTTGCTGGCATGATTTTATTTTTCCATCACATTATACACTGCTCATTTCCATGGTTATGACCACCCTGTAATCCAGTAGTGGTGGTCGTGCTTACACAGTATAGGAAAAAGCACTGGCCTACGTGTGCTCCCATGGTCCCGGCCACCAGAGAGACCGGTACTTTTTCCTATAGTGTGCAAGCGCGGCCACCACTACTGGATTACAGGGTGGTCATAACCATGGAAATGAGCAGTGTATAATGTGATGGAAAAATGACTGTTTTAATACTGTACGGAGCGAGTGCTTTGTACAGTATTAGAATGTCTTTGCTCCTATAAGCCGAAGTCATTACTTCGCGAAGTTTGGCGAGACTTCGGGTAATAACTTCAGAAATTAATTTCTACTGTAAAAAAACATTTTTTCGTTTAAACGAAGTATTATGCGAATCGACTTCAGATGTTTCATCCGAAGTAGATTCGCTCATCTCTATTGATGACCTATCCTCAGGATAAGTCATCAATATCAGATTGGTGGGGGTCTGACACCCGGCACCCCCAGCCAGTCAGGCGTATGAGGAGACTGCGCACACAGTGCACATGTGCTGTCTCCCGTCTCTTCCTGTTCACCACTGCTATGCCTGTGGCAAAGCAGCAGCAGAGCAGGAAGAGAGAAGGGAGATGGCATGGGTGTCGGACACCCGTCGATCTGATATTGATGACCTATCCTGAGGATAGGACATCAATATAGGAGGACCCGGAGAACCTCTTTAACTGTCTCTACATGATAAATGTAATTTTCTAAAGTGAAACAACACTTTTAAAGATGACCTGTTACCAAAATATGCACGGCAGCTCTGACAGCATGTGTAATTTATACATTTATATCTCTGCTTCCTCTACCTCCTGTGAACAGCTATCGGTACAGGAGGGAGGGGTTATCAGTGATTAATAGCACTGTGTGTATAAGTCTCCATACAGAGATAGCTGTCAGTCACTGAGAACACCTTCTCCTGTACTGATGGGCAGGGTGGATAAAAATCAATGATTTTAAAAAAAAAATCGGATTTATTTGATTTAAATTAGATTTTTTTATTTAAATCAGATTTCTTTTTATTTAAATTCGATTTTTTTTTAATATAAAATGCTTTTTGAGGAAAATATATTACCATCCAAAGGTTATCCCATCATGAAATAAATTAGTTTTTTAATTATGTAGAATAAGGCTGTATATGTTTAATTTTTTTTTTGTAAATAAATTCTATTAATCCATTCACAATGTCAGGCTCTTCCAGAGGTTTTGTAAGATTATTGGGCAGTTTATCTGCCTACAAGATATTATCACAGATGCTTGCTTTACTTTTGCAGTTCTCAAACCTGAATTTGACTCAGCAGAGATCATATGCCTCTTCTTCACAGCAAATCTTCATCTACTTGCATATTATAAGTTATACCAGCAAGAATTAGTCTTAGGGCTACTTTCACATTTGCGTTCGGTGCGGGTCCGTCCAGTACTTGTACAGACGGATCCGCACTGAAAATACAAACCAATGCATCCGTTCAGAACGGATCGCTTTGTATTATATGTGGGAAAAAATGCTAAGTCCCAAACGGATACGTTCTGACCCCCATTGAAGATCAATGCAAACAGATCCGTCCCCATTGACTTACATCGTAAGTCAGGACGGGTCCGTTTGGGTCAGTATCGCTAGGCAGACATCAAAACTCTGCAAGCAGCGTTTTGGTGTCCGCCTCCAAAACGGAAAGGAGACGGTATGGAGCCAAATCAGTGCATTCTGAACAGATCCGCATCTATTCGGAATGCATTTGGGCTGAACAGATCAGTTTGGGGCCTCTTGTGAGACCTTCAAACGGATCTCACAAGCGGATCCCCAAACGCAACTGTGAAAGTAGCTTTATGTAGAAACTAGGGCTGCACGATATGGAAATTTTGTGCGATTGCGATTAGGGCCCTAAAAATTGCGATAACGATATGCGATGCGATATTTTAAGGGAATTGTGCTAGAGGTCTATCTGCTTGGATTTTCAAGGTAAAAGCGCACACAGATGATTGATAATGTGAAATGTAGATATGCTGAACTCAAGAACTGAAATGCACAGTGTTTTAAAAAAAAAAATACATATTTGCATTACTGCAAAAGTACAAAATACTAAACTTGCCATTTTCTTAATAGCACTGCAAAGAACAGATAAATAAAATAGATATAAGAACATGTGTTCATTAAAATAACGACTTTTGGGGGGGGGGGGAGTGTGTCTTATAAAGCGAAAAATACGGTAATATAATTGCAGCATTTTTTGAGTCAGCAAATTGCGATTGCGATACGGCGATTAATTGCGATTGCGATTGCTTTCGCGATATATTGTGCAGGCCTAGTAGAAACTATGATTTAAATCAAGCCTTACTGACTAGTGATTTAAATCAGTTTCAAATCCACCCTGCCGATGGGTATTCACAGGGTTGCAGATGTAAAAAAATAAAATTACAACTTTTACTGAATCTTTTCCCACAAAAATATATATCAATCTGCTCAGCTTCTCCTGCTCTATAACCTAGTGCCTTCAGATTGCTTGGCATTTTGTTGCTGACAGGTCCTCTTTAAGGCGCTTTTACATGGGCCAACCTGACGCCAGACAGTTATCGGGAACTAGCCGTTTGTTCCCGATAATTGACTGCTCGATAGAGGAGGTGAGAGCTGTATTTACATGAAGCAATCATCTCCTTTGTATTGGAAGGAGCTATCACTCATTCCCATAGAGAATCATTGTTTCTGGGCAGCAGATTGCTGTTTAGACAGCACAATTTGCTGACCAGAAAAGATGGTGTAGGTGACCAAATCAGCGATGCTTTTACCCAATGAGTGACCATTTGCTCGTTCATCAGGTTATTAGTGGCACCTTTACACTGGGCAGTTATCAGAAACGCCCATAATTGCCCCGATCATTGGCCTGTGTAGTGGCCTCTACTCAGTATTAGTAAATGTGCCCCACTGTGTTCCCCAAACAATGCCTCTGCACAAAGCAGTATTTGCAGATCAGTTCTCATGGAATTAGAGGACAATGTGTCCCACTACAAACACGTACCTCCCATCCACAGGTTAAGTGGATAAGTGTCTGATCTTGAGACCTACATTCCCCCTTCTGAATGGGGCAGGGGTCACGCATGCACAGTGCAGCAGCGTTAACGTATGGGACAGCGAGAAATGGCCGAGTTCTGCACTGTGAATATGGGATAAGGGTTCGGCTACACTGAGATCTTGGTCGCACAACAGCTGTTGTGTCCAGGAATCGCAGTATAGCGGTGCTAGCATAGAAATGAATGCGGTCGCAGCACGACTTGCACGTGCGCTGTGTTTATTGTTGACCAACCTATTTAACCCTTTCAGGTTTTTTTAGTTTTTCACTTCGCCTGCGTTTCTGGGACCATAACTTTTTATTTTTCCTTCCACAGAGCCGTATGAGGACTTGTTTTTTGCAGGACAAGTGGCACATTCTTATTTCACCATTTGATATTGCATACAATAAAGTGGGGAGCTAGAAAAAAATTCCAACTTGGGGGGGAAATTGGAAAAAACCCAGCAATCTTGCAACAGTTTTGTTTTGTTTTGTTTGGCATTCTCTATACGGTAGAACTGACCAGTTAATTTCATTCTCGAGGTCAGTACGATTACGATGATATCACATATGTATCATTTTTGTTGTTTTTTTTTCATCGCCATATTCTGACCCTTTAACTTTTTTGTAGTTATGTGTATGGAGCTGTGTGAGGGCTCCTTTTTTGTGGCTAATGATGCCATTAATGATACCATTTTAGGTTGTGTATAACTTTTTGATCACTGTAATTTGACTGTATTTTCCCCCCATTTTGCCGTTTTCCGTATGGGATATATATTTTTATATTTTAATAGTACATGCAGACACGGCGATGCCCATGATGTGTATTTTTTTTTAAGGATCTATAACAAGCAATTTATTAGATTGCTTTTTTTCATAGACACCAGTACATTAGCATTAGATTCTATGGGGATTATAATATGTTCCTATAGAGCCATGCCACAGGCATTTCCGTCAGTCACGGACATTAGCCGTGGGTGTCTGCTGTATGAAACAGCTGGCACCCGGTGCCTGTGGCACCTGCCGCGCTCACACTTTTTAACATTAACTGACGAGCTGGTAGTTGCATTTTTTTTTTTCCATTGGTCTCTGATTTTATTTTATTTTTTTATGCTCACCTTTCGGTAATGAGTGGTCAGACCTGCTTGTAAGTGCTTTAAAAACGACAGAGCATAGGCTATATGTATAAAAAGTCATAGAATTGACTGCAATCAGTTAGTGTCATTTTTGCCCATACAAGCCAGACATATTCTGGCTGTCAGTTTTTCCAGTTCAGCTTATACACAGTCGAGTCACGTTATTATGACCTCTTCCCACTTTTATCATCAGCAGCGTGTAGCCCATGATGGAAGTCACATGTAATGAGCTGGTGTGGTGGTTATATAAGTTGTAATAGGCTGTCTGCACACACATCCCTAACTGCAGTTATGGGTAAAAGGGGCGATTTATAAGAGTTGCAAAACTTGATGATTATTGGCTTTTGGGCCAAGGGTGGCAGTGGTTTGTGAACTGTTCTGTGGTGAAAGTGTATCGTGAGAGGACAAACTGCACCATTGTGAATAAGTGACATGGAAACTACAGCGCACCACATGCCATTGATTGGAGAGGTGAATGTCGGCCATGAAGGATCACAAGGGTGGGCTCGCATGCTACAGTGAAGCAGCTCCCCTCCAAAGTGGGGGGTTTTGACATATAAAACACCTAAGCGAACTGTGTATGAGGCTCTGAAGCAGATGGATGGTCACTGCACCTCTGATAACGAAGTGGCATCATCCCAAAAAGCTTCAGTCTTCATGGCAGCATCAGAATTGGACCTCAACTGATTAGCAAAGGGTTTCCTTCTCTAATGAGTCACGTTTTCTGCTTCATTGAAAAGGTGGACATTTGAGTGTTAGGTGAGAAACATCAGAGAATAAACACTCTGCAACCATTGCTGGAAGAGCACAAGCTAGTGGAGGTCTGGGAAGTGTTTTCGTGGCATTCTCTGGGCCCACTCATCCACGTGGAAGGCACTCTCCACCAATCTAGGTATGAATCCATGATTGCAGGTCACGTACACCAGTAAATACTGATTGTCTTCCCTATAGCGGATGGGATCTTCAAGCAAACAGTGCAAAATGTCATGGCTAGAAATGTCCAACATTGGTTGGAAAAGCATGGCCGAGACCTTTAAGTACTATCCTGGCCCCCGAATTCCTCAGACTTGAACTCAATTGAGTATCTCTTGGACACCCTTGATGGTTGGTTAAGTTGGATATTAGCTGGTGGTCATAATAATATGACTCGACTGTAAATAAAACTGCATTCTTATTGGATGATAAGGCTAGCTGCACACTTGCTAAAACTTTTTTTTTTTTATACATTAGACCCACTGTTTCTATTGCTGACACACATATTTATATATATATATATTATATATTACTGAAGATGCTTCCAATAATGATGCATGTATGGGGCCCTTCCACCTGCCCTGCTGGCATATGTCTGTAGAAAGGAGCATGGGACATGTTCGATTTCACCATGTTTGATTGTTCTCCCGGGAGATAAGCCACTTTAAGGCTGGTCATAGACATTAGATTAATGTTGCTTGAACTATTCAATTTTGGTGGGACAAACCAACCATTAAATGTGTATGGTGTTGTACCAAATTCAGGGAGGGAGGATGATTGGCTTGTTGGATTCTTTTTCCCTCTTTGTCCTTTGTTATTAGGGAAGGGGTCTGGCAACAGCTTACTTTACTTCCCTCTCCTCATTCAAAACAGATGCACAATCGGCTGTGCCAAGCAAACATGAACGCTTCGGCAAACATTCATGTTTATTTGGTTTTTTGGACACCGACTAACCTGTGTATAGGCTACAGAGGTGTCATTTATTTATAGCACAAAGGGCCGACAAACACAAATGGTGCAGAAGGTGAGAGACCCCTGCCAATGTCATTTATCTCAGGCTTCAAGTTAGGCATCTTTCACACAAAAGATACGGATTGTGTCAGGATGCGTTTAGTGAAACTTGCACCATTTCGCAAGCAAGTCAGTTTTGTCTGCAATAGAGTTGTGTGTTTTATTTTTTTTTCCGTGCGGGTGCAGTCAGCTTTGATCTGTTTATCACGCACGTGAAAAAAAACTGAAGACTTACAAGAAACATCTCCTAGCAACCATCGGTGAAAAACGCATTGCAACTGGATTACATCCAGGAATGCAATGCGTTTTTCACTGACGCCTCATTCACTTCTGTGGGGCCAGGGCTGCATGAAAAACGCAGAATATAGAACACGCTGCGATTCTCATGCAATGCAGAAATAATGTGTAAAAAAACAATGCTTATGTGCACAGACTCATTGAAATGAATGGGTCAGGATCCAGTGCAGGGCCATGCGTTAACTTCACGCATTGTGTGAAAAAGGGCCTTAGCGTTTTATGCGGTGGGAAATTACGGAAATCTTTAATGAATGCGAGGGAATAAAATTTCCAGCAGTTCACATGAGCACGTAATTCTTAACTTCCTTACTGTAAAACCACAATATTGCTAACACAAATGATAAGGTTTTATTTAACCATAAAAAGATATTTTAGAATGCACATTAAAATTCCTTTGTGATTTACTAGCAGGTTAGCATTGCAAAAAATGTGGAACATACTCTGTTATATGGGTGATAAAACAGAATGATAATTGTTCTGAATAGTCTCGCTCTGGGTTCTCATGCAAAACATCCACTCCCACATAAAATCACATTTCCTCCATACAAATAATATTTTATTGCAGCTTCTTGTTGCTCAGGGTTTTAAATACATCTTTTCACATAATATTCATGTGTGTGGCTTTCATGGAGCCAGTGAGGAAACAAAGTGGTAAAGTTGCTTCAGTGATGAACCTTGTATGCTAAAATATAGTAAGTACCGTATTTTCCAGCGTATAAGACGACTTTTGAACACCTGAAAATCTTCTCAAAAGTCGTGGGTCGTCTTATACGCCGGGTCGTCCTTCTCCCCTGTGGCCGCCGGGCTCTCCCTCTCCTGGTAACTCACATGTCTGTGCGGCGCATTGCTTATGTAGCACAAGCATTGCGCCGCACAGACATAAGTTACCGGAAGAGGGAGAGCCCAGCGGCCACAGCGCATATAGCAAGAGTCCGGCCGGCAGGCAGATTTGAAGGAAGCACAGGAGCAGGCAGATGAGGGGCGGAGCAGGCTTTCCTGCCACACATGCCTGCGCTGCCTCTAAGTTTTCATACTGTCTGCTCCTGTGTACGGAGGGCTGATGAGAGGCTGGGGAGCCGATGAGAGGTTGGAGTAGTCTTATATGACGAGTATAGCCCAAATCCTATATTTTAACTGGAAAAGTTGGGGGTCGTCTTATACGCCCAGTCGTCTTATACGCCGGAAAATACTGTATATCTAGCAACTGAATAATTTGAAAGATTGTAGCTGCGGAATCTCATGGATGTTGTTACTAAAACACCAAGTTTGAGATGTTCATTGGGGAGAGCTTCCTAAACGGACTCTGTGACCTGTACAGGGGTCATTCTGCAGTGAGGGGGAGTATAGAAGCTGTGACATCTCTTAGGCCTCTTGCACACGGCCGTTGTCCCACAGTGACCGTATTGCAGCCCGCACACAACGGGTCCGCAATACTCGGTGGCACCGGCTGTGTGCATTCCGCATCAGGGATGCGGACCCATTCACTTGTATGGGTCCGCAAATCCGGAGATGCGGTGCGGAACGGAATGGAACCATCGAACGGAAGCACTACGGAGTGCTTCCGTGGGGTTCCGTTCCGCAAAAATAGAATAGAATTCAAGTGAATGGGTCCGCGATCCGCATGCGGCTGGCCCACGGTAGGTGCCCATGCATTGTGGACCGCAATTTGCGGTCCCCAGCATCGGCATGGCCAGCACACGTTTGTGTGCAAGAGACCTTATTGTGAATGGTGTGATTCTGTTTTCTACAAAGATTTGATCTTTTATTATAATTAGTGTTGAGCGAATCAAGCTTTGGGTCATAGATCCGAAGTAGATTTGTTCTAACACTTTGTTTTAAAGGGGTTGTCCGGGTTCAGAGCATAATTTCACCCAGACAGCCCCCCTGATGTTAGCATCGGAGCATCTCATGCTCCGATACGCTCCCTTGCACTGCGCTAGAGAGCAAGGGCTCTTTTGTTTACAATAAAACGCTGCCTTGCGGAAGCTTCCACCCGGCAGTGTATTCGGTGACGTCACCGGCTCTGATGGGCGTGATTTAGTGCTGCCCTAGCTGTTTTACAGGCTAGAGCAGCGCTAAAGCCTGCCCATCAGAGCCGGTGACGTCACCAGGCTTCCTGGCAGCCCCATGGAGAGCCCGATTTGTCACCGGAACTCTAGAAAAGGCCTTTGCCCTGTGCGATTTAGCGCAGGGCAAAGGAGAGCATCTGAGCATGAACTGCTCCTATGCTCCTGTCAGGGGGGCTGCCTGGGTGAAAATGGAGGTACGTCCGGGTTCAGCTCTGAACCCGGACAACCCCTTTAATGCTGTCTGAGACCTGTCTCCATACAGCATTAAAATGTGTTGCCTCCATGGAGGCAAAATTAATTTCCGCCAAAGTTGTGCAAGACTTCTGTGAATTAATTTGATAATCACTTTTGCTTCTTTAAAAACATTTTAAAATCGCAATCTGAAGTCAGGTTTGGTACTGAGGTACCAGCTGGTACCAAACCCGACTTCGGATTTGGAATTTAAAATATTTTTAAAGATGCAGAATTTAACCCCTTAAGGACCGGGGTTTTGGGATTTTTGCGTTTTTGTTTTGCGCTCCCTGCCTTCCAAAAGCCATAACATTTTTATATTTCCGCTCACATAGCCATACGACGGCTTGTTTTTTGCGGGACAAGTTGTACTTTTTAACGCTACCATTTATTTTTGCATGTGATGTAGTGGGAAACAGGAAAAAAATTCCAAATGGGGTGAAATTGCAAAAAAAAAGCAATTTCACCACAGTTTTACGGGTTTTTAAATTACAACGTTCGATTTGCGATAAAACTGACTGGTTAATTTTATTCTTCAGGTCAGTACGAATCCGGCAATACCTAATATGTATAGTTTTTCTTGCGTTTTGTTAGTGAAAAAAATTAAAAGTGGGAATTTTTTTATTTCATTTTTTTGTCGCCATGTTTTGACCCCTATAACTGTAATTATGCGTACGGAGCAGTGTAGGGGCTCATTTTTTGCGGGGCAATCTGAACTTTTAATTGATACCATTATGGGGTGCGTATGATGTTTTGATCACTTTCTATTCATTTTTTTTTTTTAGGAAATGAAGCGTCCAAAAATGGCGAATTAGCCATTTGGACGCTTTCTTCCGTTTTTATGTTTACCGTATGGTGAATATTTTTTAATATTATTATAGTATAGGCGCTTGCACATTGCGACGCCCATTATGTGTAATTTTTTTATTTTTTTATTTATTTTATTTTCATTTTGGGGAAAGAGGGGTGATTTGAATTTTTATATTTTTTTTATTTTATTTTTATTTTTTAAACTTTATTTTTTTTTGTTTACTACTTTCTTATAGTTCCCATAGGGAACTATAAGATGCAATCATCAGATTGTTATTTCATATATTCCAATGCAATAGCATTGGAATATATGAGAAAATCGCATATTTCTATGGAGCCTATTACAGTCATAGGCTCCATAGGAATACTAGTAGTAACCTAGGTTTCATTCACAGAAACCTAGGCTACTAAATGCATGCCCGGCTCCCCTTGTGGTCATCAGGGAGCCGAGCAAAACCGAAAGTGAAACTTTCGGTTTTTGCGCGATCAGATGCCGTGGTCAGGATTGACCACGGCATCTGAGGGGTTAAATGTCCGCGATCGGCATCGCTGCCGGTCGCGGACATGAGCTGCGGGTGTCAGCTTGATGAATCAAGCATTTACCCGCAGCTCATGCGCCCGCTCCGTGCGGGAGCGGGCGCCATCTTTAAAGTCTTGACGAAGGGCGTACATGTACGCCCTTCGTCCTTAAGGGGTTAATACCGAATTCATTCACCGAATGAGGCAATACATTTTAATGCTGTATGGAAACAGGTTTCCGTACAGCATTAATACAAAAGGGCACATTTATTAAGACCAGCGCCCAAAACAGGCATAGAAAATGATCAATGAGATGGGCCTACAGGCCCTTCCCCGCCCATGTCACAATTTTAGACCTGGCGTGAGAGTGGAAAAGTCGCAGTTAGCCATCGGCACCTGAAATTCACCTATTTCAGATTAATAAATGACCCCCAAAGTGTTTTAACTAATAGAGTTCGGATCTATGATCCGAAACTCAGTTTGCTTAAGCCTAATTGTAATCCTTCCTGTGATGATGAGAGGTAATCTCTACAGAACTGGAATTGTTGGCCTATTAGGCCCATTTACATGGGCTGACTGGGAAGGCAGTTATCGGGAACGAAACATTTGTTGTCGATAATTATCTGCATGCATACAGAGTCATTGTTTCTGTGTAGCAGATGGCTGTTTATACAGCAAGATCTGCTGGCCAGAAGTGAACTAGCGAAACGCTCATTTGTGCAAACACTTAAATCGTCATTTGCGGCAGCCGATCATTTTGTCTAAACAGCACTCTGCTGCTGGCAAACTGTATGGGGATGAGCCAGTGCGTTAGTGATTGCTCCTCCCCATGTATGTAAATGTAACAGTCTCCTTCACTGACCTGACAAGCAGGTGATTGTCAGGAAGAAATCTGAGACTACTGGTTTCTTCCCAGATGAACAAACCAATGTCTCCCTGAGGCCTAGAAAACAACGAGCAAAAGGGAACAACAAAATACAAGGAGAAGTACACTTATCTTCAATAGAAAATGGAAGAGCAGGAACTCGGAGGAGGACAACACACCAGCTCTTCCAACTCCAGGCAGAGAATATCAACCGCATGGTATGAAGTGTGAGTCCAGACTAAATAGAGGAGCAGTAATGACCACAATCTACACCTGACACAAGAGGAGTGGTCATTACCAACAACAACACTGCAAAGTAAAAACAGAGAGGCTGTCAGATAACCTTACATGGAGCCAGTCTCTCAGATCTTCTAACCTCTGCCACGGGAGGGACCGTGACAATATGTACTGGCTGCACAACCCCTATGGAATGTACAAACTCCTGGCACTCTGGATGTGGCTTGGAGTTGGGTTCCCACCCCGTAAGCAAAAAAATTGAAGATAACTCCAGCACTTATGCATTAAAGTTTTGTTTTATTGGTAATGCGGCGTTTTATAGTAACGTTTCGGCCTATCCGGCCTTTATCAAACTACTACCGCTGTGGGAAAGGTTTCAAGTGAAGCTTCGCTGTGTGGGGGTGGCGTGTGTCTGCACGTTCCTGGGGCCAAGCGCTCAACCCCTATGTCACCCCTTCATAACGTAATTCATGCAAGATTGCTGAACCAAACGTTTCTTTTTATAAAGTTGTGTATTCTAGAAAAATACTTCTTCTAAGGCCTCATGCACACGGCCGTTGTTCGGGTCCGCGTCCAAGCTGCATATTTCGCGGCTCGGCCGCAGACCCATTCACTTCAATGGGGCCGCAAAAGATGCAGACAGCACTCCGTGTGCTGTCCGCATCTGTTGCTCCGTTCCGTGCCCCCGCAAAAAAAATATAGCATGTCCTATTCTTGTCCGTTTTGCGGACAAGAATAGGCATTTCTATAATGGGCCGCGTTCCGTTCCGCAAATTGCGGAACAGCTTCCGTGTTTTGCGAAACCGCAGTTTGCGGACCGCAAAACACCAACGGTCGTGTGCATTTAGCCTAAAGGGAGCATTGTAAAACACAAATAATGCTTTATCACCACGTTTTATTGGTAAAAGCCGAGTACCACTTGTCTGCTGCGTTGATTTTTCTATTGCCAGCAGTTCCTTCTCCTGTTCTTTAACAGGACAAGTTTTATATGGAAATGATATGCTTAAACCTTCCTTAAATATTCAAGGTATGTTATGGTTATACAGCAACAGAAGATATCTTAAAGGGATTCTGTCACCAGGCTTGACCCCTGTCAGCTAAACATATGCTGACACTCAGGGTTTCATCAGGAGTCCTAATGTGTGCTCATCAAAGCGATCAGTACCTTTATTTAGCTCAAAAACAGGTTTTACTAAACTGTCAATCAAATAAATAAGGTGCCCAAGGGGACGTGCAGGGTGCCCGGCCGCACCCAACGCCGTTGGACTTCGGGAATCGGCTTCTTCAAGCGAAGTGCGCATGCGCGAGATCTGAAGGGAGAGGCGGCACAGAGCATTAGGAGGCCGCGCACAAGTCAGGAAAGGCGGCGCTGGGCACGAACGGCGTTTGGTGCGGCCGGGCACCCTGCATCACTGGACCTCCCCTTGGGCACCTTATTTATTTGATTGACTGGTTAGTAAAACCTGTTTTTGGGCTAAATAAAGGTACTAATCGCTTTGATGAGTACACATTAGGACTCCTGGTGAGACCCTAAGTGTCAGCATATGCTTAGCTGACAGGGGTCAAACCTGGTCACAGAATCCCTTTAATATTCAAGTATAGGTTCTTTGGGGAAGCACACTGATATTTTCAGTGTGCATAGATTTATTATATATCATATTTATTTACAAAATATACTATATTATTCACTTACATAAGTCCCCAACTACAGCAATAATTCCTTATTCAGTAAATGTAGTGTATGATGTGCACATGCTCCTCAGAAATTACATTCTGCTTTACATGTTTTAGGGTACTTTTACACTGGCGTTTTGGATTCCGTTTGAGAGATCCGTTTCAGGGCTCTCACAAACGATCCAAAACGCATCAGTTCAGCCCCAATGCATTCTGAATGGATAAGGATCTGTTCAGAATGCATCAGTTCGGCTCCGTTCTGCCTCTATTCCGTTCTGGAGGCGGACACCAAAACCCAGCTTGCAGCATTTTGGTGTCCGTCTGACGATGCAGAGACGAATGGATCCGTTTTTACTTACAATGTAAGTCAATGGGGACGGATCCGTTTTCAATGACACAATACGGTACATTTGAAATGGATCCGTCCCCGATTGACTTTCAATGTAATTCAAAACGGATCTGTTTTGACTTTGACATTTTTTTTTTAAAGCTAATGCAAACGGATCCGTTCTGAAGGGACACAAACATTTGCATTATAGGTGCGGATCCGTCTGTGCAAATAACAGACCGATCCGCACCAACGCAAGTGTCAAAGTAGCCTTAAATTGTGTCTTTTGAGAGCTAAAGAGACCCCACAGTGTTCATAAAAAAGAGGACCTCTATCTCTCGTTCTTTTTCTGTATTGAGAAAGGCAGATGGGAAGAGATGAAGCGATGCAGCCTTATCTTCTGCTGGAGGTTTGAGTGCCCAGACCTTTAGCAGTCTCTCGATAAGGGCTCATGGGCCAGCCGCATGCGGATCGCGGACCTATTCACTTAAATGGGGTCCGCGATCCGCATCCATGGTCCGCACCGCAAAAAAGTAGTGCATGCACTACTTTTTTTGCGGAACGGAACACCACGGAAGCACTCTGTAGTGCTTCTGTTCCGTGGTTCCGTTCCTCACCGCATCTTCGGACTTGCGGACCCATTCAAGTGAATGGGTCCGCATCCGTGATGCGGAATGCACACAGCCGGTGCCCCGTGTATCGTGGACCCGACGTATGCGGTCCGCAATACGGCCACGGCAGGGCAACGGCCGTGTGCATGAGCCCTAACCCTGAGGTCCGTAAATAGAATTTTGTACATATTTGCTATGGGTGTATGTTATGGGCTTGGATAAACTGCAGTCAAATCTATTACATACTAGTCAGAATTGCTTTCATTACAGGCCAGAGTGATTTAATAAAAAGCTATTAGGGCTGCAAAGAATTCAAATTCTCTGCTGCTGCGCTTTTTGCCAGCACTTTGTGACAGCGAGTACTGTTTAGAACACCAAATGTACTGGTAGATAGCTGTTGAAAAAAAAAGTTCTTGCACACCTAATACATCTGTACATAAGGGAATCAGATTTTATGTTTTATTTCCCTTATTAGTATATATCAGTAATCACAAAAATTCTGTTAAAGGGAACCTATCATCAACTTTATGCTGCCCATACTAACGGCAGAATAAAGTAGAGACAGGCGAGTTGATTTCAGCAGTTTGTCATTGATAGGTTAGAAGTAAGTGGTTGCCGAGAACCAACATCACAGTCATTGCAGACTAGGCCTGGAAAAGAGTCCAGGCCACCTGAGAAGAGTCCTGGTTATTCTTGAATTCCTGCCCTCCCTGCCTATCCGCTGATGACTGACAGACTGCTACCTAGTTTTCTGTCTAGGAGAGAACTGCCATCATCAGCAGATGGGTGAGAGTGTAGGAGATTATGAATAACCATGACTCTTCTCAGGTAGATTTTACTCTTTTCAAGGCCTGGGCTGCAATGATTATGATGCTGGTTCTCGGCAACCACTTACTTTTGACTCATGAGTGACACACCGCTGACATCAGCATTTCTGTCACTAATTTATGCTGCATACAGGTTCCCTTTAAGGCAAAAATAATAGGCATACATATAACATGGCTGATTGTTTGTCCAAAAACACGTCTAACTCCATGAAACAGTAAAAAAAACTCCACGTGTTCTCCAGTGCTGCCATACTTGGTCCACTTCCTGGACCTGGCTCTACACATGAAATGGCAAGAGATGCCTTCTCAACCAGTTAATGGCTTCAACTTTGAGATGTCTCAGCCGGTGATTGGTTGAGAATTTCCTGTGTGTTGAGCCAGGTACAGAAAGCAATGAAATGGCTGCAGCAGGGAATCAGAAAGGTGAGTAATGTTTATTCTTATTTTTGTTTATGGGGTCAATGGATACTTTTTAGGCAACCAAGGATTCATTTTCTGAAAGAGATTTGGTAAGACTATTCACCTGATGTTTTATGCTTCGTAGCCTTGTATTTGCTTTATAGAGAGACAAGCTTTAGTGCAGTTTGTGTGTTAAACGGATAAAAGGATAAATTGTTAACGCTTCGGCAGCCCAAAGAGTACAGCTGTATTTTTGGTAATCAGATCTTTATAGCAGTAGGAGTTAGGATTTATCAGTTTATTGCTAGCATGATATGACTTTGGGTTGATCTAGAAACAATTTGCAGTGCGTTGGCTGTGACATTTGGAGAGCGTAATAAGTGTCAGTTTGTATGACAGTACTGTGATCTGTGGAGCGTTCTTGTAATTCTACCAGTCTGAAGCATATGCTTTGCTGAGAATATTCTCAAAATCACTTTTGTTTTGATAACACACATGATAAGGTCACAAATGACTGTAGAGCTGGAACTTGCATACATATTCTGCAGGACTATCGGTTTGTTACATTAAACATTACGCTAATTTGTTATATAGAACATTCATGTGGAAACAGATTCCCATATGCTTTTCAAGAATTTGGATTGTGTGCAAGAGAACAGCTTAAAATATAAAGAACTCTTCTACTTTAAAAGCCAAAAATCTCATCAGCCATGTTCCATTGGTTTTAAAGGCTTAACTGTGATGTTAGTCTATGAAAATTAGTCTATGAAATTGGCATTCTGTGTATATTAGTTAGTTACATTAGTTTTTATTTAATTCTGTCTGTAGTGGATGAATTGGGACTGGGGCTACACAACTAAAGTCTCGGGATACAGAGTATCCTGGCTTTGATGGAACTAGCGAAAACATCAAAGAGGTTGCCCCATTGTTCCATTGCTTTAGCAACATCATGCTGCAACAGACCCTGCCATGGAGCTGTAGGTATAGACTCAGTGCACATTGCTTCTGAGCTGTATATTTAGTGTATATGTGGGAAAAACTGACAGAATATGCATTAAACGCATCCATGTGGCTCAATATACTCAGCAGAGGAAAAAGTGTGCCCTTTTGACAACCTCTGTTAGGGTGGTATAGATCAGCTTTTTTTTTTCAACTTTATATGAAAATGTGGCTGACTGCCACCATTAAAAAGTATCCTGTATGGCATACTTTTTCCCCACAATATGGTCCTATTAGCCATTGTATGAGCACTGAGCCTAAGATTGGCTATAGGGACCTTGCCTAAACACCACTGCCTAACCTCATCACCCACTTTGCACAGATTGCTTGGTAATGCCAGCACTGGATTTTGGGGCACACTCTATACAGTGCATTGGGAAAGTCTTTAAACACTTTCACATCTCTTGTTGCGGCCTTGTGCTAAATTGAAGAAATAAAATAAAATAATCAAATGTGCCTCCATTCCCCCAATCAGTCTGCTCTAAATCCCCCTTAAAGGGAGTCTTTCACCCCCATATGGCCATATAGAGTGTTTACTCCGCCCAATAGCACAGCTATAGAAGAATGTAAGGGTACCTTTATCTTTTTCTTCATACTTGAAGTAGGTGTAAAAACTAAGTTTAATCCTTATGCAAATGAGCTCTTAAAAGTGCCCAGGGGCGGCGCTTACTGTATGGGAGCCCAGACTGCGCTGCCTTTTTTGGACGTTTCCCCGCCCAACCTGTGTTTATTCCCGCCCTTCTATTCCCTTGTTTCAACCTACAGTCCGGCCGAGATCCCGCACCTTCGCACTGTCTTGCCGGCCGGGCATACGCACTGCGATGCCTATTGTGGGCACGGCATCGCTTTAATTAATGCGCATGCGCTGGTGAAAAGAGCGAAACCAGCCGCAAGAGGGCGTTCGCCAGGCGCATGCACATTAATTAAAACAATGATCCCGGCCCAGCGAGACAGTGCGCAGATAAGATATGGTACCCTTACAATCTTCTATATCTGTGCTATTGGGCGGCGTAAACACTCTATATGGCCATTTGGGGATGAAAGACTTTCTTTAAGGAGAAACCTGCATTTTTAGAAATATTAGCAAATTTATTAAAATGGAAAAAAAAATAAAAAGAAAATTCACATAGACCTAAGTATTCAGATCCTTTGATCCTTTGCTATGACAGTTTAAATTTATCCCTGGGGGCCTCCCATTTCTCTTGATCATCTTTGAGATTTTTCTGCACCCTGACTGGACTTCACCTGTGGTAAATTCAGTTTTCTGAACATGATTTGGAAAGACATACTGCTATCTATATAAGATCTCATAGCTTATAAAGCATATCAGAGCAAAAACCAAGCCACAAGGAGAAAAGAACTGCCTGTAGAGCCCAGAGATATGACTGTGTGAAGACACAGATCTGAATAATTTTTAAAAGGAAGAAGTTTGGAACAAGCAGGACGCTTCCTAGAGCTTGCCGCCCACCGAATTAATTAATTGGGGGAGAAAGGCCTTCATAAGAGAGGTGACCGAGAAACAATTGGTCAGTCTGGATGAGCACCAAAGATCCTGTGTGCAGATGGAAAAAGAACTTTCAAAAGGTCCACTAATCTGGCCTTCATGGAAGAGTGGCCACAAGGAAGCATCTCCTCAGCAAAAGGCATATGAAAGCCCACCCACAGTTAGCAAAAAAAAAAAGCACCTAAAGGGCTATGAGACTGAGAAACAGGATTCTCTGGTATGCTGAAACAAAGATAGAACTTTTTGGTACTGAGTAAAGGGTCTGCATACTTATGTCAATGCAATATATTTTTTAATTAATCATGATATTGCTGTGCACTCCTGCAAGTCCAGAAAGGAGGATCACACTTGCACATGGAGCGTGAATCCCACAATGCCGTGCAGTCCTGCAAGTCCAGAAAGGAGGATCACACTTGCACATGGAGCGTGAATCCCGCAATGCCGTGCAGTCCTGCAAGTCCAGAAAGGAGGATCACACTTGCACATGGAGCGTGATTCCCGCAATGCCGTGCAGTCCTGCAAGTCCAGAAAGGAGGATCACACTTGCACATGGAGCGTGATTCCCGCAATGGTCTCGCTTGTGTCAAACAGATCTAACTGTTCTGCTTGGGCAGCAGGGGGAGGTCTCCAGATTAGTAGTGGCTAGCGATATGGGCCTGGTCTTGTTTGAAAGCTGGCAGTCTAATCACAGAATTAGCACAACATCAGCAGGAGATATCATAGTTAGAACTCGAGTCGGGGATAATCGCTGTAAAATCTGCATTTACTTTCACTTGGCTACATTCACCGCCATCCCAATTTCTAACAGCGATATCTTCTAATGTAGTGAAGATAATGCTGTGGTTCTGGTATTGTTTGAAAGTTTGGAATGTCAGCTTTCAAACAAGATTGCTACCCATCCGGAGATATCAGCAGCTAAAGCAGCCCCTGACCCCCTCCCCCCCGCTGCCAGAGCACTCGGGCAGAACTGATAGGAGATTAATCTCTTAATAATTACCATATATGTTTACCCGAAAGATAGCGTTAAAAGGGTTTTCCTGATATTGATGACATCTTCAGGATAATTCATTAATATTTGGTGGGGAATCAATGTCACATGGCGTTGGGAGGAATAGCTGTCAGCCAAACACAGATATCTAAGGTGTAGAAAGCTTAAATGGTTTTTCTGGGCTCCTGATATTGATGAGGGTCCAACACCCCGCACCCCTAATGATGAACTATTCCCCACACCCTCTGGCAAAAATACAGCACTTTGAATGGAGCTGGAAGCAAAGCTACATTCAAAGTGTAGTGATTGTGCTGGGCTGCTGCAGCTCGGCTGTAATTTACTTGAATGCTGGAGTAACCTGTTACAGCCATTGTATTTTGAATGCAGCAGTAAACAGATGATAGCTGGGGATAGTGTTGGGTCCCCACCAAGTGGATATTGATAACAGGAGCCTAAAATTCCCGACACACTTAGCTGTGATCGGCCAACAGCTGTTCTTCCCAAACCTGCGAGAATGACATTGGCAGAGTATCTTAATTTCTCTTTATGGCCTCTATGACTGTATCAGACCTCTTCGCTGCCTGTATAAACAAATTAGAAAATAACTTAGTACTTTACAGTTCCAAATGAAGTTAGTGCATCTTTTTATTGGATTTTATAGTAAGGCACTCAACATATGTGACATTTTGGTCCGTCATACGACCTTTCTCAAACACTATTGCCATTAAAGAAAACAGAGTGGTGCGATTGGCGCAAGTAAAGTTGTATGTTACACCATGGAAGGCTGCATTGCCAATCACAAAAGTCTTTTATTTTTATCCTTAACAGCAGTAGTGTTTGAGAAAGGTCATATGACCAACCAAAATGTCAAACATGTTGATTGCCTTACTATAAAATTCTATAAAAAGATGCCCTAACTTCATTTGGAACAGAGGAGCGCTCTGTTATTTTCTACTTGTTTTCCGTCTGTGAACCCCAACTGAGAGCACCTGTATCTTAGGGTACTTTCACACTTGCGTTATTCTTTTCCGGCATAGAGTTCCGTCAAAAGGGCTCTATGCCGGAAAAGAACTGATAAGGCATATCTCCATGCAATCTGAATGGATAGAAATCCGTTCAGCTTGCATCAGTATGCCTTCCATTCAGTCACTGTCAGGCGTTTTGGCTGGACATAATACCGCAGCATGCTGCGGTATTATGTCCGTCCAAAATGCCTGATCAGTCGCCGGAATGCCGGATCCGGCATTAATTTACATTGACTTGTATTAGTGCAGGATCCGGCATTGAGAAACAACTGAAGGACGGATCCGTCCTTCCGTTCTGCGCATGCGCAGACCGGGAAAACTGTGAAAAAGACTGCAGGACGGATCCGTCCATCCGCATGACAAGCGGAGGGACGGATCCGTTCTTGCAATGCATTTGTAGACGGATCCGCACCCGGGTGTGTCTACAAATACTGTCAGTTGTCACACTGAAGGGCAGATCCGGCAGGCAGCTCCGACAACGGAACTGCCTGCTGGATCACACTAACGCAAGTGTGAAAGTACCCTTTGCCTTGAGTTCCCCGTAAGGCCCCGTTCACACGAACGATACGGATTGACTCTGGATGCATTTACCTTGGGAACACACCTGAGCGTTTTTCAGCGCGTTCCAACGCGCTGAAAAACGCTCAACATGTGAAAAGCCATGCATCCCTATGGGCATGGTTCACATTTGGGCGTTTTACAGCGCGTTTGAGCGCGCTGTAAAACGCCCAACGCCCAAAGAAGTACATGAGCTTCTTTTGGGCGTTTTAACGCGCCTATGGACAATGTTGCCATAGGGGAGAATCACTGAATCGCGCGTATGACGCGCGTTTCTTAGTTACAAAAACGCGCATCCAACGCGTAAAACGCGCGTCATACGCGCGATTCAGAAACGCCTAGGTGTGTCCCCAGCCTTAGGGTACGTTCAGTAAAACACGCACCATTTTGCAATCAAGTTCAGTCAGTTTTGTCTGCGATTGCGTTCAGTTTTTTCCTCTCGGGTGCAATCGGTTTTGATGCATTTTTCACGCGCGGTATAAAAAACGTAAGGTTTACAAACAACATCTCTTAGCAACCATTAGTGAAAAACCCATTGAACCTGGACTTCCGGATGCAATGCGTTTCTCACTGAAGCCCCATTCACTTCGATGGGGCCAGGGCTGCGTGAAAAGCGCAGAATATAGAACATGCTGTGATTCTCACGCAACACAGAACTGATGCGTGAAAAAAAAACGCTCATGTACACAGACACATTGAAATGAATGGCTCAGGATTCAGTGCAGGTGCTATGCTTTCACTTGACGTTTTGCACCTGCGTATAAAACTCGCTCGTGTGAAAGGGGCCTAGCTCATTTTATATTATATAAACATATGACTACCTCTGCAGACACAAAGTAGCAGTTGTCCAGACCACCTTCACCACAGCTTAGTTTGCTGTTTATTAAAATTCCTAGATCCTTTTCCATGTCAGTGTTACCGAGTGTTTTACCATTTAGTATGTACGGGTGACTTGCATTATTCCTTCCCATGTGCATAACTTTACATTTGTTAGTGTTAAACCTCATCTGCCATTTCTCTGTCCAAGCCTTCAATCTATCCAGATCCCTCTGTAGCAATATACTGTCCTCTTCAGTGTTAATTACTTTACACAGTTTAGTGTCATCTGCAAAAATAGATATTTTACTGTGCAAGCCTTCTACAAGATCATTAATAAATATATTGAAAAGAATAGGGCCCAATACTGACCCCTGTGGTACCCCACTAGTGACAGTGACCCAATCTGAGTGTGTACCGTTAATAACCACCCTCTGTTTTCTGTCACTCAGCCAGTTACTTACCCACTTACAGACATTTTCTCCCAGTCAGAGCATCCTCATTTTATATACTAACCTTTTATGAGGTACGGTGTCAAATGCTTTGGAGAAGTCCAGATATATGATATCCATTGATTTGCCGCTGTCAAGTCTAGAACTTACCTCCTCATAGAAACTGATTAAATTTGTTTGGCATGACCGATCCCTCATGAAGCCATGCTGATATGGCGTTATTTGCTTATTTTCGTTGAGATCCTCTAAGATAGCATCTCTCAGAAAACCTCCAAACAGTTTCCCCACAACAGATGTTAAACCGGCTTATAGTTTCCGGGCTCTGTTTTTGGACCCTTTTTGAATATTGGTACCACATTTGCTATGCGCCAATCCTTTGGAACATTCCCTGTCAGTATAGAGTCTGCAAATATCAGAAATAAAGGTCTGGCTATGACATTACTTAATTCCCTTAGGATACGGGGGTGTATGCCATGCGGTCCTGACGATTTGTCTATTTTAATCTTTTTTTAGTCGCTGTTGTACTTCTTCCTGGGTCAGACAGGACACTTTTAATGGGGGATTTATTTTTACATTCAGCATTTCATCTGACAGTTTTGCTTTCTCCTCGTCGCTCTCTGCAGCTCCCCCCTCATTACTCTTTAACCACTTCCCGACCGCCTAACGCACAACTGTGTTCTCGCGGCGGTCGGGCTGTTCTGGGGCGACGCACATGTGCGTCATCTCGCGAGACGTGAGATTTCCTGTGAACGCGCGTCTCAGGAGTTTAACTACAGCCTGCCAGCGATGATCCATCACTGGCAGGCTGTAGATGCGATATAAATCGCATCAAACAAGTATATCAGACGCTGTTTTGTGAACAGCGTCTGATATACCTGCTACCTGGTCCTCTGGTGGTCCCATTTGCTGGGATCGACCACCAGAGGACCAGGTAACTATGTAAAGTTGCACCAAACACTACACTAACCCCCCACCCCCTCACCTGTTAACCCCTTGATCACCCCATCTAGACCCCCTGATCACCCCCCTGTCATTGATCACACCCCTTGTAAGGCTCCATTCAGACGTCCATATGTGTTTTGGCGGATCCGTGGATTCACGGATCCGCGGATCCACAGATCCTCAAAACACGGACACCGGCAATGTGCTTTCCGCATTTTGCAGATCCGCACATTGCCAGAACTACCGTATTTTTCGCCCTATAAGACGCACCGGCCTATAAGACGCACCTGGGTTTTTGAGGAGAAAAATAAGAAAAAAAATATTTTTAACCAAACGGTGTGCTTTTGAAGTAATGGTGGTCTGTGCATGACAGTATTATGGGGGATCTGTGGATGGCACTGTTATGTGGGGGAGATGTGGATGGCACTGTGATGGGGGATCTGTGGATAGCACTGTGATGGGGGATCTGTGGATAGCACTGTGATGGGGGATCTGTGGATAGCACTGTGATGGGGGATCTGTGGATAGCACTGTGATGGGGGGATCTGTGGATAGCACTGTGATGGGGGATCTGTGGATAGCACTGTGATGGGGGCATTTATGAATGACACTGTAATGGATTGATCTGTGGATGACACATATATTGCATCTTATGCTATATGTGTCATCCACAGATCACCCCAATTACAGTGTCATCCACAGGTGCCCCTTTTCTAAAACATCTGGCCCATGACTGTAGGGTGGAGCCTGGCAACACATAGCGGCGGCTCGCACAGCGTGATCAGCTTGTATAACATTTAAAATCTTTAATTATGTCCCTTATTTCTAAAGCCCAGGCAGTGCGTCTGCTAACCAGTATAGCGATCTCTAGCAGGCAGAGCAGTGTGCGGCAGGCTGGTGTAACGTCCTCACTGACGCCATCTGCCTGCTCCTCCTGCTTCATTCATAAAGTGAAAGGAGCAGGCAGATGACGCCAGTGAGGACGTTACACACCAGCCTGCCGCCGCACCGCCTCTGCCTGCTAGAGGATCGGTATAGCAGGTTAGCAGAGCGCTACTGTCCTGGGCTTTTAGGAAATAAGGGGACATAATTAAAGATTTTAAATGTTATACAAGCAGTCACGCTGTGAGCGGCGGGCCGCCCGCCATGTGTTGCCAGGCTCCGCCCCCTCCTCCTTCCATGCTGATACATCGCATGCTGTGCGATGTATCGGCTTCAGCTATAGGAAAATGGTAGTATTCGCCATATAAGACGCACTGCCATTTCCCCCCCACTTTTGGGGGGAAAAAAGTGCGTCTTATATGGCGAAAAATACGGTATATAGAAAATGCTTTTTCTTGTCAGCAATTGCGGACAAGAATAGGACATGTTCTATATTTTTGCGGAACGGAAGTGCAGACCCGGAAGCGCGGATCCGTAATTCCGGATCCGAGCGGGACAAAGTCTGTCCCCATAAAAATAAATGGGTCCGCAATTCCGTTCCGCAAACCGAATTGCGGACGTGTGAATGGGGCATAAGGGTCACTTATCACCGCCAGTTAGTTAGCTACTTGTTAGGTAGCTAGCGCCCAGCCCACCGCACCGCAGTCACTGATTTTGGCAGAGATTTTTTCATCCACATTGATTGATGCGAATGAAAAAATCTGTGCCGTTCATTTTATTTTATTTTTTTCCAGCCCAGAGGCTGAACGGGAAAAAAAAAAATCTCATTACCCGTATGCTCAATATAAGGAGAATCGCAGAAACTCCTAATGCTGGCCATACGTGTAATGATTGCGGAGACCCTCAAATGCCAGGGCAGTACAAACACCTCACATGTGACCCCATTTTAGAAAGAAGACACCCCAAGGTATTCCGTGAGGGGTATGGTGAGTTCATGTAAAATTTTATTTTTTGTCACAAGTTAGTGGAATATGAGACTTTGTGAAAAATAAAAATCAATTTCCGCTAACTTGTGCCAAATTTTTTTTTTTCTGTGAACTCGCCATGCCCCTCACGGAATACCTTGGGGTGTCTTCTTTCCACAATGGGGTCACTTGTATTTATACTGCCCTGGCATTTTAGGGGTCCTAAAGCGTGAGAATCCAAATGCGTAAAAATGCCCTGTGAAATCCTAAAGGTACTCATTGGAATTTGGGCCCCTTTGCGCATCTTGGCTGCAAAAAAGTGTCACTCATGTGTCACTTTGTGTGAGAAATATCTCTGTAAATGACAACTTTTAAAAATTTTATTCAAAGTTGTCAGTTTACAGAGATATTTCTCTCACCCAACATGGGTATATGTAAAAATACACCCCAAAACACATTGCCCTACTTCTCCTGAGTACGGCGATACCACATGAGTGACACTTTTTTACAGCCAAGATGCGCAAAGGGGCCCAAATTCCAACGAGTACCTTTAGCTTTTACATGGCTGCTCACAATTTAGCCCCGCCCAAAATACCAGAACAGTAAACACACCCCACAAATGACCCCATTTCGGAAAGTAGACACCCCAAGGTATTCACTGGGGCATAGTGAGCCCGTCTGAGATTTTATTTTTTTTTGCCAGAAGTTAGCAGAAATGGAAACTTTATTATTTTTTTTTTTTCCTCAGAAAGTGTAATTTTCCGCTAACTTGTGAAAAAAAAATGAAATGATACATGAACTTACCATGCCCCTCCGCGAATACTTTGGGGTGTCTTCTTTCTAAAATGGTGTCATTTGGGGGGTATTTATACTATCCTGGCATTCTAGCACCTGAAGAAACATGACAGGCGCTCAGAAAGTCAGAGCTGCTTCAAAATGCCGAAATTCACTTTTTTGCACCATAGTTTGTAAACGCTATAACTTTTACCCAAACCAATAAATATACACTTATTGGATTTTTTTTTTATCAAAGACATGTAGAACAATAAATTTAGAGAGAAATTTATATAGAAATGTAGTTTTTTAAAAAAAAATTTACAACAGAAAGTGAAAAATGTCATTTTTTTGCAAAAATGTCGTTGAATTTTTATTAATAGCAAAAAAAGTAAAAATGTCAGCAACAATGAAATAGCTTTAAATGAAAGCTCTATTAGTGAGAAGAAAAGGAGGCAAAATTCATTTGGGTGGTAAGTTGCATGACGGAGCAATAAACGGTGAAAGTAGCGTAGTGCAGAATTGTAAAAAGTGGCCTGGTCATTAAGGGTGTTTAAGCTAGGGGGTTGAAATGGTTAAAGGGCCGACACCTTCAGATTTAAACTTTTTAACATTTATATAATTGAAGAAAATTTTAGGGTTAGTTTTACTCTCTTTGGCAATTAATCTCTCTGTCTCTAGTTTGGCCGCTTTTATTTGATTTTTACATGTTGTATTTTTTTCATTATAGTTTTTCAGTGCTTCCTCGCTTCCCTCCTGTTTTAGTGATTTATATGCTTTCTTTTTGTCATTTTATTGCTTTCTTTACATTTCTATTTTTCTGCTGTTCTTATACAAGGACCATCGATCTGATGTCACAGAATACCATGATGTCATGGAATGCTGTGATGTCAGCAGCTGCTAATCTTTATTTGCCAGTAGCTGCCAACATCATATCCAGCGTCAGACTGGCCCAGCAGAGTATATGCCCCAAAGGTACAGAGAAGAAAATATTGAACTGCCAATAAATTGCCACTAGGCTCTATTTCTTTGAAAACCACCAATTCTCCCATATTGCATACAATGCTTGATTTTTTTACCCTGTAAAAAGTATAGACTGAACAACCAATAGACTTATTCCAACAGGATTTAAGCAAATAGTTTACAAGAAAAAGAAACAACTTTTTATTTTTATTCTTATGTTTTAACCCCTTATCTTTTATCCCACTGAGGAACTTCAAATACGGACTATTTTTAACATACGACTATTTTTCTAAACACTATAAGACTACTTCTACACCTCCCCATTTTTGAACACCACCTTTTTCCCCACTTTTTACACATTTACTCAACCAACTATTATTAACTCCCACCCACCCACCTACTATCACTATATTTTAATATTCATTTTATACTAATAAAAATAATATTGTCCCCAGATAAGAGAGTGCCTGCTATCTTTTTTCCATATTCTTTGAAAACCAGTTAGACTTTATTGATGATATGGGTGTTGGACCCCAAGAATAATTTCTCTGATGGGCCCAAGGAACTCCTTGCCCTGTTGTTTAGGCCTCATGCACACGGCCGTTGTTCGGGTCCGCGTCCGAGCCGCATATTTCGCGGCTCGGCCGCGGACCCATTCATTTCAATGGGGCCGCAAAAGATGCGGACAGCACTCCGTGTGCTGTCCGCATCCGTTGCTCCGTTCCGTGCCCCCGCAAAAAAAATAGAGCATGTCCTATTCTTGTCCGTTATGCGGACAAGAATAGGCATCTCTATAATGGGCCGCGTTCCGCTCCGCAAATTGCGGAACGGAACGCGAGCAGCTTCCGTGTTTTGCGGATCCGCGGTTTGCGGACCGCAAAACACCCACGGCCGTGTGCATGAGGCCTAACCCTCATAAGCCTCCAGCCACTTTATGAGCCATTGTACAAATGGAGCAGGGACGGAAAACAAAACCTGTGGCCACTTTTGGGGGCACTATAGACGTCCTTACTGGGGAAGTCCAGGCAGCACGCTGAAGGTGGTGCTGGCTCAGAGCTATGGCCCACATCTCACCTCCTAAGCCCCTTGCTCCATATTTTAATTGGCGACAACTTGAGAAAGAGGACAGAACATGGCAGCCTTGTGTTCCTTGAAACCTGCTGTCTAATGAATGTCGCCAAAAACTCATACACAGTAGATGGTCGGCCTCCCAACGAAAACTTCAGTGTGTAATCTGCTGCACAAAACATGGTAAATTGCTTGTTTTGCATTTATGGTGTAGAGTCCCAAAATATAAAAGCCAAGAGGTCATCATCATTAACTGTATTCCTAACATGCACACTGTACTTGCCCGAGTGACTGTACACTGTAATATTAACCCCTTAGTGACCAGCCTGTGTTTGGCCTTACTGACCAAGCGTTTTCTTCCTTTTTTAATGGTCTCGTTGCAAGAGCTGTAACATTTTTATTTTTTCATCTATATAGCTGCTTCCACTTGATACGAATGAAAAGTACAAGTCGTCCCGCAAAAATCAAGCCCTCACACAACTCCAAACAAAGAAAAATAAAAAAAAGTTATGGGACTTGGGAAGCAGCGAAGCAAAAACATTTTTTTCCTTTAAAAAAAGGGGTTTTATTGCAAAAAAAGTAGAAAAACGTTAAAAAAACTATATGTATTTGGTATCACTGTAATCGTACTGACCCAGAGAATAAAGATATTATGTTATTTATACCGAAAATTTATAACGTAAAAAAGCAGTGGCAGAATTGCTGTTTTTCCTATCTCCCTACCATAAAGAGTTAATAAAAGTTAATCAGAAACTTATGTGTACCCCAAAATAGCGCCATTAAAAACTACAACTTTTCCCGCCAGAAAAAAGCGCCAGGCAGGCAGGTGCCGGCAATGAGCTTCTTCTGCCTGCCTCTGTATAGTAAAAGACACTCCTCATTGGTGGCCAGTGCGCCCCCCCCCTCCCCAGTATTAAAGACATTGGCCAGTGTCCCCCCCCCTTTCCCCATTATTAAATACATTGGCGGCCAGTGCGCCCCCCCATTCCTCCCTCCCCCCAGTAATAAAAGCATTGGTGGCAATGGCCTTTACATTGCAGGTTGCCTATCCATTACTTAACACAGAATATGGGATAAGCATGTATAAGAGTCTAACAGCTGGGATTCCCTTTGATAACAGCAATGAGGTGCCAGCGTCCCTGTAATGAAAGGAGTGGCGGTCACCCATGTGTGCTCCCAATCCATTCAACCATATGGGACTGCTGAAGAGAAGCCAAGTACAACACTGGGTAACCTGCTTTGTCATTATTCAATTCTACACTATGGTAGGAGTCTAAAGGCGTATTTACATGCGCCAAGCTGCAGCGGATTATCTGGAAGGAAGCGTCCTTCCATTTGGCTGCTTGCTCGGTGGGGGTGAAGCACTGCATTCACATGCTTTTTCTAGCGATCTGTCTGCAACTGTGAGAAGACCATGTACATGTGAGCAATGAGAACTATGGGGCACACTTATTTACACCAGTGTCTTAGACGCTGGTCTTAATAAAGGCTCATAGCTGGCAGTAGATCCCCCTGAAGTTATGAAGAGGCGCAGGCCTCTCCGTAGCTTCGGCGCATCCATCGCCAGTTCTAAATGTAAGACCGCTTCCTTGCTGCATTACATTTAGACCATTTTCTACTCCTAAAACAGGTGTAGAAAATGATGAATGAGACCTTCCCCACCCACAATTTTAGACCTGGCGTGAACAGCAACACGGATAGCGGCGCAATTAGTCTGAAATAAGCATAATTTAGGGTACTTTCACACTTGTTTTGGTGCGGATCCGTCTGTTTATTTGCACAGACGGATCCGCACCTATAATGCAAATGCTTGTATCCGTTCAGAACGGATCCATTTGCATTAATTTTAAAGAAAAATGACAAAGTCCAAAACGGATCCGTTTAGAATTACCTTGAAAGTCAATGGGGAACGGATCCGTTTTTAAATGCACCATATTGTGTCATTAAAAACGGATCCTTCCCCATTGACTAACATTGTAATTCAAAACCGATGCGTTAGGCTCCGCATCTTCAGACGGACACCAAAATGCTGCATGCTGCGTTTTGGTGTCCGCCTCCAAAACATAATAGAGGCAGAACGGTGCCGAACATATGCATTCTGAACGGATCCTTATCCATTCAGAATGCATTGGGGCTTAACTGATCTGTTTTGGACCGTTTATGAGAGTCCTGAAACGGATCTCACAAACGGAACCCAAAATGCTAGTGTGAAAGTACCCTTAGGCGTATTTCAGATTAGTAAATGACCCCCTGCATGACTAAGGCTACATGCACATGACCGTTGCCTGCTTCCGCGTCCGCTCCTCCTTGAAATTTTGCGTCCGTCAAAAAAAAACTTTTTTTTGACGGATCCAATTTTTATGGCAGATCCATTGTAAAAATGCCTATCCTTGTCTGCAAACGTGAAAAAAATAGGACATGCACTATTTTTTTGACGGAATGAAAACACGGATCACAGATGCGGAACAAAAACGGTTGACCATCCGCATTTTTTGACGGACCCATTGAAATGAATGGGGAAGCATCCTATCCGTGAAAAAAAACGGAACGGACGCGGAAACAAACAACGGTCGTGTGCATGGGGCCTAAGAGGGGATGCATGAGATTCAAAACCATGTCCATAAAAGAAGCTCCAACCACTACAAAGATAAATTAATCAGCTCAGAATTTTTATTGTATTCATATTTAAAAGAAATAAATGAACAATATTAAAAGATCAAAGCAAACTAAACAATAGTTACACTATTAGCATGGGAGCAACTGACAGCATAAATGACTGGAAGGCAAGGATAAGCTGCTTAATTAAATGACTTTGCCCTTTATCCAAACAAATGTTTTCTTAGGAAAGTAGTTATGCACTTTGATAAAACTTGAATTAGGAATTTCTTTTGATCATTAAATAGTGGAAGTGTATGTGTGCAAAATTCACCACACACATATAACGACAGAATGACAAGTAGGAGTTTGACCTCTTCCATATAATGTATGCAGCTTCTGCAACTCAAGTGAGAATCAATATTCCCTTTTTTCGACTACCAGAGTCCATATTGTAATCATGTCGTAACTGTTTTGTGCTAAACTGAGTCATTAGTTCCCATTTAGTACTCCTGCCAAGCAATGCAAGGAGCAATGCTGGAATATTATATGAATATCTTTTAGACCACACGGTTTTTAAGCCAATTATTAGAAACAAGCGTTTATATGAACTCCTTGTTCTCGATAATTGGCCCATATAATTGATCAGCAGATCAGCTGGTAAACGAACAAATTCTCGTTTGTTGGATGATGGGCATCTTTCATCAGGATAAAATATTCCCTATTTATCCTCTGCACATTTCCCTGTGTAATCAGGGATCTGCTACTGATAATCAATAGTACACAATGAGAGTAGCAAACGTTCTTCCCACTTTCAGAGTTTGCATTAGGGCTCATGCACACGAACGTATTTTCTTTCAGCGTCC
The DNA here is from genome assembly GCA_033119425.1 of Bufotes viridis. Classification (NCBI taxonomy): domain Eukaryota; kingdom Metazoa; phylum Chordata; class Amphibia; order Anura; family Bufonidae; genus Bufotes; species Bufotes viridis. The sequence goes on from JAKVIS010000014.1 coordinate 199,288, forward strand.
GTTCCGTTTTTTTTTGCGTACCGTATGCTGAACCAATGGGTCCACAAAAAAACGGAAGTTACTCCGTGTGCGTTCCATTTCCGTATGTCTGTATTTCCGTTCCGCAAAAAAATAAAACATTTACTATTATTGTCCACATTACTGACAAGGATAGTACTGTTCTATAAAGGGCCAGCTGTTCTGTTCCGCAAAATACAGAATGCACATGGATGTCAAACTTATTTTTTACGGACCGCAAAATGCATATGGTCGTGGGGATAAGCCCTTACCCTGTGTAATCGGGTCAGGTGTTTTGCAAAAATTATTTCACAGCAGATGGTGCAAAGTGAAAATTGCAATATTTCCACAGAGATGGCATTTCAGTGCCCTATATGTTGTACTCAGCGAATGCTAGTGTGAAAAGCAAGCCCTCTTATTATTATGGTGTTCTTCCACACCCTGCATGTGGCCCTAAATTTTTGCCTGGGCATACAACAGGGCTCAGGAGTGAAAGAGCACCATGTGCATTTGAGGCCCAATGTGGGGATTTCGGCATCTTGTGCTGACAACTGTAGAGGCTCTGGGGTGAAATAATAAAACACGAGAAGTGAACCAATTTTGGGGTGGATTGAGTATTTTGATGCCACAGGTATTTTGCAGACACTTCGTGTGCTGTCTGCAACATGTCTGGTGTGTTGTCCGCATTTTTATTTTTTTTTTGCAGCCACGTTGAAATGAATAGGTCCACGTCCGATCCGAAAAAATACGGTCATCTGAATAGGGCCTAAAACATAGTCAGTCTCTGGTATACTAATAGGCTATAGTGCATTAGTATGAAAAGTATACCAGTGCATTTAAAAAATGATTCCCCCCTAGTGGAAGTGAGAAATAATAGTAAGAAAAAATATATAAATTCCGTAAAAAGTGAAAAAATCCTGTGCACACATATATTAACTTTCTCTACATGATAAATGCTATTTGCTGAAGTGAGACGACTCCTTCAAACCGCCCCGTGAACAATGTAAAAAATAAACCAAGAATATAAAATTAAATTTTTCATATTCACCCATGGCCCAAAAAATAAATGTTAATCAATAAGTCTCATGTACCCCAAAAATTGTTATAAATGAAAACTACATCTGTCAAAAATGAGGCACATATGACTACATCAACGCAAAAATGAATGAATTCTCGCTTTTGAAATGCGGCAACATAATGAGACATGCTATTATTGTGCAAGAGACACGCAAAACTTCTACATATTTGTTTTCGCCATAACCGTACTGGCCTATAGAATAACAGGAACATGCTAGTTATGCATCACTGCCGATTGCGGACATTAGCCGTTGGTGTCTGCTAAAAGAAGCAGGCGGCCACCTGTGGCTATGGCGCCCACAGTGGGCAGAAGCGGGCACCATCTTTAAACACCCGCCCAGCGCTGTACATGCATGGAGCTGGGTGTGAAGGGGTTAAGGGTGCCTTTACACAGGGCAGATTTTGTGGCAGGAAATTTTGCGACTGAAAAACGGTTCCATTTTACCTCAATGGAGCTTGCAGAAATCCATGTGGTTGCTGCCCCATTCGAATGAATAGAACTGATTTTCAGTCGCAGAATTTTCTGCCACAAAATCTGCCGTATGTGAAGACACTAACAGTCTTACAGAATCTTAAAGGAGACTCTCTGCCATTCTAAAGGTACAGCAACACTGTTCGCACACCGTTGATCCAATTAATTTCTATGGGATTACCACTACTCTGCTATCCTGCCTGCGACACCTGTCGTGTGACCAGTGATGGCCAGTATCCCATTTTTCTAACAAACCCACAGAATAATCACGGCAACAACATTTTTTTGCATCTGTCTAGTCACATATGTCTTGTTAATACAGGCTATACATATTTGATGGAAGTGTTATTTTAACGTGTGGCAAGAAACACTCCAACATTGACCTATATCATTAAATAGCAATCATACTTTCTTTATCTCTTGTTAGTACTTTGCTACTGAATATAAGCTCTTAGGATAACATTTATGTAGCAAAATGTCTAGATTTGAGTCATTTAGGCATTCACAATGTGTTTTGGATTAAAGGGTTTGTTTGCTAATAGAAATGGATGTTAACCTGCGTATATAGAATGAGCCGCCTTTAATAGAACTAGTTGGCTTGTCTATTCCACATCTTACACAGTTAGGGCCCTTTCACACTGGCGTTTTTGTTTTCCGGCATAGAGATCCGTCGTCGGGTCTCTATGCCGGAAAAATCCTGATCAGGATCATCCCCATGCATTCTGAATGGAGAGAAATCCGTTCAGGATGCATCAGGATGTCTTCAGTTCAGGACCGGAACGTTTTTTGGACGCAGCAAATACCGCAGCATGCTGCGCTTTTTGTTCTGTCCAAAAATCCGGAACACTTGCCGCAAGGCCGGATCCGGCCTTAAGCTAAACGTCGTTTCGGCGCATCGCCGGATCGATGTTTAGCTTTTTCTCAATTGTTACCATGGCAGCCAGGACGCTAAAGTCCTGGTTGCCATGGTAAAATGTAGTGGGGAGCGGGGGAGCAGTATACTTACCATCCGTGCGGCTCCCGAGGCGCTCCAGAGTGACGTCAGGGCGCCCTACACGCATGGATCACGTGATCGCATGGATCACGTGATCCATGGGCTTGGGAGCGCTCTGACGTCATTCAGGAGCGCCCCGGGAGCCGCACCAACTGTAAGTATACCGCTCCTCCGCTCCTACTATGGCAACCAGGACTTTAATAGCGTCCTGGCTGCCATAGTAACCTGAAAGCATTAGAAGACTGATCAGGATCCTGATCAGTCTTCTAATGCTTTCAGGCGACTTGCGTTCTGACGGATCCGGTAGGACGGAAGTGCCTGCCGGATCCTCAGAACGCAAGTGTGAAAGGACCCTTAGAAGTACCTGCAGCTGCTCTGACTGCAACCTGTGCCCTTGATCAAGTGCTGACTCTATAACATAGTTACATTACTACAGAACCCCTTTCACTATTTTTGATACAGTTCAGTATATGTACGGTACCGAGAAATTATTTTTTTGCACCATGACATACATATAATAACTAGTATCCCACTGTAACAGCTGGTCTTCAGTCCTTAAAGGGGTTATCTGGGAAAAGATATTGATGACCTATGAATAGATTGGTGGGGGTGCCAGGAGGTGGACCCCCGCCAATCTGATATTGATGACCTATATTGAGATCAGCTGTTAGAAGAAGCCGGACGCTCAATGAGCATCGTGACCTCTTCCAAGGTCAGTGACATCACCATACATCAGACACGTGGCCTATTTGCAGCTCAGCCCCATTCAAGTCAAGTCGGTGAGGCTGAGTTACAATGTCAAGCAAAACCGCTATACATTGTACGGCAGTGGGCTTGGTAAGCTGCTGGAAAGCCACTGTGCTCATCAGAGCTCTGGTGAGCGCTATGGTTCTCTGACACAGCTCATTTCCCACCCCCGCTGATGTGATAATGATGACCTACCTTTAGGATAGGCCATTATTATCATTTCCGGGATAACGCCTTTAATGCAAAAACTGGCCAAATCCTTATCGGAATGAAATCCATTTGCACTAGCAGGACTGTCCATAACAGTTGTTCATAATGATGATCGGCCTATGCATTTTTTTGGGAACACAATAGATTTAATTAGAATGGGACCCATGTGCAAAACTCATAGGGTATTCTGTGGTTGTCTCGACAACTGTACAACCCAGCATGAAGTTGCATCTCTCCAATATCCAATTTCAGATCGGCAGGAGGGTATGTATGAAGCTGCAATGTAAACATTATAAGTACATGCAGTGTAGTTTATGCAGATTTTCTGCACAGATTTTTATGTGGTTTTTGTTGCGTTTTGGCCCCAAAATCCACATGTGTTACTTGAGGATTTGCCACAAATCTCATCGTTAAGCCCCTTTCGGATGAACGAGTGTCTCGCTGTGGACTCGCAGCGAGGCACCTGTTCTGAGCTTCCAGCACTGCTGGGGTCACATAGCATTATATTGATTTATGATGCTATGTAACCCGTACAGTTCTGGAATGTATTGGATAACACTGACATAATGCTGTCAGTGTTATTCAATACATTCCATAACTGTAAGGGTTACATAGCATCATAAGTCAATATAATGCTATGAGACCCCGGCAGTGCTGGGAGGTCAGGACGGGAGCTGCTGCATACTTGTGCTGTGAGTCCGATGCGTGAAACCCGCTCGTCTGAAAGGGGCCAGTCTGCTCTTCTAATTCAGTGATATCAGCTGCCTTGTCCTGGTTCACACTCACTTCTGAGCTAACCAGAAGATCACTGAAATGATGTTGGCAGGACTGAAACGGAGTGGAAATGTTTTTTGATTGTTAATTTAGAGTTAATCAAATTGCCAACTAAAAAATGAAGCAGCAAACTTTGTGAAAACCAAAATTTGTGTCAGTCTCCAAACTTTTTTGCACGACTCTATACTTCAATGTACTTGAGTTTGGTTCTTCTTTTCGATGGACTGGTTTCATCAGACGCGTCTACAAGCTGTAGCAGTGATAGAATGTAATACTTTCATTTTTTTTTTTTTTTTATTGTAATCATAGTCAAATACAAGCCATCAAGAACAAAAAAAGGGATAATTCATAATTCTTACATGATTATTACAATATTTTTCATCCCCGCCCACCCACCCCTAACCCAAATATAGACGCCGATGCACTCCGCCAGACCACCACTCCTAATGTCCATCTCCTACCAATGACCTAATTATTCCTCAATTTCTCATAAATTGAAATCCGATACATTAACTGATCCCATTCTGCGAGGGACGGCAGCACCTCTGTGCCCCAATATCTAACCAACAACACTTTTGCCACCAAGCAGCCTTTTAACCACTCCCGCTTGATGTTCCCTCTAATATCATCCTCCAGCCCAAGGCCTAAAATTACTGACTTGCAGTCTGGCGTCCAACTTCTACCAATCATGTTAAAGATCGATCTCGTGACCTGTTCCCAAAACTTCTGCACCTTTCCGCATCGCCAAAGGAGATGGAGGGAATCCACATCTTTATATCCGCATTTCCAACATTGAGCTGGACGGCCCCTTGAGCCCATTTTATTCAACAATCTAGGGGTATAGTATAATTCATGTACTATTTTAAACTGAATTAGTCTATAGTTTATTGACTGGGTAGCCAACCTTATGTTTTTAAATGTAATGTAATACATTTAAAGAATGTAATACTTTCATGATTACAATTGTGTTTACTGTATGCGTCCCTTGAGAGTAACGTTGTCACATTTTCTTCTTTAGCTGTCGCCACTTCATTTATTCTCATTTGCTCCAAGCCAAACTGGAGAAGGTGTGATCACAGTTTGGTCCTTTTAAAAGTATTCAACTTGGAATTAAAATAGGTTTTCTTTCAGATTTTATGTAATTGACAAGATACTAAATAAGGTCTGTTTCTACTAACTTCCAGAGTGTTGTAATTAGTTGAATAAGGTCCCCTGTGTGCAGTCAGTGTCACATGATGTGAGTGTAAATACACCTGTTCTAAAAGTCCCCCAAGTCTGCAATACTGCTAAGTAAGGGTGCTTTCATACTTGCGTTCTGAGAATCCGGCAGGCACTTCAGGCCCGCCGGATCCGTCAGAACGCAAGTCGCCTGAAAGCATTTGAAGACTGATCAGGATCCTGATCAGTCTTTAAAATGCTTTCAGGTTACCATGGCAGCCAGGATGCTACTGAAGTCCTGGCTGCCATGGTACTCCGCAGCAGTGTACTTACCTACATTGCGGCGGCTCCTTCATGACAGGTCCCCGGGGACCACAGCACAGGTAAGTACACTGCTTCGGAATACTTACCATGGCAGCCAGGACTTCAGTAGCGTCCTGGCTGCCATGGTAACCGATCAGAGCCCCAGCTTACACTAGGGCCCTGATCGGAACTGCTGCTGCGCATGCGCAGAGCTAAACGTCGGATCCGGCGATGCGCAGAAACAACATTTAGTTTAGTTCCGGATCTGGATTAATGCACTTCAATAGGCATTAATTCCGGATCCAGCATTACGGAAAGTCCTCCGGATTTTTCTCCAGCCAAAAAAAGTTTGGGTACGGAACAGATGACATCCTGAACGTATTTTTCTCCATTCAGAATGCATTTGGCCCCTTTCACACGGGCGAGTTTTCCGCGCGGGTGCAATGCGTGAGGAGGACGCATTGCACCCGCACTGAATCCGGACCCATTCATTTCTATGGGGCTGTGCACATGAGCGGTGATTTTCACGCATCACTTCTCCGTTGCGTGAAAATCGCAGCATGCTCTATATTGTGCGTTTTTCACGCAACGCAGGCCCCATAGAAGTGAATGGGGCTGCGGGAAAATCGCAAGCATCCGCAAGCAAGTGCGGATGCAGTGCGATTTTCCCGGATGGTTGCTTAGCAACGGGACCAGATCTTCAAATAATAGCATTCTTAATAAAGAATGCTTGGTAAAATGAAGAGGAAGGGGTTAAAAATAATGAAAATTAACTTACCTTAGCCACTTGATCGCGTAGTTGCGATCTGTCCTCTTTCCCAGCATCAGCTAAGAACTAAAGGACGTCACATCACATGGTCCAATCACATGGTCCATCTTACCATGGATACCATTGCACCCGCGCTGAAAAATCGCGCATATTCCCGCAACGCACCCGCCTCTTATCCGGGCGTCAAATATGACGCCCGTGTGAAAGAGGCCTTAGGATAATCCTGATCAGTAGTTTTCCGACGACGGAACTCTATGCCGGAAAACAAAAACGCTAGTGTGAAAGGGCCCTAAGCATCATGAAGACCAAGGAGCTGCCCAGACAGATCAGAGACAGCATTGTGAAGTATAGAGCAGGGTTGATTTATATCCACTGTAACAAAATGGAAAGAATATGGCACAACTACAAACCTAAAAGAGAGCCCAAGTCCACCAAAACTCACAGACTGGGCTAAGGAGGGCATTAACCACGTAGGCCTGTTCTAGATGAGCGCGTCCTGTGCATGCCTGTGAGCACGATTCCCCGTTATGGACACTGCTTATTTCTTAGGAGTTTATGGCATTTTACTGATTTAGAATGCGGAGTTAGATTTAGAGCTTATGTACACAAATGTATCTTTCTTTCTGCGGCCAGTATGCGGAACTATTCACTTCAATGGGCCCGCAAAACCCCCCAAAACCATGTCTGCATGGTTGTTCCACAAAAATAAAAAAAAGTCCCACTATTGTGCGCTTTACGGACAAGGAGAGGACTGTTCTATTAGGGCAGGGATGGGCTGTGGCTCTCCAGCTGTTGCAAAACTACAACTCCCAGCATGCAAAGAATGCTTACAGCTATCAGCCTACAGCAGGGCATGGTGGGAATTGTAGTTTTGCAACAGAGAGCCGCAGTTTTCCCATCCGTGTATTAGGGAATAGGCCTCATGCACACAGCCAGTCTGTGCGTTGGGGGCCATTTAACTGGAATGGGTCCGTGATCTGTCCGCACCGCAATAAAATAGAACAAGTTCTATTTTTTTTTGTGGTGCGGAGGCACTGATAAAAACCCCACGGAAGAATTCCGTAGTGCTTCCATGGGGTTCATTGCCTCCTCAAGTGAATGGGTGTGCATCTGTGATGCGGTGTGCACACGGCTGGGGCCCGTATATTTGGGGACCCCTTAGAAGTCTGTGGCTCCCAATTATGGCTGTTCACAACTTGAGGGTTAATTTTCTTTATCTTCTACCATTACCATTTGGACTCATGCACAGGACTGTGTGCTGGCCTTGCCCATGCTGCAGTCCGCAATGCACGATTACCAGCTGCGTGCCCGCTGTCTTACCAGCCGTGTGACGCAATTACTTGAATGGGGTTTCACGGTCCGTGCCATGATGGTGCGGAGGCACGGACAGAAAACCCATGGAAGCACTCTGTAGTTCTTCCGTGGGCTTCCAATCTGTGCCTTCTCTCCGCATCTTATCTTCTGGATTGTGGACCCATTCAAGCGTCTGGGTTCGCATCCGTGATACGGAGCGAACGCGGCCGATGCGCGTATATTGCAGACCCGCTGTTTGCAGGCCACAGTGTGAACACTGCCGACAAATGGTCATGTGCATGAGGCATTTATCTGTCTTGCCCAAAGCTCTGGACTGACCAATGTCCTCAGTCATAAAACAATTTTAAACTATGGCAAAGCCCACCTGCCTTGATAGCTGTGCATTCTAGTTTTCTCCGTTTTCCTGACCAGAACCATGTAAAATCTAATTGTATTGAGCCTTTTTCGGAGCATTTTGTCTTTTGATTGTGGTGTAAATGAGGGATCAGAGAGGAGCTCTTGCTGGATATTTCCAGTGTTGTTTTTGAGCTGCTCACATGGTTCCCTGTCACTTGTAGGACCATGTTCTGATGGTTATCTAGATTACTTACAGAGTTGGAGCAGTAATTCACTGTGTCTGACAAGCAGGCTTTCTAAGCCCCTGGATAAATAATCATCCCTCGGATACTAAGCCTGCTGTCAGAAGTGCCTTTCTGCCTTTAAGTCAGACAAAGTGTACAGCTGGCTTTCAGGTAATAACCTCTTTATAGGTCTATGTGGGTGTAAAACACTGTACTGTCATAATTAGCTTACCTGGAAAGCTGTGTATAACCACACAGTATAGTTATTCATAGATCAGCCTTGAACACTAGAATTGATCTCCCACATCTCCACCTTTTAACCCTTTGAGGACATGGCAATTTCCTTTTTTTGCATTTTCGTTTTTTACTCCCTGCATTCCCATAGCCACAACTTTTTTTTTTCCCCTATTCACATAGACATTTTGCACTTTCTAATATCACCGTTTAGATTTTCTTTTTTCATTATGGGATTCGCCGTACGGGAAAAGTGTTTTTATATTTTAATAGTTCGGGCATTTTGAGACTTGCTGCTACATATGATCTTTATTTTTTTTACATTTATATTATGGGGAAAGGGAAGTGATTAGAATTTTTTTTACAATTTTTTGACATTTTAGATTTGCTTTTTTCTAAGGAGCCCTGCCACCTGCAGGCCTCCATAATTACGTATGTATGTAATGGCATAGAATTCTTAACACGAACAAACGGCTTCCCTGATCGCCACGTGAGGACGCTGTGAAACAGCTACCTGGCGGCTATGGTGCCTGCTCACTCCAGAACAGGAACTATTTTTAAAGAGACGACATCCATCATACACGTATTGGGCATGTTGTCTAGGGGTTAAGCTAATTTGTAGCGCTAGCAGTGAAAACAATGGCGAAAACTTCACAATCCAGATTTAATACTGATAACCTATTCTGCCTCTACGTCTAGCTTAAAGAAAGTTTCTTTAGTATAAGAGCAGGGAGACTATGAAACTATCTGCCAGAAGAGGTTCTGATGGTGAACTCGCTAAAAGAGTTCCAAAGGATCCTGACTTGACTCGGAGATATGGCGTACTGCTGATTTGTTTAGATTTACCTAAGGATAAGTTAAATTTGCTATTTAACCCTTAAAGTTTGGTCACTTCAGCAAGTGACATTTATTATGTAGAGATTGCTAATACAAGGCACTTACTGATGTATTGTGATTGTCCATATTGCTTCCTTTGTTGTCCGCATTCATTTTTCCATCACATTATACACCGCTCGTTTCCATGGTTACGGCCACCATGCAATCCATCAGCGGTGGCCGCGCTTGCACACTATAGGAAAAAGTGCTGGCCTCTCTGGTGGCCAGGACAGTGGGAGCGCGTATAGGCTCGTGCTTTTTCCTATAGTGTACAAGCACGGCCACCACTGATGGATTGTAGGCTGGTTATAACCATGGAAGCGAGCAGCATATAATGTGATGGAAAAATGTATCCAGCCAGCAAAGGAAGCAATATGGAGAATCACAATACATTAGTAAGTGCCTTGTATTCACTTTCTCTACATGATAGTTGGTATTTGCTAAAGTGAGACAACACCTTTAACAAAAATATATATTAATAATTGTTAAAATATTTTTATATGTAAAATGGGGAAAGGGGGTGATTTATTTTTTTCTTTATTTTTTACTTTTCATTCAATAACTACTAGCTCCCTTAGGGGGCTAGAACCTGGGATCTTTTGATCCCCTTTTCCTATTCACCCTTATAGAGATCTATTAGGGTGAATAGGATTTTCACATGCTCCCTGCTGCGCTGGGCTTTGTGCACACAGCAGCAGGGAGATTACCACAGAAGGCCTCATAAATGTCCAGGCTGCCATGATAACATTTCACTGCGGGGGTCCGATCGGAAGGCAGAGGGAGCTGCATTTCTCCGCCTTACCTCATGGGTGCTGTGATCAGTGTGGATCTGAGCACCTGGGGGGGTTAAATGGCAGGGTTTAGCAGGATTGCCATTCCCTGTCATTGTGGCTGTATGCCTGCCGTATAATACAGCCGCCACCCGCTGCGTATGGAAGGGGCTCACTGCAGCTGCCCGCTTCTTACATTACCTCAACCACAGTCACGTACGGGTACGTCACGGTGGTTGAAGGAGTTAAAGCTGACAACTTGTTGGTTTATATGATTGCATTGGAATGATGTAATCTACAGTATATGGATGAGTAATGGTCATTTCCCTATTACATCCCCATTCTATCCCCTTCTTTCCTTTCCCTCTTTCTGTATTTGTTGTTGAAAATGTAATAAAATTGTTTAAAACAAAAGAGAAGAATTAAAGAGGAGCCTGGATCCATTCCTGGAGTGTAACAATAAGTTATAGTTACTGGATTTGTTGATTCAAAAGATTATTCTGATTGCCAAATTTAGACTGGGGAATGTCCCCCCCACCCCTCAAGTGAGGAAAATTGGCTTCTACCTCATGAGGCTTTTTTATAGCCTTAAAAAATATGTTAATCTGCCAGCGTGTGAGTGTAGCTCTATAACCTCTGATGAAGCTTGTTAACTAATGGCTATGTTTAGTAAGGGTTAGTCCAGACGTGACTATTACAACCCTGACATCTGATAGCAGGAATAACTAAAAAAGAAGTATTTTTGTTATGTTGCGAAAACAAGCGATTTCAGGACAAAAATCCGGTGTTCCCATTCTATGGAAAATAGGAAGGCAGAGAACTTGCTCTATTTAAATCCAACAGTAAGGGGAGTAGAGGTTGGCTTATTTACCCACTGTCAATCACTGTCTATCAGTTTGCACCAGCTTTTGGGCAAAGAAAAGTCATTAGTGATGGTTAGTGTCATATTTGCACAAAATAAGTTAAATGTAGCAAGAAAAGTAAGCCAGATTTAGCGTCAGTGGGCATGGGCTCTATCTTTATTGCAGATGTGTTAAGTTTGAAAGCCAGAAAATTGCACAAGTAGTGGTACAACTTTACGAATTTAACACCAAAATGCGGAAAATGTATCAAATGAGGTTGTCTCACTTAGCAAATGGCATTTATCATGTAGATAGAGTTAATATAAGGCACTTACTAATGTGTTGCGATTCTCCATATTGCCTCCTTCGCTGGCTTAATGCTTTTTTTCTATCACATTATACACGGCCCATAACGGCCACCGCTGCAGCACAGATATTAAGAAGACGGGAGATGCTGCACATGTGTGCCTATGCTCTCTCCCATGGTCCCAGCCACCAGAGAGACTGGTGAGTTTTCCCATATTGTACAAGCACCACCACCACTGCTGGATTGCTGGTTGGTCATAAGCCCTGGATACGAGCCGTGTATAATGTGATTGAAAATGAATGAAGCCAGCAAAGGAAGCAATATGGACGATCACAATACATTAGTAAGGGGCTTGTATTAACTTTATCTACATGATAAATGAAGTGACACAAAGCCCTTTAAGAGGCGAGCATCTTTAAATGAATTTGGCACTTATCAATGCAATGAACTTCAAATTTAGACTGACATATGAAACGCCATTCATTATAAATCTTCCCTAATATGCATACCAATAAATGTTCATATACATCATGTTACTGCAATTGCCCAACCCCACACAGACACTCATTTTTCAGTCTGTTTTTGACATACATGTTCAGTGTAGTATTTAACTCTTTCACCCCCTGAGGGTTTTGCGTTTTCATTTCTCTCTCTGACTTTCTGAGGCCATACCTTTTTTTTTTTTTTTTCGTTCACATAACTGTAGAATGTCACGTACTTTCTATTGGCACCACTCAATATTGCATACAATGTAGTGGGGAGCTGGGAAAAAATTCCAAATGGGGTGTAATTGGGGAAAAAAAACGCAATTCAGTTACAGTTTTATGGGTTTTGTTTTTGCGACATTCCCTATGAGGTGAAACTGATCTGTTACATTAATTCTCTGGGTCACTAAGATTGTGGCGATACCACATTTGTGTGTTTTTTTTTTTTTTTTTGTGTTTTACTACTGAAATAAAAATTTCAACAATTTTGTCTGACAATTCTGACCCCTATAACTTTTTTGTAGTTGCCTTTCTTGAATACAGAGCTGTGTAAGGGCTCATTTTTCTGCGGGGCTAAGAGACCAAAAAAGCAAATGGGCCATTTTGGCTTTTTTCCCCCATTTGCCATATGGGATAAATATTTATTATGTTCAAATACCCACCCTGTGGTGTACATGTACAGAGCTGGTCAGGAAGAGGTTAAAGAGAATCTGTCCCCATGAAATGCAGTCTGCATGTTAGGGTGAGTTCACACTTCAGTTATTTGATCAGTTATTTCTATCAGTTATTGAGAGCCAAAACCAGGTGCAGATCTTTCCCTTATACCTGATCTCTGAATTGGCTTCATTACTGGTTTTGGCTCACAATAACTGATGGAAATAACTGAAGTGTGAACTCACCCTTATAGAGCAGAAGGAGCTTATCCGATTATATCGTTTTGTGGGAAAAGATTAAGTAAAACTACATTTACAGATCAAATAAACTTTTGAAAACCTTTCTTTAAAAATGTTTTGTAAAATAGGCCAAAATGATTGTTCTAATAATACTTTATTAATCGATTATGCAGTTCTCCTGCTCAAATAGGCATCCGAAGTCCTGGGTGTTGTCCAGCTTTAGAATCCGTATTCTAGTACAGCGCTGCCTTGTCACCTGTGTACTGGGGACAGATCACGGCTCCTGCCTGTGCACCCCTCAAGCTTGGTACCCTATATCGATGTGCTGCCCAGGATTTAGCGGAGCGGGCGTCTGTGCCAATGTGCTATAGTGACTAGTGTTGAGTGAACTTGTTTTTTAAGTTCTGCATCCAAAGTTCGGGTTATCGAAGAATCCCGTTATGTATTCCGCTACCACGGACCATAACGGAATTTGCAATCCATAACTGGATTCTTCGATAACCCGAACTTTGGACGCCGAACTTAAAAAACAAGTTCGCTCTGCACTAATAGTGAGCTTTCAGCTGAGCAGCGCAGGCTGCTGCCTGTAACTGCCCACGTGGTTGTTACAAGTCAAACATGTTAAATAAATGTTTCACTTGTAGAAACCCCCTGGGAAATTACCGTATCACAGGACTGTGGCAAACTGTATGTGGCTTTTACAGTGCGGTTTTTGCAGTTTTTTTTTCTACCACAATAAAAACCACAATGTGTCATCTCAACCTCATGGGCCAGAATCTGTCTCGTAGTAGTATCCTGAAGACCCGCTAAACACCAGTGGAGCTGGGTTGTATTTTTTATTTAGATACTATGGCGAATGTGGTGCTCCAAAATAGATTCAACACAATACTAATAATTGCTGTGTGTGTGTGTTCATATATATTTCTTTTTTACACATTGTATCTTTTTCTGTAAATATGTGGTTGATTGCTGAGTCATAAGGGGTGCAGTAGAACTTCCCTGCACATCCCTTATTATAGGAATGGCCCTTCAAAAGAATAATTTGAAGTTTTGAGAATACTGCTAATTCTGAGTAATTGGTTTACTGCAGCCTATAGTGAGGATGTTTTCAGCTTTTCTGAATACCCTCAGCGGAGTACTTTTACTGGAAGAAACAAAAAGTACCCTAATTGAGAATTGACAGTGGGTCTAGCTTTCAGTAATCCTCCCACAGACGGCAGGGTGTGCATTCTGATTCCTGGCTTCCACGTTTTTTCTAATACGACCGCTCTGACCGAGAAGTGCGGTGTGTATAAGGTAGTAGACAACTATCTTTTCTGGTTATTCTAAAAGTACAATGTAATCAGTGCAGAGGTTTGTAGCTCCGAGTACAGCGTTTCAGTGTAACCTGAGTAACTGTAAACAAACCAAGCTGGTTTACTTCAAGATTCAGATGGGTGTCATTTTACGGGAAGATTGCAGAAATGATCACGGGTTCAGCTTGGGGTACTTTCACACTAGCGTTTTGGATTCCGTTTGTGAGATCCGTTTCAGGGCTCCCACAAACGGTCCAAAATGGATCAGTTAAGCCCCAATGCATTCTGAATGGATAAGGATCCGTTCAGAATGCATTAGTTTGGCTCCGTTCCGCTTCTATTATGTTTTGAAGGCGGACACCAAAACGCAGCTTGCAGCATTTTGGTGTCCGTCTGAAGAGGCGGAGCCTAACGGATCTGTTTTGAATTACAATGTAAGTCAATGGGGACGGATCCGTTTTGAATGACACAATATGGTGCATTTGAAAACTGATCCGTTCCCCATTGACTTTCAATGTAATTCAAAATGGATCCGTTTTGGACTTTGTCATTTTACTTTAAAACGAATGCAAACGGATCCGTTGTGAACGGATACAAACGTTTGCGTTATAGGTGCGGATCCGTCTGTGCAAATAAACAGACAGATCCGCACCAACGCAAGTGTGAAAGTAGCCTTAGAAGATCTTGTCTCAGTAGATCTGCACAGATCACTTTACGACCCTGTTTGCCCCACTGTCTTTTATGTAGAGCAACTTGTATAGATCCATGGATATGTTTTAGATCATTTCATGTGATTTATATTTATATATAATAATTTCTTTGCGTTTTCACACCAAAAGCTGCATGTACAGTTTTAGTTGCAGATGTGCTGCATTGCTAAAGGTAAAATCCGCACAGAAAAAAATCAAAGTGAACATGAGATTGTACTGTATTGCGCTGCATTTTTTTCTGCACGGAAAAATGTTTAATACACAATGTGTGCAGGTACCCTTAAAGAAGTATTCCTGTTACACAAAGTAGTATCTATGTTAGAGTTTTACCTTGCAAATAGCTTACTAATATAATGCTATTACCAGTTTTTCTGCCTTTATCTGCAATAAAAGTTCAATTTTTGGGCAGCCAGCCTTTTGTTTGTTTTCCATGGACACGACCTGTAGTTTTCTGTGCAGCGTGGTCGAGCATGCACAGTCATTCTCTGCCTTTGCCACGCTTACTTCCTCAAAAGCAGTGGAAGCGCTCACATGGACGAGCACTTGCCTTCAAGTAAAGCAGAGAGACATTGGATCATATGAGCCCCGTCCCAGGAATGCCTGATCTGCCCTGAAACAACCACTGATGGGTGGGGTTTGTTAGTCCCGCCCATTTCTGCCAGGGACCGCACACGAGAATCATGGGCAATGTAGTCAGAATGTTTCCAGCTAATCTGATGTAAGGGAAAGCGCCATTACAGTAAGGACGGACACCTGAAGACTGTTTCTGTAAGGGTTAAGACTGACATATGTTGCAGCACAACAGTGCAGTTTAAAAAAAATGGCTTACACAGCTAGAATACTTCTTTAAGATTAGTTACTCTGGGCCATTTAAACTGGGCATGATTGTTTCAGGTAAAAGATTCAGTAAATCTTGTAATTTATACATTTAAATTCCTCTTCATTCTGGGCCTTGGGTCAAGGAGGCGATCCTATCAGTGATTGACAGCTATCTCTATTCGCAGTCCTAGAGGGAAGGCTGTCAATCACTGATGGGACCGCCGCCTTGACGTCAGAACTCAGAATGAGCAGGAATATAAATGAATTGTGTACAGGTTATGCCGAATCTTTTCCCATAAACTATATATCGGTCTTCTCTGCCCCTCCATGCTGCCTGCAAATGACTTTGTATTTTCATAGTGACAGGTTCCCTTTAATCCATTCCCGACGGTCTTATGAATATATACGTCGGTGGTCGGCACTTTAAATATGGCGCCTGCTAGCGTGAAGTGGGCAGCATAGCCGCTGATCGCAGACTTTTAACACTTCAGATGTTGTGGTCAAAAGTTTCAAATTAGGCTACTTGCGTTCGTGTGATCCGACAGGCAGTTCCGTCGTCAGAGCTGCCTGCCGGATCCGCCGATCAGTCTGACAACTGACAGCATTTGTAGACGGATCCGGGTGTGGATTCGTCTACAAATGCATTGCAAGAATGGATCCGTCTCTCCGCTTGTCATGTGGATGGACGAATCCGACTTGCAGTCTTTTTCACAGTTTTCCCGGTCTGCGCATGCGCAGACCGGAAGGACGGATCCGTCCTTCAGTTGTTTCACAATGCCGGATCCGGCACTAATGCAAGTTAATGGGAATTAAGGCCGGATCCGGCATTCCAGCGACTGAGCAGGCATTTTGGACAGACATAATACCACAGCATGCTGCGGTATTATGTTCGCCGAAAATGCCTGACAGTGACTGAATTCAGATTGCATGGGGATATGCCTGATCAGTTCTTTTCCAGGAAAAAAAGAGTCCTTTTGATGGAACTCTATCCGGAAAAGAATAACGCAAGTGTGAAAGTACCCTAAGAAGTACATAATTGAAAAAAATAAAATAAAATCATGAACATCACCGTGGGACACTCTTTTTGCAACCTTTGCAATATTTTTTTTGTGCAGGTTTTATGAAAAATTACAGTTTGCAGAATTGCATAAAGGTGCCCAGCGTCCGAACAATTTTGCGGAACGGGTGCGGATCCATTAATTTCAATAGGACTGCAAAAGATGCGGACAGCACACCGTATGCTGTCTGCATCCGTAGTTCCGTTCCGCATCTCTGCAGAAAAGATTAAGCTTGTCTGCAATCACGGACAAGAATTCGCATTCTATATTATGGTTGCGGCCATGTGCGAAACGCAAATTGAGGAATGCACACGGCCAGTATCTGTGTCTGAATGGGCTCTTAGTATGATGTTTTTTTTATTTTGTCAATTAGGTTTTATATGTACATGTCAAATGTGTGAAAATTGTCCTGACTACCAGAGGTGCAAAATACTGGCAGTGAAAAGGTTAAATGGGTATTCCAATTACACGTTTAGATTTGTTAATAAGTACTGGCACGTAATAAAGTCCCCAATTAGCTATTAGCAGTTTTGCGCTGTTTAGCAAAAAAATAAAAAATAAAGACCTTTTGTAGGCTTTTAAAAATTGAAGGTAGAATCTGATAGGTTTCTTTGGAAAGTTTTCCTTTACACCAGCTTTTAGAAATAGTCATCATATTTACACTGCTACCTATTGGCATACCTTGAGTATTCTATACCTCATATATATAAGTTTATAGATACATTTCTTAATATCAATATTATTTTTTTTTTAAAGGTTTCTATGCAGTTTTTTTTTTTTTAAGTCAAAGCTAGAGGTGGATCCAGCAGGAAGGATAAGTACTTCCTTTCTTATTCCCTTTCAACCCACTTTTGACTTGGGTTGAAAAACTGTCAAAAACTGCTACAATCGATTTTCCCCATCTAAATATTTGCAGCATATCACTAGGATATGCTACAAATGTCAGATAGGTGTGGGTCCTACCTCTGGGACCCACTCCTGTCTTCATAACAGGGCCCATGAAGAGAAGGGAGATCATCCACACATGTGCAGCATCGATCTCCATTCACTGCCATGAGACTTTTGGAAATAGCCGAGCAATTTTGGCCACCGCTCCATTCACTGCAATGGGACTGCTGGAAATAACCAAGGCAGCGCTCAGCTATTTTTGGAGTTCCCATAGCAGTGGAAGGAGGGTGGCCACGCATGTGTGGCTGCTGTCCCTTCATTTTGGGGGCCTGGTTCTAGAAATAGGTGTGGGTCCCAGAGGTGGGATTTCCATCCAGCTATCTAACATTTTGTGGCATATACTAACAATGCGCCACAAATGTTAAGATGGGAAAACCCTTTTAAGATGGTCATAAACATTAGGTGTATGTTGGCTAAACTGCTGATTACAGTGGCATGTGTATGGGGGGGATTCCTGACTCCCCCCTATGGGAGATTTGGGGTTAAAAATTATGGGACATGTTCAATTTAAACATGCAAGAGCCTTTTGTTCTGAGGGAGATGAGCGCCTCCCTGAGGTCGAGCATGCATGGGAATGATGAGCCGACAGTCACCCCGGACGTAATGTCAGCTGTATAGTATGTGGATCATGTTTGGTTGAGGATGGAAAGAAGTGTGGACCACATCCATTTAAAGACCAGTTTCCTCTGACTAGTGTGGAGCATATTTGTTCTGTAGTAGTTATCTGAATTGATTACTTTCCATTTTATTCACGATTTTTAGACAGGAAATGTCATAAGTCTACTTCAAATAATGAAGAAGGTTCTAAGAAATTTCAAGTCAGAAGAGAGAGACTTTTATAACTTGTGGATGTATAATGCATTGTAAACCCACACAAATTGCATTGCTAACGGTTCCCTTGGCATCAGTAGTAATCTTAGTACTTTTCTGTGCTAAAGGCTTGCATCCCTTATCATGCATCTCATTTTACAGCCTCTGATCACTTAGCATTTGCTTAGAATTGTAATGCATAATGAACATGACTGTGGAAAGCCATTGGTTTCAGCATATAATCCCAGATGTACTTTCTGTTGTGAAATGTGGGATTGATTTGGCAAGAGAGAATGTACATTTCATTCATACAATCAATGTCTAATAGAACATTATTGTTTTTTCTGTATTCTTTGTAAATTGCTCATTATTTATGTTTCAATTACGTGTCTCAGTCCTTTAGACATAATAGGTGTGACTGCGACACATTTTACAGTGATTCCCATAATGATTTTTCTTCTACCTTATGCACTTAATTGCAGTATGCTAAACCTATCTGAGCAACTAATATTTAAATCCTAAAAAAAATGAATACACTGCAGCAGAGATTTAGCAATTAATAGTAGTTAAAGGAGTTCTCCGGTAATTAAGAAAATGAAAATACTTAAATATTACATTATTAGGCCTCATGCACACGAGTGTGTGCCATCCGTACCTGCAACATGGGCATGGCCGGCACCTGGCATGGTCATGTACATGAGGCCTTATAAATATATTCCCAAATAGCGCTCATTAGTTATAATGACTAGTTTTGTCTGGGGAGCAATCATAAGGAGAAATAAAATGTCCGTTGTCCTTTTAGTACACACAAAACCTGCCCTAATCGCACAGCAGGACAAGTTACTACAAAACACTGAGATAAAGAGCAGCCTCATCCTCCTCTCTGCTCTGCTCTGCATGTCAGGGATTATGATCCTGAATACAGTTTAATATGATTCTCAGCTGAATCTGTAGGAATAGAGTTCATGAGGAGACATAAAATACAGAGAGAAGGTGGGGGTATGGCTAATGGCAGCAAAACTTGTATGCAGCCTTCATTACCACAGCCCCACATTACCAAAGTCTGTCCTGTTTGTCCTCTCTGTACTTTATGTCTCCGCATGAACACTATTCCCACAGAATTTCAGCTGAAGATATTATCACCTGTATTTAAAATAATAATCCCTGACGAGCAGAGCAGAGAGGAGACTGAGGCAGCTCAGTGTTCTGAAGTAACTTGTCCTGCTGTGTGATCAGGACAGGTTTTGTGTGTGCTAATAGGACGGCAGCCATTTTATTTCCCCTGATTGTTCCCTAGACAAAATGAGCCATTGTAACTAATGAAAGGTATTTGGGAATATATTTATAATAAAGGAATATTTAAGTATTTTCATATTTTTTTTTCTATTTTATGAATTCCCGAAGAACCCCTTTTAATAGTATATTTTAGGGTGGTCAGAACACACCTGTATAACATTATTGAAAGGGGAGTTACACCATTTGTTTGGAGCTTGGAATAGAATGGAATAGACTATGGTGGTGGTGTTTCTCCATATGAGGTGGAGGAGGAGTGCGCCTTTAACACCTTAAGGACCTTGCCATTTTTCACCTTCAGCAGGCCGTTTTTTGGAATTTGACATGTCACTTTATGTGGTAAGCTTCGGAATTCTTTCAATTATCCAAGAGATTCTGAGATTGTTTTCTCGCGATACATTGTACTTCGTGATTTTTAGTATATATAATTCACCTTTATTTATAAAAAAAAAAACAAATTTATAGAAACTTTGGAAAAATTAGCAATTTTCTAAATTTGAATTTATCTGCTTTTAAGGCAGATAGTGATACATCATAAGAGTTATTACTTTACATTTATCAGATGTCCACTTTCATGCATCACTTTGTAAATGTAGTTTTATTTTTTAGGATCTTATAAGGCTTAGAATTTTAGAAGAAAATT
Organism: Bufotes viridis; assembly: GCA_033119425.1. Classification (NCBI taxonomy): domain Eukaryota; kingdom Metazoa; phylum Chordata; class Amphibia; order Anura; family Bufonidae; genus Bufotes; species Bufotes viridis. The sequence goes on from JAKVIS010000014.1 coordinate 219,646, forward strand.
TGTAAGAAAATTTCCAAAACCCACTTTTTTATGGACCACTTGGTTATGAAGTCACTTTGTGGGGCTTACATAGTGGAAACCACCCATAAATGACCCCATTGTTGAAACTACACCCCTCAAGTTATTCAAAACGGATTTTACAAACTTTGTTAACCCTTTTGGTGTTCCACAAGAATTAAAGGAAAAAGGAGATGACGTTTTAAAATTTCCCTTTTTTGGCAGATTTTCCATTTTAATAAAAAAAAAATTTAACACATCAAGGGTTAACAGCCAATGAAAACTAAATATTTATTACCCTGATTCTGCAGTTTACAGAAACACCCAACATGTGGTCGTAAACCACTGTATGGGCACACAGCAGGGCGCAGAAGGAAAGGAGCGCCATATGGATTTTGGAGGGAAGATTTCACTGGGATAATTGTGAGTTGCCATATGACATTTAAAGACCCCTAGAGTAGAAACTACAAAAAAGTGACCCCATTTTGGAAATTCTAGGATAATGTGACACTTCTATTGGTACTATTTTGTGGTATATATGACTTTTGATTGCTCTATATTACGCTTTTTATGAGGCAAGGTAACATGACTTTTTGATCGCTTGGTATTACTTTTTGTGATAAAAGGTGACAAAAAATGCACAGTTTTTATTTATCTATTTTTATGGTGTTGAAGGGGTGGATCATGTAAAATTTTGATAGAGCAGGTTGTTACACACACGGAGATACCTAATGTCTGTTTTTTTTTTTTTTTTTGTTTTTTTGCATTTTTTACAATGTTATGTCTCTATAGGAAAGGGGCATTTTTTTTTTTATTGAAACTTAATTTTTTTTTTTACTGTTAAAAACACTTTTATTTCATTTTTATTATTTATTTTTTCCTCACTATGGAACTTCAACATTACAGGGTCTGATCCCTGTTTCAATGCAGCACAATACATCTGTATTGTACTTCATTGACTATCAGTGTATTACACAGCATAATACACTGATAGTTTGCCTATGAGACCCAGCCTGGGCCTCATAGGCCTCCTTAGCTGCCGGGCCTCAAGATCTTTGAAAGGCTTGGGGCTGCCATGGTAACAATTGGGTCCCCACCACTGCAGCGCAGGGACCCGATGGCTAAGGAGAGGAAATGCAAACCTCTCATATGCCACAGTCAGTGCTGATGGATGCAGCAGGGATCCGACTGTTACTCATCGCGGCACCGCACATAGGGAGGAGGAAGGACCGCAGGATGAGATTGCTCATCCTGGGGCACAAAGTACCGGCCATTTAGGACGAGCATTCTCGTCCTGGGCCCTAAAGGGGTTACATTTCTTTGTGTAATCAATTGTTGTGTTTGAGCTGATGTAGGTGCTGGGGAGGGTAAGTGCTTCCTCTTCATTCATTGGTGAAGGAAAGATTCCAGTTGGCAAAATACTATTAAGCCACTTGAAAGTATTCATTTAACTTTTTAGAGCCAGATTACTTTTAAAAGCCAAATTGTTTTAGGCTAGTTTCACATCTGCGGCAGAGATCTCCGGCAGGCTTTTCCGTCAGAGAGCAGCTTACCGTAGTTGTCCAGATCCAGCATTGGCGGATACTGCCGCCTGCCACCAGACACCATTGCCTATAACGAGGTCCAGCAGAGATCCAGCCGCAACCCTGCAAATATGTCGGGAATTGGCCCAAAAAAAAACTGCTGCATTCAGTTTTTGTCCGGCAGGTACCTGGCCTTCTATGCCAGAACAGCTGCAGATGTGAAGCTAGCCTTATTCAGCTGTGTGGAGAATATGTATTACAAGGAAGATGGCTAGTGATTAGTGTGGAAGGAGGGTGTCAGCGGGTTATTAAATTGTACATATGATAGTTAGACGTGTAGAGGCACATAGTTCTGCCCTGGCTAAATAATCTATAAATCCGGCCTAAAGGAAAGTATCAGACTGTGTTTGGGTATTTTTGGTGGCGGCTTTAGTGTATTCTTCTAGTGAAAAACCAGGGCCTGTTGTGTACATAAGCAGAGAAAAGTGTGCTAGAAGGGTTTGCACCTCTTGTTTGCTATCATCCCACTCTTAGGTCGGTGTGGTAAAAAACATATTTATTCTGTTCACCATTACTGAACGTACCCAACGAGAAGAAGGCAATTAATGAGGAAACTTGAGTCAGACTGCTGGAATTTGATGCTAACGTGCATTTGTACTATGTTTATATGCAGCTTTACAGCGGTTTGTGAATATAAATACACGCCTTCAAAGAGATCTTCTGGCTGCCCAAGCATTATTACACTTTGTGTTCTTTTTATTGTTATATTGAACAGAACTGTTACGTTGCTGAATGGTGGCCAATCCAACTCTGCTTCCTGGGAGATATTATTTCACCTGCTCCAAAACTACCAAGATGACTACTGTCATTTCATCAACTGTACTGTGCCAGTCCAGATAGAAAAACCTCATTATGGTTCATTTACTTGGTTATAAAATAAGAAAGAAGTTGCTGTTTTAGCAAAATATGACTGCCTAGATGGCTAGCCCAGATCACTGCTTTTATAAAACATGTCTTAAAGTCTGTGGGGGAGATTTATCATGAGGACAATTTTTAAAATCAATTCTGCAGGGCCCTGTGGTGCTGTAACCTGCGCAGAATTGTCGCATTATGCTTGATACATTTGATGCCATCTTTAAAGAGTAACTAAACATTTGAGTAAAATTTTTATAAGATGTTTCTGATGAACTGCAGGAGGTTTAGGGTTTTGTGTCCCTAATAAAGCATCCGTATAAAAAATCTCTGAAAGCGGCCTTAGGCATAATAGTAAGGTTAGGAATTTATTGTTTTTAATTAGGATTAAAGTTTGTATAGAAAACGGAAAATACCAGATTATATGATTCCCAGTACTTGCATGCAAAGTTAGTTTGTGCATTTCCTGATTAACTCCACACATCTTACAGTATATTTTTAGTTGCATTTTAGTTGCGAAGTTGAATTTTGTGTCCAATTATTTATTTTTTATACAACCACTGTTTGCTGTATTAAAGTACCTGCACAAGGGAGACCTAAGGGCTCATACACACGGCTGTAGTTTTGGTCCGCATCCGATCCGTGTTTTTTGCGGATTAGATGCAGACCTATTCATCTTAATGGAGCTGCAAAAGATGTGGGCAGCACACCTGTAAGTCCGCTCCATGGCCCCGCAAAAAAATAGAACATGTCCTATTCTTGTCCGTTTTGTGGACAAAGATAGGACATTTCAGCAGGAGAAAAAACAAATGGCGGCATGCCCTTGGCCAGGATCCAAAACACTTGAGGCTGTGGGCCCTAAGACATACTGGTAACACTAAGGCCCATATTTACTAATAGTAAAGATGGCATAGTCTTAGACAACCTGTCTAGACCTTGACCAGCTTTGTTACGGTGGCTCAGGCTGGATGATCACTCTGGTTCTGGTTTCTCTGAAAGAATTTTATGCCAGCATGGTACATCTTAGGCCCTGCGCTATTTCCCGCAAAGCCCAGTTTGTGACAAGCCCCATCCTTTTCTGGGGGGGGGGGGGAGTGTAGAAACTCTAGATGCACCACTTTTTACAACATTTTTTGGTGCAGACACATTAGTAAATCTGGCTCCAAAGTTCTCAGTAATATTTTCAGATGAAAAGGGCTAGAGCTCCCCGGTGAGACCTTATTCACACGTCAGTGTTCCGTCATTAATTTCCATCAGTGTTTGTGAGGCAAAACCAGGAGTGGAGGCTACACAGAGATAAGGTATAAGGGAAGATCTGCACCTGGTTTTGGCTTATAATCACTGATGGATAAAAAACGAAAATCTGAAAAAAAAGGGACATTTTGAAATTTTTGCTTTATTTCCTGTGAAATACTTAAAGGACAACATTTCTAAAACCAGTTTTGTATAGTTGGAGGGGTGTAATTTATAAAATGGGGTTATTTATGGGGGTTTCTATTAGGCCTGCACAATATATTGCGAAAGCAATCGTTATCGCAATTAATCGCCGTATCGCAATCGCAATTTGCTGACCCAAAAATGCTGCAATTATATTACTGTATTTTTCGCTTTATAAGACACACTTATTTTCCCCAAAAGTGGGGGGGAATGGCAGTGCGTCTTATAAAGCGATGGTTGACTTTCTACGTGACACTGACACTGTATCTCCGGCCGCTATGCTGCACAGCGCGGCCGGCGATACATCAGTTACAGTGCAGGGAGGGGGGGAGGGGCTGGTGGAAAGTCGTTATTTTAATGAACACATGTTCTTATATCTATTTTATTTATCTGTTCTGTGCAGCGCTGTTAAGAAAATGGCAAGTTTAGTATTTTGTACTTTTGCAGTAATGCAAATATGTATTTTATTTTGAAAAACACTGCGCATTTCAGTTCTTGAGTTCAGCATAACTACATTTCACATTATCAGTAATTTGTGTCTGCTTTTACCTTGAAAATCCAAGCAGATAGACCCCTAGCACAATTCCCTTAAAATATCGCATCGCATATCGTTATCGCAATTCTTAGGGCCCTAATCGCAATCGCACAAAATTCCCATATCGTGCAGCCCTAGTTTCTATTAAGTAAGCTCCCCAAAGTGACTTCAGAACTGAATTAAAATGACATTACCAAAATGATGCCAACATAAAGTAGCCATATAGTGAATATTAATAATTATTATGAGTTATCACTGTCTTAAAAGCAGATTCAAATTTAAAAAATAGTGAATTTTTCCAAATTTTCAGTAACTAGGATTTTTTATTTTTTTTATAAAGAAAGGTAAAACATTGATTTAAATTTACCATTAAGATGAAGTACAATGTGTCACGAGAAAACAATCTCAGAATGGCTTGGAGTAAAAGTGTTCCAAAGTTATTACCAGGGCTGTGGAGTCGGTAGATAAATTGTCCGACTCCGACTCCTCAGATTTTGAAACTTCCGACTCCGACTCCTCTGTATTTAATATGCAAATACGAAGCTGTTCCACCAAGTTCTTCTAATCTCCTCTAGCACAGAGGTAGTTGAGCAGAAGCTGCTGCCTTCTCCTTTGTGTGCTGATCTTCTGCTGAAGATAGAGCAGTGGGAGGATCCAGGAAGGGGCAGGGGAAGGGGCATTTATTTTAAAACATGATTTTCCTAGTAGAATCCCATAGTCGTGTTTAAAATTTAAGCTAACAATCTGAGTTTACATGTTTTATAGCCTTAGCTGAATGATAGCAGTTTTTCAAATGGTTTACAGCTTCAGTCTTGAACTATTGACTATCCAGTCCCTTCACTTATACAAGTGTCTCCAGTCCTTAATCAGTTATCAGTGAGAGGCGAGGATAACCATGGGTTCCCTGTAACAGCAGACCACAAGACAATGGAAAGTGTAAGTATTGCTGCTCCTTAAAGGGACACTGACAGGCTGATTTTCAAGCTAAAGATATATATATACTGGTATTCATCAGAGAATTAGGAATAAAACTATACTAATGTTACCCCCAGTTAAGCTGTACTTGTGTTTAAAAAACATTTTAATCTGTATGCAAATTCACTATCTTTGTGCCCAATGGGGCAGCGTCTCCTGCGGCTTTGTGCCCAGCCGCGCCCGAAGTACAGCTTCCCAGCGCTGTTCCCCTCGTTATTATTCACTGCACTGGCCTTTTTTTCAGGCTAGCCGAACGCTGAATTCCTGCGCAGGTGCACGTGTAGAGTGCTGGCAGCAGCCTCGTCTGGCTATGCTGAGGCTGTGCCAGCTTTCTCTCTTCCTCCTCACTACCTAGTCCTGTCTAGTGCTGCCAGTACTCTACATGTGCGCCTGCCCCCTTGGGCACAAAGGTAGGGAATTTGCATATTGATTAAAACTTTTTAAACACAAGTAAACCTCAACTGGGGGTAACAGTCGTCTAGTTGTATTCCTAATCCTCTGATGAATACCAGCAGAAATATCTTTAGCCGGTAAATCAGCCTGTCAGTGTCCCTTTAACTGCATAGTAAAGCATATGAAAAGCGTGCTTCTTCACGGTCACTTAACATCTTTGTTTAGCGGTAACGTGACGCACCGCATGCATTGGCCTTTATTCTTACAGTAGAGAAGTAATTAATTATAACTTTATCTGAATTGGGACATTTAAACTTGCTTTTTTTTTATTCCAATTTTTTTTATTCCAATTTAAATCTAGTAGGAGTCGGAGTCGGTCCATTTTTTGCCGACTCCGACTCCGACTCCAGGTACCCAAAATTGCCTCCGACTCCGACTCCACAGCCCTGGTTATTACCACATAAAGTAACACGTCAGATTTACAAAATGATGCCGGGTCAGGAAGGGGGCAAGTGGCCTGGTCTGGAAGTGGTTAAACAGGCCCAGCACACAATCCTAACAAACCACTCACACTGCTAGATCGGCGCCATGAAAGCAAGTTTAAACTGACCTGTTTATAGTGGTACCATAATGGAGAAAATTACGTTTTATTCTGTATTGGCAAGTGAATGCTGGGTGTTGCATAGCCCTTTACTGACTGTAAATTTACTTCGGCAGTCAGGCATTTAAAAATGGCACCGGTCGCAAGCTATTACAGCAGGGTGTCTGCCGTTTTAAGCAGCAGGCACCCCAGACTAATGAATACGGTCAACGATAATGTTGATCGCATACATTTAACCTTTCAGATGCCGTTCTCAAATATGACCAAGGCATATGGGAGCTTATGGGATGAGTTACAGAATGGTACAGAAGGAGAGAGGGCCCTGCCCATGAGGGCTTACAATCTACATGGTATGGTAGAAGTATAGATGAGGGTGAAGCTGGTCATGGCAGTATAGAGGCAGCAGGATCACTGGTTGAAGGCTTGTCTATGTACTGGCTTTCCCCGGTGAGGATTGGGGGAGCTGGCTGTAGTGTGCGGCAGCCTCTGTACTCAGGAGTGGTACCAGGCTGCCGCACGTTAGCTCCTATGTCTGTTCCGTTTTTTTTTTTTGTGTGGACTGTATGCAGAACCATTTGTTTTAATGGGTCCGCAAAAAAAATGAATCTATTGTGTGCATTCCGTTTCCGTATGTCCATTCTGAAAAAAAAAAGGATAGGACTGTTCTATTAGGGACCAGCTGTTCCGTTCCTCAAAATACGGAATGCACACGAACGTCATCCGTACTTTTTGAGGATCCGTGTTTTGCAGACCGCAAAAAACATATGGTCGTGTTTATGAGCCTGAAGTCTCATAAACTCCAATGCTATTATTCTATCTTTTTTGTGGGACAGTGGATCATACATATGGATGCGGAAAGCACATGTTTTTTTTAGCCCCATTGAAATAGGCGTGTCTACATCCAATCTGCAAAAAAAAGTCAGTGGAGGGGGTGATGCATGTGCAATATGACACTGAAGCCCTTGTTCACAGGGAGAGAGACTGTGCATGTGCCAGCTTCTACTTAAAGGGGTTTCGCATTTTGCGGACTGCACATGTCCAGCACTTTAATAGAAATGCCTTTTCTTGTCCGTGTCTGCGGACAAGAATAGGACATGTTCTATTTTTTTTGCAGAACGGAAGTGTGGATGCGGACAGCACACTGTGTGCTGTCCGCATCTTTTCCAGCCCCGTTGAAAATGAATGGGTCCGGATCCGTTCTGCAATGTTGTGGAACAGATCCGGACCCATTTTGCGGACGTGTGAATGGACCCTTAAGGGAACACTTACCAAGACTAAAATTAAACTTTATTGCTTTAAGTGGCAACAGGTCAGTGGTTTGGTAGGATAAATGTCTTTATGCACCCCTTTTATATCAGCCCCAATTATTATTATTTATTATTAAAGCGCCATTCATTCTATGGTGCTGTACATATGATAAGGAGTATACATACATAATACAAACAATTGCACTAAGCATGAACTAGATGAGTTACAGACTGGTACAGAAGGAGAGAGGGCCCTGCCCATGAGGGCTTACAATCTACATGGTATAGTAGAAGTGTAGGTGAGGGTGAAGCTGGTCATGGCGGTATAGAGGCAGCAGGGTCACTGGTTGAAGGCTTGTCTGAAGAGGGGGGGTTTCAGGTTTCTTTTGAAGGATTGCAGTAGAGGTGGGAGTCTGATATGTTGGGGTAGAGAGTTCGAGAGTATGGGGGGATGCATGGGAGAAATCTTGGAGGCGGTTGTGGGAAGAGGAGAGAAGGAGGTCCTGTGTTGATCGGAGATTACGTGTGGGGATGTATCAGGAAAGTAGCTCAGAGATGTATGGAGGGGACAGGTTGTGGACGGCTTTATACATATTTGTTAGAATTTTGAACTGAATTCCCTGGGCAATGGGGAGCCACTGAAGGGATTGGCAGAAGGGAGGGGAGAGGCAGAGGAGTAACAGGAGGGGGGAGGAGAGGTGGATTAGTCGGGCAGTAGAGTTGAGGATAGATTGGAGGGGTCGAGAGTGCTAGATGGAAGGCTACAGAGGACAGTAGTCTAGGCGGGAGATGATGAGGGCATGTACAAGCAATTTTGCAGACTTGTGGTTGAGGAATGCGTGGATGCAGGAGATTTTTTTGAGTTGGAGGCGGCAGGTGGTGGAAAGGGCTTGGATGTGTGGTCTGAAGAAGAGGGCAGAATCCAAGACAGCGGACTTGGCGGACCGGGGAGAGTGTGCAGCCATTGATCGTGATAGATAGGTCTGTTGGGGGGGTTGAGCAAGATGGGGGAAAGATGGTAAATTCTGTTTTATCCTTTTTCAGTGAAAGCGAGAGGAGAAGGAGGATATGAAAGATAGGCATTGTGGGATTCTGCTGATGAGTTTTTATAAAGAAAAATGTTCTTTTCATTCTTTTTTGTTATTAGAGTACTCGATTAATCGTTGGATTAATCGATAGAATACTCTATTACAAAAATAGTGGATAGTTGCAGGCCTAGTCTGGACCAGAAAGGTAGATTTGTGTTGTCAGCATAAAAGAGATACTGAAAGCCATGGGACTCTATGAGCTGTCCCAGGTCGAGGGTATAGATAGAGCAGGGGTGCTAGGCAGGGCTGTGGAGTCGGAGTCGGAGTCGAGGAGTCGGAGTCGGAGGCAATTTTGGGTACCTGGAGTCGGAGTCGGCAAAAAATGGACCGACTCCGACTCCGACTCCTACTAGATTTAAATTGGAATAAAAAAAAATTGGAATAAAAAAAAAGCAAGTTTAAATGTCCCAATTCAGATAAAGTTATAATTAATTACTTCTCTACTGTAAGAATAAAGGCCAATGCATGCAGTGCGTCACGTTACCGCTAAACAAAGACGTTAAGTGACCGTGAAGAAGCATGCTTTTCATATGCTTTACTATGCAGTTAAAGGGACACTGACAGGCTGATTTACCGGCTAAAGATATATCTGCTGGTATTCATCAGAGGATTAGGAATACAACTAGACGACTGTTACCCCAGTTGAGGTTTACTTGTGTTTAAAAACGTTTTAATCAATATGCAAATTCTCTACCTTTGTGCCCAAGGGGCAGGCGCACATGTAGAGTACTGGTAGCACTAGACAGGACTAGGTAGCGAGTAGGAAGAGAGAAAGCTGGCACAGCCTCAGCATAGCCAGACGAGGCTGCTGCCAGCACTCTACACATGCGCCTGCGCAGGAATTCAGCGTTCGGCTAGCCTGAAAAAAAGGCCAGTGCAGTGAATAATAACGAGGGGAACAGCGCTGGGAAGCTGTACTTGGGTGCGGCTGGGCACAAAGCCGCAGGAGACGCTGCCCCATTGGGCGCAAAGATAGTGAATTTGCATACAGATTAAAATGTTTCTTAAACACAAGTACAGCTTAACTGGGGGTAACATTAGTATAGTTTTATTCCTAATTCTCTGATGAATACCAGTATATATATATATCTTTAGCTGGAAAATCAGCCAGTCAGTGTCCCTTTAAGGAGCGGCAATACTTCCACTTTCCATTGTCTTGTGGTCTGCTGTTACAGGGAACCCATGGTTATCCTAGCCTCTCACTGATAACTGATTAAGGACTGGAGACAGCTAAGGCTATAAAACATGTAAACTCAGATTGTTAGCTTAAATTTTAAACACGACTATGGGATTCTACTAGGAAAATCATGTTTTAAAATAAATGCCCCTTCCCCTGCCCCTTCCTGGATCCTCCCACTGCTCTATCTTCAGCAGAAGATCAGCACACAAAGGAGAAGGCAGCAGCTTCTGCTCAACTACCTCTCTGTGCTAGAGGAGATTAGAAGAACTTGGTGGAACAGCTTCGTATTTGCATATTAAATACAGAGGAGTCGGAGTCGAGGAGTCGGAGTCGGAGTCGGAAGTTTCAAAATCTGAGGAGTCGGAGTCGGAGTCGGAGTCGGACAATTTATCTACCGACTCCACAGCCCTGGTGCTAGGACAGAGCCTTGTGGGACACCAACAGAGAGGGTATGGCCCAATACAAAATATGTATTCCAGTCCCCAACTGCCTTCCTCAGCCATGTACCATGTTATATGTATAATATTGGTGCCTTAGGCTAGGGGTGTGCGATATGGCCTAAAATTTATATTGCGATATAATATGAAGCATGTGCGATATGCAATATATATCGCAATATATATTTTCTATATTGGAGGGAGGGTTGTTAAACTTTTTGGTTTTTTTTTTCCTTCAACTTTTTATTTAATAACTATTTTGCCTCCTTAGGGGCTAGAACCCTTGTCCTATTCACCTTGATAGATCTCTGTCAGGGTAAATAGGACTTGACACTGTCCCTGCTGCCCTGTGCTCTGCACACAGCAGCAGGGAGCTGACCATAGCAGCCAGGACATCAGTAGTGTCCTGGCTGCCAAGGTAACCGATCGGAGCCCCAGCATTACACTGCTGGGGCTCCGATCGCCACTGCCACCAATGATTGGGGGGGGGGGGGGAAACGCCACTGTGCCACCAATGAGTGAATAGAAACGTAGCCTGCATGTGCCGGCCATATACCATACTGGGCCTCTGTGACTGCACTCTGCGATCCACCGCAATTAACCCCCAGGTTCTGAGGGGTTAATTGCGGCGGATCGCAGCAGGCAGTCGTAGAAGCCTGGTATGGGATATGGCTTGCACATACAGGCCTATAGGACCTTTCCTTAGGTGGCAGCACATAGGGAGCCAGCACTTACTATTATATCTGTGCGGGGCTCTGTTCGTCCGCTCTGGCCCCCGTCACATGGTGGGAACACCAGCGAGGAGACATCAGCTTTTCTCCCTGGGCGTTCCTTCTCCCTGCCTGTGACGTTCTGCACTGCCCTGCTCTCATTGGTGGCAGTGGCCACAGTCCCTCCCCTCCTCCGCTCTCATTGGTGGCAGTGGCTACAGTCCCTCCCCTCCTCTCTCATTGGTGGCTCTCAGTGGGGAGGGAGGGACTCCCTCCTTCTCCACTGTGCCGGCTCAGGAGAACATGGTATGCGCCGAGAGCGGTGCATACCATGTTCTACCGCGATATGGCGATATAGACTAAATCGATATCGTAGCACAAATTAATATCGCATATCGTCTATATCGTCATATCGCCCCACCCCTACCTTAGGCCTCATGCATGTGAGCGTATTCATTTTCTATGGGTCTGCAAAAAAAAAAAAAAAAAAAAAACAGATAGCACTTGGATATCATCTGCATGCTGTCTGCATCTGTGTGGCCAGGCCGAAAATGATAGAACATGTCCTATTCTTGTCCATTTTGCGGACAAGAATAGGGATCTTTTCTGTGGGGCCTGTGAAAAGTGCAGGATGCACATGGACTGCAGACCACAAAATGGATACGGTGGTGTGACTGTACCATTAAGTGGCAGAGAGGACTTTTGGCCCCCTCTGTGCATCTACCTGTATCTCCTGGCTATTTTATGAGAAGTCCTTTAGGACCCTTTCACACGGGCGAGTTTTCCCGCGCGGGTGCAATGCGTGAGGTGGACGCATTGCACCCGCACTGAATCTGGACTCATTCATTTCTATGGGGCTGTGCAGATGAGCGGTAATTTTCACGCATCACTTCTGCGTTGTGTGAAAATCGCAGCATGCTCTATATTGTGCGTTTTTTCACGCAACGCAGGCCCCATAGAAGTGAATGGGGCTGCGGGAAAATCGCAAGCATCCGCAAGCAAGTGCGGATGCAGTGCGATTTTCCCACATGGTTGCTTAGCAGCGGGACCAGATCTTTATTATTTTCCCTTATAACATGAGGCCTTAGTCTTTACTATAAGGGTACAACCACATGGCGCAGTAATTTCGGGATTGTGATGGGCACTTTCAATACCACACGGCCATTAACAATGCAGACCAACTAAATGGTGCGGTCTCATTCAATTAGAGTCCGCTGCAGCCCATACAGCGACGCGGTGCTCGGCAGCATCACAACCACAACATGTCCATACTGGTTGTACCCTAAGGGTATGGTCACACATTTAGGTTTTTTTATGCAGTTTTGAAGCCAAAACCAGACCAGGAGTGTATTCAGATAGTCAAGATAGTATCTGTCCTTCATACTTTCTCTCCTTTTTGATCCACACCTGATTTTCACTTTAAAAACTGCATAAAAAATATGAACTTCTGAAGTGGAACATCATGGGAGCGGACAGTACCTAATAAAGGCCCCCTCCCGTCCATATGGACTTCACACGGGGGCCACCATATAATGCACATACAGGCTTCCACAACTTGTTTGTTCAGGAATGAACCTACAGGTCAAGAGGTTGTCTATGGTGGTGAAGATTAGGGATGAGTGAACTTGTGTTTTCAAGTTCGGGTTCTGTAAGAATTCGGTTATGGGATAACCATAAGTTATGGTCTGTGGTAGCGGAATTCTTACAGAACCCGAACTTCATCCCTAGTGAAGATATAGGTCTTCCAAGAAAACCAGAGTTCACTTTCCTTAGTGTTAATAAAAGGTGTGCACTGATTGGTTGCCATGGGCAACTAAGACAGTTTTCCTGTTAGCCAGTTTCGATAGATGAGGCATGATCACAGGAGAGGGGCCAGAGCCCTAGAGCCGCCTGTGGCCCCAGCTCCCCCCTGGGATGGTGTAGGTCATCCATGGGCCCTTTTTATAGCTTGCATTGGTTTACTTTATACATGCTGCACTTTTCAGCATTTCGAGTTGATGTTATTTGAAATTCTCCCTTTTTGTAGCCGGGTGGCTGTGATCAGTCAGGAAGTAGGTGGACGAGCGATTTACTAGCCCTGTATAATGAGCGTGTCGTAATGGTGTGCGCGTGACAAGAGTATCGCGATTGTTGGCCGTCTCCGTGACAGTGGTGATCCCGCCTCTGCTAACCTGTGGCTGGTGCCGGGTCAGCCGCCGCCCGCTCTGTCTGAGCCACCCGACTCGCCATCTGCGCCGAACGGGTTAACCCCCTCCGCCAGATCTAAACTCTAATAAAGTGGCTGACTTCCTCTGGTAATTACAGGCTGCCGGAAGTACGTCACTTATCTGCTTTGGGCTTTTTTTTTCTGCTGCACTGTACAATTCAGTGAGGAGAACATTTCCTCCCCCTCCTCCTGTCTCTTTAAGAGCTCCGATCGCTGATCTAACATCTCCCCTGTTTGTGTCTGCTTTTAGGATTGGAGGATCGGTGACCCGGAGGAGCCGGGGAGGCCAGGGGGTTCCGTCCAGCATCCTATCCGGACCCATAATGGAGGGGATTTAAAGAGAGAAGAGAATGGCACAAGCGGCACTGAAGAGGCTCGGCAGTCAGTGCCTGTGATTGGGATCTTGGGCTTCCTGCTTTCACTGTGTGCATCTGCTGAGATCCGTCCACCCGGCCGGAGAAAGGAGAGGAATCCGGGTTCTGTCGGTGGAGGGGGTGTCCTTACTTCCCTCCTTCTCTCCCTCCCTCACAGCAGCACCACAACATGAGGGATTTGTGACCCCCTCCTTCTTCTTCTTCACCAGGATGCTGCTGCCTTTAAAGGTTCTTGGGCAGTGTCTCAGCCATGCAAATGGGAAATATTGTGGCATTTTAATGGCAGGGAAAAGTTGCAATACAAGTGGTTGCTGAGCAGAATTGCATTTGTGTGCAGGAAATATTAATAAGTAAACAGTAGCCTGTATTGCTGGGAGGCATCTGTGGGAAAGTGTACAATTCCTTACCGGATTATTCTCTATTTATACATGGATATTACAGTAAATATTTCCTTCCTGTAAGTAGCCATTGCCTCCAGTTTTCAGTATCGGTTGTGCTTAGTAATTGGATTTGTGGATTCAAGGTCACTCGTTGAAATTTCCCTGTGGATTTATAATTAGCTTATTTGTTATCGAAAGGAGATGGATGTCAAAATAAAACAGCAGAGCAGGAGATCCAGGTCTCAGAGGGACAGGGTGAGGAGAAGAGACCCATCTGTCCGGGATCCCCGAAACCAGAGCCCCTCCTCTGGCTCTGAAGCGGAGAGGGGCCTGGGAAAGGAGAATTCAAATCAGAATGGTAAAAATCCAGCTGCTTCAGCCAGAAATGCCAGACCGCCCAGACGTAAACGGAAAGAATCCAGTTCTCAGGAGGAGGATATAATTGATGGTTTTGCGATTGCCAGCTTCAATACCCTAGAAGCCTTAGAGGTAAGAACGGGTCATGTCCCCTTATTTATTCTTGATGTGCTGTGTCATATCTTGCATTAATCCTCATGAACCTTTGGCAAATGCATAAGTTCTTTGTCCCGTGTATCGGCAGCGTATTACATTGTGCCCAGGACGGTATCTTATGCTGTCACTGTGAGACGGGCACTGCTTTTATGCCCGTTTTCTTTCTGCTGCTTCGCTTGATGGTAAATGATGTCATTTTGTCACCTGGTTGGTAATTAGAGATTTCTCTTCTGTGGGAGTGTATGTATTCATTGCCTTTACCTGTAGGTAGGTGACACTGGCACTGTCACCCCTGTTTTGCTGTTGCATATAATAGTTTGTTGTCTGACCAGTGTGGGATAACAGATATGAAGGCCTTTTGAGACAGTTGATGATTATTATCAACAATATCCAGAATATGTATGCAATTCTGAACCTGCTAAATACAAACTTGCTTTAAAGCTCCTTTTAGTGCTTTGAATATTGGAACAAAATGTTCAATTGACAATTGAGAGTTTAACCTAACAGCAGAAGAACTGACAGGTCGTCTGCATACTATAAGTACTTAAATCGGACTTGTCATTAGAGTTGAGCGGACTTAAGTTCGTTTTCCAAAGTTCGGGTTATCCAAGTATCCCGTTATGGATTCTGCTACCACGGACCATAAGGGCATTTGGAATCCATAAGGGGATTCTTCAATGAACCCGAACCTTGGACAACACGAAGGACCTGAGGTGACGTCACCGCCATGTGATCAGTGCAGGGGCGTGGCTCAGTACTGGATTAGATAAGAGGTGGTAGTTTACGACCTCTTATCCAATCCAGTACTTGGCCACGCCCCTGCACTGATCACATGACTGTGACGTCACCCCAGGTCCTCCGTGTTGTCCAAGGTTCGGGTTCATTGAAGAATCCCCTTATGGATTCCAAATGCCGTTATGGTCCGTGGTAGCGAAATCCATAAAGGGATGCTTGGATAACCTGAACACGAACTTAAAACAGAAGTTCGATCAACTCTACTTGTCATATGTCACTCCTGACATGTCTGTTTTAGTAAATCATTGTATTCCTTATTAAAGGGGAGGCTTTTTGCCAGAACTCCCCATGTGGCTGGACCTGCAGACCGCTGCTGGGTTAAGGCTCCTTCAGTCTCCCGCCACTGCCTTCCTCCGTTTCTCAAAATGTCATCTTGTTTGATGTGGGTTCTGTGGCCTCTGCAGCCTCTGCAGCCAATGACTGACTACATTGCAGATTTGTCCCTCATTCTTAACGACACTCAGTCATGTGACACATCATCGCTACTGCCAGTCATTGGCGGTAGCAGCCATGTGACCCTCGTCTAACAGGTAGCTGACATGCGGATCCCATAGAGAGATGGGCGGCGTGGGGCGAAAGGATCCCAAACTTCGTTGTGGGGGAGCAGTTAAGTATACTTCCCCCTGCGGTTCCAGACATGTAAATGTATGCAATGTAGATAACAAACATACCAGTTGTGTTCACCGGTCCATAGATATAACTATCAGTTATCAGAGTTACTTTTAAAATATGATTCCACAGGCTGTTAATTATTACCTTTTTGATTTTTTTTTTTTTAAATTGGGTCATAGTTTTCCAGATTTTTTTATCTCCCACCCAGAGATTCCTGTTAAAAAGCTATATTTGCCTATTTACCTGCTCCATGGCTCTCAGGCTATCCTCCTTGGACTTCCAGTGTCCGCCTGTGAACTTCTGTATGATTGGGGTCACATTTGACACTGCAGCCGATTACTGGCCTCAGCAGTGATGTATTCCCAAACTGCACATGCACCAGAGCGGACATATGCCCCTGAGCCCAGTCTCTGGCTGCAGCTGCACACAGGACCCCTTGTGTACAGAAGTTGACAGATGGGGGCCAGAAATCATAGAACTGGAACAGGGCTGGGGTTAGGGGTTGTAGAAAGTATAGCACAGGTAACACTCCGTGGGGAATTTAAAAAAAAATCCTGGACAACCCCTAGGAAGAGAACCAGTCATTGTGGCCCCTAGAATACCAGCATGCAGTTTGCAGTTGGAGTTTAGGGTGTGGCCACATGGCACAGCTGTGCTTTGGTTGGGACGCGGCCACCTTGCATCCGTGTACTGCACAGCCGTACAATCCACAGCAGCATCATATTAACTGATTAGAACCAACTTGTTTATTTGGTGCTTATTGTAAGCCATTAACTATGAACACCGAATAAACAATTTGGGTCTAATTAGTTAATATGATGATGCTTCTGCTACTTGCACGCCCACATGGTACTCGGCTGCAAGTTGTCCACATCCAAACTGTATTTGTACCCTTAGGCCCCTTTCACACCGGCGAGTTTTCCGCGCGGGTGCAATGCGTGAGGTGGACGCATTTCACCCGCACTGAATCATTTATTTCTATGGGGCTATGCACATGAGCGGTGATTTTCCCGCATCACTTTCGCGTTGCGTGAAAATCGCAGCATGTTCTATATTCTGCGTTTTTCACGCAACGCAGGCCCATAGAAGTGAATGGGGCTGCGGGAAAATCGCAAGTTTCCTAAGAGACGGGATCTGATCTTTATTATTTTCCCTTATAACATGGTTATAAGGGAAAATAATAGCATTCTCAATACAAAATGCTTCGTAAAATGTGCATTAAAGGGTTAAAAATAATAAAAAAATAAACTGACCATATCCACTTGATCGCGTAGTTGCACATTTTTTGTGGATTGGATGCAGACCCATTTATTTCAAAGAGGCCACAAAAGATATACACAGAGCCGTCCCATTGAAATGAATGGAACGGCTTGGGTGTAATTACACATGCTCACCGCTGCAGATGCAACGGCCAGCATGTAAACATGACGAGGAGGCAGCGCTGGCACGGCGCTCGCCTTCTCTTCAAACAGCTGATCGGCGGGGGTGCCGGGTGTCGGACCCCCGCCGATCTGATATTGATGACCTATCCTGAGGATAGGTCATCAATAAATATAACTTGGATAACCCCTTTAACTTTGACCTTCACAGCAGCCTGCCCCTTGTAACAGTGAGTTTCACAGCACCCAACTCCCTTGACAGTGACCTCCTGAGGGGCTCGTCCCCTTAATAGTGACCTCCACAGCGGCCTGCGCGACATTGTGTTGCAACAATTTTTATAATGATGCTAATGGTGTCGCACTGCGACTTGTGACATGCTGCGACTGTGACACGACAGTTGCAAAAAAGCCATCCAAGATGGATTTTTCTGTGACTGATGCGTCGCAGTATGGCACATGTCGCAGTGGAACACTATCCATTATAAAAATTGTCGCGCAACATTGGTGAACATCAACATTGTCGTCATGTAACCCTAGCCTAAAGCTGACCTACAGCAGTGAAGAGAAATGTCTGGGTTGTTATGGAAATCTGGAGTAAAACTGTGTGTATTCGGAGACTAATGGCCTGCGAGCTTCTATTGGCTGATAAGGGACATGTGACCGTGTGTATGGAAGGTGGGATATGAAGAGAAAGACTTGCAGGCTTATTTTTGGCTAATGCAGGTCATTTTTGGGGAATATCTCAGGAACGGTACATCCTAGAGAGCTGAGACCCCCACAAGATTTCTTCCCAGGGAGCAAGGGATGTGTATACCAAGTTTAGGGTGCTTTCACACTAGCGTTTTTACTTTCCGTCCTAGAGTTCCGTCCTCGGTGCTCTAGGACGGAAAGATACTGATCAGGATTATCCTAATGCTTTCTGAATGGAGAGCAATCCGTTCAGGATGCATCAGGATGTCTTGAGTTCAGTCTTTTTGACTTTTCAGGACGGAGATAAAACCGCAGCATGCTGCGGTTTTATCTCCGTCCTGAAAAGCCTGAACACATGACTGAACGCCTGATCAGGCCTCAAGTCCCATTGACTTACATTGGGGCCGGATCCGGCATTAAAAAAAGACTGAAGGACGGATCCGTCCTTCAGGTGTGCGCATGCGCAGACCTTTAAAACAGTGAAAAAAATACAAGACGGATCCGTCCATCCGCATGGCAAACGGAGAGACGGATCTGCACTTGCAATGCATTTGTAGATGGATCCGCAATCCGGATCAGTTTACAAATGCTTTCAGTTGTCATGCGTTGTGACGGATCCGGCGGGACGGAAGTGCACGCCGGATCCACACAACGCAAGTGTGAAAGGGGCCTTAGTTGAAATCGATGTTTGCGTTTTTGAGTGATCGTGGAACATACATGCATACATACGTTATATATATATTTCAATAAAAAGAGTGTCAGGATGTGCTGCTTGAAAGTGGCAGTATGTGACAGTGATGTCGGTGCTGTAGGAGCAATGTATACCAATCCATTAGCAATTTGACATGTTTTGATGGCATTAGTAAAACCTGTTATAGACCACAACCTAAAAGTCCCTGTACCTTTTTAAAGTGCTCCTCCAGGGATACTCTCCCATCTGATATCAGGCAACAGGATATGCAACTGCACGCTGCGTGGAAGAGTTGCTGAGGCAACCGTACAGCGCCCGACAAGTACCATGCCCAGGTCCTGTTCTAATTAATTGGATCCATGCACCATATTCACTGAGCAGCTTCCGATTGCTTCGGTGTGCTGCTTCTCTCCACACGCCATGTCAGATCATACAGGAGGGTCCCTGAATTAATGATTTGTCCCCTGTTCTGGATGTGGGGCCGGTGCTGCACAGCGCACACCTGACTGCTGTACTCTCAGGCAAGTCACCATTTCTTAAGTAAACAGCATTTGCTAAGTAAACAGCGCTTGTCTCTACAAGGTAGAGGAGAATGTGGATTTTCATTAAAGCCATTTCTTCTCTGTAGAGGGCGAACCCTCCAGATTTCTTTCTCACATAATCCTTCCGTTTCCAGCTCTTCTTCCCAATATACACAATATGGGTTGCTATACTTTTTTATTTTTTGGTCTAAGAGCTCTTTTACCAATAGCCTCCATTTATTATTTGGTCTAATCCTGTATGCATTTGTTTGCTCGCTCCACAAAACAGGTGAGAAATGATCTTGCGTTAACTATACTTTTATACTCATTTACAGCTGCTCTGAGCAAGCATTTAAAGGAATTCACACCGTCAGACATGGAATTGAGAGGTGTAAGCCCTTTAATACATTACTATATATACTATAATTGCTGTTTTTGGCTTATCCACTGCCGCCCAAAAAAATGATTAAATAAATAAAAAGCGATCAAAAATCATGTACCTGAAAATGATAGTCATAAAAACTACAAGTCAACGTGCAAAAATCAAGCCTTTCCACAGCTCTGTAACCATTCTTTAAAGATGGTTTTTATTGTGCAAAATTTGTAAAACTAAGAAAAAAACACTATGTATTAGATATGGTACTTATACCGCAAAGTGAGCGTCGCAACATTCACAATGTTGAAAAGGCAATTACGGTATTGTGGGTTTTTCTTCCATTATTCCCCCAAAACGTGCACCCCAAAATGGTGGCATTAAAAACTACCACTTGTCCCATAAAAAAGAAGCCCTTATACGGCTACAATGACGGAAAAGTATAAACGCCAAAACACAAACTGGCCTGCTGATATTTAGGATGTACCCAGTGCGCAATATTCAGAAGTAAATGACCTATACAAAATACTCACATGGTACAGGTAGTCTTATGAAAGGTATCGAAACATTAAAGGGGTTGTCTCACTTCAGCAAGTGGCATTTATCATGTAGAGAAAGATAATACAAGGCACTTACTAATGTATTGTGATCGTCCATATCGCATCCTTTGCTGGCTGCATTCATTTTTTCATCACAATATACACTTCTCATAACCAGGGGTTACGACCACCGCTGCTGCACAGGTACAACGTGACTGGGGTGGAAGCTGCTGCGCATGCGTGCCTCTCCCATATTTACCGGCCTGCACAGCTATTAGGTTTTCAAGCTTTCATCAGTCAGTATACAAATGAATAGAACCACACAATTTTTGCCATACATGGAGAAAAGAGCAAAAAATAAATGAAACTTTTTCTTCCTCATTCTCATTGTTCTCGTTGTGTGGACCTCAGACCTCAGTTTGGAGCTGATTAGCTGTGTTTGTTTTTCCATGTTACATTACTACTTTTAAAAAAAAAACATATTTATGAGATCTTGCAAATGTGTTTTGTAGTTCTCCTTGCTTGATACCATCACTTCTCAGGGGTATAAGAAGTGTGATGGTCTTTTTGTAGCTGGAGAGCTGGGTACTTTGCGTCCATTCTTGCTGTTGGTGGCTGGTTATCAGAAGAGCTTCCAGTGAGTGACGGCAGAGGTTTCTAAGCTGTTTGATGGAAACTCTCGCTCAGTGATGAAACATATATGCCCTCTGACCATTCTTGCCAGTCCATAAGTAAATGGGAAGGGCAGCTGTATGGCAGTATTTAAGACTTACACATACATTTGCTCTGGAAGGGGGTTATTTTGCCTTTTTTTTTTCTTCTCACACGTATGTATGTATAGGTAGGTATGTGTGTGTGTGTGTGTATATATATATATATATATATATATATATATATATATATTTAGTGCATATATAATTTTTTTCCAACTGTTTTTGTTTTTTTATTAAAATGTGCAAAAATAATTTTTCCTTCTACAGTGAAGGGTATGGAAAACGGTGTAAAAAATAAAAAAATAAATAATTTGTTACAACATTATGCATTTAAAAGAGGACCATGGATGGAAATTTTTTAAAAAAGGAAGAAAGAATGTGTCCTGTGTTTCAAAATTGTTATAGATGTTTAGCTGACTTCTGGCGTTTAGTGTTTTTCCCCTGCAGCACATAAAAAAAAACCTAATGTTGTCAAAAGCTATGAAAACCTGTAGGCCTTATGCACATGATGGTAGTTTTCATCAGCATCCAATCCACCTTTTGCGGATCACATTTGGACCTATTCAGTTTAGTCCTCAAAAATGCAGAGAGCGCACAGATTTCATCTGTGTACTTCCCACATCGTGTGGCCG
The DNA here is from genome assembly GCA_033119425.1 of Bufotes viridis. Lineage (NCBI taxonomy): Eukaryota > Metazoa > Chordata > Amphibia > Anura > Bufonidae > Bufotes > Bufotes viridis. Next base: position 241,099 of record JAKVIS010000014.1, read on the forward strand.
ATCTGCAGATTAATTATAGAACATGTCCTATTTGTGGACAAGAATAGCCATTTCTACTGATGGAAGTGAGACAATTGCAGAATACACACTGCCGATATCTGTATTATGTGGACCCACAGTTGGTGGACTGTAAAGTAGAGACAGTTGTGTGCATGAGGCCTTAGACAGATTGTGTTGCTGAAAAAATCTGCCATTTGTGGTGTGTATCGGCAAGGAGTAGTACTTCTGCTCTTTACTGTGCATAAACTAAAACTGCTGGAAGTAAGGGGTTTTGGCAAGGCTTGGCATTCATAATGTACTCCTTAAAGTGCTTGAACAGCCAGCCTTATGTCTCTTACCCATTTTAGAGTTTCCGCTCGGCCGTCTATTTTTATTTTTAATTGCAGACTTGAGAAAAACATCTAGTTGGGCGCTGTAACCACTCCGTTTTGTCTCTGTTTCAAGTAGTTCTCCTTTTGTTTTCCCCTCACTTTTCCCGTAGTCAATGTTAGGAGAGCATCGGCTCTCTTTCTCGCAGTAATTAAAATGTCCTTTGTTATTTTTGTAACTTTTGTAAAGTGGGATTGTGGAAACACAAAGGCATCTCAAAGACAGGAGCGTATTATCCTCTACTAAGTCTCTTGTTCTGGCACAGAAAAAGTGTCAGTGGTAAGCTGCCATAATAACTTCCACTTGTGCTGTGCGATCACCAGTTTCTCTTTCTAGTGCAATATCTTTCCACCACCTTTATCGTCGTATGCTGTTTTTTTTTTTTTATCAGTCCATGGTGTTATCCTGCTCATAGCGAGCACATAGAATCGTGTTGCCACAAATAGTCAATGATTGTTTCAGTTTGTATTTCATACTAGCCAAAGGACTCGGCTTGCATGGGTATATTTCATCTATTTAATTTTTGTGTGTCGTTAGAAGATATCAACAGTATCCACTATAACAATGACATTTACAGTACCCCGTCCCTTTAACAGCGACCTCCACAACACCCTGTCCCCTTAACAGTGGCCTCTACAGCAATGTGCCCCTTAACACTGACCTCCATAGCGGATCGTCCCCTTAACTGTGACCTCCACAGCAGTCTGCCCCTAGGATGGCCAGAGGTCCGGTTTTAGGCCGGACAGTCCGGCTTTTAGACTCCCTGTCCCCCGTCAGGCGCAGGGCCTGGATGGACACAGGGGTGTCCTTTTAAACAGCTTACTCTGACAGCAGCACTGTGCTTTCTGAGCCTGAGCTCCAAGAAGAAAGTCACCCTCCCTCCCACCCCTGCATCTGACAGAAGTTGATTTTTACCTTCATTTTTCTCAATCCCTGTCGTCTGTGGAGTGGGAGGGTGTGTGGCCTAACTGGGGGCGTGGTTTACCCAGACCTGGGGAGGGGTTTTAAAATCTGTCTTTGGAGGTTGGCCTGAATGGCCACCCTACCTGGCCACCCTACCTGCCCCATTAACTGTGACCTTTATAGCACTCTGCTCCCTTAACGGTTTCATCCACAGTGGCCTGCCCCTTTAAAGCTGACCTACAGCAGTGAAGAAAAATGGCTGGGTTATTATGGAAACCTGGTGTAAAACCGTGTGTGTGTGTGGAGACTAAGGGCCTGCGAGCTTCTATTGGCTGATAAGGGTCATTTGACCAGGCTTCTATGCATTTTTTTGGGAATATCTCAGGAACGGTACGTGCTAGAGAGCTTAGACCTGCTCTAAAAACTTCCCGGACTCCTGATTTGTAAATGCAACGATGTGGATTCCTTTAGCGGACATACACATACAGTCAGCTTTATATATTGGATCCAGAATATTGGGCTTCAATGTCTGGAATACAGAAAGTGATATCACCAGGGTGTTGCGGATGATCTCTCTCTTATAAAGCATCGTCAGGGATGCCGTGCTCCTAAACGAGTACATTTTATAAAACGATGCCACATTATTGAAGATACTTCAGCAGTTCAGTGGCTGTTCTGCATGTTCTTGTATTGTATATTGGCTGTAATGATGGAAATCTATGCTCATTAGGGATGAGCGAATTGATTTGTGTCAAGGATTCTTCAGTGTGAGGGGCTGTCCCCTCAGGTGAAGAAGCTTCCCTCTAACACTTGATTGACAGGGCCAGACATCTCCCCCAGCCCTGACAATCCCACGCCTATGCTGCTGCTCAGAAAAGCGCTAGTGAACATCCAGGTAGTGGCACATAAACAGTTGCCACTCATTGCAACAGCGCAGGCACTATGTTGTCAGTGCTGGGTGAGATGCCTGGCCTGTCAATCGAGCGGCAGGGGGAAGCTTCTTCAGCAGCGGGGACAGTCCCTCGCCTCACTGCTGCAGGACGCCATTTGATGAATTGATTCATATGAATGGATTCACTCATCCTAAACCAGGACATAAACCGTGCGGGCATAGAACACTGCAAAGGCATCAAGATAGGTTGTAACAGTATGAATATACTTGTGGGGGGTAAGGGGGATTAGTGGGCCCTTTTTTTTTCTTGGAAAACCTCTTAAACATGGCTAACCGTGCCCTCTTTTCAGAACTGGAACGAGTGCTGTCAAATACAAAATAAATTGCAAACTCAAAAAAAAACAAAACCTGTTTTGTGAATTTTTGAAGCCAGAATTCTGGAGTGGATGGCTTGATAACCCCCCCCCCCCTTGTGTTTTTTTAATATTCCATTCTAGGCCTGCACAATATATCGCGAAAGCAATCGCAATTAATCGTCTTATAAAGCGATGGTTTCCTTTCTACGTGACACTGACACTGTATCTCCGGCCGCTATGCTGCACAGCGCGGCCAGCGATACATCAGTTACAGTGCGGGGAGGGAGGAGGGGCTGGTGGAAAGTCGTTATTTTAATGAACACATGTTCTTCTATCTATTTTATTTATCTGTTCTGTGCAGTGTATTAAGAAAATGGCAAGTTTTGTATTTTGTACTTTTGCAGTAATGCAAATATGTATTTTATTTTGAAAAACACCATGCATTTCAGTTCTTGAGCTCAGCATAACTACATTTCACATTATCAGTCGTCTGTGTGTGCTTTTACCTTGAAAATCCAAGCAGATAGACCTCTAGCACAATTCCCTTATGTGAATGGGGCTCAGCATTCGTGTACCATCATGCACACGTCTCCGCTGGGTGCTGAATCCATGAATTGGCCAGCAGCGGTGACATGCTTTCTACATGAACGTCCTATATGTAGGTCCAATGCGGAGTGGAACCAGGTAAGTGGCTGCAGTGTGCTGCTCATCTGTTTCTCCTGTGAACAGTTTGAATATGTTGAGAACTAGGTCTTACCAATAGGTCCCTACGCAGTGACATTTAGCCCTGTTTGGACAGTGTGCAGTTATTTGCATCTTTGACAAAGGAAATGGTGACAACCAGTTCTCCAGGCATTCGTTCTGTTCCTAAGTTCTAAGATCCGAAGCTCCATAACTATACTTCCCTCTGTATAAGTGAAATACAAGTATTTATAAGGTGACACGTCAGGAGGGCCTGTAAGCGTAATGCTGTGCGGGGTAAACAGATCCGAAAGCTGAAGAGGACAGAAACCTCGCTGACACTGTATTTATCTCCTTCTCCGTTACTGCTAGGAAATACCCTGGGCTTCCACTTTTGCATATTCACAGAGCAGCTACTTGTTTTTCTTTGGGTTTGTGTCTGTTACCTGGAAAGATGATGTCAGACGGAGAAGTATAATGTTCGTGATGCATAGAGTACGAGAACAGGACACTCATTTCAGCAGCCCTATATAACGAATCCAAAATGACACATTTATTAGCGACCACATCTGAGACCTGATGAGCCATAGCGGCAAACACCATATCCTTTATATTCAGATAAAATTCCTAATCTCTTCTAACAAAGGTCTGGTGAGTCACTGTGATCCCCCATCAGATAAACCCCTGTGTATTGCTGCTGTTGAATGAGGTTGACCATGAACAGCAGAGCATCAGATTTCCCAGATACTTTCATTGTCAGATAGGTTTAGAAAAGGAGATTACTTCCTTACACCTACAGCTTGCAGTGAAACAATTCTTCCTCCTTCAGTGTTTTCTTCTGAGGCCGTATACCTTTACCTAATGAGAATGGTTCTCTTTATCTGTGGCCAGATCTGGATAACCTGAGGCCAGCCACAGATGAGAGGGGCTTTGTCATCGCTTGCATCTGTTTGATGGTGACAAGAGTGCTAGGAACTTGTATGGCTTCCTAGGGATGTGATATCTGAGGAACCATGATTGCTCCTCTTCTTTGTATGGCCAAAATGATTAGTGTCTTCCTGCATGCGGCAGTAAATTTACAATGCAAACCGTATGGGGATGTAATTATTATTTAGAAATTCTCTAAATCTTTCAGAATTGCTTTAGCGCTCATTACTTTAAGGCTTTTTCTGATAAATGGTAATAGATGAACAATTTCTGTTTTTCCCCCTATGCTGATGTGTGTATGTGTGGGCTGTGGTGGAAAACCCTGTTAGTTCTCAATATTGTATACTAGAAATTTGATATAGTCTTGATTTTGAAACTGCACATTTAATTGTATTTGGTTAAAGATCTTGCCGTATTAAAGGGGTTGTGTCCCTTCAGCAAATGGCTTTTATCACGTACAGAAAGTTAATACAAGGCACTTACTAATGTATTGTCATTGTCCATATTGCCTCCTTTTCTGGATTATTCAGTTTTCCCATCACACTATTGGCTGCTTGTATCCAGGATTTATGTCCACCCTGCAATCCAGCAGCAGTGGTCACGCTTGCACACTACAGGAAAAAGCATTGGTCTGTGCACACTCCCACGGTCCTGAACACCAGAGAGGCCAGTACTTTTTCCTGTAGTCTGCAAGCGTGACCACCGCTGCTGGATTGCAGAGTGGTCGTAATCCCTGGATATGAGCAGTGTATAATATGATGGAAAAAGGAATGGCAGCGCGCAAAGGAGGCAATATGGACAATCACAATACATTAGTAAGTGCCTTGTATTAACTTCCTCTACATGATAAATGCCATTTGCTGAAGTGACAAAAACCCTTTAACTCAGATTTCACTAACTGGGTAAATAAAATATAAGTTTTTTACAAAATGACCCCTTTAAAGCGATCCGCAGCTCCATATAGCTCCCACACTTGGCTAAGGCTATGTTCACATCTTCGCATCCTCTGTTAAAGATTCTGTAAAAAAGAAAAAAAATGCAGACAAAATAGCACAGCCTGCCATCTGTAGCTCGGGTCGCAGGGCAGAGATTAAACTACCAATTTCTCATTGTAATATGTTGTAGTCCAAGGCTTTAAGCACAGACGAACTGCAGTGGAGAAGCCATTCAGAAAGGGGATATTTTATATTCTTTTAGTATACAGCTTAACACCACTCAAGACTTGCAGGTTAGCCCTGTATTTGACTTCTCAGTATTACAGGTAAGGAGTTGTTTGGTATGATGAGTCTTAGGGAGCAGAAGATAAGAAAAACGCTTTCCCTTCTCAGCATTAGGTCAAGTGTGCGATGTGGCATCCGATGTCAAATAACATTAATGGGATTTGATTGATAAAAAAAAATCTGTTTGCACTTGAAAATGATACTTTTTAGGGCTTTGGGTTGACCTACTGGTAGTGTACTGTTTTGTCAGGGTGAGCCTTTTCACAACAGGTAATCCAGAATGCTGGATGAGGCATTTGTACCGGATCTTGTGTCATTGCAGGAGCGATTAACCTGTGCAGGAGTCATGTGTCTAACTCGTCCCAGAGGCTTGTTAAATAACCTGTGGCAAATGGCCTGCAAACAATGTAACACAGCAACCCGTCAGATAATAATGCAATCGCCTCAGTGTAAACTAACCTAAGCAATTATGTATCTGGTTGCTGCGGGTTACTTCAGTCCACCACGTTATCATTTGTTTTTGACATTCTCAGTCTACACTACCAAGCTATTGGTACAAAAGTGTATTTTATATAGTCATTTTGTATATTTATTTAACAATTTTTCTACTTCTCTAGCATTGGAGTGCCTATGTGCACCGAGCTCCCCTGCTTTCTGTGGCCAGCCTCTCCTTGGCGGATTAGATTGCTCCCTCATTGCACCAAAGGCTTAATTTGCATATTAAGTAAAGTGTCATAACTCAGGAACGGCGCCTCAGATCAACTAAACAAAAACAGCGTTTTAATCAGGGGAACCACAGCTATGTGTCTATGCAAACAGTTTGATAGGGAGCCGTTTATGAGCATTGTAAGAAGTGTAAGCACTGTAGCGGTGATGTACATCTATAAGCAGCATTGTCTGGATATGAATGGCAGTCTTATTATTAGACTTATTTACTATGGTGTGTGGATCTTTTTAAATTTAGCGAGTTTCTGGCACCAGATTTTTGTTAGCACTCCATTTGTCCATGTGCCAGGATTTTGTCTGTGGGCCCAAAATTTTTACGTGCGCAAAAAAATTGTGCGCAAAAAACCCCCCCCACTGTCTAGTGTAAGTTTACGCCACCTATATAAGTTGTCATAGTTTCGCTCCAAAAATGTTCATTCCGACAAGCAGTTGTGGTTATCATGTCATATGTAGTGCTCCCTCAAGTTGCTTTGAGATTACCACTTTAAATGTTGCAACCCGATGACCTATGTACAAGTAGATGAAATGTAAAGAAATCTCATACACGTGCTATCCATGTGATGAGGATTTTTCATTCACAGCATGTCCGTTTATGCTAATCTACATCAACAATTGAGAAATCAGCACAGGCTAAAGACCCATGCCCACCGGTCCTTAGAGCGGGGTTGGCAAAATCCGGCATTCCAGCTCTTGTGAAACTGCAATTCCCAGCATGCACACTTACATGGCTGTTCTCCAAACTCCCATAGAACTGAATAGAGCATGATGGGAGTTGTAGTTTCACAACAGCTGTAGTGCCAGACTTTGCTGACCTCCCTCAGAGTATTCAGTAATAGATATATAGGCAGCACTCCACTGATGATCCTTATTTGATCCACTTCATTATTAGCTTGCGAGGCTCTTTTTGAGCTGAAACCTTGCATTGGGTATTGTCATATAAAGCAGGGGTCAACATCCTCCGGCACTACAGCTGTGGTGAAAGTACAACTCCCAACATGCTCCATTCACTTCTATAGGAGTTCTAACAAAAGCCAAAAAAGTGTGCATGCTGGGAGTCGTAGTTGTACCACAGCTGGAGTACCGGAGGTTGCTGATCTTGGGGTACTTTCGCACTAGCGTTTTGGATTCTGTTTGTGAGATCCGTTTCAGGGCTCTCACAAATGGTCCAAAACGGATCAGTTCAGCCCCAATGCATTCTGAATGGATGAAGATCCGTTCAGAATGCATCAGTTCAGCTCCGTTCCGCTTATATTCTGTTTTGGAGGCGGACACCAAAACGCAGCTTGCAGCATTTTGGTGTCCGTCTGAAGAGGCGGAGCCTAACGGATCTGTTTTGAATCACAATGTAAGTCAATGGGGACGGATCCGTTTTCAATGACACAATATGGTGCATTTGAAAACGGATCTGTTCCCCATTGACTTTCAATGTAATTCAAAACTCCACCGTTTTGGACTTTGTCATTTTTCTTTTAACTAATGCAAACGGATCCGTTCTGAACGGATACAAACGTTTGCATTATAGGTGCGCATCCGTCTGTGCAAAAAAACAGACGGATCCGCACCAACGCAAGTGTGAAAGTACCCTTTGATGTAAGGGATCATCACTGGAGTATTTGGGTGCCTGCACCCAGGTGGAGGCTTACAACACAGAATTCTCTGCATTCCCGCACTAAAACAGCATGCGTGGTTTTTGGTGACAGTTGGTGACGTTTTGCTGCAGATCATACTCCTTCATTGAAAAGGTTAAAATCGGCACAAAAGAACTGCACAAAGAATTAACATGCTGCAGCTTTCAGAATCGGATCAGCAGGTCTGTTTTTGCATGGAACTAAGAAGCAAAGTGTCCAGGAAATTTGTGAGCTCTCATGCACTTTGCTGGTACTGTATTATTTTGCAGTTCTTCTGCGCAGATAAAACGTGTAGTGCGTAAAGTTGGCAAGTAGTTTTTTTTTTTTGTTTGTTTTGCTGCTACTGTTTGTTTTTTGCAATATGCAGCTTGTAGAAGCAGTGGTGTTTTTTCATCCCCACTTTCATGTTTGGGGGGGGGGGGGCGGTCGAGAGTAACATCATTCAAACATGATAACGCAAAAACATATGTGGCATGAAAAAAAAAACAAGCTGTACTTTTAGTGAATAACCTGAATACAATCACCTAATTAATACAGATAAGGCAAGTTGTTACTTAAAAATGTCAGAACTTCTAGAAACTGTAAATCACTTTTTCATGTTGGACAGAAGTTTCTTCAGGATTCTGTACAGTACAGTTATATTGAAAATAACATACTGTCCCCCCCCCACCTGATGTCCATAGGACCAGCTTAGCATGGGTAGCAGGCAGAGAACAGCGTGGTGCCTGTACTGCAGGTTATGGAGCAGAGGGTCATTCCTAGGCAGCCAATTTGCCCTGATTTGCTCTACTTGCCCCCAATACGATATGCAGATTGAGTGTTCTCTCTGGCCGGTCACGTTTTTTTTTTTTTTTTTTTTTACCATAGTCGTGCTTGTTGGTTGGCTGGGTTTTCCAGCCAATCAGATTAACTGCTGTCTTGGGTATTTTAACTTGGAAAGACCACTCTTTATTAAGTTTGTAACCTGAGGAACCACAATAAGTGTATTCCAGCCCTAGACGCAGAGCCGGTCCATTTAGTACCGACGTTGCAGAACTGACATGTAAAAGCATCTACTAGAGTCTGTTATGTGGCATCCGAGTGCCCCCATACTTGTGGATTCCTGACAGGCGCACAGCCTCCTTTAGCCAGGTTATATAAGTGCCTTGTGATTCACTCCAGTCACGCTGTTCTTATCTTAAAAAAACCAAAACCCTGCATTGTAAGCACCTGCGCTCTCCAGCAATTAACAGCGCTTGGTTAAGATGAAGAAATTGTTGCTACGCAAAACGGAGTGTAACATTAGCCTCCCGCAAAGATCCTTCACTGCCTAAGACCGGCCCACGAAGCACTTACTGCGCGGACTACTTAACAAGGCTTTCACACCTATTATTAACTCTGCCTTTACCCCACAGTCAGTGTGAGAGGTTTATTTTTTCTTTGCCGAGCTAGAAAATTGTGGTGACAAATTGTTCAGAATTTTGCCTCAGAATTTTTTTTTCTTGACATTTCATTGACATTAATATTGCCTGTCACAGCCTGGGACTAATGACGACACTAGAGACTTTCTTTGTACAAGTCCCAGTCATAACATCCTGCTAGTTTTAAATCACTTCGTGTTGTGAGCAGCTGAAGAAACTGTGGACTGTGTGTGCGGTGTGAAAATGTTCTCGTCAGTGTGCCAGTTCTGCAGATGGAAACACATGCGGGGCTCTCTTGTAAATGTGCACTAATAGGTTCACACAGGTCCTATGCCAGATGAATAGGGCCATTTGACAAACCAATAAAAAAAAAAATCAAATTTTTTTTTTTTTTTGCTGTGCTACCAGTTTTGTAGGTTGCTGGCATGTTTTTTTTTTTTTTTTGCCTTCTGGGAACTGACTAATTGTACTCCACGGTATTAATACAAAGTTATAGGTTTATTACTCCTTATCATTAAAATGATTTGCAGGGATAGCTCATCAATTGACACCCAGCATCCCCGTGGATCAGCTGTTTGAAGAGGCTGCTACACTCACCAGAGCTATAATGAGTGCTGCAGTCTCCTCTCTGCTTACCAAGCACAGGGTGGCTCGTTGTATAGGGGCTGTGCTTGGTATTACAGCTAAGCCTCATTCACTTGAAGGGACTGTGCTGCACCTCTGCCTCATGACCGCCATACAGTGACGTCACTGGCGTAAGCACTCGAGAAACTCCACAGCCTCTTCAAACAGCTGATTGGCAAACCTCTGCTGATCTGATATTGATAGCTAGGTACCGGGCCTCTGTCCTCTGCTGATCTGATATTGATGGCTAGGTACCGGGCCTCTGACCTCTGCTGATCTGATATTGATGGCCAGGCACCGGGCCTTTGTCCTCTGCTGATCTGATATTGATGGCTAGGCACCGGGCCTTTGTCCTCTGCTGATCTGATATTGATGGCTAGGTACCGGGCCTCTGTCCTCTGCTGATCTGATATTGATGGCCAGACACCGGGACTCTGACCTCTGCTGATCTGATATTGATGGCTAGGTACCGAGCCTTTGTCCTCTGCTGATCTGATATTGATGGCTAGGTACCGGGACTCTGTCCTCTGCTGATCTGATATTGATGGCTAGGTACCGGGCCTCTGTCCTCTGCTGATCTGATATTGATGGCTAGGCACCGGGCCTCTGACCTCTGCTGATCTGATATTGATGGCCAGGCACCGGGCCTTTGTCCTCTGCTGATCTGATATTGATGGCTAGGTACCGAGCCTCTGTCCTCTGCTGATCTGATATTGATGGCTAGGTACCGGGCCTCTGACCTCTGCTGATCTGATATTGATGGCCAGACACCGGGACTCTGACCTCTGCTGATCTGATATTGATGGCTAGGTATTGGGACTCTGTCCTCTGCTGATCTGATATTGATGGCTAGGTACCGGGACTCTGTCCTCTGCTGATCTGATATTGATGGCTAGGTACCGGGCCTCTGACCTCTGCTGATCTGATATTGATGGCCAGGCACCGGGCCTCTGTCCTCTGCTGATCTGATATTGATGGCTAGGTACCGGGCCTCTGTCCTCTGCTGATCTGATATTGATGGCTAGGTACCGGGACTCTGTCCTCTGCTGATCTGATATTGATGGCTAGGTACCGGGACTCTGTCCTCTGCTGATCTGATATTGATGGCTAGGTACCGGGCCTCTGTCCTCTGCTGATCTGATATTGATGGCTAGGTACCGGGACTCTGTCCTCTGCTGATCTGATATTGATGGCTACGTACCGAGCCTTTGTCCTCTGCTGATCTGATATTGATGGCTAGGTACCGGGCCTCTGACCTCTGCTGATCTGATATTGATGGCTACGTACCGAGCCTTTGTCCTCTGCTGATCTGATATTGATGGCTAGGTACCGGGCCTCTGACCTCTGCTGATCTGATATTGATGGCCAGGCACCGGCCTTGTCCTCTGCTGATCTGATATTGATGGCTAGGTACCGGGCCTCTGTCCTCTGCTGATCTGATATTGATGGCTAGGTACCGGGCCTCTGTCCTCTGCTGATCTGATATTGATGGCCAGGCACCGGGCCTTTGTCCTCTGCTGATCTGATATTGATGGCTAGGTACCGAGCCTTTGTCCTCTGCTGATCTGATATTGATGGCTAGGTACCGGGCCTCTGACCTCTGCTGATCTGATATTGATGGCTACGTACCGAGCCTTTGTCCTCTGCTGATCTGATATTGATGGCTAGGTACCGGGCCTCTGACCTCTGCTGATCTGATATTGATGGCCAGGCACCGGGCCTTTGTCCTCTGCTGATCTGATATTGATGGCTAGGTACCGGGCCTCTGTCCTCTGCTGATCTGATATTGATGGCTAGGTACCGGGCCTCTGTCCTCTGCTGATCTGATATTGATGGCTAGGTACCGGGCCTCTGTCCTCTGCTGATCTGATATTGATGGCTAGGTACCGGGCCTCTGTCCTCTGCTGATCTGATATTGATGGCTAGGTACCGGGCCTCTGTCCTCTGCTGATCTGATATTGATGGCCAGGCACCGGGCCTTTGTCCTCTGCTGATCTGATATTGATGGCTAGGTACCGGGCCTCTGACCTCTGCTGATCTGATATTGATGGCTAGGTACCGAGCCTTTGTCCTCTGCTGATCTTATATTGATGGCTAGGTACCGAGCCTTTGTCCTCTGCTGATCTTATATTGATGGCTAGGTACCGGGCCTCTGACCTCTGCTGATCTGATATTGATGGCTAGGTACCGGGCCTCTGTCCTCTGCTGATCTGATATTGATGGCTAGGTACCGGGCCTTTGTCCTCTGCTGATCTGATATTGATGGCTAGGTACCGGGCCTCTGACCTCTGCTGATCTGATATTGATGGCTAGGTACCGGGCCTTTGTCCTCTGCTGATCTGATATTGATGGCTAGGTACCGGGCCTCTGTCCTCTGCTGATCTGATATTGATGGCTAGGTACCGAGCCTCTGTCCTCTGCTGATCTGATATTGATGGCTAGGTACCGGGCCTCTGTCCTCTGCTGATCTGATATTGATGGCCTATCCTGAGGATAGGCCTTCAATATCAAAATTCTGGATAACCCTTTAACTGCTACAACATGACAATTATTTTCTCATATTGATTTGTGTGATTCGCCTTCATATAATTTTTGTGTAGATGGGTTCTTTTCAGCTCACGTTCTGCTGATAAGTAGTTCATTGCTCTAACTGCTCTACTAGAATAGTACTAGAATACTCTGTAGGTGGGATCTTCATTTGTAAGTACATACAGGGCATGGTACCTCCATTCTACATAAGTAAGGCCATGTTGTCTCGCTCTGGCCCTGTATGGTAGGAGTGAGGCTACAATGTCCGCTTGGACACTACTGTAATAAAAAATAAAACTCCAAATAGATCAGGGTTCCAGATTGTGACTAATATGGTAAATGCAAATAAAAGTCATTTGGCTACTTAATCTTTAGATGTGGTAACCAAAAACAGCCATATGAGGCTTCGTTCACATGAACGTATGTGTTTTGCTGCCCGCAAACTGCAGATCTGCAATATACCAATACCGGTTGTGTGCATGCCTCATTTTTTAGGGCCCAAATAGAACCAATGCCTAATTTACAATCCTATTTGACTTGTGTGATGACATCCAGGACCTCCCTATTGGGCTTCTTTCACACTAGCGTTAGGCTTGTCCGGCAGGCTGTTTCGGCAGGGGAATAGCCTGCCGGATCCGTACTAAGGCTTGCACACATCCACAAGTCCTGCCTGAACTCATTCACTATAATGGGGACAGGTGGAAGATGTGGTCGCAGCACGGCAAACATGCCAAGAGGCGGCTGGACAAAAACGGCATGTCGCAATGTGACACCATAGACTCCCATTATAAAAATTGTCGCGCAACAAATGTTGCAGTGAAGTTGTGCCCTATTTGTCGGGCGACAAATGTCGTCGTGTGAACCTAGCCTAACTCCTGAAGAAGGTGCGCTTTGCCTCATCCCCCAAAATGTATCAATTTTATTTCTATATTCCTTCAGTTTAAAAGTCTGGAATTGTCCTCTATCGGACGGCTGAGTCTGGTTCCAACTGGTGAGTCTGATCTAATGTGACCCTGGGAGTCTCCCACCACTATTTGAGCGCCTCTGTAGCTTTTTGCTTTGCTGTTCTTTGCAAGTACACGGGCCTCTTCTTGTCCAGAGGATTGCAAACAAGCGTTCACAGGAAAGCTCATTAGCTGCTGTCTGGCGGGATAAAATTGCTGCTGATTACCCGCTGAACAAGCAAAACGCTCATTCATCGGGTAATGGCATCATCCATGCAGTCACATGTTTGTCAGCAGCAGATCATGCCGTGTAAACAGCCTCTGCTGCCTCCAAACAATGATTCTGTATGAGGACGAAGGATGCGTTCGTGATCACTACTACCCATACTGTGGAGGAGATCACTGCATGTAATACAGGGGTCGCCGGGCGGACGAGCAGGCGACTGCCAGCGCGCTTACAGTAAATCGGCCACAAATCTGCATGTAACTCATTGCAGATTTTACTGTGGATTCTGCCAAGTGGAAAAAAACAACAAAAATGCATGAATACCATGTATTTTTGGCACGGCTGTAGATATTACCGTACTTTCCCAGTTGCAAAAGGTGAAATCCACTGTCGAGATCTGCAGAATAAATTGACAAGCTGCAGATTTCAGATCCGCATTGCGGGTCGGTCATGGGAAATTTCTGTACCGTGTAGATGAGATTTTGCAAACCTCATCTACTCGGATAGTACTGTATTACACTTGGATTTTCCACCCGAAAATCTGTGTCAAATTGGCACTTAATACATAACATGTGCAGGTAGCCTAAGCAAGCGCAAAACTTCCAGTGTGCCGAAAGATTGGAAATATATTGTGTTCTACTGCTCAGGAAAGGTCTCTCCCAGCAGCCACCAGACATGCAGAGTTTCCTAATAAGATCCCAGAGGAGGCCGCACTGATCCTGGAGTTATTATTGTTTTTCAGATAACTCATTTATCCAAACATCTTGGAACCTCTCGGCTGTGTCTGTGAACGTCTTCACCCTGCAGTCAGCAGCGGGGTGATCACAAATATTTCCACTCTAAATTATGTCAGTGTCATTGCCACAGCGCAGTGAAGAGGCGTCATCAGGGGCCGCCATAACACGAGGGCAGCAGTATTTTATTTCATTGGATGGCATTCAACCCCATGATGAAGTACCTTTAAAGGCATATTGCATCCTTTATGTGCGGAAATCTCCTATTTTGCGTGACATTACAAGAAAATAAATCCTACCTTAACAAGTCCTGAGTAGCTTCTGTGTACATAGACCCTCTTCAGCTGTTTCAGTGATCTACAAGTTCTCTCAGGGGGCAAGTGCAGACATCAAGAAAGTAAGTAAAGGCCCTTTACATGAATGTGCGTTCCCCATCATCCCACATCTGTAGTCGAACACTAGTTTGTCAGCTGATCACATTTATGTGGGAGTAAGAATGCTTTTGTGTCTTCCCATGTAAACAGGTGATGTGCTGCTGACAAGTGCAGATTGTTTGCGGGTGAACTGTCTTAATGATATTAAAGGGGTTATCCCATAATTTATGTAGAAAATTAAAATAAGACCTTATACAGTACATGACAATCGCTAACAAAGCTAGAACCAGCCCTGTACCAGAGATCTCCCTATTCATTCTCTGTTGGATTTATATTAAAGTCGTTCTCCAGGAATTAAGAAAAAGAAAATTCTTAAATATTACTTTATTATAAATATATCTCCAAATACCTTTCACGAGTTATAATGGCTCGTTTTGTCAAGGGAAGCAATCACTAGGAGAAACAAAATGGCCACTGTCCTACCAGTACACATAGAACCTGTCCTAATCACACAGTAGGACAAGTTACTTCACAACACTGAGATAAAGAGCAGCCTCACCCTCCTTTCTGCTCTACTTGTCAGGGATTATGATCCTGAATACAGCTGAGAAGAAATTTAGCCGAATCTCTGGGGAATTTAGTTCACACGAGACATGAAGTACAGAGAGGATGGACAGGACAGACTGTGGTAATGGAGATTGAATACAAGTGCTGCTGCTCGTTACCCCCACCCTCGTCTCTCTACTTTATGTCTCCTCATCATTACCACAGAGCAGAGAGGAGGATGAGGCATCTCTTTAGCTCAGTGTTGTGAAGTAACTTGTCCTCCTGTGTGGTTAGGCCAGTTTCTGTTTGTACTGGTAGGACGGCGGCCATTTTATTTCTCCTAGTGATTGCTCCATAGACAACGAGTCTCTTTAACTAATGAAAGGTATTTGAGAATATATTTATAATAAAGTAATATTTAAGTATTTTAATTTTCTTAATTTCTGGAGAACCCCTTTAAGCTGGCAGCTCAGGAGGCGTGTCCATGCTCTGCCTATCTCGGCTCAGGAGGCGTGTCAATGTTCTCTCTATCACAGCTCAGGGGGCATGTCCATGCCCTCCCTATTACCGCTCAGGAGGTGTGTCCATGCCCTCCCTATCACAGCTCAGGAAGCGTGTCCATGCCCTCCCTATCACAGCTCAGGAGATGTGTCCATGTTCTCCCCATCACAGCTCAGGAGGCGTGTCTCAGCTCTCCCTATCACATCTCAGGAGATGTGTCCATGCCCTCCCTATCACAGCTCAGGAGGCGTGTCCATGCCCTCCCTATCACAGCTCAGGAGGCGTGTCCATGCCCTCCCTATCACAGCTCAGGAGGCGTGTCCATGCCCTCCCTATCACAGCTCAGGAGGCGTGTCCATGCCCTCCCTTTCACAGCTCAGGAGGCAGTAGAAGGATGAAACGGAGCATGTGCAGCCTTCTCAGTGAGCCAGAAGAGAAAGAGCAAACAGCAGGTGGCGCTATACAGATACATGTTATTGATTCAGTGGCTATACAACATTTTTAATTACATGTAATTACGAATGTATTCAAATCCACATGTTGGTTTGAAAACTAGAATATTTTTCGTGGGACAACCCATTAACGATTGTCTTTCCCTATCCACTTTTGCACGAACAAAGACTGCTCTATAAACGAGTGACAATTTACATGCTGTATAGTTAATTGGAGCTTATTCTGGATAGGAAATCTGCCCATGTACAAGGATATTAACCATGCGTTGGTCACTGTTTATGTATGGCCACCCTTAGGTGCTACTAGATGTGATGTGCTGTTATGTTCTTTGGTGTAACAAAATGGAGGATAAAAGCATATTGATCATTCGCCAGCATGTCTCATCATTGGCTCTTCATAGCAACAAAATAAAAGGTCATTGGTTACAGATGGGGCTAAATCTGTGTCCAGTGAGCCTGACTGCTCTCTGCCCTGCCACATAGTCCATTATATTCTGTCTGTACATATTCTTTATCTCTTTCAAGACTTGTTTTCTAAACTGTCTGTGTCACAGATTTGTCTGCAGCATCCATTGTGCAGAATAATCTGTTCGCCACTCTTGAAGTGGAAGATCCGGGCCTCTGATTGCAGCTGCACCCTAAACATTGTGGGCAGCTCAGGAAACCCATGTGCACCAGTCCGGTCCTGCCCTACAATCTTCTTTCTGCATGGCCACACACAGCTCGGCAGCTGAGACAACTGGGATGTGTGCCAGCACAGTATCTAGGAGAAGCCTGATGTGTGGGGGAAGTGACCATAGCTGCTCTTGTGGACAGACTCTGAACAAGCTTTTTGTTTCAAAGTCATGGGTTCACCTCATGTTCGTTAATAGCTGTTGCATTTTCTTTCTCTGAGTACTGGCAAACACATTTTTTTTTTATAAAACCCATATTTAATAGAGCAGTACTTGTAATGTGTGGCACATGGGGTGGCAAGTAATATTCTTCCAGTGTAGAACCTTGGACTATCTTTTCTGTTAATGCATCTTAAAGGGCTTGTCTGGACCCTTCATATTGATGACCTATCCTTAGGATAGCTGCCATTTACATGAAATTCCCCATTCACTGAACTGAGCTGTCTTATTTCTAGCTAGTTCGGGCACCGGTGGCTTCTAATAACAGCTGTTCGGCAGGGGTGTCCGATCCGATATCAATGACCTATCCTAAGAGTAGGTCATCATCGGTATCTGGACCCTGGACAACCCCTTTCGCAGTTGATTACGTTTACATAATGTTTCTTTACATTTTTAAATTTTTTTATTCTTTTTTGGTAATGGCGCAGATTATAACACCGTCAGCTGTAATGTGTCTCACTTAACACTTTGCCTCAGTCAGACCAGTCAAGAGTTAAGGTCCTTTTACCCATACCATTGATCAGGATTATCGGGAACAAAGCAGATGCCTGATCGTCAGCGGAGACTAGGGCTGCAGGCAGCGATCCCCCCGCTTTATGGAAAATAATTTTCTGTTGCCGTACAATCTCCTGCATAGGCACAGTCCAATTACCCAGGACAATGTTTTGGACTTGATTTTTAATGGCATAGCACGGACAAAATTTTAACAAAGGAATGTATTTTAAAAAGTCTGATTTTCAGTGAACGTTGAGTTAAAAAATGCCCTTTTCTAATTGAAAATCAGTATAGTTTCACCATTGTAGCAACTAGTTATTTCCATCCTATGTTC
The DNA here is from genome assembly GCA_033119425.1 of Bufotes viridis. Taxonomy (NCBI): domain Eukaryota; kingdom Metazoa; phylum Chordata; class Amphibia; order Anura; family Bufonidae; genus Bufotes; species Bufotes viridis. Next base: position 258,853 of record JAKVIS010000014.1, read on the forward strand.
TCAAGCATTGGTATGTGTTCCGCAGGCGGTACCTGCCATGTCTCTTGGGGGTACTGTCCTAGTATTGTACTTCTAATATGCAGCACATTGTGTGACCACAACCTGGGTAGTACTTGAAGTAATATATTTTAGTTAGGAGTATTTGGCATGGCTGAGAAACCCTGTGATTACAGAATTGCAGTGGAAAATGTGATTAGACAGCACCATGTGAATAAGCCCTTACTGTCCCCACACCGTGATGTGTTGGTTGTCCGGTGCGCACAGCCTGGTGACTGTTAAGCGCCACCCACCACCGTCAAAATGTAGAGGGAAACGGCAGTTAAAAATGCGTCTTGTGGCGTCACACATGGCTGATCATTAGCATCCTGTTAGTTTTAACTACACCGAGGATTTTACCACAAGTGGAAATAAAATCCCTGCTACAAAAGTAAAAGAATAAACATGTCGATTCGCTCCGTGGTTTCCATGCAGAAATCTCGCTGGGTTAGGCCCAATTGGATTAGCCTAATTCACGGACAGATTCAGTGGCAGTGCAAACTGCGTGAAAGAAACCTGAGGGTTGACCCTAGATGTCACAGGTTCCACAATAAAAATACACGACATTTTCTTTTATATATTTTCACCAGGTGTCCAGAGGCATTACACGTAAAGTTATGTGATGAGAGGATTTTTTTTCTTAAAATAAATAATAAAATAAAAAATTCAAGGTAGTCGGCCCCCCCAAACCGCTGCATGGGCCTGCACTGATTTGTTACGAAGGCAGCCAGGTGTGTCACTAGCCATACAGCATGACAAAGTTTTGGTGGCTTACAATAAATTCATCTGCCAACGCTATGGCGGTGGTGTTTTATTATTTTCCTTCGCTTTTGTGCCTTACACAGCTAATTGCTTTGCTGTTCCCTGCCAGGGATAAATGCGGCTCCTGCTGCACTTAAGTGGGGGCTGTGGAAGAAATGGATGCAATCAGAAAACGGAATAATGTGTCCTCTGCACCTTCACCATTCACAGGCATCTATAATTACAAGCACGTATTCGATTCAGGTATTATCCAAGCCCTGCAAGAATCAAACAGGTCGGTCAGAAGAGTGTCATTTATCTTCCCGCTACACGCAGGCCCGTGTTGGATGAATAAGATTGTAAATGGGATGCAGAGGGGGGCATGTACAAATTCCAGGATCCTCACACAATGCATGGCCTTCATTTGATACACAGTCAGGCTCCTGACTTTCTCTGCCACTTTGTGGTTGATCATTAACCTCTTTTTATGATTAGTGCAAAGCGAAGAAGATAAAACCTGAAGTGCGTAACCCTTAAGTTGCTGATCACTTCTTGGTTGTGAGCGTAGGCTGCTGGAAATATGCAAATAGTGTCACTGCTAGATCTATAATATCATAGCCATTGCAGGCGGATGAGACGTACTTTGGCATTGGAAGTTTGTTCCATAGGTCAGAGCAAGTACCTGTCCTGCTTCAGCATTTTTATAAGCTCAGTGATTAACCCTTTATTTGTATTGACCTAGAAATGAAATACACATTTAGCAACGCTCAGGAATGAGGTCACCTCTCCTGACGTGTTTGTTTTACAAACTGCTTGCATTCCCCATGTAATGGTAATCTACTGCAATTCTTCTATTATTACAACTAAAAGTCTCATGAAGGAATTGCCATCAGTTCTGGGTGGTGCACTATGTGCTCTCCGCTTCTGTATCCGCGGCTCCGCAAAAGATAGAACATGTCCTATTCCTGTCCGCAGCTTGCGGACAAGAATAGGCATTTCTATGGGGGGTGCCGGCCGGGTGTGTTGCGGATCTGCAACACACCATGGATGTGTGAATGGATCCGATTAGCGAGTTCTTCTAGAGTGATTATGCAGGGTATGTGCCATGCAGTTCAGATCTCCTGATTTCCCAGGTCTGGTCAGCCATGTAATGTATATGTGACCTTTCTCCAACAACTGCAGAGTTAAAGGTGTTGTGCAGTTCCAGTATATTAGGTCATTAATATATAAGAGCGGTGGGGTTGGACTCCGGGCACCCCTGCCAATCATCCGTGGCTCTCGCTCGAGCGCTGTGTCCTCAATGATTACCTGCCCACTAGTGCCAGCTGTAATGGGCAGAGCTGTATTACGGATACCAAAGCGTTCCATGTGGCCAGACATTTTATACAGAGGTTTTTACTTCCAGTTTGTACAGTTAAATGTCTCCTCTTCGTTAGACTTGTGTGTTGTGAGATATTCTTCCATTGCTCAGTACTCCCTGTGGTCATGTAGGGTATCGTCAATGTAACTCATGAGATGGCTGTCATTAATAAATAGCCTGTTTAAATCCAGTTTTGTTTTTGATGATTTTTTTTTTTTTTTAAATATTCCTCTTCAGTATCAATAGGTATTGTAAATTACATCTCTAAATGCTAACAGCAGCTCAGGCAAGCTGGCTTCCCCCATAATATTGTACAGAAAACAGAATTTAAAAAATCTACCATCCAAAATAAAAGCAGTATCTAGTTTTACTTAAGTATAGTTTATACTAAGCCTTCTCTACTTACCGTATATAGTAGGGCAGTATTGCTAGGTTACACCATCACTTTTATTGGCAGGGGTTCGACCTCATGGACCTCCAGGGACCCTGAGAATGAATAGTGCGCAGCGCGGCTGTAGCCTGGCATCTCATTTTACAGTCGCTCTCCATGTACTTCAGACCCTTCTTTGTGTAGTAGAGTCACAAACTGAGAAAACTTTGATCTCCCACTGAGTACTTTCATCCCTCCGTGATTACTGCTTCGTAATTTCTAATTAATTTTCAGTGGCGTAGTACTGTCCCAGGGAACAGTGTTATCAGCATGCCAGGTACAAAGCAGAGGACCCCTTTAATTGCTCCTTGTTATAGAACGCCTATGTGACTTGTACTTTGGCTTACAGAAGGACGTGTGAATTCTCTAAGCTACGTAGCCAGTATATTGTGAAGACCAACTGATAACTTATTGTCAGCTGGAGAAAAAGTTGCTGTGGAAAACTCTGTAGGATCGATTCCAACAGAGTCTTTTGGCGTTTCCTCAAAACGGCCTCCCCACTCATTTCATTGGGAAGCTGCACATTTTTCTCCACTTGAAATGAATGGGAAGCCTTAAAAAAATGCCGTGCACGTGTTTTCCCCTTTTTTTTCTATGAAATTCGATTGTTTAGGTAAAGTAGTTACCAAGGCCAACAATTAATATTTTTTCCTGTAGCTCCTCACCACCACCACCTCGTCTCTGCTTAAACACGGTCTGCTGTCAAAGCCGTTATTAAGCTGGGGCTCCGATTTTATCCCTCCCTGATCTGCGCGGCTGATTTTTCCTCTTCCCGGTTATCGTTGTGCTGTAAGCCCTTCACTGAGTGGACAGTAATGCCTTAATCTTTCATGTCTACAGCAGAGATTTTCTGTGATGTAACTGCTTAGTAACTGATTATAAACACATTAATTGTACGACTTTTCTTCCCATCTCTTAGACAAAATACAAAAGTGATCAAAATTAGTCAATGGACTCATTTCTTTAGATCTTTTGTAGAGTGGTCCATCATTTAAAGCAGGACCTTGCAAATGTCTGAACTAGGTGTTGGAAGCTGTAAATCCTTTTCTGTGGTGAGGATAGGAGCTTCTTCCGTAGGACAGCAGCTATCGATTATTTTAGTAATCAAGTATTCTATTGATTAATCCAACCATTAATCGAGTACTCTAATAAGAAAAAAAAATTAAAAGAACCTTTTCCTTTATAAAAACTCATCAGCCCCTCCATGCCATGTCCCCCCAGTGCCATCAGCCCCTCCATGTTCCCTCCCCCTGTAATACTTACCTTTCCTGGCAGGGTGCGCGGCTGGCCGATATAGAGTCCGCAGGAGAAGGACCGCAGCGTCTTCTCCCCAACATGCACTGGGACCTGACGTCACACAGGGTCAGGCAGCGCACGCTAACGATGTGTGCACGCCAGGCCCAGGACAGTGCAGCGCGGTGATGACGGGAGCCCGCGCTCCGTGGTCACATGATCAAAATGAATCCTCGATGCAGGAAAACTGCATTGAGGATTTTTTTGTGTTGATTACATCGAGTAATTGTTGCAGCCCTTTTTTTGTGTCCTGTACAGTATACATGGGGTACCATAAAAATAAGTAGCTGATCCTGGCACAGCTAAAAAGCAGTATAAAATATGTAGTACTGCATTGTACTGTACAGAAGCGCAAATGAGTGTATGCCCTTCTGTACCAGTGAAATGCCCATGCCGATTGCTGGTGCCTTCCAGCCAATCACGCACAATGCAGATCGTCAGTCGGTGCTCTTAAGTTACAAAGGCCCAGGAAGGCGCTGCAGGTGTTGTAGCAAGTCATTGTAAGGTTAGGTGCACACTTGCACCTTGATTCCTGTATTTGCTTCCAGCTTATGAATAGGATACAGAAATCGATGAATCCGGCACATGCTGAACAACTCCTGTGTTTGCCAGATCCCATTAGCTTAAATGGGGTCCAACGAGTTTTGACGTGAGTGCTGGCGTTTTGCTGAAATCTGTGACGGTGGCTCCAGCTGGAACCCTTGCTGCAGATGTGAATGTAGCTGAGCTTAAAGACCACTGTAGAAGCTTCCAGGTATGTTCATAGCCTTATATACATAGCAGGATTCCAACTTACATGCAACAATTCACAATAAGAGGGGCATTTAAGCCATTATTGGGGTATAAAAAAGGTTAAAAATTATGGCGCATGTCATATTTTGATTTGCTATAACTTGCGCCAGAACCTGGTGTAAATGGTGACTCTAGCTGCCGTAGACTTTTACGAGACAAGTGCCTCTTGGTAAAGCGGGCGCATCTCACTCTGGCGCACAGGGATTAAGACAGGCGTATGTGAACACCTTGATATGTCCCTCAATGTCTATTTATTTTTCGCTGTTGGTAAACCAGAGTGCATAAATTAGGCCAATCCTCTGGCAGTCCATGCACTGGGCCGCCATAGATTTCTGTCTTAATTTCTGCCAGAAAACTGACGCAAATTCACTCCCTCCCCTCCCGACACCACCTCTTCAGAAAAAGGCCATGGCGGCTTAAAAATTGTGCTTGCTGCAACATTTGGCGCATGGGGCGTTTAAAAAGTTGCAAACGTGGCATTTGGAATATCTATACATAAGGGTGCAGGACTATCCTGTCTTTTTTCTTTGTTAAAACATCGCAGTCTGTGGGTGAATTATGTGTCGAAGTGTCTGTTCAGTGACATACATTGGAAGTGTGCAGTATATTGGGAAATCCTCCTGGTGTCTACCTCCCACATACTCTGCATATGCCATGTGAATACAGCCTTACAGGCCTGTCGGTAATTGCACAGAAATAGTTGGCCTATTTTGCACAATCAGTTTACATTTTACCATGTTGTTATATCTGATATATAATAAAGCTGTTTAGCTGCATTTAACCCTCTTAGGTCTTTAAAATCCCTGGAGAAACCTGTTCAGTAATGTAGCGGGAGTCTCCTGAGGAACTTCAGGCATTGATATAAGGCTTGACGTTGAACATGAATTGCCACAAGGTCTCGAGGGCTGCCTGAGTGTTTGTAAAGCAAAAGGGAATCCTTTCTTTTTTCAACCCCTCTTCAAAGCCATCTGAATCAGAGAGCAAAGAAAATCTTCTTGCAAACACGTCGGAACAGAGCAAGCTCAAAGGAGACGAACATCAAGAAATCTCTAAAAGCAACAGCAGCAGCATAGAAAATTGCAGGAAGGATGCAATTACAGTGAGAAGCTAGGTGCCCACATGCCTAAAAAATGGAGAATTAGAGATAAACATCTTTACCAATGGATGTTGGGTGTATTCACGACTCAATTTAAGGCTACATGCACACGACCTGTATGTGTTTTGCAGTCCGCAAATTGCGGATCCGCAAAAAAGGATATAATGCCTACCCTTGTCCGGAAAACGGACAAGAATAGGACATGCTCTTTTTTTTTTTTTTTTGTGGGGCTACATAACAGACGTACGAATGCGGATAGTACACAGTGTGCTGTCAGCATTTTTTGCAGACCCATTGAAATGAATGGTTCCGCATCCCATCCGCAAAAAAAACGAAGCAGACCTGGAAACAAAATACGTTTGTGTACATGTAGCCTTAGGGTAAGAACTCTTCAAATAATTATGTGACCTGTTCTCCCCATTGCAACCAAAGTGAACGATCTGTTTCACTGCTTGTATCTTCACATGGAGTATAGCAATGTGGGAGTGTTCCTACGTTTCCTTTAGGTTTCCATATACCTGTGTAGGCTGCATTCGGGGGTGACCAGATTGTATGTACAAGACCAGTAGCAGCCGGCACTGAGCCTGATTATCCAAGTAGGATTTCCCCCATGACCTTTAGAACTACAATGTGACCCTTCTCGTAATTGTGTCAGCACTGGGGCAATGTCCTGGTAATGCCAGGGTACACTCTGCTACTGATAACATCTTTGCCTAGTCTTTAGATAACCATCTGTCTATTTTCCTCTACAAACCCTTGATTTTCTTTTTGTGTCGACAAACAGTGTAAAAGCCCAAAGTTTGCTAAGTTTTTCATTCATTCATAAAGTGTTAAGCGAACCCTCATCTCTCATACCCTGTGTACAAGTAATAACGGAAAAAGAGCAGAAAGTGTAATGAAAATACTTTTTAAAATAATTTCCTCTTTTCCTGTTCTGCTGATAAGTGGAGTTATAAAATTTATGGCTGTGGAGGGGGAAGTCTAGGAGCTTCCGTGTGATGGCATTTTTTATTTTGTCTTTAGGCCACTTTCATATCTGCATTGTTAATTCCGGTTTTGAGATCCAGTAGATGATCCGTACCATTTAATGCATATGGAAGCATCTGTTTTGACTGTTCCGGTGTTAAATCAAAACTGAACAAACTGGTATTAAAATCATTGTCAGTGGGCGTCGGATCCAGTTTTTCGGCTAACAAAAATAAATAAAAGAAAATGGATCAGTTCTCATTGATTTTCATGCAGCGGTTTTGTTCCCGGCACCAAAACGTGACAAAATGGAACACATGCATACTTATGCATCCTGAACCTTTTTGTCCCCATTGACAATGAATGAGGACAAAACTGAACCGTTTAATTCCAGGTTTGGGATCCTCTGCCTTATTTTCTTTTCTTTATTTTGCACTTTGTGCCCCCATAAGGTCGTACCTAAGATACCTGAGTGTGACATTGGCCCCAGTTACAGGGCAAATACAGCCCCTAAGGGCTTTAACAAGGCTGGAGTAGGAGTTTATTATATACAGTAGGCCTGCACAATATATCGCGAAAGCAATCGTTATCGCAATTAATCGCCATATCGCAATCGCAATTTGCTGACCCAAAAATGCTGCAATTATATTACCGTATTTTTCGCTTTATAAGACACACACAGGGGGGGGGGAATGTTAGTGCGTCTTATAAAGCGATGGTTGACTTTCTACGTGACACTGACACTGTATCTCCGGCCGCTATGCTGCACAGTGCGGTCGGCAGTGGCGTATCTATCACAAGGCAAACAAGGCATTTGCCTAGGGCGGCACTTCCAATGGGGCGGCAAGATGCCTTGTTTGCCTCAGTGATAGATTTTTTTGTCCGGGCTGCGCTGCTGGGGTGCGCCGGCGCCGCTCCTCCGCCCAGCGCCGTTGTAGATAATTTATTCACTCCACTTGCCTGAGAGAAGCGCCGGAAGACTCACACAGGCGCACTGGCAGGCGCATGCGCACTTCAATGCCTCTGCCAGTGCGCCTGTGAGTCTTCCGGCGCTCTCTTCTCAGGCAAGTTGCCTGAGAAGAGAGCGCCGGAAGACTCACAGGCGCACTGGCAGGCGCATGCGCACTTCAATGCCTGTGTGAGTCTTCCGGCGCTTCTCTCAGGCAAGTGGAGTGAATAAATTACCTACAACGGCGCTGGGCAGGTAGGAAATCTGTGGAATCGGATGACACTGGGGGGAAGAATCTTGGATGACACTGAGGGGGAATCTGTGGATGACACTGAGGGGGAATCTGTGGATGACACTAAGGGGGAGAATCTGTGGATGACACTGAGGGGGGAATCTGTGGATGACACTGAGGGGGAGAATCTGTGGATGACACTGAGGGGGAATCTGTGGATGACACTAAGGGGGAATATGTGGATGACACTAAAGAGGGGGAATCTGTGGATGACACTGAGGGGGGATCTGTGGATGACACTGAGGGGGGAATCTGTGGATGACACTGAGGGGGAGAATCTGTGGATGACACTGAGGGGATCTGTGGATGACACTAAGGGGGGGGGGATCTGTGGATGGCACTTAAGGGGGGGATCTGTGGATGACACTTAAGGGGGGGGATCTGTGGATGACACTTAGTGTGATCAAGGGAGGGGTGTGAGGTGTGGCTGTCGTTATTCACTTTTAAATACAGGAATACAGGAAAGGATGGAGCCTAAAAGGAAGGGTGGGGTTTACAGAGAAAGGGGTTTGGCCTTGACAGGAAGGGGCGGGTCAAATTTATATTAGGGGGTGCCCGAGTTTAGTCTCGCCTAGGGCAGCACAAAACCAAGATACCCCACTGGCGGTCGGCGATACATCAGTTACAGTGCGGGGACGGAGGAGGGGCCGGTGGAAAGTCGTTATTTTAATGAAAACATCTTATATCTATTTTTTTTATCTGTTCTGTGCAGGGATATTAAGAAAATGGCAAGTTTTGTATTTTGTACTTTTGCAGTAATGCAAATATGTATTTCATTTTGAAAAACACTGTGCATTTCAGTTCTTGAGTTCAGCATAACTACATTTCACATTATCAGTCATCTGTGTGCGCTTTTACCTTGAAAATCCAAGCAGATAGACCTCTAGCACAATTCCCTTAAAATATCGCATCGCATATTGTTATCGCAATTTTTAGGGCCCTAATCGCAATCGCACAAAATTCCCATATCGTGCAGCCCTAATATACAGCGATGGAAAAGGCAAAAACTGTGTTATGGATCGGTGAGTGAGGACTTGCTGTGCCACCTAAACAATTTGGCCAGGGGTTGTCTGGGTTCAGAGCTGCACCCCGACATACCTCCATTTCCACCCTGGCAGCCCCCCTGACTTGAGCATGCTGTCCTTTGTCCTGCAGTAGATTGTGCAGGGCAAGGGATCTTTTGTTTATAATAAAACACTGCCGGGCGCAGTGTGTTCGGAGATGTCACCGACTCTGATGGGCGTGCCTGTGATGTCACCGGGCTTTCTGGCAGCCCCTTAGAGAGCCCAGTTCGTCACTGGAACTCCTGAAACTCCATAAACTGCTGCAATGCTCCTGTCAGGGGGGCTCCTGGGTGAAAATGGAGGAATGTCCGGGTTCAGCTCTGAACCCGGACAACCTCTTTAAAGTGGCACTGCAAAAAAAAAAAAAGTTGCCCCATGTTTTATGGGGGTCCAAATTAACAGAAGGTGGGGCAACAGCTCCATTTGTCTCTGATACGGAGCAGGAGGCTTTGGAGGTCAGATGGGTACCTGATTCTCAGAGCGTCATTTACCACTAAGGGCTTATTATGTACCTGGCCAACGGCAGAGAGGAGGGCTTCGGCAGCCCCCTGGGGGGCATTAGCCCACCGGGAAATTTCCCTGTAAGGTCTAAGGCCCCTGGATTTGGCATAGGGATAACCCTAAGGGCGTTATTCTGGTGTTTCCCCAGTATTGACTCTTCATCATCTAGACTGGGATCTGGACTTTGCAGTGTAAAAAGAAATAGGTACAAATTATAAAATTGCTTATAGCAGCCTTAAAACATTATCAGAAATTCCAAGTGTGCCACTGCTTTTAGGCCTCTTTCACACTGGCGTTTAATCTTTCCGTCCTAGAGTTCCGTCCTCGGGGCTCTAGGACGGAAAGCTACTGATCAGGATTATCCTAATGCATTCTGAATAGAGAGAAATACGTTCAGGATGCATCAGGATGTCTTCAGTTCAGTACTGAGACGTTTTTTGGCCGTAGCAAAATCCGCAGCATGCTGGAAGGATGGATCCGGAATTAATGCCCATTGAAAAGCATTAATCCGGATCCGGCTTTAAGCTAAACCTCGTTTCGGCGCATCGCCGGATCCGATGTTTAGCTTTTGTGAATGGTTACCATGGCAGCCAGGACGCTAAAGTCCCGGCTGCCATGGTAAAGTGTAGTGGGGAGGCAGGGGAGAAGTATACTTACTGTCCGCGTGGCTCCCGAGTCCCGGGGCACTCCACAATAAAGTCAGAGCGCCCCATTAGCATGGATCACATGATCGCATAGATCACGTGATCCATTCGCGTGGGGCGCTCTGACGTCATTGTGGAGCGCATCGGGAGCCGCACGGACTGTAAGTATCTGCCACCCTGGCTCCCCACTACTTACTATGGCAACCAGGACTTTAGTAGCGTCCTGGCTGCTATAGTAACACTGAAAGCATTTTGAAGACTGATAAGTCTTCAAATGCTTTCAGTTGTCTTGCGTTGTGACGGATCCGGCGGGCATTTCCGGCGACGGAAGTGCACGCCGGATCCTCACGACGCAAGTGTTAAAGAAGCCTTAGGAGGCATTACCCTTTTAATAAATGATGTGCAATTATGGGAGTTGTCTGGTCCTAGTGTAGACTGAGCCCTTAGCTGGCCATATGTTTTATATATCTGTCAGCTATATCCCCACCTTGTATACATGTATGCTTGGCTCAGCTGAGTGTGCATGTGTTCTCAATTGGGATCAGGAATAAGATGCCAGACACCTCTGGTAGCGACTTATCTCCCCTGAGAGACCGATCTCCATACAGCATTAATCCGAAGGTTTGAGTGAAGCGACTGAAGTTTGCTTCGCTTATCACGAGTATAATGCCCACTGCGTTTTGTTCTTTTAATTATTTTTTGTCCTCCCCAGTTTCAGTCGTCAGCTACCACTAGCCATATCTTATGTTAGAAGTTGTGTTCGTTACAGTGAAAGAGCTACAGCAGAAAGGAGCCTCTCCGCCAGAAAGGGCAGCACGCCCTCTGAGCCGCCAGCTGAATCTAGCGGAACCTTTGGAGCAATGAATGGAGAGATCTCTGGATGCATGTGACGTACAGGGTTGGGTCTAAAGAGACTGTCATGCACTACATTAATCATGGCATAACCCCTTTAGGCAAAAGCTGTCTGACATGAAGAGCAGGATGATAAAATTGCAGATGCACTTGAAAGAACTTGACATATTTCTCATAGTAATGATGTTATATGGAAGCGGTTGTGATTGCTCCGTGTTTAGGAATATCACCTTACTTCTTTACCTTTGGTTTATTTCCCATCAGGTAGATGCCCCTTTACACTGCTCAACAGAATCATTGTTTGCTGCTGTCGACAAACGATTTAGGTGTCTGCATGAACAGTCCCATCGGCGGCACCTTTACACTGGCAGATTATCGCTAATGAGCGTTTGTATGAATGCTTGTTGGCGATAATCTGCCCGATGTTCAGGCAGTGTAAAGGGGCGTAAAGAAAAGATTCAGGATCTAAACAGAATATCCCAGTGTTGTATAAAACAACTATTAGTGCTTCCTTATGATGTAAAATGTAACAACCTTGTCAGTTGGATTGCAGCGTTGCTCCATGGTGTGGTTTAACGATTTTGGGTCTGTGCACGGATTTTGTTAGTTCGTCTGTCATGGATTTCTGTACACATGAAGCGGCCTTTGTGTGCTGGTAACTTTTATACTGTGATTGTAGGCTATTTGTTTCAGGTTTATTTACAATTAGGATTTCATTAGCTTTTACACGGCTTCATTACTATTGAGACCGTGACTGGTGCTGTCCGCTAATATGCTGCCCGGCGTACAAAAAATCTGTGTCGTTTCCTATAAAGGAAAATAAACAATATTTCAGGCATTTTCAGTGCTGAAGGTCTTTCTAAGGGTACTTTCACACTAGCTTTGTTATAATCCGTATGCAAACGGATATCTTTTTTTTTTTTTTTTTTTTCTTTTTCCATATCCGGATCCGTTAAACTTATTTATTGAAATTCTGGAATTATTTTTTTTTTGTCAAAGCCAGAAAGAAATGCGAATGCGCAGACTAGCTGGATCCGACGAGTGCAGTAGTGTTCCAGAATTTTATCCGGAAAAAATTTCCACAGCAATCTGCGGTATTTTGTCCAGCCAAATACCGTACAAGGGATGGAACGGAAGACACCCTGATGCTTCCCATTCAGAATGCTTTGGGACAAGTTGGAAGCGTATTTTTCCGGTATTGAGACCCTTTACCGGATTTAAGTACCAGAAAAAAATAACGCTAGTGTGAAAGTAGCCTCAGTGTCTGACTTCAGGCCTTGGGAGCTCATTTTTCAGTCCTTGTCTGGAGCAGTTCCCAGTCCCAGACTCGGGCTGACAACTGTAGACTCCTTTCACTGCTTCTAATGTAAGCCCCGCTAATGAGGCAAAATAAGCAGCGCGAATGTGAGGAGGGGAGAGTCTCCTAGCAACTCCTGAGGACTGAGCCCCAGACACGATCTCTGCCCGGTGTACTCCAGTGTAATGTTACAGACCATTGCTTGTCAGTCTGTTGTGTATTGTCTTCCTATGTTGCACCGTTTTTGAATAGCATTTTATATACTGCCATTCTGATTTCAGCTGTCGCAGGTCATGTATAAATATATAGGTAATGATATTGGTCACTGTCACATCTAGGTTCACATGTTTAATACGCAGTTTTTAGTCTGTCATTTGTTTCATCGGCAAAAAAACAATCTGTAATATTAAAAAATAACTTGTAGTTAAATCTAATTTAAAGCTCATGTTTGTTGGTTTTGCCGCTCTAACCATTCTCCTAAATCTGTGTGTTGCTCGTGTTATCTCTTGGCATAGGCAGATATTAGTTTGATATTGATTTTTATTCGACCACTTAGAACCCATATGGTAATATATAAACCCTTTTCATAATTCAGGATTGCTGGCTCGAAGGGGTTATCCAACCCCTATAATGCCTGGGCCCCTCATACTGGTCATACTTAGCCCGCTCTCCGGCACCTATGTCGCTTCTGTTGAGCTGCAATATGCACCTGAATACACCAAATTTAGGTGTATTTCAGATTGATAAATGACCCCCATAGTGCATAAAAATTGCCAAAGCTCTACTGACTCAATATCTGTAGATCGCCAAACCTCATCTGGTATTGACATCAGCACAAAAATTGTGTCAGGAGCTTCATAATGTGGGTTTCCAACTTTCCATGGCCTAGCAGTTGCATGCAAGCCTTAAAGGGCTCTTTCACACTTGCGTTTTTGCTTTCCGTCCTAGAGTTCCGTCCTCGGGGCTCTAGGACGGAAAGATACTGATCAGGATTATCCTAATGCATTCTGAATGGAGAGAAATCCGTTCAGCATGTCATCCATTCAGTATGTGAACGTTTTTTGCGGATTTGTCTCCGTCCAAAAATCCGGAAGACATGCAGTAACGCCGGATCCGGAATTAATGACCATTGAAGTGCATTAATCCAGATCCGGCATTAAGCTAAGCGTCGTTTCGGCGCATCGCCGGATCCGACGTTTAGCTCTGCGCATGCGCAGCAGCAGTTCCGATCGGGCTCCAGTGTAAGCTGGGGCTCCGATCGGTTACCATGGCAGCCAGGACGCTACTGAAGTCCTGGCTGCCATGGTAAGTACTCCGCAGCAGTGTACTTACCTGCGCTGCGGCCTGCGCTCCTTCATGACGTCACAGGTCCGGGCGCTTCATTGATCTATGCGCCGCGGGGACCTGTGACGTCATGAAGGAGGGCCTGGCGGCCGCAGCGCAGGTAAGTACACTGCTGCGGAGTACCATGGCAGCCAGGACTTCAGTAGCGTCCTGGCTGCCATGGTAACCTGGAAGCATTTCGAAGACTGATCAGGATCCTGATTGGTCTTGAAATGCTTTGAGGCGACTTGCGTTCTGACGGATCCGGTGGGACGGCACGGAAGTGCCTGCCAGATCCTCAGAACGCAAGTGTGAAAGAGCCCTCACTTCACCAAGCACAATGCCAAGTGCTGGACTCTGGAGCTGTGGAAGCATGTTCAGTGGAGTCATCTGGCAGTCTGATGGATGAGTTTCAGTTCAGTGAACGTCCCCTGCCTGACTGCATTGTGCCAACTATAAAGGTTGGTGGAGAAGGGATAATGCTATAGGGATGTTTTTCAGGGGCTGGCTTAGGCCGATCTTAATACTGCAGGATACCGAGACCTTTTAGACAACTGTTTCCAACTCTTCTGTTCCAGTATGACTGGATGAAGACGCAAAAATTCCTACAGACACATTCCAAAATCTTGTAGAAGAAAGGAAGATATTTTAGCTGCAATGGGGGAACCAACTCCATATTGATGCCTGTGAATTTAGAATGGGATGTCATAAAAGTTCCTGTAGGTGGAATGGGTAGGGGTCACAATGCTTTTCTCCATATAGTATGTATTGTTACTAATGCGTTCTCACTCTTCTATTGCCATTGTTTTGGGCTAAATTTCTTTACTTAAGGTTTGCCTTGTGTGTCATTTTTGTGACAAGCTGACTGATAGATTTAGTCCTGCTGGAGCTGGTGTCTGAGGTATTCGCATTCTTTCCTCATACCAAGTGCAAGCTATCAGACTCTTAAAATATTCACAATCTTTCAATTAGACTTCTGTTTCTAATTTTATTTTGAGCTGTGTGCAGACCAGCTCCTGAATTTGTTCCAAAGCTAATTTCCTATGTTCAATCAGGAAATTGCTTTGCCTTATTTTTCCTTGGCTACGAAAGAAATCTCGAAAGAAAGGCAGACCTCTGTATATTTGAGAAGGTGAGAGGAGTTCTGCATGACCTGCAAGGCGCACAGAGTGGACGCATAGCCATTTTGCTTTAGTGGTTATCTTCTATGGCAGTGGTCCCCAACCTTTTTTGCACCAAGGACCAGTTTCACGCAAGACAATTTCCCCAGGGCTCGGGTGGGGGGGTTCTGGGACGGGGCTTAGGGGGTGCTGGTCGGCGCTGACTGATTCACGCGCATAACAAAACACAAGGTGCATATTCAAATATATAACTCTATATAACCCCCAATGCCTCAGATCAGCCCCCCAAGTCAGCCTTTAGCCATCAGCCCCCCATGTCAGCCTTTAGCCATCAGCCCCCCCATGTCAGCCTTTAGCCATCAGCCCCCCATGTCAGCCTTTAGCCATCAGCCCCCCATGTCAGCCTTTTAGCCATCAGCCCCCCATGTCAGCCTTTTAGCCATCAGCCCCCCATGTCAGCCTTTTAGCCATCAGCCTCCCATGTCAGCCTTTAGCCATCAGCCCCCCCATGTCAGCCTTTAGCCATCAGCCCCCATGTCAGCCTTTTAGCCATCAGCCTCCCATGTCAGCCTTTAGCCATCAGCCCCCATGTCAGCCTTTAGCCATCAGCCCCCATGTCAGCCTTTAGCCATCAGCCCCCATGTCAGCCTTTAGCCATCAGCCCCCATGTCAGCCTTTAGCCATCAGCCCCCCATGTCAGCCTTTAGCCATCAGCCCCCATGTCAGCCTTTTAGCCATCAGCCCCCATGTCAGCCTTTAGCCATCAGCCTCCCATGTCAGCCTTTAGCCATCAGCCCCCATGTCAGCCTTTAGCCATCAGCCCCCATGTCAGCCTTTTAGCCATCAGCCTCCCATGTCAGCCTTTAGCCATCAGCCCCCATGTCAGCCTTTAGCCATCAGCCCCCATGTCAGCCTTTTAGCCATCAGCCTCCCATGTCAGCCTTTAGCCATCAGCCCCCATGTCAGCCTTTAGCCATCAGCCCCCCATGTCAGCCTTTAGCCATCAGCCCCCATGTCAGCCTTTAGCCATCAGCCCCCCATGTCAGCCTTTAGCCATCAGCCCCCATGTCAGCCTTTAGCCATCAGCCCCCATGTCAGCCTTTAGCCATCAGCCCCCATGTCAGCCTTTAGCCATCAGCCCCCATGTCAGCCTTTAGCCATCAGCCCCCCATGTCAGCCTTTAGCCATCAGCCCCCATGTCAGCCTTTAGCCATCAGCCCCCATGTCAGCCTTTAGCCATCAGCCCCCCATGTCAGCCTTTAGCCATCAGCCCCCATGTCAGCCTTTAGCCATCAGCCCCCATGTCAGCCTTTAGCCATCAGCCCCCCATGTCAGCCTTTAGCCATCAGCCCCCATGTCAGCCTTTAGCCATCAGCCCCCATGTCAGCCTTTAGCCATCAGCCCCCCATGTCAGCCTTTAGCCATCAGCCCCCATGTCAGCCTTTAGCCATCAGCCCCCATGTCAGCCTTTAGCCATCAGCCCCCATGTCAGCCTTTAGCCATCAGCCCCCCATGTCAGCCTTTAGCCATCAGCCCCCCATGTCAGCCTTTAGCCATCAGCCCCCATGTCAGCCTTTAGCCATCAGCCCCCATGTCAGCCTTTAGCCATCAGCCCCCCATGTCAGCCTTTAGCCATCAGCCCCCATGTCAGCCTTTAGCCATCAGCCCCCATGTCAGCCTTTAGCCATCAGCCCCCATGTCAGCCTTTAGCCATCAGCCCCCATGTCAGCCTTTAGCCATCAGCCCCCATGTCAGCCTTTAGCCATCAGCCCCCCATGTCAGCCTTTAGCCTTCAGCCCCCATGTCAGCCTTTAGCCATCAGCCCCCATGTCAGCCTTTAGCCATCAGCCCCCATGTCAGCCTTTAGCCATCAGCCCCCCTATGTCAGCCTTTAGCCATCAGCCCCCCCATGTCAGCCTTTAGCCATCAGCGCAAATAAAAAGAAAAAACACTTACCTCTCCTGCTCCTGGACGCCACCGCTTCTCATCACCGCGATCCTCTTCATCCTGCTGTCGGCTGTGTATCGCAGGAGCAGCGCACAGTGTGAGGTCACAGTGCGCCCTCACGCTGTGCGCAGCCCTGCACAGCGTAGCCGAGGACCAGGAAGCGGTGAGTACAGATCGTTCACCGCTTCCGGATCCTCCGGTACTAATGAAGCGCTTACATAATGGAAGCGCTTCATTAGTACCGCGTTAAAGACTGATTGCCGCGGCCCGGCAGACAACCTTCCAGGGCCCGGTCCTGGGCCCGCGGCCCGGTGGTTGGGGACCTCTGTTCTATGGGAATGGTTGTGTCAGTAGACTAAGGCCACTTTCATCGGTGTTTGTGTGAGCCAAAACCAGCAGTGGAACATGAACAGATTGAAAATGTAATGGCAGGATTTGAGCCTTTTCCCTATTTTCAACCCATTCTTGTTTCCTTTTCACAAATATTGATGGAAAATACTGATCAAAATACTTCTGTGTGAAAGTGGCCTAAGTCACAGTATTCGTGCAACCTTTCGCCATCCTACAATATTAAGTCATTGAGCAAGGTAAAATATTGTAAATGGGGATGTAAGAAGATTACACTCTATTAACGTGTCAAGTGATTATTGTGGTGATAATGTCCAATGTGGAATATAGTGATTATAGCCAGCAGTGCGGTGGCTAGTTCACATCTCTAAAGGCCCAGAGGCAGATCTTTGTATTAGACTTCATAGCAATTACACATAATATTTTCATCTAAGTAATTGTTCTAAATTCATCTTTTGACCCGCTATTTAAGGAGTATTTAATTTATTATTTATTTAATTATAGAATAAGAAATCCCATGATTTCTTAATATACATTCGCTTTAAATTCTTACTGATCTTTATAAGGCCTGTTTCACATTTGCATTGTGTGAAAGTTCACTCCTCCCTCGCCATAGGAAAATCCAATGCGTATTTTACTAGAGAATCTGCATCAGATTTCTAAAGGTGACACACAGATTTCTGCCACAGTCCTCCCGGGAATTAAACCCACCGTCACTTAGCGGAGGTAATCCTCTGCTTTTCCATGCAGAATACATGAGTGTTCATTCTTTTAGCTTATGGTGTGGGCAGAAATCTGCCCATGCCTTTGCCATTGCTTGTGTTTGCTGAACCCCCATTCACTTGCATGAAGGACTGAGCGAATTCTGCATCAAAGTAAATGAAAGAGGAGGAAAAGCAAAGTGAAATGATTTACCTGTTTGCTACAGAAACCGCTAGAAAGTAACATCCGCTTTTCCTCTACATGGTCAGCTGGAATGTCTTGGAAAACCACAAGAACGGAGAGCATTCATGAAATGGATTTCTATTTTTGTTAGCTTAAGATGTGATAATGGTTTGTGTTTCCTTTGGCTTCAGCTTTTGTCTGGGCGGTACATTGGGTGACATGTCGCTTGCTTCAGCTCCTGAGAAAATACTTCCAGCTGAAAAGGCACAGCGCAGACCAACACGCACCTCTCCTGAGGAAGGGCTTTACTCTCTGTCACTCTTTACTTCCCTAAAATTTGTCTTTTATTGCTACTGTCGAACATGCCTGTAGGTGTTTACACATTGATGTAAGTAACAGGATTAAACAGCTAATCCCCTTCAAATAGCAGAAATTTCCAGCCATATTGATGGCATTTATGTAGAACGGGAGTTGAATGCACAAGACCGCTCAAGAGAAGCAGGCAATCAAGTGATAGTTAAAATATACGTCTTGGGTAACTTTCACAGCTTTTTTGCTGGATCCGGCAGGGATCAGCAAAAACGCTTCCATTACTGATCATACAACCGTCTGCATCCGTTATGAACGGATCTGGTTGTATTATCTTTAACATAGTAAAGACGGATCCGTCATGAACTCTATTGAAAGACGGATTGTGTCAGAGAAAACGGATCCGTCCCCATTGACTTGCATTGTGGATAATGTCGGATCCGTCTTGCTCCGCATCCCAGCACAGAAAGCAAACCGCAGCATGCTGCAGTTTGCTCTCCCATATGAGAATGGCATGCAGTTACGTTTTGGGATAAAATGGAACCGTTTTTTTCTGGTATTAAGACCCTATGACAGATCTCAATACCGGAAAATAGAAACGCTAGTGTGAACGTAGCCTTAGGCTAGGTTCACACGGCGACATTTGTCGCATTAATGTCGCGCAACAATTTTTATAATGGTAGTCTAAGGTGTCGCATTGCAACATGCTACGACTGCGGCACCACAGTCGCAAAAATCCATTCAAGATGGATTTTTCTGCGACTGTTGTGTCGCAGCATGTTGCAATGCGACACCATAGACTACCATTATAAAAATTGTCGCGCAACAATAGTGCTACAAAATGTCACGCGACAAATGTTGCAGTGTAGTTGTGCTCCATTTGTCGCGCGACAGTAAGTGTGAACGTAGCCTTAAAGCAGTTTAAATCATAGGAAAACACAATGTGAATGTATTGCTGGGGGGTGAGGAGCCAAGCAACAGGTATTAGATGATAAAACAATAACTTGAGCATGCTAAACCGCCACTGAGTGCTGTGCGCGCTCGGTATGTCTCCCCTCCGAGCGCTTGAACACATTTCTCCAGAGGCTGGGTCCTTATGTGCTATATATTGTGTAAGCAGGTATACGTCCTATTGGAGTCCGAGTTCTCCTCCTTAATGCATTTGTTTCTTTTGTTCCTACCGAGGTGCAATTTGTTTTCTGTAAGAACTTGAATATTTATATGAAAAGTGATACTGCCCCTGATATAACATTTCTTTCCATTGTATTGCAAGCAGCGGTATGTTTAGTACATTTGCTTTTTGCGGTACTACTCCTAGTGGCTATATGGCCAGTGTACCTAGAAATCTGCTGCTGGTGGCTGACTTTTTGGGTTCCTTCCTAATAATGTCTGTGTATTTTGACTACTGGATTGCTCTTACTGGCTGAGAAGTGTATACATTTCTCAGTTTCCAGTTCTCAGTAAGTGAAAGATGATTTAGTTTTGAAGTGGTTTTCCAAGCTTATTTTATTTTCCAATATACACAGTGAAATGCGCTCCTGGTCAAAATTACTGTCACTGTGAAACGGTTAAGCAAGTTGAAGATGAAATGATCTCCAAACGGCATAAAGTTAAAGATGACACATTCCCTTTGTATGTTAAGCTAAAACAATTTTTGCGTCTTTTACATTTTCAAAATGACAAAAAAAATGAAGGGCCTGAAGCAAAACTTTGGGCACTCTGCATGATTAGTACCTAATAGCACCCCATTTGTCAAGTATCGCAGCTTGTAAATTCTTGTTTGAGGTATTTTCATTCATTCTTCCTTGCAAAAGTCTTCCACTTCTGTGAGATTCCTGGGCCAACATCTGGCACCCCGCTGATCAATGTGTTGAAGACACCCTTCATTGTTTACCTGCTCACCATAATGGAAGCGCTTCATTAGTACCGCGTTAAAGACTGATTGCCGCGGCCCGGCAGACAGCCTTCCAGGGCCCGGTCCTGGGCCGCGGCCCGGCGGTTGGGGACCTCTGTTCTATGGGAATGGTTGTGTCAGTAGACTAAGGCCACTTTCATCGGTGTTTGTGTGAGCCAAAACCAGCAGTGGAACATGAACAGAGTGAAAATGTAATGGCAGGATTTGCGCCTTTTCCCTATTTTCAACCCATTCTTGTTTCCTTACTCACAAATATTGATGGAAAATACTGACCAAAATACTGCTGTGTGAAAGTGGCCTAAGTCACAGTATTCGTGCAACCTTTCGCCATCCTACAATATTAAGTCATTGAGCAAGGTAAAATATTGTAAATGGGGATGTAAGAAGATTACACTCTATTAACGTGTCAAGTGATTATTGTGGTGATAATGTCCAATGTGGAATATAGTGATTATAGCCAGCAGTGCGGTGGCTAGTTTCTCTAAAGGCCCAGAGGCAGATCTTTGTATTAGACTTCATAGCAATTACACATAATATTTTCATCTAAGTAATTGTTCTAAATTCATCTTTTGACCCGCTATTTAAGGAGTATTTAGTTTATTATTTATTTAATTATAGAATAAGAAATCCCATGATTTCTTAATATACATTCGCTTTAAATTCTTACTGATCTTTATAAGGCCTGTTTCACATTTGCATTGTGTGAAAGTTCACTCCTCCCTCGCCATAGGAAAATCCAATGCGTATTTTACTAGAGAATCTGCATCAGATTTCTAAAGGTGACACACAGATTTCTGCCACAGTCCTCCCGGGAATTAAACCCACCGTCACTTAGCGGAGGTAATCCTCTGCTTTTCCATGCAGAATACATGAGTGTTCATTCTTTTAGCTTATGGTGTGGGCAGAAATCTGCCCATGCCTTTGCCATTGCTTGTGTTTGCAATTCTTGTTTGAGGGATTTTCATTCATTCTTCCTTGCAAAAGTCTTCCACTTCTGTGAGATTCTGGCACCCCGCTGATCAATGTGTTGAAGACACCCTTCATTGTTTACCTGTTCACCGTGGGGCGGCTCTATGCAATTCATACAATATAGTAGTAGGGGGCACACTTAACAATTGGCAGCAGAATGCAATAGTATCGACTGATTTTAATGATGAATAAACAATAGAAACACTGATAAAACTAATAGAGACCATAGGATACAATAGATAGTCATTATATGATCAATTGATGACAATGCACACGGTATCCAGATTGCACTGCGTTAAAAGTTCTTATTTGGGCAATTGTAGGAGTACCCAGAGTAGATGACGCTATCAATTTCCAGTACTGGTAGTGGTGTGACAATAGATTGCTCTAAGTACTAGTTGTTTTCGATGTTATGGATATATATACTGACTCAATGCCAGCTGAGAATCCAGTATTATGATGTATAATTAATAGAGCGATGGTATAGTCACTCACATTACTGGCCGGTATAATAGTCATTCACATCACAGGCCGATATATTCCATGTGTTGTGCTGGTACTCGCGCTGTGCGAATCACTTGTTGTCAGTTTCAGCTTAAATGTAACTCTTGCGGCTCTCACTGTCCTCTGCCTTACCTCCTATCCTGGTGCTGTATCGGAGTGCGACCGCTATGCTTGAAGCTCCCACGTGACCCTGGAGGGAGCGGAGCGTTCTTCAGTAAAGAAGGCGGCGTAGGTCCTAGAGCCCCGGTCTCTAAATCACGCCTGGGTCTCTCAATCACTTCAGACCGCTTCATTCCGTCTGGGACTCTGGTTATGAGGAAGAAATGAAAGGTCTCAATTTTCCATTAAAAGCAAAGTCTATTAAGGTGCATGGGGTGCTGGCACACTTCTAAACACAGGCCAGCCCCCTTCTTCAGTGGTCCTGAGTGCTCTGCTCCCTCCAGGGTCACGTGGGATTCCATGCTACGGCCGGACACCATGTGGGACGTATCCTACTATATTGTATTTATCTGTCCTTGGGCTCAGGGTGAAGCCATTAGGGTGAGCACCTTTTTATCCATTTGCCACTATTGGGTGTAGCCGCCGTTTTACCTGCCTGTTTTCAACCTATGCAGTTCATGTCCCATTGAAATGACGGCTTCTGGTAGTTACACCTGCTCACTGCTGCAAGCACGGAGCTCTGCCTTCTCTCCAACCAGCTCATCGGAAGCGGTTTTGGACCCACACCTATCTAATATTGATGACCTAGCCTGAAGATAGGCCATCAGTATTAAAATCCTGGAAAACCCCTTTAACATTTTGCCTTTTGGAGAGCGTTTCCTATACAACTTGTCTAACTGTTAACCCGTAATTTTGACCAGGGATGCCCAAACTGTTGCATGCCACTCTACCAACCCAAAGCATCTGAGCCCAAAAACCCACCCAAACTACTGGGAACACAGGAAGGAAAAATGCTGACAATAGCAATAGATAAATAAATTAGAAAGACTATATTAGCTTATAGTGGACACAGGCCGCATGAGAGTTGTATATTCGTTGCTGTCTGAACATCTCCCTCCCCCCCCCCCGTTGGTGTACATTGCCCCTGGTGTTCTTATACCTATAGGATGCCATGCCACCCCTTAATGATGACAATATCCGTAATCTTTCAGGCGGTCTAACACGCCAGGCAGTTGACTAGTTGTCTCTTTGCCTTATCCATTTACGTCATTTGTGCATCTGTAATGTATATCTTTGTCAAAACGTTTGGATATACGGTAGCAATGTGTCTTTCGGATCTACCATGCGGATATGCTGAGAACACAAGTGATTGAGACAGTACCTATGGCAGCGGTACCAAATCTACCACTAGTGAAACACCAGCAGCTTGAACAGGCCGCAGAAAACAATACTACTAAACTGTAGTGTCAGCGGTTATGTCATACTGCGCATATGATGATTTCATCACTCAGAATGATTTCTTGCTGTAATGTTCGTAGGTAATTGGCTTAGTGAGAGAATTAGGCACAGTGACATACTTTTAGCATGTACACAGGAAAGGACACGTTTACACACACACAAGTGCCTATTGTTACTATTTTGATTGAATAAACCGACAAATTGGCACAGCGTTCACTTCCAGTCGGCCATATGTTTCTCTTTAATCATCCGTAGAAGCCTTTGTGCTTCCCTCAGTAACCGAACAGGTGTGGAATTAGAAACGTAACCTCTGCAATTCTGGGTGACTTCTGGGTTCTCAATTCTAGACTATTGCATAGTTGCAGATGTGGCTATACAGCACACTATTTCTATGTTCTATTGTGCATACATATATGAATTTTCAGATTTTTTTTTATTTTTTTTTAAACCCTGCTTTAGAGGGAGCTGAGCCCTCCTGTAAGGAGTCCTCCTGCTCTATGAATGAACTTTAACTAACAGCTCTGGTTCTTATGGTTGATTCACATGACTGTGGTCGGCCTAGAATACACAGTCCGTGTCTCTCCTGCCGACCATAGCTCCACTTACCCGAACTGATTCTATCATAGTGTTTTATGATAGTGAGTTCATACAGTATGTGATCGCTGATCTATTGCTCTGTACTCGCATCATGTGAGCACAGTACAATAGAGCCACAGTCAGATAGGAACTGACTGTATCATAAAACATTTTGATGCAGTCAATTGGGTAAGAAGAGACGCTTTTTCCTGGGCTGATCACGGTCATATGAATCAGCCCTTAGGATCCATTCACACGTCTGTAGAAAGGTTCCGGATCTATTCCGCAACGTTGCGGGACAGATCCAGTTCCATTCATTCTCTATGGGTCAGGAATGGATGTGGACAGCACACAGTGTGCTGTCCGCAACTGCATTTCCGTGGCACAGCCCCGAACTTCCGGTCCTATTCTTGTCCGCAATTGGGGGTGCCGGTCCATCCCTTAGGTAACTGTCACACTTGCGTTGGTGCGGATCCGTCTGTTTATTTGCACAGACGGATCCGCACCTTTAATGCAAATGTTGGTATCCCTTCAGAACGGATCCGTTTGCATTAGTTAAAAGAAAAATAACAAAGCCTAAAATGGATCCGTTTTGAATTACATTGAAAATCAATAGGGAACGGATCCGTTTTCAAATGCATCATATTGTGTCACTGACAACGGATCCGTCCCCATTGCCTTACATTGTAATTCAAAACGGATCCGTTCGGCTCCGCATCGTCAGACGGACACCAAAATGCTGCATGCTCCTTTTTGGTGTCCGCCTCCAAAATGGAATAGAGGCCGAACTGATGCATTCTGAGCGGATCCTTATCCATTCAGAATGCATTGGGGCTAAACTAATCCGTTTTGGACCGTTTGTGAGAGCCCTGAAACGGAATCCAAAACGCTAGTGTGAAAGTACCCTTAGAGTAGCCTTTTGCTTTTGATTGTGATGAGAGGCTGGGTAAGCCCTCTGCAGTCAGCCCTGAGGAACTGCTGTTAGGGCACAATGTATTGGTACACAGGAGTTTGCTAATACATTATAAGCATAGACTGTAAGACAGTAATTCCTAATGGGATTATAAAAAAAAAAAAAAGTTATAAAAAAAATCATTTTTTTTTTTTTGTGTGCATAATTTATGTAAAAGCCAAAAATTACAATTAGGCATCCAGAAATGTCATTTAACAGGTTGTTCTAGTGTGAAATATGTACAGCATAAACAATCAAAAGTCAAACACGCTTTGACACGTATATTAAATGCAATAAGGTATTTATTTGTACCCTCAAGCAGCACAAAAAAAATGCAATTTCTCTTGAATAAAAGTAGCCCTCATACAGCCATGTTAATGAAAAAACAGAAGTTATTGCTAAACGTGGAGAGTCAAAAACTGAAAAAATAGTTGATCACTAACCGTGCCTGATGAAGAGGCCCAAGGCCCCCTATACATACATGCCATATTATCTCCATGGTTTAGGGTGGGATGTCTAACTAGGGTGGGATATCTAACAAGCTCGCTTCAGTGCCCTCCTACTTTTTACCATACAGTGTACATGTGGAACACATGCTGGCTGTGGCCCTTATTGCGGCCCGCAAACTGTGTACCGACCGTGTGCTCCCCGCATCTTCACTTGAATGGGTCCGTAATCCAGAGCTGCGGTGCGGAACAGAGACACGGAAGCACTACGGAGTGCTTCCATGGTGTTTCTGTTCGTGCCTCCTCACCACAAAAAAATAGAACTTGTTCTATGTTTTTTTTTTTTACGGTGCGGACGGATCACGGACCCATTCCAATGCACAACGGCTGTGTGCTTGAGGCCAAACACTGATGTTACAATCCCAATAAAGCTGTATCCAGGAAGAAGACACTAGACATTTCTAGTAGTTCCCTGTACCTTTTCCCTCCCTGTTCTGCTGATAGGAGTATGCCAACCGTGATTGTACCATCAGAGGGTGGCATATTCCTATGTCCAAGTCAAAACCCTAAATGTTTAAATTTCATCTTCTAACAACAGGGATTCGGTGATCACATCAGGACTGGGCACAGTTCACTTGAGGCCATTCACATGGCTGCTCTCCAAACTGTAATCCTAGCACACAGATCCGAGGCTTAACACCTCAGAGGAGAAAAGTCACACACAAAAGCTCACTTTGTGTATAAAAGTAATAGATGAAAGCAGCAGTTTGTCATCATCATCACTTGTTACGTCTAGAAATGAGTGTGTGATGGAGCATACAGAGATACTTACAGCGTCGTTCATCAGAGCAAGCTGGTATAGAGAGCCCTCCTTCACACACTGTGCATTATCACAAGTGCATCTAATAAGAAGAGCAATGCAAGCGATTTAGAAGCCATACATTTAATGGCAGCAAACCGATTAGCAAATGTGTAAGCTTTCCAGACTCGCTGAACACACAATCGCTCTTCTTCTGTGAATTGTCTGGGGATTGTTCTGTAGCTGCTAATTAAATAAAAAGCTTCACGTCTACAGGTTTTGAATTGGCGACAAGAAAATATATGGGGTAACACAGACTTGATGTAACCATACACCACCTATGTGTGCAGAGGGTTCGGGAAATAAATGGCCTTCTCTTCATTAAAGGGAGTCTTTCACCCCAAAATCGCAATATCTAACACTTACACCATTGTGTCCAATACAGCCCCCACATTAAAATGCATCTTGCCATATTGTTGTACGTTCCATAGGTCGTCCCAAAAAACACTTTTATTCCATATGCAAATCAGTGTGTGAAGGTGCCCAGTGGCGGCGTTCAAATGGCCGGTGCCCAGGCCCCGCACTGATTTTCATAAGCAACCACTCCCCTTTCAGCCATTCGGCCCGCCCTTTGACTGGATCTTCACCTCCTTCGTCCGTAGCTAGATCGCGCGCCTGCGCCGACGAATGAGAGGACCGCACCTGCACACTGGTTTACCCATTACTGGCAGAAGCATTGGAGTATCCACATTACAGCAAGCGCCACATCAGAGGGAGGAGACCGTTGCTATTACACGCACTGATCTCCTCCACAGTATGGGGAGCAGTGATCGCTAATGCCATCGCTCTTCCCCATAACAACTCTTTGTTTCCTGGCAGCAGATCGTCATTACACAGCGCAATCTGCTGTCGGGAAACAAGAATTTTTGTGTTCACACAAACAATCCAATTACCTGATGAATGAGCTTTTCGCTTGTTCATCGGATAATCGGTGATGCATTTACACCACCAGGTCATCGCTGGCGATCGTTACTATGAACCTTAAGCCATTATACTTATCTGGGACCATCTCAAAAGATTTTTATTTCCAGTAATGCTACACCATATTTTCCTTCGCCTCACTGGCCCTGTGACATTTGAGCTGGTGGTCCTCTGAATCCCATTAAAAATGCACAGTAGCTTGGATGAATAATCATCATTTTTATTTTATGAATATGGAGGCATGTACAGTATGTTGTAATTCCCCTCTCTACAGGTGGCTTGCATTGCCCATGTCTGAGTGCATTTAGGTGCCCCGATGAGGAGCCTTCACGTCTGCAGACTGCTTGAGACAGCAAGCAGTTAGTAACATTGAAGAATGCAGGAGCTCATTGGCTTCTTAAGTAATTCACATGCTTAACAAGGATCATTTTCACAGACCTTTAAGCTCAGTATGGTTTTCTGCAGAGCCGTAATCTTGAATGGAATCAGAACCTCGCTCCTCACCTGGATTACATTACGCCTTACTCTTTCCCATTACACTCGGAATGTTCTTCCCTTTTTGCCTCCTGGAAAACAATCATGTTTTCCATTGCCATTGCGTACAGGACATGCTCTGTTTGTGATTAAAATTACATTTCAGTGGCTCTCATTTGGCACATGAGAAGCAACATCTGCAGAGAAAACCCACTGATATCATGCTGTAGGATTGTCACCTGACATCATATTGGCTTTACTGCTCTATAACCCCCCCCCCCCCTTTTGATTTTTTTTTATTAAAGGGGTTCTCTGAGAATATTACTTTTTTGTAAATATATTCTCAAATACCATTCACTATTTATAATGGCTCGTTTTGTCTGGGGAGAAATCATCATGGGAAGCAAAATGGCCACTGTCACATTAGTGCACACAAAACCTGTCCTGATCACACAGCAGGACAATTTACTTTACAACACTGAGGTAACGAGCTGCCTCTTCCTCCTACTTGTCAGGAATTATGATCCTGAATACAGATGATAAGAACTTCAGCTGAATCTCTGTAGGAATGGATTTCATGAGGAGACATGAAGTACAGAGAGGATGGAGACAGGACAGGCTGTGGTAATGGAGACTACATACAAGTGCTGCTGCTCATTAGCCACACCTCATCCAGTGTCTCCTCATCATCTTGTCCATTCCCACTGAGATTCACCTGTATTCAGTATCATAAGCTCTGACGAGCAGAGAGGAGGATGAGGCAGCACTATGGCTCATTGTGGTGAAATAACTTGTCCTCCTGTGTGATTAGGACAGGTTTTGTGTGTACTGATAGGACGGCGGCCATTTTATTTCCCCTGGTTGCTCCCTAGACTAAACAAGCCATTCTAAGTAATGAAAGGTATTTGTGAATATATTTATTATAAAAAAATTTTAATTCCTGGAAAGCCCCTTTAATAACTGTGCCAGTATGTTAGCACGGGAAAATCCACAGCAGAAAAGTCAGTAGCCGGTTAGTAGCTGAAAACGGTGCGGCACCTGAGGGGTTAATTGCCACGGATTGCAGCGCTCTGTCAGAGGCAGGGTCTGGGCAATGTGTTTCTAATGCCTGTGTTTGTAATATCTGAAACGTTATTATCATCATTGGTGGCCAGTGCGCCCTCAGCCCCTCCTCCTCCTTCTCTTCTCTGTCCATTGGTGGCCAGTGCGCCCTCAGCCGCTCCTCCTCCTCCTCTTCTCTCTGTCCATTGGTGGCCAGTGCGCCCTCAGCCCCTCCTCCTCCTCCTCTTCTCTCTGTCCATTGGTGGCCAGTGCGCCCTCAGCCCCTCCTCCTCCTTCTCTTCTCTCTGTCCATTGGTGGCCAGTGCGCCCTCAGCCCCTCCTCCTCCTCCTCTTCTCTCTGTCCATTGGTGGCCAGTGGGCCCTGAGCCCCTCCTCCTCCTTCTCTTCTCTCTGTCCATTGGTGGCCAGTGCGCCCTCAGCCCCTCCTCCTCTTCTCTCTGTCCATTGGTGGCCAGTGCGCCCTCAGCCCCTCCTCCTCCTTCTCTTCTCTCTGTCCATTGGTGGCCAGTGCGCCCTCAGCCCCTCCTCCTCTTCTCTCATTGGTGGCCAGTGCGCCCTCAGCCCCTCCTCCTCCTTCTCTTCTCTCCATTGGCAGCGCGGCACAGGGGGAGGGAGAGACACTGCCTCCTTCTCCCCTGTGCTGCTGAGGGAACATGAGCGCTCTGAGACCGGCGCGCTCATGTTCTGTGATAGCACAGTTATCGGTATATTGGCCTGGTTAGTTACCGATAACTGTGCAAATCATGAATATCGGACAAACCGATAATTGGTCGACCCCTAATAGGTGGTACAGATTTTAAATTATGTGCGGATTGTCTTGTGGAAGTGTGTGGATAAGGCCTCTTTCACACTTGTGTTGTGAAGATCCGGCGTGCACTTCCGTCGCCGGAATGCACGCCAGATCCGGCACAACGCAAGTGAACTGAAAGCATTTGAAGACTGATCAGTCTTCAAAATGCTTTCAGTGTTACTATGGCAGCCAGGACGCTACTAGCGTCCTGGTTGCCATAGTAGCAGTGGGGAGCGGGGGAGCGGCATACTTACATTCCGTGCGGCTCCCGGGGCGCTCCTGAATGATGTCAGAGCGCCCCGCGCGCAAGGATCACGTGATCCGTGCGATCACGTGATCTATGCACTGGGGCGCCCTGACGTCATCCTGAAGCGTCCCGGGAGCCGCACGGAATGTAAGTATGCCGCTCCCCGCTCCCCACTGCTACTATGGCAACCAGGACACTAGTAGCGTCCAGGCTGCCATAGTAACCATTGACAAAAAGCTAAACGTCGGATCCGGCGATGCGCGGAAACGACGTTTAGCTAAAGGCCGGATCCGGACTAATGCCCTTCAATGGGCATTAATTCCGGATCCGGCGTTACGGCATGTCTTCCGGATTTTTGGACGGAGACAAATCCGCAGCATGCTGCGCTTTTGTCAACGTCCAAAAAACGTTGACATACTGAACGGAAGACATCCTGATGCATCCTGAACGGATTTCTCTCCATTCAGGATGCACTGGGACAATCCTGATCAGTAGCTTTCCGTCCTAGAGACCCGAGAACGGATCTCTAGGATGGAAAGCTAAAACGCTAGTGTGAAAGAGGCCTAAGAGTTGTGAAAAACGGCTGCAGAAAATCTGCAATGTTTACGTCACGTGTGACCTTACCCTTAGTCAACCTGCACACGGGTACAGGTGAACACGCATAAGATCGGCACAAATTTCTGCTTGGATTTATGTGCATTTCTTCAGCATATCCCCACAGAAATCCGCAATGTCTAACAGCGGTTTTTGGTGTGAGTTTGACTTAGTTTTGCCGCAGGTTTCACAATTCCTTGGAAAAGGGTGAAATCAGCAGCTAAATCCGCAAACATAATTGCCATGCTATTAAATTTGAAAACCGCAATGCAGGTCAATTTCTGCACGGAAAAAAATTTTGTAAAGTGTACATGAGATTTGTGTAATCTCATACACTTTGCTGGTGATGTAATACACTACAGTTTTTCCACACGCACTGAAAAAATGCATTTAGGCCACTTTCAGAAGAGTGAGGGTCATACTGCGGTCTCACATAGCATTATATAAATTTATGATGCTGTGTAACCCTTACAGTTCTGGAATGTATTTAATAACACTGACATAAGTTTATTGTATATACCAGATGCTGTTTTGTAGAGTGTAAGTGATAAAGTATGGAGCAGTAGAAGCATCATCTCCATCTTTTCATCCCACCAAATCAGCTGAACTGTCAGATGTGAGCTGTCAGTTTAATTCTCATTTTGCTTCCTTTTGTCATGGAGATGTCAGAAACTAGGGGTACTGTCACACTAGCGTTAAAGTTTTCTGGTATTGAATTCCGTCATAGGTGCTCAATACCGGAAAAGAAACGCATCAGTTTGTCCTAATGCCTTCGGAATGGGCATTCCGTTCAGTATGCATCAGGATGTCTTCTGTTTTGTCCCTTTTGCGGTATCTGACCAGAGAAAATACCGCAGCATGCTTCGGTTTTTCTCCGGCCAAAATTTCCGGAACCCTAGCCAGATTGCCGTATCCGGCATTATTTTACATTGAAATGTATTAATGCTGGACCCGGTACCTAGTGTTCTGGAAAAACAGATCCGGTTTTCCGGTCTGCGCATGCGAAGACCTTTAAAAAGTGTTAAAAAAATTAAATACCGGATCCGTTTTTCCAGAGAGACTCATCCGGTATTTCAATGCATTTGTCAGACAGATACGGATCCGGAAACAAATTAGATTTCATACAGACTTTAGGATCCGGCAGGCAGTTCCAGCAACGGAACTGCCTGCCGGGTTCTTCTAACGCTAGTGTGAAAGTAACCTAAATTGGTCTTCATTCACACTGGCACTTTCATGACTCTGATATTGAACCTAAACAGCAGTGCCCTTTACTCTTTATTTCTTCCCGATAGTGTTTTCCACAGTATTTATTTTAAAGGGAACCTGTCACCTGGAAGACACTTCTTAAACCAAGCACAGTACCTTAAAGTATATAATGATGATTTTATTTCCTCATTCTGTCTTCTCAAATCTGTAAAAATCACATTTTAAATCTCTCTTGGTGCCGTTTCAAAGTCGTGCTTGAAGTCAAGGGGGCAGCGGCCTCCTTGCCTCAAGGTCCGATAAGTCCTCCCCTTACCCCTCCTTCTCTTAGGGGTGTGCAGGTAGAACCCCTTCCTAACCACTGAGGAAGGGGTTCTATCTGCACACCCCGAAACGCATCTGGTAGCTGACCCCCGAGATTGAGACAGTCCACCTATACTGCTTTGAAGAATTTGGAGGATACCGCCAGATGGTCTTTTTTACTGCCAAATAACCTGCGTGATATATGGCACCTGACACAGCGGAACCACAAACAGTTTCACCGCACCACGTGTAGGAAGACGCCGACACGTACATCTGCAGGCAGTGGACTCCCGATACCTACATAGCAACGAGCAGAGAGGTGGGAGAGACCAACATTTGAGACACGGTAAGACCGTATCTTTCTCCACTTGCGATCGCTTATACAGCGGGACGCCGCTCAGATCTATTCGAAAATACAGGTTGGCGAATAACTTGTATTACAATACAGAGACATCAATTCCCTCCTTGGATTTCTGGATGAGAGAGATCCTGCTATATTAAAAGGCACGAGGACACTTTTTTCTTTTGCACTTTGCACAATCCAAATTGATTTTTCAGATCGGCACTGACATAGTACTACATTGTTTATTTTATTGAGTTTGATGCGACTCTATTATCAGCACATAGCACTTTAATTGCACTATTGTTCAAAAACAGATTTCTATTGCTGGAATAATTTTATTTACATGTCTTATCAATAAGTTTATCTATCCTGTGACCCAATATCTGGTGTGTGCCCTACCTTTTCTATTAGCTACTTATTAAATTTTACGATTTGGTGAGATCGTTGGGTACGGAGCACCACTATTAGTACTTGACTCCCCTTGTGCGACATTGTAGTGCATTTAAAAACTCAATATTTATTACTCTGATTCTGTAGTTTACAGAAACACCCCATTTGTGATTGTAAACCGCTGTATGGGCCCACGGCAGGGCACAGAAGGAAGGGAACGCCATATGGTTTTTGGAGGGCAGAATTAATACAACCTGTATTGTAGTGCATTGGCTGTCAGCTTTTATGCTGACAACCTGCCTGTGAGACCCAGCCTAAGGGCTGAATCTCACAGGCTTGCATAGAAGGCAAGCTCCAATGCCTATGGAAGGCATCGGGCTTACCTTCTCTGCCATCGGTTCCCCGCCACTGCACCCGTACCCTCCACAAACCCTCTGCATGCCGCGGATAGCAAGGACCTGGCTGTCAGTGACTGCCGGGTCCATGCCGCTGATCGGACGAGCGCAACTTGTACACCCGATCAGCCCGCCGTACACATACGGCGTGGGTCCTTAAGGGGTTAAAGAAAATCTTTCAGCAGATTTGTACCTATGAAACTGTCTGACCTGTTAAATGTGTGCTTGGCAGCTGAAGGCATCTGATTTGGTCCCATGTTCATATGTGCCTGCATTACTGAGAAAAATGATGCTTTATTATATGCAAATGAGCCTCTAGGAGCAATGGGGCATTGCCATTACACCTCAAGGTTCTGCTCTCTCTGCAACTTCCGCTGTCTCTGCACTTTGATTAACATTGTCAGGCAGTGAAGAGGTCATCACGTCTGCCCTGTCATTCAATGTGGAGAGGGTGCGGCAGTTGCAGAGATAATGGAGCCTCTAGGAGTAACAGCAACACCCCCATTGCTCCTAGAGGCAATTTTTGCATATTTTTGCATATATTAAAACTTCATTTTTCGCAGCAATGCAGGCACATATGAACATGGGACCAACACAGATGTCTTCATCTTCCAAGAGCACATGTAACAGATGAGCCAGTATCATAGGTATAAATCTGCTGACAGATGCCTTTTGGTTTCAGCAATGGCATTTGCAGGAAATAAATGTATTGTACTCATTTTCTTACTTGGCCTTCAGTCGCAGGTCGTTCCTGATATGGTTAAACAGAATTTCCACATTCTGAGTTTGTGTTCCTCATTATCATGTAAATCATATTCCTTCTCCCTTCCCTTGTGTATGTTTCACTCCTGGCATCCTTTCCCCTGCTCATTTTCATATCATTTATCGGCAGTTTCTGCAAATCACTTGTGCTGGCATAAAGCATTACAAGAATCGCACCTCCACAAGGTATAGATTCTCCCTTCAGCACAGTCCTTTCGCAACAGGATAAGAAACGCACCGGCCTCTGATGTGCTTTGGGTCTCTGGTGGATTTTGTCATCTCTGCTATTCAAATTAGCACAGTGATTTGTATTACACAGGGACATCTTGTTACTGTCAGATTCCTAGTATTAAAAAATGTACAAGTGATCTTGCTATAGGTCTAAAGATTATAATTAACAGACTTTTAACTGTGGCACTAAAATAATCCTTTGCAGGTGGTGCTGGGCCGTGTATAACTGGCCCTGCATATTTATTATACTTTGCACCAGAAAACTGGTGTAAATTATACCTGAAATCTATGCCGGATCGTGGCTGATGTACAGTGTCTTGCCTTTTTTCGGGTTTTGTTACATTACAGCCTTAAGTTCAATGTTTTGTTGATCTGAATTTTATGTGCTGGATCAGAACACAATAGTCTAAGATGGTGAAGTGAAATATGAAAAATATATAAATAAAACTGTTTAGAAATAGAAAACAAAGAAATTGGCATGTGCGTATGTATTCGCCCCCTTTGTTAGGAAGCCGATAAAAAGCTCTGGTGCTACCAATCACCTTCAGAAGTCACATAATTAGTGAAATGATGTCCACCTGTGTGCAATCTAAGTGTCACATGATCTGTCATTACATATACACACACCTTTTTGGAAAGGCCCCAGAGGCTGCAACACCTAAGCAAGAGGCATCACTAACCAAACACTGCCATGAAGACCAAGGAACTCTCCAAACAAGTAAGGGACAATGTTGTTGAGAAGTACAAGTCAGGGTTAGGTTATAAAAAATATCCAAATCTTTCATGATCCCCAGGAGCACCATCAAATCTATCATAACCAAATGGAAAGAACATGGCACAACTGCAAACCTTCCAAGAGACAGCCGCCCACCAAAGCTAACGGACCGGGCAAGGAGGGCATTAATCAGAGAGGCAGCACAGAGACCTAAGGTAACCCTGGAGGGGCTGCAGAGTTCCACAGCAGAGACTGAACTATCTGTACATAGGACGACAATAAGCCGTACGCTCCATAGAGTTGGACTTTATGGCACAGTGGCCAGAAGAAAGCCATTACTTTCAGCAAAAAACAAAAAGCATGTTGTGAGTTTGCGAAAAGGCATGTGGGAAACTCCCAAAATGTATGGAGGAAGGTGCTCTGGTCTGATGAGACTAAAAAAGAACTTTTCGACCGCCATTAAAGAAAACGCTATGTCTGGCGCAAGCCCATCAGCCAAAGAACACCATCCCCACAGTGAAACATGGTGGTGGCAGCATCATGCTGTGGGGATGGGACTGGGAAACTGGTCAGAGTTGAGGGAAAGATGGATGGTGCTAAATACAGGAATATTCTTGAGTAAAACCTGTACCACTCTGTGTGTGATTTGAGGCTAGGACAGAGGTTCACCTTCCAGCAGGACATTGGCCCCAAACACACTGCTAAAGCAACACTTGAGTGGTTTAAGAGGAAACATGTAAATGTGTTGGAATGGCCTAGTCAAAGCCCAGATCTCAATCCAATAGAAAATCTGTGGTCAGACTTAAAGGGAGTCTTTCACCCCCCAAACCCCATTTTTCACTACTGACATCAGGGGTGTGGAAATTGTATCGCCCGACGCCCGGGACATGCAGTTCCGGGCGCCGGGCAGGTAGTTTGTTCTGTAGCTTAGCCCTGCTTCGAGCAAGTAGCAAGGCTGACCGCGGCTGCCTTAGGGCGCAGAGACGCCGGGCCAAGGGAGGGGGAGGAAAAATTTAAATACATCACTTGCGCGCCTCCGGCCGGCCGCTGCTGTTCTCCTCTGATCATAATATCTTGCGCTCCCGACAAGTTGTTTGAGGACCTGGGAACACTCAGCCAATCAGTGGCTGAAGCTGTATCACATGTCAGGCTAGGGATTTCCTGCTTAGCCAATCCCTGGCCTGACACATGACACAGCTGCGGCCACTGATTGGCTGAGTTTTCCCAGGTCCTCAAACAACTTGTCGGGAGCCTAAAATACCAGGATTATATAGAGAAGGGGATTGGCTGCAGACGGGATCAGGTGAGTATAATGGTTTTTACACATTAATAGAGGGGTAGGGAGAGGGGTGAAATGTGACATGGGGGAGAGAAAATGTGACATGGGGGAGGGGAGAGAAAATGTGACATGGGGGAGGGAGAGAAATGTGACATGGGGGAGGGAGAGAAAATGTGACATGGGGAGGGAGAGAAAATGTGACATGGGGGAGGGAGAGAAAATGTGACATGGGGGTGGGATTCAGAGAAATGTGTCATGGGGGAGAGAAATGTCACATCTCTCGCCCGCCCCCATGTCACATCTCTCGCCCGCCCCCATGTCACATCTCCCGCCCCTCATGTCACATCTCCCGCGCCCCCTTCCTGTCACATCTCCCGCCTCCATGTCACATCTCCATTATTTAAAACTATTTTTTGTATCAGGACAAGTAGATTGTTATGAGGGACAAGTAGATCGAGCCCCCGCTTTAGTAGTTTTTTAATTTCCACACCCCTGGACATCTTCCAGTGCTAATTTGTCCCCCATTAAGTCTTACCTCATTAGCTTTAGCTACCGATCTTCAGAAAATGACTTTTATTGCAGCTGTCAATCACAGCTGAAGGTGCCCAGGGGCGGCATCCTAACGGCCGGTGCTCAGGCCGCGCGCTAATCTTATTATGTCTCTACGCCCCCTTTCACCCAGACGGCCCGCCCAGTGTCTTCTTCTTGGCCTCCTCCTGAAGTGGCTAAATCCCGCGCCTGCGCCGGAGCTCTTGAGTTCCAATGCATCGCTTTAGGAGTGTCGCTGTACGCGCCTGCGCACAGGATACCCCGCAGCTTGCGCCAGTAATCGGGAAACCAGTGCGCAGGTGCGGACTGCCGGATCCACGACGAAGGCACTGTATTTAGCCACTTCAGGAGGAGGCCAAGAAGAAGACACTGGGCGGGCCGTCTGGGTGAAAGGGGGCGTGGAGACATAGTAAGATGAGCGCGCGGCCTGGGCACCGGCCGTTAGGACGCCTCCCCTGGGCACCTTCAGCTGTGATTGACAGCTGCAATAAGTCATTTTCTAAAGATCGGTAAGCTGTAAAACAATGGGGTAAGAGGCTTTTTAATGGGGGGACAAATTAGCACTGGAAGATGTCAGTAGTGAAAAATGGGGTTTGGGGGGTGAAAGACTCCCTTTAAAGATTGCTGTTCACAAGCGCAAACCATCCAACTTCAAGGAGCTGGAGTAGTGTTGTCAATGGGGACAGAGCGGCAGGACGGATCCGACAGGGTGAACTGCCTGTCGGATCCGTCCTGCCGGAAGTGTGACGGTACCCTTAAGTTTCAACCTGCAGAATATCGTACTTTCAGTTTCACTGTGAGCCATCAGTTTCCGATGGCTGGATCTATAGCCCTTGTCACTGAACTCCTGACATCTTATAAACAAAAGAATTTAGCTATAGTGAGTGTTTAAGAGCTGTTAGGCATTCAGAGATAAAGGCTGCACATTCATCCGTCAGAACAGCAACCTGACAGCTCACCGTGAAACCGAAAGTAAGATACTCTGCAGATAGGCTGCAGCTTAACCTTGTGGGGCAAAAAAAAAAGCACACCGCAGTATTTGTCCAGCCGATTCCCGGTCCCCATTATAGTAAATGGGTCCGGATAGCCATTTTTCACTACCCCTTATGCCAGTTTTAGTTGTTAAAAAAAAAAGTTGCACATCCTTGTTGTGTGACTTTTTAAATGCCCATGTTCTTAAATTGGGCAGTGGTTGGGCTAATAGCCCTGCTAATGGCCTAACATTTAAGGGCTCTTTCACACTAGCGTATTTGTTTTCCGGCATAGAGTTCCGTCTGATCAGGATTATCCCAATGCATTCAGAATGGAGAGAAATCTGTTCAGGATGCATCAGGATGTCTTCAGTTCAGGACCGGAACATTTTTTGGCCGGAGAAAATACCGCAGCATGCTGCGCTTTTTGCTCCGGCCAAAAATCCTGAACACTTGCCGCAAGGCCGGATCCGGAATTAATGCCCATTGAAAGGCATTAATCCGGATCCGGCTTTAAGCTAAACATTTAGCTTTTTCTGAATGGTTACCATGACAGCCAGGACGCTAAAGTCCTGGTTGCCATGGTAAAGTGTAGTGGGGAGCGGGGGCAGTATACTACAGTCCGTGCGGTCTCAGGGCGCCCAGAGTCACGTCAGGCGCCTCACGCGCATGGATCACGTGATCCATGCGCATGGGGCGCTCTGACGTCATTCTGGAGCGCCCCGGGAGCTGCACGGACTGTAAGTATACTGTTCCCCCGCTCCCCACTACTACTATGGCAACCAGGACTTTAATAGCGTCCTGGCTGCCATGGTAACCTCAAAGCATTTTGAAGACTGATCAGGATTCTGATCAGTCTTCTAATGCTTTCAGGCGACTTGTGTTCTGACGGATCCGGCGGGACGGAAGTGCCCGCCGGATCCTCAGAACGCAAGTGTGAAAGAGGCTTAACCTGTTTTCAGGCATAAACTATGATTGAAATCTACCCCAATCAGGAACTGGAGTAGAACTTTATATAGGTGCACATCCTCCGGTAGTGCAGGGGCTATCAAAGACGTAAGAGTAAACTGCTGATCTTAGATAAATGAGCCCCAATGAGGTGCAGATATTTCCAAAAGACTTTTTCTCTGTAGGTTCCAATGCTGTTTTTTGACTTACAAAAACTAGTACAGAATATTGCCATGTGAAAATGGCCCAAAGGGAATTCAGTACGCCAGATTTTTCCATAAGAATTATATTGTATTCACCGTTTCCAGTGAATGTCACTCCTCAGATCACAGTCGGCCTAAGGTCCACTTCACTCTTGATGGAAGGGCTGCGAGACAACGCCATGTTGTTTGTAAGCCCCCCAAAGAAGCCCTAGATTGTGAAGAAAAAAAAAATGGAGGACATTTATCAAAACTGGCTTAATCTCCCTGCACTAGTGTGAGATGCGCCAAATTTATTAAGAGGCAGATGCTAAAGTCTGCACCAGTTACAAGACATTATAGACTTCAGCTATAACTTCATTTTCTGGCAAAAATTATAGTAAATTTATAGCCCTTCTTTTCTTGGCATCGAGAAGCTTAAAACTTGCCATTTATTTACGCCACAATAGCAGTTTAAATGCCTTGCTAAATGCCCCTCAGTGGCACCCAGGATGTCGACAAGTTCTATTCACTGACATGTGGCTGATGCACTAACCTAGAGGACTGTCCGGTGTAAACTGGAGAAACAAGGATGTTCCTCAGATGATGCTGGAACAAGCTTCACTGTCCACTGTATCCCAGATGTAATTTGACCTGCAGGCAAGCGCTTTGCCATGGTATTAGACTGCTCCTTTTAGTTACAAATCAGCTACTTGAGGATGTGTAATTCAGTGGTGGCCAACTCCGTAATGCCCTCATTGATCTTTATCGAGCTGATTCCTGTTAATCTCTGCAGGGAGTAGTCTTCAGTTCAAGTGTATTAGAAAAGTAAATGCTCTTGGTATAATGTTTTTTCACTTTTATATGTGTGTTAGACACTCGAGCACTGTTGGACATAGGGGTCCTGTTAAACCACTAGAGGCTTAGTACCTGATTTTATCTGCATTATTAGGTCTCATGCACACGACCACGTGTGTCTTTTGTGGTCCACAAATTGCTCATCCGCAAAAAAAAAGGATGACGTCCATATTATTTTTGCGGATCCATTGTAATAATCCCTATTCTTGTCTGCAAACTAGAAAAAAATAGGACATGCTTATTTTTTTTTGCAGGGCTACGGAACGGACATGCTGATGCGGACAGCACATGGTGTGCTGTCCGCGTTTTTTGCGGACCCATTGAAATGAATGGGTCTGCATCCTATCGGCAAAAAAAAAAAAAAACTGAACGGACACGGAAACCAAGTACGGTCGTGTGTATGAGCCCTTAGGAATATGCAGCATGGACATAAAGAAATTGTATTTTAAAGAAAAGGCTAATGCATTTACCCATCACTTATCAAAAAATGATTGTCACCCTCGTGACAAGCCAGTAAGGCTCTGTTCACACATGCATTACAGGCTCCACTTGAAGCCTCCATCACAAATTTCATCGTATTTGTGTGAAAAATTAGCACAGCACGCCATGCTATTTTTTCCAGTAAAAAGACCGATAGTGTGACGGACCCCATTATAAGTCACAGCGTGAGATCCTTTTTTTGTACTCCTGTAATGGTGCCTTCACTTGTGGCTGAAAATCCATTCAACTGAATGAGGTTATTTTGGCGGCAAGCACATGGGCTTCTGCAAGCCACATTTAGGTGAATGGAGCTG
Organism: Bufotes viridis; assembly: GCA_033119425.1. Lineage (NCBI taxonomy): Eukaryota > Metazoa > Chordata > Amphibia > Anura > Bufonidae > Bufotes > Bufotes viridis. Next base: position 298,726 of record JAKVIS010000014.1, read on the forward strand.
ATTTTCAGTTGCAGAAAATTTCTGCAACAGAATCTGCCCTGTGTGAAGGCACCCAAATGAAATAAAAAATCGAATACCTAACACAAAAGTCAACACTGATTTCTCTCTTTATGCAGATATATACGGTAGTAATCTAGCCTAAAATATTAGCAAGTTGTATTCGGTCCCCTATGTCAGAGAAATTCAATGTGGCCTCTGAAAAACCAACACAAAACTACATGGTGATCTGCTTCCTAAATCAGAAGACGGATTAGATATATCCAGTCATGGAAGTATTCTTAAAAATTCTTCTCATTGAAAAAACTTGCATATCAAATATGCCTCTGTTTTATTTGGCTGTTTTATTGCAGTCTCTCTTGTTTGCAGAAATGCATTTTATATCCTGCTATGGACATCTGATAAACCGGCGTATATAATCCATCAGATTCCATTGCTGGCAGATTAAGGATTCATCCACGTCACTTCCGTCATAATACTGGGCTTTGAATTCTGCCTTGGCACTGTGGTCCAATCTGCATCAAATTTTCAGCAATATCCGCTTGTGTTATCTGTAGATTTGTTGTGGGTTGTGCTGTGGATGGCAAAAGGTTAAGGGCTCATGCATGCGGACGTATTTTTTTCTGTTCCGTTTTTTACAGGTCCATATGCGGAACTATTCACTTCAATGGGGGGGGGGGCGGTTGAAAAAAATAAAAAAAGGAAATGACGTGCATTTTGTGTCTGTATGTCCACATGTCCGTTTTGCAAAAAAAAAATTAAAATAGACTATGTCCTATTCATGTCCGTTTTACAGAAAAGGACAGATATTGTTACAATAGATCCGCAAAAAAATAAAAAATTGAAACAACATGTATGGAGGAAATTCACAGGATAAGATTGACGTGGCATATTTAAGGCACTGTATGTTCAGGATCATTTCAGAAGTGCATGGATGAGGTTTGCTTGTACTGTAAAACACTGTGGATTTACCGCACGTCAATCTGCAGCCTATCTTTCCTGTGTGAATGTAACTACAGTGCCCACGCCGGTGTTGGTTGTTGCCAAGATTTTCCATTTCATGATCATTTGTCAGAAGAGGACAACTTATGGAGACTTTTACTTGTGTGTATTTTATTGGGATGTCAAATTAATGCTTTTTAATATCCGTTTTAGGTTGATTCTTTTCTTGTCAGTAAGTAACCCAGTTTACAGACGAGCGCTCCTCCCCACAGTCCAGCGTGTCATGGACATTTGTTCAAGGTGTTTCTTTTTAGGTGTAACTGGACTGAGCTTATCAAGACACTGCTTGGCATAAGTGTCAGTGAATGAGTCAAAGCCGATTTCCTTCTTATGAATAGTGAGCAGCCCAGAAACGGCAGCTCTGCCCACATCTTCACCCATCATTAGCTGTGGAGCAGCTGTCAAAATGTGCTTCTTTTCAATAGACTCCTTTGTTTTGCTAAGAAGCGATTTCAAAGCTCTCGGCTGAAGACCTGAGACATCTTGGTGTCTGGGTACAGACCCGTCTACACCCGGGAAAGTATCAAGACAACTGTTTTTTCAGTGTAAACCGCCAGGTGAAGCGGTGGAGTGGCTAAAGGTGGCCATACAAATTAGTCTAAAGTTGATCAAAACAGACGATTTCAACCAAAATGAACGTTTGTTGGTTGAAATTTTACAAGAATCTTTTTCGCTGACCGATGACAGACCACTATTATTTGTAAAGAAGCCATATTTAATATTTATGTCCAGTGGTCAGATGAAAGATGTTTCATCCATCGTCTGGTTTTATTAAATGTTTATGGGCACTTTGAACAACTGTAAAGGCCACTGTGAACTCTAATGTGTATGGCGGTTTCTGAGAGACGAATGTTCAGCTGCAAAATATAAACCTGGGGAACATTGCTTTGCATTGATAGTTATACAGTTCTAATCTAGTTAGATGCTGTTATGCATTGCTCCAGATCTCCTTATTTTTACACTTGCGGGATAACACCTTTTAAAATATGGTTTCTTTTTGAAGTTTGGAAACAATAGAATAAGTTTCCCTTAGCTGTACAGCATACGGCATGGAGCCGGCAGAAAATAGTATCTGATATTTTTTGGTGCCTGATCTGAGAGGGTTCTGTGCAAGCCAAGTCAGCACCATGAAGTTTTGTGACCATGCTGCTGACTAGCGGTGGGCCTGCCAATCTTAACTATATTGCTACCAACTACATTGAGGGGGCACCACGTCCACAGTAAAACCAAAACAGAGTAGACTGTACTATACAGTGTCTTCACAAACATATGCAAAATGGACAGTTTTTGGCATATGGCTACTCAAGAGATGTCTCTAGGAATGTTACAGTATAAGGGCTCATGCAGACGACCATTGACGTTTTTGTGGTCTGCAAATCACGGATTCCGGCTGTGTGTTCTGCATTTTGTGGAATGGAACGTCCTGTCCTCTATAGTAAAACGCACAAGTATAGGGTACATGTTCTGTATTTTTGTGGGGCCGCGGAACGGATATGCACACCGTGTGTTGTCCGCATCTTTTGAGGCCCCATTGAAGTGAATGGGACCTGCAAAAAAATGCGGATCGGATACGGACCAAAAATACGTTTGTATGCATGTGCCCTAGATGGAAACTGAAAAGTATGAACAGCGCCATCAGATTCTAGCTATATTTACTCAGAGGCCCTTTGCAAAATGAAAGAAACGACATTATCAGTTAAGGACAGCTATTCCGCGCTTCCCTTGCTTTAGTTTTGAAATATGGTTCATTCAAGTTATCTAGTTTAATGTTTGCCAAGGTTGTGGTCTTTATAGTGTAAATTCACACATTTCTATGCCGCTGTACTCCTCTAATAAGACCCTGGCAATGATCTTGTGCGCTTCTGTTGAAGGGGTCAATTAACGAGCAATTAGCGTAAGCTATCAAATGATGAATGAGCTCAGGTATTCGAATAGTTTTCCTTGCATTCCCGATTAGCGCTGGCATACATTCCCCACTCAGTTCTTCCCCCTGAATCACCTACCAGCGCATTTTGAGCTTGTGTGTAAAGCTGCAGTATGCGCTGTTTGAAGTAATCTGTCATTAATTCAGATAATAAATCACACTGCTAGAACAAGAGTCGAGCAAGATTGACATCTACAATCAATTAGGAGTTACAATACTGGCACCGCAGCATAAGGCAGCTGCTAGGGCACATGATGCCATTTTTTTCCCTTTTATATTAGTGAAGTCCTCAGCGCTATTCTTGACAGCAAAAAGAACCTAACCTGAATTGAAACCTGGTGTCCTTGCATCCAGACTCTTTTACATTGATCTGGTGCTGTACTGAACACCTTTGTTAGTACTGGTCCAATTGAAACCTGGTGGACTCAATTATAAGTCATTGATCCTTATGAAGACTCAGGCTGGGTTTCCACATTAGGTTTTTGATTCAGTTTTTGAAGCCACAGCCAGGATTGGATTCAAAAAGTGGAGAAGACTCGGGTCCTGATTTATCACCCCTTCGCTCTAGAATTCTGGCTTCAAAAAGGCGTAAAATAGGGCTTTTGCCGCACGGTGCGGTTTGCTTTCCGTCCTGGGATGTGGTGCAAGACCGATCTGTCATGACCCACAATGCAAATCAATGGGGACGTCTTCTCTGACACAATAGAAAACAGATCTGTCCCCCATTGACTTTCAACTGGGTTCATGACGGATCAGTCTTGGCTATGTGAAAGATAATACAAACAGATCCGTTAATAACGGATACAGATGGTTGTGTTATCAGTAACAGAAGCATAATTGATGAACTCTGCCGGATCCAGCAAAAACACTAGTGTGAAAGCAGCCTGAAACCTTTTTCCGTAATTCACTCAGCTGATGTGTCTGTATACCCTTCTTATAAGAGTACAGCAGCACAGTCAGGTTGTTGCATGCAGTTGTGGAAGTCAAAACCAGGACTGAATTAAAATAAAAGTTGTTGTATCTGTCTTTTATATGTTTTCTTCTTTTAAGATCCACTCCTGATTTTGGCTTCCAAAACTGCCTCAAGAAACCTTACCGTGTGACCATACCCAAACTCGCACTTGCCACTTGTAAGAATTGGCTTTTATTAGGAGCTGTGACTGTAACTTCCACCGAAGAGCAGTCATGTTAGGATGTAGAGTAAAAGAAACATTTTAGATAACTTGAAGAGAAGTTGACATTTTGACTCGCGGTCCACAGAGCTAGATTTTTGCTGGCTTAGCGCTATGTTGTGTCCCCTGGCGGTTGGCACTTGATGGTTAACAGGCCATGCATTGATATGCAGTGCGCAGAGGCTGTTGCTGCCGCCAGCACACTTGACATGGAGAGGCCTCTTTGTGCTTCTTACTCCCATGCGAGCAGCAGGTCAGCCAGTGAGCAGAGTCTGAATGAGCCGTCCTTGTGTCTCCAGAAATGGCATCTTAAATGTCACCCACACAGAGGTCAGCAGAATACAAAGCTTCCTAATCCTTACAGAGGAAAATTTACCAAAATGTAGTGGCTTGCTATGCTGCTGGAACATGAACTTAATTCCTGATCCATGCAGCACCTATACTACATTATCCCTATGACAAAACATCCTGTACTAACCACGTTTTTATGTGTCATAGGAAGCATGGCTCACACTTACGAATACGGTCTGAAGGTAACCTTATACTAGATGTTTTTAAACTGCACCAGTGGCCAAAGCTGGATTATGATCCTGGCTCACCTATAGACAGTCTACTTTAATATTTGTAGGCTTAGTTTACTCCAAATAATTCACCAAAATCTTGGTGCATTGTTCGGCGCACAGTGCCACATTTAGGCCACCCTCCCTTTCCTGGGAATCTACACCTTTGTCTCATAAGCCACTAGCCCCAGTGGGACACTTTCTGAAAAGGTTAGAAAAGTGTTTGACGGGTAATAAATGTACATCGGTTCTTTGCTGTAGACTGCACCACAATCCTGGCACATTTTGATGTCGTCCCTATTGTGTGAATTCAAATCGCTGTCTATCTAAATAAAGTGCTGGTAACCTAGGAAAAATGTAGGCTGTTCCCTTCATATTTTACATAAAGATCTCTTTATATAACCCTTCTGGAAGTTCACAAAGGGGATTTGTGGAATATGATTTTTCTCTGATCCCAACCATTAGTGCTGTAGGGCAGTTGCCACTCACAGCCATTGTCCTGTGGGTGATCACACGGGCATAGTTTCCATCACCATTGTGTACATGTACGTCAGGTTGTGCAAAAGGCATTAAAAGAGAGATGACTCGGCACGTTTCACACTTAACATTTTTTTTGCAGATACAACTAGCAATACACAGTTACGCTGCAGAATCTAGTGTGATTTTTACATTGGGATTACATACTATATGGTAGGGCTGCACGATATGGGAATTTTGTGCGATTAGGGCCCTAAAAATTGCGATAACGATATGCGATGCGATATTTTAAGGGAATTGTGCTAGAGGTCTATCTGTTTGGATTTTCAAGGTAAAAGCACACACAGATGACTGACAATGTGAAATGTAGTTATGCTGAACTCAAGAACTGAAATGCATGGTGTTTTTCAAAATAAAATACATATTTGCATTACTACAAAAGTACAAAATACAAAACTTGCCATTTTCTGAATAGCACTGCACAGAACAGATAAATAAAATGGATATAAGAACGTGTTCATTAAAATAACGTCTTTCCACCATCCCCTCCTCCCTCCCCGCACTGTAACTGATGTATCGCTGGCCGCATAGCGGCCTGAAATACAGTGTCATGTAGAAAGGCAACCATCGCTTTATAAGACGCACTGCCACCCCCCCCACACACTTTTGGGGGGAAAAAGTGTGTCTTATAAAGCGAAAAATACGGTAATATAATTGAAGCATTTTTGGGTCAGCAGATTGCGATATGGCGATTAATTGCTATTGCTTTTGCGATTTATATTGTGCAGGCCTACTATATGCTATTGATAAAGATGTGGCAAATTTGAAGGCATATTTCATGTGTCCAGGGTGATTGGTCACCATGCTGAGGTTGCATCAAATCATGTGATTAATTGGAAATTGATAATGTCAGGTATTCATAGTGTCTCCTGTGTGGACAGGAATTTATAGGCAGCACTTTGGTTCAGTACTTAGTACTATTGCTTTGTCACACTGAGGACTTATACATGGTGTGCACTTTCTGTTTTTGACTTCTTAAAGGCTATGTACAGCTTTTGGGGGTATTTTGCATTGTACTCATTTTGAGCTAAACACTATTTTTTTAAAATGGTCTTTATTAAAAATATAGAGCCCTTCATTCTGTACATAGCTGAGATGCTCAAGTAGAAGCCTCTGGGTTTTCTCTCTTTTCTATCAGTTGGGGAGCTGACGGCTCCTTATCGCTGACATTATAAACCCTCATTATAGCTCAGTTGTTATCTTACTGATAAGAATGTGGCTTTAATAGCTGTTTATGACCTCTTAGTAGTTTAGAAATAAGGTTTATTAGATGTCCGGCACAAAGTGAAAGTACTAGTCCAACAGTTAGAAAAAGTTAATCCTTTGTGACAGAACATCTCAATATTTTAAATAAAGGCCCCTCTGCTGTCAGGGCTCAAAGCGGTGCTGACATACACAGTCCAGACTGCTGTGCTACGCTGACATACTAATGAAGACTCCTATGTGCTGGCACTTAGTAGTCCTGACTATGTATTCCAGTGCAGTTTTGAGCACTGACAGGGTGTATAGCAAAATAAAAACTGCATTTATATGAACAGATAATCGTTACAATTAGGAATGATCAAATAGACTTCGGCTGAAACATCCGAAGTCGATTTGCATAAAATTTAGTTCTAATACTGTACAGAGCAGGAGCTCCGATGAGCCGAAGTTATTGCTTCGAAGTCTCGCCTCATAAATTAAATTGTACTGTAAAAAAACATTTCCCAAATGTTTCATCTGAAGTCGCTTTGCTTATCTTTAGTTACAATATGAATCTTGCTGAATGATAGTCGTGTAGTTTAAATATATTTACGTACGTACGTCCTCAATGATCGCATGTGAACAAATTAAAATGATTGTCATCGGCTTTAAATTTCTATACGCCGTTGTGTCGTTAATTGCCTAAACAATTAGCTATTCTTCCAAATGTGCCTTTACTCTGATTCAGAAACAGACAGATATGTTAGCTGACTTTGGAGTGATGTGGAGCTAGATTCATCACCTCGGCAGCATATAGAACGATGTATAAGCTTGTCGCATTGGTAGTGCCAAGCCCGCTCTCCCCTGGATTAATGTGTAACCTTTCATCTGCTTCTCTTGGCTGTTGACTGTGGCAGCCGCCCATTGTTTGAAAAGGATTAAGAAAGTGTGTCACAGCACTTAAAGCCAACTTTGATTTCTGCAAATTGCTCGACTGTGAGTAGCACGCCTTTGCTGTGTGAATATTTCACAGTTATACATTCTCATCTTCTGTACTTCATATTTACACGTCTTTGTACAACATTACCTTTATAGCTATGTTGCAAAATGGTCAATACTTTTTCGGTGGGCAGAAAATGTAAAAGAATATGTATTTCTATGTGTTTCCAAGCATGGTATTGCAGTGATATGACATGATTAGCTCATGATGGTATTTCTATCATAAAAAAGCGATAACATATTGCCAGGATAGCCATATATCTATGACTGGTGGGGTTATGACTTCTGAGAACCCCCACTGATCTTGACAATAAAGGGGCCTAATCGCTGGTATAGCACTGCAGCTCCTTCTTCTTCTTTTTTTTTTTTTTAAAGAGGTTCTCCCGGGAATTAAAAAGATTTAAATACTTAAATATTTTATAATAAATATATTCACAAATACCTTTCATTACTTAGAATGGCTTGTTTTGTCTAGGGAGCAATCATTAGGAGAAATAAAATGGCCGCCGTCCTATCAGTACACACAAAACCTGTCCTAATCACATAGCAGGTCAAGTTACTTCATCACAATGAGCCATAGTGCTGCCTCATCCTCCTCTCTGCTCTGCTTGTCAGGGGTTATGATCCAGAATACAGGTGAATCTCTGTGGGAATGGAGAAGATGAGGAGACATGAGAGGAGGGTGAGGTGTGGCTAATGAGCAGCAATCCTTGTATGTAGCCTCCATTACCACAGCCTGTCCTGTCCATCCTCTCTGTACTTCATGTCTCCTAATGAACTAAATTCCTCAGAGATTCAGCTAAAGTTCTTATCTGTATTCTGGATCATAATTCCTGACAAGCAGAGCAGAGAGGAGGAGGATGAGGCACCTCTTTACCTCAGTGTTGTAAAGTAACTTGTCCTCGTGTGGGATCAGGACAGGTTTTGTGTGAACTAATGGGACAGCGACCATTTTGTTTCCGCTGATGATTGTGATTGTCCATATTGCCTCCTTTGCTGACTGGATTCATTTTTCCATCACATTATATGCTGCTCGTTTCCATGGTTACGGCCACCCTGCAATCCATCAGTGGTGGTCGTGCTTGCACACTATAGGAAAAAGTCTGGCCTCTCTGGTGACTGGAGCTCTGGCAGCTCACATAGGCTAGTGCTTTTTTTTTTTTTTAAAGTATGCAAGCATGACCACCACTGATAGATTGCAATGTAGTCATAACCATGGAGATGAGACATGCATAATGGAATTATTCTAGCCAGCAATGGAAGAAATATGGACAATTGCAGTACATTTGTGAGTGCCTTGTATTAACTTTACCTACATGATAAATGCCATTTGCTGAAGTGACAAACCCCAACAACAGTGCCCTGGCTAGCTGCTGTGTATGGCACTACCCAGGCTCTATTACAATAAATGAGACAGTGTTGCAGTTTGCTGCACAGCTGGGTGGAAGGGGGCATCTGTGCAAGGAAATTTAGAAGGGGATCATAGCTCTAAACCAGCTCTCAGACCCCTTCATTCTAAGTAGTGATGAGCGAAGCGCATTTTGCTCAAAACTTCGGGAATAATGCTGGGAGGAGATCCGTCAAGCGGTACAAAACAAGTCTTAGGCCACCTGGCCAGTAGATACACAGTGGTTTGTCCAGGCAGATGTGTCCGATGCATGGAAAGTGAGCGATTTATTGCTCCATCTCTGCACACTATTACAAGTAACAATTTCTCAACGCTAAACGATTATGCGAAAATCCAAACAATAATCCTTCTGTCTAATAGGCCTTTGAGGCATTATTCACATGTCTGTGTTTGTGACAAGGTGGCAAATGTTTCATCTGTGAAGGTGTTTGGAAAAGGGCCGTCTGTGGTCCGTCTTCTGTCATGTGTCGGCTGTATTTCACATGCAGTGCTAGGCTGAAGGGGGGGGGGGGGGGATTCCAGACCATCCCCTACTAATGGTCACTGACAAAACACGGATGTCAGCACTATTCTGTTAGTTGGTATTCCGGACCTAAAAACTTCAATGGGCGTACTAGGTCTGCCAAAGTAGTGCATGCTTCTAATGGAAAAACAAGGATGTGTTAATAAGCACATTCCAATCAATGGATCTGTGTTCTGTCTGTGGAGAACGTAGCATACATCCAGGATTCACTGATGTGTGAATAAGCCTTTGTCCATTGTGTATGTGTAATGATAAATCTGCTTGGCTGTGTAGAGATGAAGCCAATCCGCTCCTCCACGCTGTGTTCCTGCCCCCACAGTGATGACATCTGATGCAGCATGGGCACATACTCCCCTGCCGCCTCTGACTGGCTTCCACTGGCATGTGGCCACGTCACCACTAAAGCCGGTCATTAGTTGCAGGAGAGCATGTGACCACACCCATGCTGCAAAAAGTCCTTATTCCTGGTGAACTCCTTTAAAGGGGTTGTCTCACTTCAGCAAATGGCATTTTTCATGTAGAGGATAAGTGAATATATGTCACTTACTAATATATTGTGATTGTCCATATTGCTTCCTTTGCTGGCTGCATTTGTTTTTCCATTGCATTATACACTGCTCGTTTCCATGGTTACGATGGAAAATTGAATCAATCCAGCAAAGGATGCAATATGGACAATCTCAACACATTAGTAAGAGCCCTGCATTCACTTTCTCTACATGATAAATGCCACTTACTGAAGTGAGACAGCCTCTTTAAGGAAGAAGCAGCATCTATAATTTCTTGTTAAGAGGCGTTTTCACACAGCTGGTCTGTTGCCATCATATAGTATAGAGCTTCTCTGGTAAACATGAATATTTGCCTTCATCCAGGGGAAAAAGCAGCGTTTGTAAAACCGTTAATTATAGCCGTAAAATTCGGCAAACGTGAGGCGTACACGGGCCATAACCTTTTGCTGCCTTGTCACTTACAATACAAGTTGTAAAATGAGGGGTCTGTGGAGGAGAACACAAGCTGCTGTGTCTTGCTGTGCGCTAACCCTGCTCTCCATGGCACAACATTATGTAACCCGCACTGCTCACACTGTCCCTCAGGGCAGAACATGCTTACTTAACAAAGAGAAGGGCTGTTTTCTGCTCTGCTGACCCTGGTATTGTGTGCACGTCCTGTATGCCGTGGCGTGATTTCTACAGCACTGTACATGTACAATGCTACTTACCACCCGTGCTTATGGGATCTCCTGTTGGCCAGTGACAAATGAGTTGCTTATGCTTTGTGACTGTAGATGATGAAAGCCTTCATCTCTATGGCTTCAGGAAGAAATCTATGACCCCATGATATCCTGAAAACACCCCTAATATATATCGCAGTTAGGTGCAAGAGCTATCTCACACCATGTAGTGTTTTTTGTAATATATTTCAGGTTTTCTTCACAATTATATAAGTATGTGTGAGTGAGATTTGTAATTTTACATGGTGACCCCGATGTGGAAAAGAACTCATGAAGGTAAAACCATACAAACCAGTGTAAATGTAGAATCATTTCAATGGCAGTACAGTGCAGTGAAGGACAGGGTTCTTGATGGCTTCTGAATGATAAAGCATTACTACAGCTACTCGCAAAATCCCCAGTGCTAAACTAACGATCCAGACGTGTGCACTGCTCAGTGTGTGAATGCAGAGCCTGCGCCTCTTACTGGAGAAGTGCCACAGCGGCCCTTGTTCCTTTCAGGCCTTGCTGTTAAGGACGGGTTAAGAGCAGCTGCTCCTGCCAAGAGGCGAGTGCTGTGGTCAGTAAATCACCCAGGGGATGCTGCTGTGGCTGAAGGCTCCCAGATCAGCCTTTTGTTGCTGTCGCACAGCGGGATCTGGAAAATGGCCAAACCTGCAGGCGCTCTTTGTATGCAGCGCTTGGCACATCTGCTCCGGAGAAGTCCAGTGCTCTCTACAAAAGTAGTAGGGCTGGAGAGAAGCTAGAAAGAATTGGCCATTAGTTAGGGCTTGGCTGATCTCCTGGGAAGCAGGGAGAAGATTTCTTTATATTTCTCGTAATATATAAAATGTGCCCAGTGATGAAGGAGGAAAGTGTTTATTAGTGGGGGGTTGGGTTATTTTCTGTGTTCAGCTATCTCTGCCTCTCTGCTCATTTGCCCAAGGGCCACAGATGGCACTAAGTCTTTGACACAGCAGCACGTCACACTGACATTTTATGACCGCCTCCATTTATTTATTTAGCAGATGTTAACATCCTGTGTATGACTGTTCCATGTCATTTTTTGGATAGTTTTCTGGATATAATTTTTTTGAATTCACCCCATGTCTTGGCTCTTTGAAGCTGGCCATACACATTATCCTTTTGTCGGCTGAACCCGCTGACAACGACTGGTTTGGCCGACACTAATGTGTGTGGAGACCAGGATGGGGTGTTCTGTTACTCAGAATGGCAGTGCATTTATTTCTTTGTTTCCAGTTGTTTTATCTACCGTCTGCACATAAACCTTTCTAGCAACCCAAGAACAACATTATAGGGCAAAGGACGTAACAAAAACAAGGACCCAATCTGGGATTTAAAAAGACTTTCACAGCCTGATACTTGTGCCTTTCTAGGAGATTGACTACCCTAATGTATGATCATTGACTTCCACAGTCTAAGCAATCTGTGGGCACTGCTTCGAATGCTGCAAAATAAATGTTTTTCTCTTAGTTTTTATTTGTTAAATTGTCCTACCAGACGGCAGCGATAAGATGGAATGCTTTTTCCTTTCTGTTTTCTGGCCAAAGAAAAGCCGCGAGACCCAGTGTTTACGACTTTGTAACCTCCACGGTGTTTAAATTTAGTCACAAGTGGCCCCCTACACCAGGGGGTTTTCCTAGAAGGGGGTATGATGACTTTGGGAAGTGGCAGGGCCAGCGAGCGAGCCTGGCACATTTATCTTCGTTTACACCAATTTTCTGGCATAAATGAAGACTGAAATCTACAGCAGCTGAGAACTGCCATAGATTTTAATTAAAGGGTTTCTGTCAACAGATTTAACCCTATGAAGCTAGCTGACATTAGCGATGTGCTAATGTCAGCTAAACCTAACTAGCCTAATTCTTACTTTTATCAGTGCCCCCATTACGCTAAAAATCTAACTTTTATAATATGCTAATGCTTCCATCTGCCAGCTCGGATGAAACCTTGCGCCGTTCTGAATTCAGCGCAGGCACGATGAGGGAAAGACGCTCGTTGGCTGCCAGCTTCCTCACCGCGCCTGCACTGACTTCAGAACGGCGCGAGATTTCATCCGAGCACAGGGCTGGCAGACGGACGCAAGCGCTGCCTGGCCCTGTCAATCAGGACATGGAGGGAGGAGGCCAAGGTGGGAGAATGGAGGCTCTAGGAGCAGGAGCACCTCCCCCTGCTCCTAGAGCCTCATTAGCATATTATAAAAGTTAGATTTTTAGCGTAATGGGGCACTGATAAAAGTAAGAATTAGGCTAGTTAGGTTTAGCTGACATTAGCACATCGCTAATGTCAGCTAGCTTCATAGCGTTAAATCTGGTGACAGAAGACCTTTAGGGCGCACGGACTGCACAGTGGATATAAGGCCGGCCTAGGGCCCCTCAGAATCAAACACATGTTCTCTATGGACTGCACACATGCCCATTGACTTTAATATGTTTATTCACACATCTGTGAAAAACCATGCGCTATTTTGTAATGGCATCCGTGTTCTGTCAGTGGTTTTCACGGACCATTGGTAGGAGATCTTCTAGAAATATATTTTCACATACATCTTCATGGATGAACCACTGGCTTTCTTCTCACTGACCTCACCATGGGCTCAGACGTGTGAATAAGGCCTAATTCATGCACAATTATTAACCATAGTGTGCGTTTCTATTTAGTTATCAATAGAAGAAATGTTGCTCCGATTCCTTTACTGCTTGTCCTGTGGCTGTCATGGTAACATTTATGGACTACTACTCCTTGAGAATCCAGTCCTATGACTTCCAGAAAGAGTTTGCTTGTTGTTGCAGCCATCACAAACCCCAGAGTAAGTGCGATATGTAAGTGACTGCAGCAGTTATAACAGAGGACGGAGACACAAAGACGAGCCACTGGAAGTCATTATTTTCTATCTTAGGTCTGTTGAGCTAATCATTTTAAAAGTCCAGGACCACTTTGAAGGGAGTCTGTCCCCTCCAAAATCTGGTTCGTGGTAAGCATCCCACCATGTATAGTAGGTGTCCTGAAACATAACTATACCTTTTCAGTGAAAATGTGGTCCAATAGTCCTGAGAAATTCCTTTATTTTTTATTCCAGTGAAGGTAGACTTACACATTGACACATTGTAATTTACTTTGGCATAGCGTGGTGCAGCCTTTGCAATTGTGTCTAATCATACTTTGCTGTTGAATCAATTGGCTACCCATGAAACATGTAAATGTATATTTATGGGAAATAGTCCGATATACGAGCGGGGAAAAACTGATGTCAAGGAAGCCTTGGCGGGAATCTCCACTTACACCTATCTTTCCAAGAAGTAGCTCTGCCTAATCACATTACAGCTTTCAGTATTTGTGTTATCACTCATTACATGCGCCAAATGAGAGGTTACTGGATCTTATGAATTTCCCTGGTCTTTGTCATACCTGATTTTATTTTTTATTTTTTTTACATTGCATACTACATCATATTGCTAAGTCGGATTCATACGTTTGTGTACTTTTGTGCAGGCGGTGTTGGACTCGTGTGTCGAAGTACCACCAGTAAAATTAAGTCTAAGCTTCCCTTTACAGCTGCATGCAAATATTACCTGACCCCTGTTAGCAAACGCTCGGCCGCGGAATTCTCCATTCACATAAATGAAAAGGTGGCTGCACGTGTATGCTGCCCTGTTTCTCCTGATGTGTATGGAGAATGTGGCGGGCAGAAATTAGTTGACCTGGCTGAGACGCTGTGGGGAGATATATCAAGACTGGCGGATCCATCCGCTGGTGTGAGATGGGCCTGATTTGTTAAGAGGCAGAAGCCTCTAAAATCTCTGCCCTGCTGTGCGCCAGAAACTGAAGAAGCTGGCGTAGACTTCAGCTATAACTTCCGCCACTTTCTGGTTAAAGTCATAGTAAATGCGGGGGCAGCACAAAGCCATGCCCCCTTCTTCTCTACACTCCTGAAAAGTTCCGCGGAGCTCAAAAAGTCGCAAATTATAGTGCACACATGCCATGCGCCATAACTTGAAACTTTTTTATGCCACAGTTGTGGCATATAGGCCTTGATAACGGTCTCTCTATATGTTGGCTGAAACATCTGATCTATAGGCAGTTTTGTGAACACATCGCAATGGAGCTGACAAAGACCAGCAATGCCTGTGATAGCTGCGCGTTTGTGTCTCCTGGAGGATTCACTGTGTGAGATATCACGTAAAGCTCGCCGCCAGTCACTGATAGCTGTACACGGGGGGCAGACTGAAGTATAGAAATAGCAGAGATATAAGTGTATAAATGACAAGTTTTACTGAATCATTTCCCACAAAAGGATATATCAATCTGCTCAGCTGCTCTTCTATAACATGCTGGGAACATTCTTTCAAAGAACGATCCTTCATCAATGAGCAAGCTTTCTCTGAAAGAAAGATCTTTCGTCTAACTATCGGACAGAAGTATAAAACTCTTTTCATCGATAATGATCTGTCAACTAAAATGATTGTTCGTTGTCAAATTTCAACTGACAAACGTTCATTTTGATTGAAATTGTCCTTTTTGATCAACTTTAGACTAAGGGCTCGTGCACACGACCGTATGGCTTTTTCAGTATTTAGCGGTCTGCAAAAAATACGGATGACGTCCGTGTGCATTCCGTTTTTTGCGCAACGAAACAGCTGGCCTCTTATAGAACAGTACTGTCCTTGCCTGTTATGCGGACAATAATAGGACATGTTCTATCTTTGAACGGAAAAACGGAAACAAGGCATACGGAGTGCCTTCCATTTTTTTGCAGATCCATTGAAATGAATGGTTCCATATACGGAACACAAAAAACGGAAAATACATACGGTAGTGTGCATGAGCCCTAATGTATATAGGTACCCCAAAGGGGTTCTGCAGTTCTTTTAAACTGATGATCTATCCTCTGATCGGGGAGGGTCCGACACCCAGGATCCCTGCCGATCAGCTGTTTGAGAAGGCAGCGGCGCTCCAGGAGCACTGCGGCCTTCTCTCGATTTCCCCTTAGGCCCAGTGACTTGGCAAAAATAAAAACATCAGATCAGTGATCAAAAATTTGTATGTACCCCAAAAATGGTAACAATAAAAACACAGTAAAATGCAGTTTGTTCTTAAAAATTATAAAAAAGCCCTCATACAGCTCTGTAGACTGGTTTTTAAAGTAACAAAACTAAATAAAAACTTGTATTGAGCTGGTATTAAGCTGCAGAATAAGCGTGCCATGCCATTTTTAGCATACATTGAACGCTATAATGTCAAATTGCAAAAATCCTTGGCAGAATTATTTTTTTCATTTTATCCAACAAATAATTTTTTCCTGTTTTCCAATACAAGACATGGTAAATTATGACTGTCCTGCTTTTAGAAACTGCCCATTTCCTGTGTGTCTCAGATGAAGGCTACATGCAAATGTTCTCTAACAAAGCGGCTTCCCTAATTATCCAAGCCCTGGATTAGGCAGGTTTCAGTGGGCAGGAGTTAACATCAACAGATTATTTTTTTATTTTTTTTGCCAGTGCTTTAGTCAGCAGCTTCTGCAAACAAACATGTCTTTTTGCATTTGATTTACTGTCTGAATGTCAAAGCTTTCATTTGCATTGAAAATACAGTACAGAGAGGGCTCTGGGAAGTACTGGGCTCATTTTCTCCATCTTTCACAGCTGGTTGAGCTGTCACATGTCTGTCCGATGTACCCCTACTCTTTACACCATGGTGGAATTGCAATGGTGGTTGCATGCGGATTGGGCACCCATAATCTGTGGATTGATTTACCGTACAATACATAATAGCTTTTAGCTTTGCAGCATGCTCATTGGGGAGATTTATGAAAAGTGGTGTACCCTTAGACCATTCTTGAACTCGATATGAAGAGGCAGATGCCACTTAATAAATGAGGCGCATCCATGCCCTGTCATGCGTCTGAAACTGAAGTCTACGACAGCTGGTGACTGGCAAAGCGCCGCCCCTTTCCTCTCTACATCAAAAGTGTGTCGACAAGCCTAAAAAAAAAATCATTTTTATCATCATATTTTACTGTGTAGATTTCAGTCTGGATGGAATCTGCAGCAGCGCAGTGATCAGTATATCCACTAGCTGTGGATGTAGGCTATGGTCGGATTCAGTTTGTGAAATGACTTCCATGTAGAGGCTGAATTTCCCAGATGCCATACCCGGTGTATGATGGTGTTTTATGATACTGAGAGTGCTGTTCTCCTGGTGCTCTGAGTACAGGACAATAGAACAGCGGTCGAGAAGGAAAGCACAGCATCACAAATCACTCTGATGCATTGACTTCGGGTCAAACGAGCAGCGAGCTGATCCAGAAAAATACATTGCCAGGTAAAATCCGGATAGCAATTCATGGAAAATTACAGAGCTTGTGGATGAGATTTTTTGAATATAATCTATTTAGCTGATATTGCTCTGCGGATTTACCACATGCAAGTCCGCAAGACAAATCCTCACATAAAACGTAATGTGTATTAGGCGACTTTCACACTAGCATTTTGGCTTTCCGTTTGTGAGATCCGTTCAGGGCTCTCAGAAGCGGTCCAAAACGGATCCTTTTCCATTCAGAATGCATTATGGCAAAACTGATCTGCTCAGAATGCATCAGTTTGCCTCCGATCAGTCGCCATTCTGCTCTGGAGGTGAACACCAAAACGCTGCCTGCCTGACGAAGCAGAGCCAAACGGATCCGTCCTGGCACACAATGTAAGTCCCATGGGGACGGATCCATTTTCTCTGGCACAAAAGAAAACGGATCCGTCCCCCATTGACTTTCAATAGTGTTCAAGACGGATCCGTCATGGCTATAGAAGACATAATACAACCGGATCCGTTCATGACTGATGCATACGGTTCTATTATTGTAACGGAAGCATTTTTGCAGATCATTGACGGATCCGCAAAAAACGCTAGTGTGAAAGTAGCCTAATGTGTATTGGGCATGAGTAGTGGGCTCTATGGAAAGGGACGCAGCATTTTTGTTGCTTCTATGCTTATTTAAAATTGCATTTTCCCTAAAAAAAAAAAAACACCATATCTAACGAATGATTGATTGTTTTCTGTTACATCACTGCAGTAAAGAGAAGTGCGTGGAGATGTGCAATTTGTATTAAAATTCTATTCACGTGACAGAAGTGTGCGTGCTTTTGATAAGATTAGTCAGCTACATTATTCGGTACAGTTGTGGTAATAGCATACCCCCCAAACATACGCCAAAAGTCTTTGGGCATACTGTATGTGTAAGGTTTCTTTCCAATCTTTGTGTACTCCGGCAGTTTGTTCCAACAGAGAAGAAGACTACTGGAGTACGCGGTATCTGACATAGCCGGGCACCGCCGGATTACCATTCATTATAATGGGATCTGACTTTCTGACAGAGAATTGCAACTGCATGCTGCTGCATCCCATTATAATGAATGGGGAGCTGGCGGTTTCCACGTGCTCACATTACTGCTAGTGCAGACTAAGACCGCCTGCACACGAGCACAGGTGAACAGACCATTCACTCGAATTTCCGGGCAGACTTATGTCATATCTGTACCAAAATCCACGATTTTAGATGCGGTTTTGCCACAGATCTCACCGCACTGCAGGTCAATTTCCTTATGTAAAAAATCTACAGTGGACATGAGATTTGTGTAGTCTCATACACTGCTGGTGCTGTACTACGCTGCGTTTTTTCCTCAATATGGGCAGGTGGCCTAAAGGAGCCGGTCCTGTAGAACATTCAGCTCTATCTGTGGGGAGCATGTGATAGAGCGGGAGGAGCTGAGCAGATGGATAAATGGTTTCATTGGAAAAAGATTCGGTGACATTTGTGTTTTATTTTGTTATAGTTATGCATAGGAGTCCAGTAGGCGGTCCTCCTCAGTGACACAGTTTCCCCTGCACTAAACTTATCAATCAGTGATTGGGACCACCCACTGGACTCTTAAGCAGAGAAAGAGCCAAGGTATATATTAATAATATGCAAGTTATACAAATCTTTTCCCATCCATCTATGTATCAGTCTGCCCACCTCCGCCTGTTGTATAACATTTTGCCTGAAGGTCATATGGCATGTTCAGTGCGACAGGATTCCTCTAAGTAAGCCGAACTGGAGGACCCCTGGGCGCAAGGAACCGAATGATACGAGGCAATGGAGTAGATCTTCTTATTTATTCAATGTAATAAAAACCATGCGTTTCAGGAGACAGAAACCCCCTTCATCAGGTTTAATATTGATCTACTCCATTGCTTTGTGTCACTTGGTTCCTTGCCCGAGGGGTCCTCCAGTACTGCTTGCATCTACTCTTCTTTGGGAGCTTTGGCATCTCCGTCCAGAAGATTGACTACCTGCGGCTGCATGCCAAACCTTTGGGAATATATACCCATACAAGTCTACAATAGAGTTGTGCCTATCCCTAGCACAACTCTTCAAGGTGAGCCTCCAATAGGAGTCTATTATAATTGTACTAGACATACCCACCCTATGGTGCGCCTCTGTTCTGTTTTTCCAGTGTATTTTGCATATTACGTGCAGATTCCTCTAAGTATCACTTTTTACAAGTGAAAAGAGAGCAGAGGACTTAGTGGTATCCTATGTAATCACTTTTGCTTCCTGCCATAGAGAAGCTGCAGCTCTGTAGACATGCCAGAGGTTACAGAGAATCTGTCCCTTTTCATTATGGTGTTGGCCTTGACATAAAGCATTCTTTATCCCTCAGTGCATAGGCTTCCTGTTTTGATCTTTCCCTCTAAGCTTTGATGTAATCCAGTTTTCTGCACTTAGTATGATCTACACTAAGTAAATATTGGTCTTTGTCAGATTGTTCATTTCAGCAGCACCCTGTCCCTCCAGCCGGTATGTATGTGTATCACTAATGGTTTGGTCACACTTTGCTTCCAGCTCCTGAGAGCTCCCATAGGGTGCTGTTCAGGACTTACTAATACAGTGCTGATGAATGTTTCTCGTCAGAGGACTAAAAGGACATGGTCACAATGCATTTATATACCAATAACATTTTTGGGTTTTCCCAACTGATTCAGGTCAAACCTGTGATTTTAACCCTTTATTAGATTAGTTTACAGTTTAATCTCTATGAAGAGTAGCTGCTCAGCAATGGCCAACTTTTTTTTTTTTTTGCATTTTATACTGAAAAGCAAGTACACCAGTGTATACGAACACACTTTTGAAATGAGTTTAGTTAATGATGACCTATGATCATGTTTGTATTCATTGAGAAAATGTCATGCTGAACCTCAGTACAGTACACTCCAAATACAGTGTGAACCGAGCCTGAGATACATGGAGGTGGTTTCTAAAGCCGAACTCTACATTTAGACTCATCCACTTGTAAAAATTGTACTTTATTTCCTTCAAGGGCACAAGTGAAAGTAAAATACTTCAGGACATGCTCCTCTCTGAGATCAGGTCCTTAATGGACATGCATGTTTCAGCATGTTTGAGGGTTTTCAATCTGTGATTCCATGAGCTATCTGTGTGTCATCCGTGTCTCATTGACACTTCTAAGGCTACTTTCACACTCGCGTTTTGGCTTTCCGTTTGTGAGATCGTTCAGGGCTCTCACAAGCGGTCCAAAACGGATCAGTTTGCGTTCTAATGCATTCCGAATAGAAAAGGATCCGCTCAGAATGCATCCGTCTGATGAAACTGAGCCAAACAGATCCGTCCTGACACACAATGTAAGTCAATGGGGATGGATCCAGTTTCACTGACACAATCTGGCACAATAGAAAACGGATCCGTCCTCCATTGACTTTCAGTGGAGTTCATGACGCATCCGTCTTAGCTATGTTAAAGATAACACAAACGGATCCGTTCTGAACGGATGCAAACTGCTGCATTAGGCTACTTTCACACTGGCGTTTGGTGCGGATCCGTCATGTATCTGCACAGACTGATCCGCACTGATAATACAACCGCATGCATCCATTCAGAACGGATCTGTTTGTATTATCATGAACATAGGCAAAACGGATCCGCCTTGAACACCATTGAAAGTCAATGGGGGACGGATCCGTTTTCTATTGTGCCATATTGTGTCAGAGAAAACGGATCCGTCCCCATTGACTTACATTGTAAGTCAGGACGGATCCGTTTGGCTCAGTTTCGTCAGACGGACACCAAAACGCTGCAAGCAGCGTTTTGGTGTCCGCCTCAGGAGCGGAATGGAGGCAGAACGGAGCCAAACTGATGCATTCTGAACGGATCCTTATCCATTCAGAATGCATTGGGGCAAAACTGATCCGTTTGGGGCCGCTTGTGAGAGCCTCAAAACGGATCTCACAAGCAGATCCCCAAACATCAGTGTGAAAGTAGCCTTATCTGAACGGATCCATTCATGACGGGTCCGCACAAAACGCGAGTGTGAGTAGCCCAAGCTGAAAATTAGTTTCCAGAGCATCTTCTATCAATGATTCTTGAAAACCATGGACTAAACACATATGTGCATGAGAAATTCTTAATCATGGACCAAATAGGACATGCTTCCATGATTTCACAGTGGATCCACAGTCCATGGTAAACCACTTTTTGCATATACACATTAAAATCAGAGGATACATGAGCAGCCCATGGACAGTACAGACATATAAATCATTAATGTTAGAAAGGGGCCTTAGTAACTGCTTCTATTAATTCTATTCTGGAAGAAGACTGGTACATGCCTGGAACTTGTTATCCACTAGCTGGATGATTGATGAAATAGAGGGCTAGAAAGAGGCTTACACTTGTGCAGTGTTCCTCTGTATCCCACTTTAGGCTAGGTTCAGACGACGACATTTAATGACATTTGTTACTTTAATGTCGCGCAACATTTTTTATAGTGGTAGTCTATGGTGTTGCATTGCAACATGCGACATGCTGCGACACAACAGTCGCAGAAAAATCCATCTTGAATGGATTTTTTGCAACCATCGCGTCGCAGCATGTTGCAATGCGACACCATAGACTACCATTATAAAAATTGTCGCGCGACAAATGTCGTGTAAACCTAGCCTTATGCTTACACTGGTGCAGGGTTCCTCTATATACCACTTTATGCTTACACTTGTGCCGGGTTCCTCTATATCCCACTTTATGCTTGGGCTAGTTTTACACTTGCTCTTTCCCTTTCCGCTATTCGTTGTCAATGGGGACAAAACTGAACTAAATGAAACGGAATGCTCCAAAAAGCCTTCCATTCCATTTGGTAGCGTCCCCATCGTGGATCCATCCCCCATTGACTTTCAATGGTGTTCATTATTGTTATGAAATTCGTTCACGCTTCGTTTGGTGGTAAAAGCAGAATTGCGTTATGAATTCCGTTACCACGGACCATAACGCAATTCTATAACGGAATGCCTTTAGTAGCATTCCGTTATTCATTCTGTCATAATAGAAGTCGATGGACTGCAAAATGGATCCGTCCCGTTTCCGTTATGCAGGAGAGGACTCCTGTAAAACGCAATTCTGCTTTTACCACCAAACTAAGCGTGAACGATTTTCAAAATATGAAATTTGCTCATCTCTAGTGTTCATAACTGATCCATCTTGGCAGTATTAAATTACAACTAGATCCATTCATAACAGATGCAGATGGTTGTATTATCAGTAATTGAAGCATTTTTGCTGATCCATGACGGATCTAGCAAAAACACTGGTGTGAAAGTAGCCTTAGGCTTGTGGAGGGCTCCTTTATATCCCACTTTACTAGGCAGCTTCTTAATGTCTGCTTTGCATTATTGACCTGCAGGGTCTTCCTTTGGAAAGAAACATAACTGTGTTACCTTCTCCTAGTTTGTCCTTTCCCATGTTTTTCCTTTTGGTATTTTTTCTTTTGTTTAGGCTACATGCACACAACCGTATGATATCCTTATGTCATAGTTATTTTATTTTTTGTTGCTGATTTATTGTAAAAATTTCTAAAACGGACATGCGGGGCTATGGAACAGACATACTGATGCCGACAGCACATGAATGGGTCCACATCCTATCCGCAAAAAACCTGGAACGGACACGGAAACGAACAACATTCGTGTGCATGTAGCCTTATAGAGATGGTTCCTGTGAAACTGTTTGCTGTACTGATTTACAGTCCTACCAAACTGTTATGTATTGGATGCAGAGAAAAGAGGGAAAAAAAATCTTTGGGGAACATTCGCCTTCCTCTGTAGGCCAGAAAACTGGGGTAAAAAATGTTTGCATTTAAATGTATAGACTGCATCGTGCACAGACTCCATCATTACAGTGGAGGTCGGGCAGAGACGCACAGCATTAAAATCATTATAAGACTGTCCTGTCACAGGTAAAGTGTCCAGTCCGGGAAATCACGCTCCCACACAGAGGATAAACTCGTCTGAAATTGTCCTCAAGGCGCCCGTTCTGTGTCAGCAAAGCCACAGTAATGCCTTATTTACATGTCAGAGTTTCCCTGACGTGTGCTGTACGTGTTCTCCTCATTTGAATGTGTATATTCACTCATCAGTGTTTTAGCACGGTCTTGGTTTTCTGCACGGATGCATGTCCTATCTTGTCCGTGTTCCTGGATCCCTCACGCCCATTATAGTCAATGAGTCCATGAAAAACACGGATGCCATCTGTGTTGCATCTGTGTTTCACGGACCATTAAAAAGAGATGGTTTGAAAATTATTTTCCAGTTGCTCAGTGTCCGTGAAAAACAGATGGCACACGGTCAGCAAAAAACGGACCCCCGGACACAACACGGATCTGTCACAGGAGGAAACACGGATTGAACGCTGTCCGTGCTTCCACTGATCTATAACCGACACTGACATGTGCATGAGGCATAAGCGATTGCTAGTTGCCCCTCATTGCCATGCTGCATCTGTTCTTGCCATTGTTTGGAATTGTACGGTGTAGCTTGACAAGTAGCGGTAATCTGCACGGGCAGCCATACATCTGATACCAGTGTGCCAAAACTGTGCAGGAAAGCTGTGCCAGTCTTCTACCATGTACCCAACACCTGTTTGTAGACTTTCATTTCAATACCTTCTCAAAAATCCAATTAGATTCTGAAAGGCATTTCATTTGTTGGTTAATGGAGCTTATTAAGGAACCTTCGGTAAAACAGGAGTTCAGGAGCCGGTGTTCTTGTAATGAAATTACCTGATGGATGTGTCAGAAGGGATCCGGTGTTACTGTATAATAAGAGCCCGTCACTCTGGAGAATCGCTGCCGGCTCATTTGGTGACTGCATCCTACTTAGATTTTTATCTCTCAGCTTAATTGCTTCTCATTATTTTTCATCAAAGTTCTGGACCCTGTGAAATAATATCTGCGATTATTTATAGACATCTGGCTGTATCTGACGGGTGTCAAAAAAACACTTTGTTCTGTGCACTGATATTTTTATCCCTTGACCTGCACTGAAAGTTACTTCTTCTATTTCACCATGTTCCACTGGTTAGTAAATAGGGGGACTCCTGTATTCTGAATAGGCTCAGCTCCGTTATATGTTGACTGAGAATGGTGTGGCCCAAGTGCTGCCATGCTACTGCTATCATCTGTGCTGCACACAGGCTTCAGCTGAGTAGAATGGGTCCACTTTTTAAAAATCGAATGACTTTAAACGTGGTTGTCGAGCTGCAAGTGCCTAGTTGTCAGTCACACTGTGGGGGCTGGGAATGCAGGCCTCAAAGACCTTCTCTATGGTGGTACATTGCAGGGGGAAAATATGTGATGGAATCTGGTAATTAACCGTTACTTGCTGATTTGTTTCTGCAGATTTGATGTGGATGTCTACCTATACCCTGCATTAAGATGCTGCAGCAGGGATCAACAGTGCTGTGAACTACAACTTCCATCATGCACACTTACTCTTCTGTGAAGTGAAAGGAGGGTTCAGGGAGTTGTAGTTTCAGAACAGCTGGAGGTTGCTGATCTCTGTGCTACAGAGTTAAAATCTGCACCACGTTTCAATTCCCATATTGTAATGTCAAGTATAGTAATCATTTACACTGCAGGGAATTAACCCAAAATTCATTATACGACCGATGTATATTCAGCTCAGTGTACCAACTGGTAAAATGACCATTAATAGTGACTGCACGCGGTGCGGATTATGTGCATTAAACATGCACGAAAACCACTATAAATAATGAAGATTTATGAGTGTTTTTAATGTGGTTTTGGTGCAGGTTTTATGCAGATTTTCTGCATACAAATCTGTGCCATGTGCAGATTCACTAAGGGTAGCGGTCTACAATGCACAGGCTTCGGCTGTGTACAGTCCATGCTGTGATTGTGTCTGCGATCCGAAAAGATACGGCAAAACATAAGACATGTCTTATGGACCCAAAAGCTCACGGAAGCACTTCATAGTGTTTCCGTGGGCTTGCGATCTGTGCAGATTGTCGATGAGATCCTGCAGCAGAAAATCTGCAGCTATGCCCTATATGATCCTACTCGGCCAGCATTTAGAGCGGCTGAGTTACTATGACCTGTGGTTTTTTGTTTCCTTTTTTTTAAGCAGCTTTTGAGACAAAACCGGAAGGGAAAGTAAGAATTATTCCTTTACTATTTCCCATGTGTCTTGAATGCACTCCTGGCTTTAAAGGGAACCTGTCATCACCTTTATGCAGTCCATACTAACGGCAGCATAAAGTAGAGACATGCGAGTTGATTTCAGCGGTTTGTCATTTATAAGTTAAAAGTAAGTGGTTGCTGAGAACCAACATCACTGTCATTGCAAACTGGGCCTGGAAAAGAGTCCCGGCCACCTGAGAAGAGTCCTGGTTATTCTTGAATTCCTGCTCTCCTGCCCACCCGCTGATGACTGACAGACTGCTACCTAGTCTTCTCCCTGTCTCTCTAGGAGAGAACTGCCATCATCAGCAGATGGGTGAGAGTGTAGGAGATTATGAATAACCATGACTCTTCTCAGGTAGATTTGACTCTTTTCAAGGCCTGGGCTGCAATGATTATGATGCTGGTTCTCAGGAACCACTTACTTTTAGCTGATGAGTAACACACCACTGACATCAGCATTTCTGTCACTATTTTATACTGCCCTCAGTGGGATCCGCATAAAGTTGATGACAGGTTCCCTTCAAAATAAAAGCACTAAAACTAGGTATGTTTTTGCAAAAACTGTTTGTGAAACCACCATAAAACATCTCGCACTATGGAAAACTATGGGGCTCATTTATAAGAAATACGTCAATTTTTGCTGTATATAGATTGCAGATTCGGTGACCAAGGGGATTTGCGGACAAATCTGCGACTTTTCCACACTTACGCCTGGTCTAAAAAAGGTGTGTGGTATGGGGGGTGGCCAGCTGGCCTGACTCCTTTATCGTTTTCTACACCAGTTTTAGGTGTAGAAAATGATCTAAATCTACACCAGCAAAAGAGCTGGCGTAGATTTAAGCCGTTGCTGGATTCGCCTAAATTATATCGAGGCCGGCTCCTCTGCGCAACTTGGGTGCATTATACGCCAACGCAAGGGGTAATAAGACTGGTGTCTAAGAAACACTGGTCTTAATAAATGACCCCATATATGTGCTCGACTCTACATCTCCCCCTTTATCCTATTCTGCCCTGTATGAAATCTGACAGATTAATTTCAATTACAAGCTTCTAAGGTGTTACCATGTTGCCACCAGTATGAAGGTACGACTACACGGCGTGGTATTGTCAGGTTGTGCGATTTTCACTGATGACTTTTTCTAAATGTGTGTGAAAAACACATGCAATCCAGATGGGAAAAGCGCACAAACTGAATGCAGTCACAGATAAAACTTATTGAACTTGCATGCAAAACCATCAGTTTTTCCTTGAATAGATCCTGAATCAATCCGTATCGCTCGTGAGCTTTCACATTAAGCTTGCAGTGTGCCCAGTACAATTTGCTGATGGATACCTTCACCATGTTGCCTATAAAGGCATACCTGTGGTGGTGTTTCCAATAAAAAGTTTCATCATTTAAGTCATTGATTATTAAGGATAATTCAGATTATTAAGGTAATTCACCTTTCCATTTTATACTTTCATTGTGTTTTCAGCCAGATGTCTCCTAGTTGATATGTTCTGGGTATTTGAGGGTTGGCATTGATGTTTCACGTGAGGCACATGGGTTGTACTCTGTAGTGTTCATAATTGTTTGTATTATCCTAAAAATGGTTTTGTGAATGAGACAATTGCTGATTATGAAAGCAGAATTTGATGTAAAATGGGTAAACAATGCAATATTAAGGTTGTATTACACAGCGCGATGTGGCAGACGATTGAAGCGTTCCCTCCCGGCAATCGCCGGCTCACTAACAGAGGAGAGCGCTGCTATTACATGGAGCAATCTTCTCCTCCGCATGGAGAAGAGCAATCGCTATGCCATCGTCCCCATGCTGTATAGTGGTTCGTCATTAGGCACCACGATCTGCCGCCTGCAAAAAATAATTTAACATGTCAAAAGATTTGGATTGCCCGATGATCAATTTTGCTTGTTCAGTGGGCAATCGGTGGCAGTATTACACTGCCAGATAATCACTAACGAGCATTCACGTGAACGCTTGTTAGTGACTTTCTGCCGAAAAATCGGGCAGTGTAATACTTGCTTTAGTGTCGAAGGTTCATGGACACACGTTAAAATGCTAGAGAATGCTGTGCACAATGCTGTCCATCAATTTTTTAACTCCTAGATATTCTTTTCATACCTTTGCAGAAAGACCAGGCCTTGAAACCACCTGAACGAAAAGAGAAATGGGAAAGAAATCCCGCTAAGAAACCCAGAGAGTCAGGGAAATACATTTGTGCAGAGCCAAGTGAGAATGGGCACAACCATGATGCGGGTAGCTCAGAGAGGGAGATGGAGAGAAGAAAAGAGCGGGACAAGAAGAAATTCCCTCTGAAAGCGTTCAATCAGGTAAGGCTGTAAATTCCTTCCACTTACATGTCCTTTGGGAGTTACAGTTATAGACTACAATAATAACTTGGCTTACACTAATAGTTTTATTTTCAATGCAATCTGAGTCTCTTATTTACATCATACCCGCATATGTCGACATTGCTCCCTTTTTTTTTTCTGACTTCAGGCTCTATGTGCACTGTGTTTGAGTCCTAGGCTTGTCATATAGACTGTCTTCACCTGTGCACCATCCTGAACCCCATGAAATACTACGTAATGATTTGCTTTGACATACTAAACCATTGTAAGACAACCTGTTACTAATAAAGTGCATCTGTAAGTCTGGCACTACACGGTGATTTTGGCCACACCAAGTGTCATGCAACCGCCGATCGCCTTGTAGCACTTGAGCTTCACAACATAATGGTGGTAAATGGGATTATATATGCAAACTAAAAGTTGCTGCAATTGCAAGTTTAGAATTGAAAAAAATCCTACACTGCTGGATATTTCGTGATTCTGGGGTTGCGTTCACAGCAACTTGTGAGTCACATTGCAACCCCATTCACTTCCATTATTTTGTGAGACTGCAGTTCTACACAGCAGTCTTTGGTCGCATGACCCTTATTACGGCCAGAGTCGCTTTGTAGCTCAAGAATAAACCCACACGTGATTTCCATTAGTGATTGTTAGCCAAAAACAGGAATGGAGGCTACACAGAGATAAGGTACAAGGGAATCATCTGCTCCCCTTTTATGTTTTTTACCTGCTCCTGTTTTTGGCTGACAATCACTGATGGAAGTCACTGATCAAAACACTGAAGTGAATTAGGCCCAAATTGGAGAATCGGTGAAGTTCCCTAAGACCTCCTGCACAAGACTGTTTCCGTTTTGCAGTTAGCAAGTTGCAAATCCACAAAATACAGATGTAGTCTGTGCGCAAGACGAAGATTAGAACATGTTCTTTAATTTGCAGCCCAACCATACAGATGACCTCCGCATTCTGTCCTTTTCTTTTTTGAGATCCATTGAAATGAATGGGTGTGTGTGGGCGATCTGCAAAAAGGTCTAAAAATTGAATGAGGCCTAAGGCTGGAAACACACCTGTAGTCGTAGATAGTTTTCAATGCAGTTTTTTGCCATAAGTTGGTCCACCAAATAGAAAGTATAGGCCCATTCTTTTCTAAACACCTTTGGGGTAATTTATTAAGGCCGCGTTTTAGACTCCGGCCTTATTACCCCTGCAGTGGCGCTTGATGCGTCTACGTTATGTCAAGGCGCCGGCGTCCACATAACTGAAGCGCATCCACCGCTGGCCGTAATTTACGCCAACTCCCTTACTGGTGTAGATTTAGATCATTTTTGACACCTGAAAAAGGTGTAGAAAATGATAAATGAGACGCCCCTTTTTTTTAGAACTTGCATACGTGGTGTGGATGGGGAAGAAGTCACAGATTCGCCCCCAAAAATTCCCTTTGCGCCTAAATCTGAGTCAGATATTCCTAAATAACCCGTTTTGTGTCTTTTGTTTTGCCTTCTTAGTTTCTGACTCGGCACTGCAGCCTTTCTGGTACTTGTGAGTGACGCTAGCAGCCCATTCACATGTCTTTAGAAGCTAGTGCCATTAATTGCACTTGTATACAGCTTAGGCTCCATTCACACGACCGTATGTTGTCCGCAAAAAAACGGATCCGTGTCCGCAAAAAAACGGATTGCATTCCGTTTTTTTGCTGATCCATAGACTTCAATAGGGCCATGTCCTGATTTTCACTGACAAGTATAGGACATGTTTCATTTTTTTTGCTGAGCTGTGCAATGGAAGAAAAGTAAATGGGACAGCATCTAATCCGCAAAAAAACGGATCCGTTTTTTTGCGGACAACATACGGTCGTGTGAATGGAGCCTTATATGAGTGAAGGAATTCTGCTTACTACCATAGTGATTTTCATGTATTTGGGCCTTTTTTTTCATTTCAAAGCTTTATATCGTTGTCTGATCAGACATATGGCTTCTACATTATTGATGAAAGAAAATGGGTTTTCCATAGAAACTGTAACTGCTTTGTTTTGCCTTCCTCTGTACACGGAGTAATGTAAGCCAGTTGTCTGCATGCAAACAAATGTACGTGTATTTTACGCTGCTAATGAGTAGATCTCGCCAAATTGAAATGAACACATAGTGTCCCAGTGCTGTCAGGATGGTGAATTATTTGTGTCAGTCCTGTAATGCAGGGGGCTAGTAGGCTGTAGGGTCTTAAGGAAAGGAACAGCAGCCCGCTGTGAAGAGGGCACAGATGGCTGTCCCTTCTACTGCAACAATAATATGTGACTGCATCAAATTCACAGCTGCTCACCCAATTCACGTGGGGATCCCCAGCCCACAGCGTGGCGCAGGATTCAGGGCTTGATTGTACTAATCTCAGGCCAGACCATGTAATATAGCGGCATAGCCTCCATCACTAGGTACTTTAATTAACTCCACTGCTGACAACAGATGGATTACTCTACAGCAGTAAAAGGACGGATACGCTTCTCCTAAAACTATACGTGAAGTGAATGCATTACACTTTTTTACTAATTAAAACCTAACACATTATTTTTCCAAATCTGTTTGGAGTTTTTTTATTTTTTATTCTATTTTCCGTGGGTGATTATTTGGGCAGCCATCTTGTCGGAGCAATATGGACATGTTGTTTTGGGGGGGGGGGGGGGGTGGTCATTGATTTCCATGGGAGGTCATTGTGCAGGGAGGTGGCTTCTCCATCATGTATTGTGAATGCTGAATCTGATCTGCCTCCAGCTTTGTGTTATATTTCATCCTGCCTGTGATGATAATGAGATGACTTTTTAGTGTTAGAATGTTGTGAGGCTCAATGATCACTGTGAAAACTGCAAGATTATAGCTTTTTTTCCCCCATATAGTGACCTATAAAAAACATCCCTCAAAAAGGTTAAAAAACGTTAAAAAGATGTTTAACCTGCAAACCGGATTTAAACAGTGTGTCATTTTCTGACTATAGGTTTTTTATTAAATGGATCACCCACCTGCTCCGGATATACAGTGCAGAATTAAATTGACAATTGGAGATATGTATGAATAGGTACCGTATTTTCCGGCATATAAGATGACCCCCAACTTTTCCAGTTAAAATATAGGGTTTGGGCTATACTCGCTGTATAATACTACCCCAGCCTTTTATTAGCCCCCCAGCATCTTTTATTGGCCCCCCAGCATCTCATCGGGCCCCCCAGCATCTCATCGGCCCCCCCAGCATCTCATCGGCCCCCCCAGCCTCTCATCGGCCCCCAGCCTCTCATCGGCTCCCCAGCCTCTCATCGGCCCCCCAGCCTCTCATCAGCCCTCCGTACACAGGAGCAGGCAGTATGAAAACTTAGAGGCGGCGCAGGCATGTGTGGCAGGAAAGCCTGATCCGCCCCTCATCTGCCTGCTCCTGCTCTCCCACCAACGTCTCCCTGCAAATCTGCCGGCCGGTCCCTGTCAAAAAGCACCAGACAGGGCAGGCCGGTCTCTTACTGTATGCGCTGTGGCCGCCGGGCTCTTCCTCTTCCGGTAACTCGTGTCTGTGCGGCGCAATGCTTGTGCTACATAAGCAATGCGCCGCACAGACATGTCAGGTGCCTGGTGCCGGCAATGTATTAAACGTTAGTTCTCATTGGAGCGCAGCAGCAGCACAGGGGGAGGGAGGGATGCTTCCTTTTCCCCTGTGCTGCCATACACCCGGCGTATAAGACGACCCCCGACTTTTGAGAAGATTTTTAGGTGTTAAAAAGTCGTCTTATATGCCGGAAAATACGGTAGCTCTAATAAAATGTTATACTGCCAGGTAAAATGCTGATCAGGCACTGCAGGCCCGTTGAAGCATCACCGTTAAAAGTACAGATTTTGTTATTTGTGTCCCTCATCCATAAATTGTAACCTGAACATATTGAAACGTGACATGGAATACAGGGTTAGTATATTCTAGAAATCCTTGCTGGAGCGGCATTTCCAGTGCATGTAGTAGAAGTGAACATTCAGGTTTTAGGGCAGTATTTTTAATTATAATATTAAAGGGGTATTCCCATCTCTGACACTGATGGCATATTGCTAGAACAGGTGTGAGTCCCACCTCTGGGACCCACTTCTATCTCTAGAATGGGTCCCCTAGAATGAAGGAGAGCACACGACGCACACGTGGCCACCCTCCGTTTATCACTGTGGAATTTCCGAAATGGCACTATTGCGGCAGTCCCATAGCAGTAAATAGAGATGTGTCCCTGCATGAGCGGTGTGCTTCCCACTCACTGCTTTACGACTTCCGGAAATAGCTGAGTGCGCATGCCCAATTATTTTCAGGACTCTCATAGGAAGTGAACAGAAAGCACACTGATCATGTGTGGTGTGCTCCTATTCACTTCAGGTGCCCTGTTCTAGAGGTAGCAGCTGGTCCCATAGGTGGTACCTGTTCCTATCTGACATCGAGGGCTTGTCTTAGTAATATGTTATTTTTATCGTACCACTGCAGGACATAGGTTGTTCTAACTCACTAGCTCCTGTTCTTGGAGAGGCTCGCAGTTTAATATCCATATCTCAGACATGTAAATTTGGGTCAAGTTCACTGGAAGCTAATGAATTTATCAGTAGGTAAACTGGAGACAGAGCAGGGATGGCAATGATGCGTTACTCATGGAAAGCTGGAGAAGCTGATCCCTCCTGGAACCTGTGGGCAATTGGACCTCTGCAGTGAGGCAGCAATAAAACAACTGTGGCACTCGCTATAGGTCACTATACACAGGGCAGTCAGGAAGGAAGCTTTTCTTCCAGGCAATTGCTTACTTGTCAGTGGAGGAGACCGCTACTATTACATGCAGCGATCTCCTCCACAGTACGGGGAGGAGCGATTCCTAATGCCATCCCTTTTTGTGACCGCACAAATGATGTGATTCCCTGATGGACGAGTGTTTCTCTTGTTAATTGGCAGTACCTTTAGGGCTCATTAAGACCATCGCGCCGTGTTTTGCAGAATGGAACAGCGGCCTATTATAGAAATGCCTTTTCCGCAAAATGGACAAGAATACAAGAATAGGACATGTTCTATCTTTTTTGCAGGGCCACAGAACAGAGCCGCATGTTGTGCTGTCCGCATCTTTTGCGGCACCGTCAACATGAATGGGTCCACATCCATTCCGCAAAATTCTGAAAGCATTTACATTGGACTGTGGACTAATTGACTGCAGCATTTACAGTAGAGTTCTATATTCTGCTTACATGCAGCCACCACTAGAGGGAGCGCTGCTACAAACTACATATTGTGCATAGTACTCAGTTCTAACAAATCAGACATTCGCCTCCCATCTACCCTCCAGCTGTAGCTGCAGGCAGCCCAAAAGCCGGGTTTTTTTTTTTATCTGTCAATGCAGTCGTGCTCTAGGCTCCTGTCTAAAAATCGTGGAGTTCAATAATGATTTTTAATCACGCTGGCAACAATTCTAGTCACTGTTTGAAGCCCTGTGTTACACAAAAGGGTTCTTTTTCCACCTAGCATAGTGTATTTTTTGGGTGACAGAGACTGCTACCAAAGGGCACTTGCCATGCCTCATGTAATGCGCTTGTCGCTACGGCATGTTTGCAGGGTTGCAGTGTTTGAACATTTCCTGGCTAGGCATCTACTTTAGTGGCTTCATCTCGGTGCAATACTTCCTCTCTTGTGATGATAATGGATATCAGTTCCAGCTACACAATCAAGGAAGTGGGCAGTCAGACGGAGAGAGCCGGAAGGGGCACAGGAAAAATAGGTCCTGAAATGTGTGATTGTTACGTCAAATTATGAGGAAAGGGGTCAGTCTGCTGAAGTTCAGTGTTGTCTGCTCTGCCCATCTCATTTATAACCATGGATATACAGTGATTATTTGGGATTTTTTATATTTTTTTTGCTGCAAAATAGTTTTTTTTAGCTGCAACATTTTATTTTATTTTTTAAGAATTTGCACGTTTATTTTTATTTATTTTTTCAGTTTATCAGAAGTTGCCAGGAAAAGTAGCTCTAATTAATTTTTTATATTCATTGGTAATTTACTTTATTTTTCTATTTAGAGGCTTGGTTTATGGTTTGGATTTGGGAAGATAATTTAGCATTAAATATACAAGAATGGACATGGTTTTGACAATGACCCATCCCCCCCTCCCCCCTCATGGCCGGACCTGTAAAGGGAAGCTTTCTTACCTGCTTCCCAGCGATGGCTCCCTTCTCCTTCTCCCAATCTGTGATCCTCTGCTGGGCTCCCCGTAAACTGTCTCTAAACCTTCATGTGCCAAATCGCACCTCTTTTAGCCCCAGTTTACCCCAAAATCTAGGTCCACCCACATTAGTACGTGTAAGCAGTTGTTGGAGTTGTTTTTTTGTTTCACATCGCTTTTTTGGCATCCATTGCATTTTTTTTTTGCCAGGTATTTTCCTATACACTATTCTATAGTACTTCAAAAAACCTGAAACATAAACGCATGCTAACAATTGAATTGATATATTTAAAAAAAAACAAATTTAAAAATGTATTACAAGCCAAAAAAATTCAGTGGGTTTCAGGAATTTGTCACATCCTATTTGTGATGTATGTCTAGTATGTGTGCCTGGAAATCTCCCAATGTCCATGCTAAATATTCATTGCTTTAGTCAGAGGGAAGACAAAAGATTGTCATTTTGGCCTCTGGCTTAGTAATATAGCTTACTGTGTTGTAGGTGCTCACTGCACGGCACCCTGAGGCTAGGCCATCACAATCAAATTCCAGGATAAACCCTTAAATGTCTATGTCTTGGCATTGCTTGTTTCAGCTATGATGGTGCTGCTGAGGGAAGCGTGCCATGTGGAGCTGTGTTGTGGATGGTACTATTCACATAGCACTGTATTTAGACCTTCTGTGTGGGCTTCAATTATGAAAACTAGTGCCAATAAGAAGTGTCTGTTGTCAATATGAACCAAACGGATCACTGATTATAGTTTCTAACTTGCTGTGGACAAATCAAAGTTGGCATCTGAAATAACTTTTTCCTGCCAGGCCTCCACTGTGGCATATCACATGCGATGATCAAATAATCTCTGTTCTAAGGTAAAGCCTGCATTACACAACCAGATTATGCAGGTGATTGTCGGGAGGCAAGCGTTCCTTCCTGGAAATGGCCTGCTCGCTAGTGGAGGAGACCGCTGCTATTATGTGCAGTGATCTCCTCCACAGTATGGGGAGGAGCGATCGTTATGCCATCACTCTTCCCTTTACTGAATCATTGTTTGCCGGCAGCAGGTCGGGATTACGCAGCACAATCTGATGCCTGCAAATAATGATTTCTAAATCAGTTGAAAAATTGTGATTGCCTGATGAACGAGCTCATTCATCGGTAATCAAACACTTGTTAGCGATGATCTGGCAGCCTAATACACCCTTAAGTCTACATTGTGTACATTTTATGTCATTGTTCTCAAATCACAAAACTTCCAGCCCCCGTACTTACCGTAATCAGAGCGGATATAATGCATGGGAGTTTGCATGCATGATAAAAAGACCAATACCCATGTGTAATTGAACATCTTTGTAAAAATGGCCTCACACCCCACTCATCTGTCTACAAGGTCTGGTATCATGTAGCCAGTAGACATCTAGTTTAGTGTGTCTTGCAGGTCTGATACCTTTGTATGCCTGATGAAGGGACTGATGTTGACTCGAAAGCTCGCTATGTATCATCACTGCTTCTATTCTTGTTACATACCAGACCTGCAAGACTTATTTTGTTTTTCTTAATGAGAGCATTAAACTAGTTGAGCCTCATTCACACAGTGCAGATTTGATCAGTATTTTTCATCTTACGAGGCGTGAATCTGAGATACATAAGGTAACATATAAGGGAACATTTTAACAGTACTTCTCACTTTTGGATCCATTTTTGATTTTGTCTTACTAAACCATGAATAAGGCCTCCGCAAAAATTCTTCGACTGGTTACAGTGGCCGGGAACAGGTGCAGGGGGGACTCTCTCTGCCCAGAAACAAAGAGCGATCATTTCTCTGTGAAATGCTGTCTGGCAAGTGAGGTCACTGGAGAGCGCTTTGGCCTCAGGCGCAGCCCCTGGCAGCCGGCGGACATGCAGTAAAGACGTGCAGCCTGTTGTTGTTTATAGGAGCACGCTGGGAACATTCAGGATTCTCCCTTTCTTTTCATTTTACCCTTTCATCACCTTATCCCTGAGATTCCTACTTTGATTTATATCTAGAGGCAGACATATTGATCAGCGCACTTCCTGCCTTCTGTATACTGTGAAGTAATCCAGTGCTTTATCAAATTGGTGATACTACACCCAGTCATAAGGTACATTGACCTAATTTCTGACAAAGTGTACGGGGCACTCTTGGTCTGGTTGCATTAATAAATTCTGCATACAGTATAGTAAAATACTATATAAAGAAACTTCCTAGAAACCTTCTGGCACCTCAGAGTCTGAAGGTTGTCTGACACTTCTGGGCATCTGTAAAGGTGGGTTTAGATGCTCTGGTGTACAGCCGATTTATTCCCAACAGTCGGCTGCTCGTTCAGTAAAGGTGACGGCTGCATTTACATGCAGTAACCACCTTTACAGTATGTGGATGAGCGGTTGATCGCTCTCCCCTATAAATAATCATTATATCTGGGCAGCAGATGTCTGTTTAGACGGCATGGTGTGCTGCCAAGAAACAATGAGTTGTGAGCCTGCATGAACGACAGGATCACCCGACAAACGAGCGGTTTGCTCTCAGAAACGTTCCTGCCCGATTATAGGGCAGTGTAAATCCACCTTAAGATTTCCTGTTTAACCCGTAGAGGACCCGCGGCATACATGTACGGCGCTGGGGGGGTTGTCTCACTTCAGTAAGTTGCATTTCTCATGTAGAGAAAGTTGATACAAGCCGCTTACTAATGTATTGCTATTATCTGTATTGCTTCCCTTGCTGGCTGGATTCATTTTTCCATCACATTATACACTGCTTGTTTCCATGGTTACAGACCACCCTGCAATCCATCAGTGGTGGTCATGCTTACACGCTATACGAAAAGGCATCTGACTCTCTCCGGTGGCCGGGACCATAGACCAATAGATCCTGGTCAATTAAGGTGTATTGTAGGGGTAACCCAATGGGATCAATAAACAAATACACAAGTTCAGGTGACCCTATTGAAACCTAACATTTAATGAAAAATGATTAAAAATAGGCCCATGTCAAATCAATACAACAAAAATTGGTGCCTGGATATCTGCACCCTCAAAACATGCAATAGAAGCACAAATCAGTAGGTCCAAGAGAAGGGGATAGTATAAAATGTCAGAGAAAGGAGTCAAAGGGACACATACACCAGGTTTCTTACCCTAAGTGTCCCTAAACCTTTCTCCACTATATACCTTCCCATATGTCCCTAATAGTCCCTCCGACTTACGGCGATGACTGCCCAGCTTCGTCAAAGAGGTGAAGAAAGAAGAAAAACACTCACACCAACTACACAGGGTGTCCCAACGTGTTTCAAAGGCGCCTGCCAAATCATCAGGGGACCATATAGCGGTCGTGTCCGAGATAGCCCTAATGCAGGCTATAAACACAATCAGCAAATGTAAAGTAACATTATCAACGGTGATCAATCACGCAATAGTCGTTATACTCATCTGTCCATGTAGCGGTCAGCATGGCTCACATATTCGCCATCACATCCTGCATGTGGCAGCGGCAATGTGAGTGTCCGCGCGGGCTGCTTTTTACCCCCCACCACCACGTGACGGGTCACATGGTCGGTCATGTGACAAAACAAGTCTCATGACCAAAATTGTAATAGAAGGCAGCGTGTCTGGCTGAGGAAAACAAGGCCAGAGCCATGACGCATTGAATGGGCGGAACAGAGAGCGGAGGGGCGGGCAGGCTAATTGGGCTAAACATGCCTCCCCACGCAGCTCCGCCATTTGATATACTATATAGGCAAACTTGCACAAACCGATAGAAAGTTAAAGTATAACTGTCAAATTTTTTTTTTTTTTACTATTGGATTCTGGTGATTAATATTACCTTGTTGGCCCTGTTTTAATTTCTGATTGTTTAATAAATAACCCCTAAAAGCCACCTAAAAGTCCCCAGTATTGGCTATATTTACCTGAGATAAAATCAGGTTGCTATGCTCCTTCCGTCTACCAGACGGAGCACGCTGGCTGCCTGCACTGGGAACTGATAGTGAGTCAGCATTGTAAGGGAATGTATAAAAAGCCAGGTTCTTCCTGACAGGAGATAACAGTGCTGGGCTGTGTGTGTGAACTTCTCCACATGCCTGTGCTTGGCAGACACTCCCTTAGCAGTTCTGGAGAATATACAGCTCAGGGACGATATGGGGCTGCTCAGTGTATAAATGACAGCCTTATCTGATAAGAGGAGAGCTTGTAGAAGGACTACAGGCTTCAGCCAGACCTGGGAACTTTACTGCAAGACCCCCCTATACAGAGCTGGTCTTCACTAACTTCACTGCAGGTGTCCTATGGATTAGCCTCAGGGCTGAGGGCAGCCATCTTAACAGAATAGTGAAATTGCAGTTTTATGCAGACTGGTTGCTAAGGGCTGAATCTTATTAAATAAGGGGTAAGTAAGTCTAATAGTTATTGATTCAGGTATATTATCATATTAGTAACTACATATATGAAAACTGAAATTTGGGTCTAAATGTGACAGTTATCCTTTAACTATGTATAAGGCAAGTGGGGTTTAGAGAAAAATCCTAAGCGGCAGGTTCTAGGTCCATAACCTGGTAAGGAATATATATATACATATCGGCTCTCATTTTGGGGATGAAGTGACTAAGAGTTAAACAATATAAGATACATACGTCAAGGCCGGTTTATTGTGCATTGGGCACTGGTCTGTAAATGATAACATACTAGGACCAGTGTACAAAGGCACCATAGAAGAGATTAAATATGTAAGATATCAGTGTCCCGATGTAAAATTAAATTAAGACGCATCCCACTACACAAACCCTAAATACCTGACTAGCATGTGGATAGTGCAACCCCTGCAGGGTATACAAAGATGCTATTTGGACATAAATAATGCCGCACTGGAGAGGATGTAATAATAGGTCAATAATATGAAGAACTAAAGTGCACCTGGGAAAAAATACTCACATATTGAGGGGGCAATTGTATTAAATGGGACATGGTGGGTTAGATATAACAGCCGAATAGTAATTGTTGGTTCAGACTATTTGGGTGAACTGTTTTTAGTTGTAAAATCCACCAGGTTTCTCTGTAATACTCTCTTGTCCCAGTCACCCCCTCGTTTTAGTGGAGCCACTGCCTCAATACCCATGAACCTCAATTTTGAATAGTCACCACCATGTGTGATTTCAATATGTTTAGCCAAGGGAGTATCCCTGCTATGCCTCACGTCACCCAGGTGTTTACCGACCCGCCTCTGAAATTCATGGGTGGTCTTAACTATGTATTCAAGACCACATTCACAAATTGCCCTGTATATAACTCCTTTTGAACTGCAGTTTATGAAGCATCTGATAGTGTACTTTTTTACCTGTGATATTACTAGTAAAGAGGCATCCCTGGGTGATGTATGCGCAAGCCACACAGCCACTACAACAAAAGCACCCGGTTGTGCGTTTAAGCCACATATCCGTTCTTTCTGGTGCGTCGCTAAAATGGCTGTACACCAATCGGTCCTGTAAACTGGGGCCCCTCTGATAAATAATCTGAGGGGTCTCAGAAACAACCTCTTTAATATCAGGGTCGAGTTGGAGAATGCCCCAATGCTTCGTTAGCTCCCCTCTCGCCTCCTTTGCTGTTTCATCAAAAGTAGCTATTTGACATAGATTACTATCTGCTTCATTTACCTTAGGATTCAGCAATTCTGTACGATCACTATTGCAAGCTCTCTTGTATGTTCTTTTGAGCGTATAATCGGGATAACCCTTTTCTCTAAATCTCTACCGAAGATCGTCGGCTTGTACTTTAAAATCCCTAAAAGTGTAGCAATTCATTCTCATCCTAAGGTATTGCCCCACCGGGATACCTCTTTTTTGAGAGACCGGGTATGATGACTCGTCCAATTCAATAAAGAATTTGTGGATGTCAGTTTCCTGAAGGTTCTAGTTTTGATGTCACCCTGTGGGTCCCTAGCAATTTAAGTGTCCAAAAACGGGAGCACCTCTGTCTGAAAATCAGAAGTAAATCTCAGGCCGATTAATATTTAATATTCTCACAAATTCATCAAATTCATTCTCCCATCCTTTGCAGATCAAAAAGATATCATCTATAAATCTGGTCCATGTGACCACGTTAATAATATGTGCAGTGGGTACACCTCCAAAAACAATGGTCCTTTCCCACCAGCCCAGGAACAAATTAGCATACGATGGGGCACATGAACTCCCCATTGCAGTGCCCCATAGCTGGTGGTAAAAGGTGCCATTGAACAAAAAGTAGTTAGATGTTAATGTAAACTCCAAAAGTTGGAGTACCAATTGATTATGTCCGTAATATTGACATCCCCTCGTAATGAGGAAAGCTTCAACCCCCTTGAAACCCAGAATGTGTGGGATAGAGGAATATAGTGCCTCTACATCAATTGATGCGAGCAATGTATATTCCTCTAGTGAGAGACCATCCAGGCACCCCAAAATATCACCGGTGTCCCTGATGTATGAATGGACCCTAATACTGTACGGAGCGTTCGCTCTATACAGTATTGAAACAAAGTTTTATGCGAATCTACTTCGGATGTTTTATCCAAAGTCGATTCGCTCATACCTAATTATAATCAATAGGGATCCAATTGTGATCTGTTAAATCCGACATTACCAGGTCTGGTAAACCCTGACAGGCTGTTTTCTGCCAGAAACATTCACTGGAGATGTGAACGTGGCCTTACTTCCCTTTCACATCTGCGTTTTTGCTTTCCGTCCTAGAGTTCCGTCCTCGGGACTCTAGGACGGAAAGCTACTGATCAGGATTATCCCAATGCATTCTAAATGGAGAGAAATCCGTTCAGGATGCATCAGGATGTCTTCCGTTCAGTATGTGAATGTTTTTTGGACGTTGACAAAACTGCAGCATGCTGCGGATTTGTCTCCGTCAAAAAATCTGTAACGCCGGATCCGGAATTAATGCCTATTGAAAAGCATTAATCCGGATCCGGCTTTAAGCTGAACTTTGTTTCGGCGCATCGCCGGATCCGATGTTTAGCTTTTGTGAATGGTTACCATGGCAGCCAGGACGCTAAAGTCCCGGCTGCCATGGTAAAGTGTAGTGGGGAGGCTGGGGAGAAGTGTACTTACCGTCCGTGCGGCTTCCGAGTCCCGGGGTGCTCTACAATGACGTCAGAGCGCCATGAGCATGGATCACATGATCGCATGGATCACGTGATCCATGCGCGTGGGGTTCTCTGACATCATTGCGGAGCGCCCCGGGAGCCGCACGGACTGTAAGTATCTGCTCCCCTGACTCCCCACTACTTACTGTGGCATCCAGGACTTTAGTAGCGTCCTGGCTGCCATAGTAACACTGAAAGCATTTTGAAGACTGATCAGTCTTCAAATGCTTTCAGTTGTCTTGCGCTATGATGAATCTGGCGGGCATTTCCGGCGACGGAAGTGCACGCCGGATCCACACAATGCAAGTGTGAAAGAGGCTTTATTCAGCTGATAGATTGAGGTGTCAGGAGTTGGAACTCCATCAATCTGCTACTGACATCCTAGCCTAAGGATATAGAACTGGAAAATCTGAAAAGGCAATGTGATTATGCAGGAACCTGACCCTGGCAATCAAGAAGGGAGGGGCTGGCAGTGGGAGCAGGAGGAGGAAGTGTGCACAGAGGGCCTAAGGTCCATCCTCTAGGCTCTTAACTGCTCGTTTGCATATGGGTTTAAGGTACTTTTTTTCAGATCACTAAGTGAATGCTATCTTTACTTCAGCTGAGCCAACACCACAAGGCATTGTGCCTGGTGTATTATTCCCTGGTGAGCGACTCCCTTTAACCCCTTCAAAACCATTTTTCACCTTAAGGACCAGACCAAATTTTAGAAATCGGATGTGTCACTTTATGTGGTAATAACTTTGGAACACTTTTACTTATCTAAGCCATTCCAAGATATTTTTGTTGTGACACATTGTACTTCATGGTAGTGGTAAATTTGGGTCAATATATATGCCCTTTATTTATTTAAAAGAAATCCTAAACTTAGACAATTTGGAAAAATTCACAATTTTTAAAATTTGAATTTTTATGCTTTTAAGGTAGATAGTGACACCTCACAAAATAATTATTACTTTACATTTCCCATTTAAATATTATTTTTATAAAATTTTGTCAGTTAATACAAACATATGTAGGTCATGAAAATTCGCATTTCTTTTGCTGCGAATAATATACATGGATATCATACACAGTTGTTTTCATTGTGATTTATCTTTAGATATGCGTGTAATTCCCATATGTCTACTTTCTGTTGGCATCATTTTGTAAAAGTAATTTAATTTTTAAGGCCTTTAGAAGGCTTAGAAGTTTAGAAGCAATTATTAAAATGTTTAAGAAAATCTTCAAAACCCACTCAAGGACCAGCTGAGTTATGGAGTCACTTTGTGGTGTTTTTCAGCATTCCCACCCACTGAGCACAGTGTACGATATATTCGTGCATGTGTACACTTACTGTGGAGTAAGCTGTGATTTATTTAATTGGCAGGCCCAGGTAAGGAGCCTCGTGCCGGGCCTCTGTGAAATGCAGTGTTATGGAAACATAAAACTGTGAATTGACATACCTCTTGGGAAATCTTGGCAGCCTCGCCGGTTCTGAGGCCTGCTCTAGGTCCTATTGAGTCCAGCAGGGCTGTTGAACTGACACATGAGGACATCCAGCAATGAGTGAAACACTGAGGAACGTACTGCCCCACAATCTGCTGGGAAAGTCTTACACCATTATTCCAGAGCAGTGCCTCCTTCTGACTTCACATAGCCAGCTCCACTGTCTGCCAGAAGCAACTGAGATCTGTTGATGTAAGGATTCTGGTCTATGTAATTAGATCCTTGGAAACATTTCTTATCCTGTTTTACTGATAATACTATGTGCTTTACAAGGTGTGGAATAGTTGAATTTGACATTTGTTTGCCTGTGTTCCTGTGGTGTTGAAATCTTTGTAATTGTGTTGAAAGCAGTTTTTTTATATGACATTGTTAGTGCAATTATTAAATCAGCAGGCAGTTTTTTTTTTGTATGGAGTAATACTGCATGCGTCACGTTTATATTGCTGACAAACACTGTAGCATTGTTGATTGTTGAGATACAGTTCAATTTCACAGGGGTTTTAAAAAGTTGGCCCGCACATAGCGTTCATCACCTGTCCTCGAGATAGGTGATAAATGTGTGATCACTGGGGACCTCGCCAATCATGAAACAGGGCCTCCATTCTCTCTCTATGGGACTGACGGGGATAACAGAGTATATATCGCTCATTTCCACAGTTACAACCACCCTGCAATCCATCAGTGGTGGCCGTGCTTGCACACTATAAGAATAAGCGATGTCCTCTCTGGCCGGTATTGTAGGGGTGCACATAGGCTGCTACTTTTTTCCATATTGTTCAAGCACTGCCACCGCTGCTGGATTGCTGGTTGGTCATAACCCCTGGAAACGAGCAGTGTATAATGTGATGGAAAAATGAATCAAACCAGCAAAGGAGGCAATATGGACAAGTGTGACATCTGACAGCGTTTGTAGACTGATCCGGGTGCGGATCCGTCTACAAATGCATTGCAAAAACTGATCAGTCTCTCAGCTTGTCATGCGGATGGACGGATCCGTCCTGCAGTCTTTTTCACAGTTTTCCTGGTCTGCGCATGCACAGACCGGAAGGACAGATCCGTCCTTCAGTTGTTTCACAATGCCGGATCCGGCACTAATACAAGTTAATGGGAATTAATGCCGGATCCGGCATTCCGGCGACTGATCAGGCATTTGGACGGACATAGTACCACAGCATGCTACGATATTATGTCCGGCCAAAACGCCTGACAGTGACTGAACTGAAGGCGTACTGATGCAAACTGAACGGATTTCTATCCATTCAGATTGCATGGGGATATTCCTGATCAGTTCTTTTCTGGCATGGAGCCCTTTTGAGGGAACTCTATCCGGAAAAGAATAACAAGTGTAAAAGTACCCTAAGTGGGCTTTTAAAAATAATGTTTATATTTTTTACTATTTTTGCATATAGCAATACAGGCATATACACTGACCAGATTGCTGTGCAACCTAAGGGTCCATTCACACGTCCGTGTGTGTTTTGCGGATCCGCAAAACACGGACATCGGCGATGTGCGTTCTGCAATTTGCGGACCGCACATCGCCGGCACTCTCATAGAAAATGCCTTTTCTTGTCCGCAATTGTGGACAAGAATAGGACATGTTCTATTTTTTTCGGGAACGCGATTGCGGACCTGTAAGTGCGGATCCACAATTGCGGACCCGGCCAGGACATCGTCTGTCCCCATTGAAATTAATGGGTCCGCGATTCTGTTCCGCAAATGTGGAACACAATTGCGGACGTGTGAATGGACCTTTAAGATGTGTATAATAGGCAACTACCAGTTGATGTAGTACAGTATTCTTTCACTTGTCCTGCCTCCAAGATTGTTTATAAGAGTTTTATGCAAAACTGCTATTAGATGACATCACATTTCAGACATCTCTGTTTTCTTCCTCTGACTTTGTCATGTTCTCTTTTGGTTGGATTCACATACAAAAAAAAAAAAGTTAAAATGTAGCAAAAACTATATAAATTTGGTATTGATGTAATCGCACTGGCTCACTGAATAAAGGTAACCTCTGTAACTTTTACCAAACAATGAATGCCATAGATACAAAGTCTGTAAATCAATGGTGAAATTGTTT
The DNA here is from genome assembly GCA_033119425.1 of Bufotes viridis. Lineage (NCBI taxonomy): Eukaryota > Metazoa > Chordata > Amphibia > Anura > Bufonidae > Bufotes > Bufotes viridis. The sequence continues at coordinate 343,043 of JAKVIS010000014.1, forward strand.
TCTTTTTTTCAATCCCACTCCATTTAGATTTTTTTTTTTACAGCTTCCTAATACTTTGTATGGAATGTTAAATGGTGCCATTAAAAAGTATAACTTGTCCCACATACAAGTCTTAATACGGCTCATTGAAAGGAAAAGTTAAAAATTTATGCCCACTGGAAGGAAAGAGTAAAAACAGTCTATAATCAGGTATTGAAAAAATCTACATACACAGCTTTTTTTTTTTCAACAAAATGATGGTTATGGCATTATTTTCACCCTTAATGGGCTTTTTGGTAGAACTGATAGGGGTTCTTAGGAATAACTTAAAATGGCCACCAGCGACCTATCCTAGAATGTCCGTAAATCAATGGTGAAATTGTTTTCTTTCTTTCAATCCCACTCCATTTAGATTCTTTTACAGCTTTCCAATGCTTTGTATGGAATGTTAAATGGCGCCATTAGAAAGTATAACTTGTCCCGCATATAACAAGTCTTCATACGGCCCCCTGGAAGAAAAAAGTAAAAACAAAGTTTATAATCCAATATTGAATAATCTACATTAATATGCATTTGCCCGATCAGACCGCTGGTCCTTAAGTCACGTTCACCAGCGCCGTACTTGTATGGCGGGGGTCCTCTAAGGGTTAAAAATGCAAATAAATAAGTCTAATAATGGTACAAAGCAGCATCAAAACCTGTAATATGGTGTGAAAGCACAATGGAGGGCATTTTTAAAGTAAACACTTTATAACACTGACAAAATAGTGCGTGTGAAGGAATTTTAACTGCGGTGAGAGCAAAATCCCATGTCTGCCAATATAGTGCCCATCGGTGGGAGCAACAGAATAGGGCTTTCTCATACGAAAGAATAGGGCAAACTTGTGATGGTGCTTGAAATCAGTGATATGCTACTTTTATGGCATGAAAACCGCACAGTGCACATTTCTTCGCCAGCCTTGCCAATTTCTAGAATAAGGGGCAGGCTTGTAGTCCTGCCACATTTCTCATCTTCTGCACCAGTTTTCTGGCATAGAAGAACATTGAATTGTACACCATTTCCTGATATCAGGTATTAGTAAAGGCGCATAGACTGTAAGATGCTGTGTCTAACTTATAATGAGACGTCTGCCGCTGGGCTATAATAAATCTTCTACTTTGTCATAAAATGCAACCTATTTATGAAGCAAATGTGTCTAAAAGAATAGTCCACTTAACTTATTTTGCCTGTTTTGATTTTCTAGCTCAGAAAAGGGGCGAGGTATCATATGTACCAATGTGCACCAGAGATTTTGGTGGAAAGGAGTACACTGAATAGATTGCACCATACGTCTGTAGCTTACACTGCCTACATTTTACCCAGGATTAGTAAATCTGCCCCTATGTGTGAAAATTATTGTTGTGGAAAGACTGATTGCAAATGTTATCACCTCTTAGGCCTCATGCACACGAATGTTGTTTGTCTATTGAGCGTCAGACCTTCCGTTCTGCAAAATGCGGAACGCACACTGCTGGTTTCCCTTTTTTTTTTTTCGGACAACAAAACACTGTACAGTCATGGGTATTAGACCTTAGGGTGCTGCCACACGGCTGTCCTTAAAAAAAAAAAAAAAGGCATATAGTTTTGCAACAGGATGCCTTTATGCTCCGTTTCCTTCAAACATAGAAAAAAAGGCAAATCACACTCAGCAAAATTAAATTACAAAGTTGCGTTACTTTAAAGCTATTTAAGTTTCCTGTGTGTTTCCCCTTTCTAGAAAAAATGCAGCATAAACGCAGATGTTGTTGCAAAAACGGTGTATTTTTTATGCGTTTTTTTGCCGCGACGTGTGGCAGCACCCTGACGAGCTGGATGTCTGTTGATCACCATGGGATAATCTAACCTTACTTCTATTTGTAAGCGAACAGCACCACCTGTGCCTTGCCGAGCCTTGTGCTGGTTTACAGCATCAGATTGCTGTGTCGTTAGTGCCCTCTAGTGGACAAAACTGTAAACCTCTAGTGCAACTTTGGACTCCAGAAGTCACATGCTGGAGTTTAATAATTGCCACAGATGTTCTCTTTACCTCACCACTTTCTGTTCTTCTCAGAAACCGTGCACACATGTTACCAGGTCACACACATGAAAAGTCTCTTTTCTTTCTGATTAGCTTGACTTGCACTGTAAGACCAGGGGGGGAACTTAAGGGCTGGAACATGATCTTTGCAGTATGCAAGCTGATCTTCTTGCGTTTAACCACAGCAAAAACATATCAAGTGCCTGGAAGCTAGTGAAACCTCATTGTGTAGAATTGGCTCCTGTTCACGCCCGTCAGCCATCTCAAGCACATTCCCGAGTCATTTCACTGTCTGCAGAACCTGATACCGGAGGCTAATCCAATAGACAGGAACTTCTGACCTTGGTGTAAACCCCATTCGATATGCAAAGATCAGTCTAAACGTTCACATTGCTTACTGGGTGCAGCTGTTGACAGCGGTAATATTTTACACATACAACCTATTGTCCTTTTTGACTGTATTTCATGCGTTGCTTTGCGCTTGATTTGTTTTTACATTTATAAAACCCACGTGGGGACAGATCTAAGCAATCCTTAATAAATCTGTAGTCTTGTGATGTCCTGAATGATGGCTTCAATCTCCATCTGTTCTGTGAAGCAAAGACATTCAGTGAAAGTAGTCACCACACAGATCTGTTGCTGCCGGCGGCAGTTGTGTCACTACTCAGCGGCGGTCAGGAATTTATGTCAGTTCAGCCCAGTTAACAATCCTTGACAGTCTGTGAACGGTAAGGAAATGGTAATAAATAAAGACAAGGGAACGCATTCACCCACTGGACACAGATTTCAGCTGAAGAAAGACACAGATCTTCAGAAACTGCATCTGGCACTAGCTGGTGGAGCAATACATTTACTTAGTCAGAAATAGAATTTCTTGTCTTCTGTCTTGGTTTTTTCAAAGTAAAAAACAGGAAAAAAATGACGTTTTATGACTAGAAACTGAAAGTATAGCTCTCGGGCATCACAATATACTTGAGACTTCTTAAGCTGGCCATACATATTATACTTTTGTTGGCTGAACCCTCCAAGAATTTCAGGTTTGGCCGACTCATTAATGTGTGGGTGGAGCTCCTGTCTCTCCCCCGACATCATCTATTTTCACCCAATCCTTTTAAGAAATGTCTGTCTGGCATTGGCTTTTTCCGCTTCCCCCATAGAATACACAGACAATTTCAGGCAAGCCGAATGTATATGGGGAAGCCGTGAGGGAGTAGGGGGAGAGAGCTGTCGGGTGAGCGATTGTTAGGCTGAGAGCTATTGAATGTGTATGGGCGGCAGCTTTACAGCCAATTATACAAGCCCTAAAGCTAATTTGCCTTTTTAGTGGATAACAACTAAGGCCCCTTTCACATCTGCGTTTTTGCTTTCCGTCCTAGAGTTCCGTCCTCTGGGTTCTAGGATGGAAAGATACTGATCAGGATAATCCTAATGCATTCTGAATGGAGAGAAATCCGTTCAGGATGCATCAGGATGTCTTCCGTTCAATATGCGAACGTTTTTTGGACGACAAAACCGCAGCATGCTGCGGATTTGTCTCCGTCCAAAAATCTGGAAGACACGCCGTAACGCCGGATCCGGAATTAATGCCCATTGAAGTGCATTAATCAGGATCCTGAATTAAGCGAAACGTCGTTTCGGCGCATCGCTGGATCCGACGTTTATCTCTGCGCATGCGCAGCAGCAGTTCCGATCGGTTACCATGGCAGCCAGGAGGCTACTGAAGTCCTGGCTGCCATGGTAAGTACTCCTCAGCAGTGTACTTACCTGCGCTGCGGCCTCCAGGCGCTCCTTCATGACGGGCAAGGTCATGAAGGTCATAATTGATCTATGCGCCGCAGGGACCTGTGACGTCATGAAGGAGCACCCGGCGGCCGCAGCTCATGTAAATACGCTGCTGCGGAGTACCATGGCAGCCAGGACTTCAGTAGCATCCTGGCTGCCATGGTAACCTGAAAGCATTTAGAAGACTGATCAGGATCCTGATCAGTCTTCAAATGCTTTCAGGCGACTTGCGTTCGGACGGATCCGGCGGGACGGAAATGCCCACCGGATCCTGAATGAGGCCTTAGGCTATATTCAAATGTCAGTGTTTTGGTCAGTGACTTCCATCAGTGATTGTGAGATAAAACCAGTAGTGGAGGCTACACAGAGGTAAAGTACAGTGTATAGGGCCCCTTGCAGACAAGCGTGTCTGATTCAGTACGGATGCGTTGCGGTCGGGTTCAGGGATACCCGTACGAGTTTGCACGCAATTTTTCCTTCTTTAATACAGAATGCTAAGTAAAAGGTCCACTGATGGTTAAAAAATTTTTTAAAAAATTACCTCATCCACTTGATTGCGCAGCCGCTATTGTCTTCTTTCTTCTTCTTGCAGGACCTGCAAAAGGACCTGCGCTGACGTCATTGCGCTCACCACGTGGTGAGCGCCGTGACGTCAGCGCAGGTCCTGCTGAATGAAGATAGAAGAACCTTCTGTGTGCCATCACCCTAAGGGAAAGATCTGCACTTGTTTATCGTTTGGACTCATAATCACTAATGGAAGTCAGTAACCGAACACTGTTTGAATTAAGTCCTTACATAGATCTGTGGAAAACAACCTAAAAAGTTGGAGGTGTGGGTTAATTTGCTACCTAATTTTTATATTTTTGCAGCAGATTTGACTGATTTTTGACAAGACTAGCCATCAGAGTTGTAGATTTTATTTAAGGAGTTGTCTACTTCTAGGAATGACTTTACTAGGGTGCTGCCACACGTTTACATTTTTTTATGCAGGTTTTGAAGCCACAATGTGTGGATCATAAAGTATTACACACAGATACTTCTTCTCTATTTTTGAATCCACTCTAGGTTTTGGCTTTACTGTTCAAAAGAGTCACCGTACTTTCACACTTTTAAATTTTATTACATAGAGAGTGGTATAAATAGCAAATTTCTAAATCACTTAATATAAAAAGTAGGCTTGCATCCACCTGGAAAAAAAAATCTGTAAAGTCATGGCCACTAGGAGTCTCTCTTCCACTTAATTTGCAGTCCACTGCTTGTTGTCAGGCAAGATCCATCCCTAGTAAGAGAGACACAGAAGACGGCTTGAAGTAAATAGGGATGTGTCAAGCTAGCTGAGATCCTAAACCTGAAAAAGAATTGCGTGCACACTGCTTCTGAAGATCTCTGGAGATCTCTGGAGCCCTTTGCCTTTCTGTAAGCCTGATTTCTCCCTTCTTATCTGTTCTGCGCTGACAGTGGGAAGTAAAGGAAAGGCTGTAACTGCAGTACAGTGCTCGAAGTTCCTTGCTTCTAAGAGAAATGAATTTAGCTGTGCAGCTGAAGAGGGGAATAATTCGGGAAGTCTAAAAATACATATTCCTTCACAGTTATGATTGTCCAAAGAAGCACAGCCATTATGCAAACTTTTTATTTTAAAACTGGGGTATGCTATAAGGGTAGAGCCACAGTGTCCGTTTTTTTTATGCAGTGTTGGAAGCCAAAACCACAAGTGAATGCAAAAAAGAAGAGAATTAATATCCGTATTTCATACTTTCTCTCTTTTGATGATCCACTCCTGATTTTGGCTTCCATAACTGCATAAAAAAATCTGACCATTCCCACATAGGATATTCCCACACGGGAAGTTGTTTACAAACTGTCTCTTTTCACCGGTCTTTGTTTCCCCTCTGTGCTGTCATGGCTTTCTCCTAATTTATTATGAGACGTGCAATGTTTCAGCCCCGGGCACACCCTCGCCACACCCAAATGTGGAACACGGCGCAAAAAATGTCTGTGTCGCACAGGCGTTAAAAAACAAATAAAAAATTCAAAAGCGGGATGTTTGAAACTTCTTTGCATGCCTAAAACAGTCATAGTGCACATTGTAAATGACCCCCATAGTTTTTGAGATCTGGATAAAACCGTATATGTTATTTTGCCACTTTTTTTTATGATGCCTTAATTAACCACACGATTTTTACTGGTGAAACACTGTGTATCTGCTGATTTTTACTGTGTCTACTCCTGTAAATACAATCCCATAAAGAGGACCTCTCACCATATAGCAGATATGTATACATACACTAATGACTGTGATATAATTATTCTTTTTATTATTTTATTAGGTACATTTAGAAAATGATTTATTTTTTGCTGTTGAGGTGCATTCAAAACCTCAACTGTGTTATCTGCAGTTTTACAATGCGGTATGTGTGTAAACTGGTGGCCAACTTTACACATTGCAGAACTGTTTTTGACTTCACCTCTCCAGCTACATGTGAATATACCCAAAGGGAACCTGTCAGCCTTCTAATGCCAGCCTCTCTGAGAGCAGACATGCTGATTTCTGTGGTGTGTGATTAGTTGCTCACATACTATCTATACTACAGTTATTGCTGGTAGGAAGGCCCGCAGTGAGTACATGCCACAAGGCGCCTGCTGTCTTTACACAAACACAGTCCATTATTGCTCCATTCCTAGATAGGAATGAACAAAGTTCTGTGCTCCTGACATTCTGTAATCAGACCCTTAGCTGGGAAAGATTAAAAGGGGTTGGGCTCCTGATTTGGTCTGGTTAATGTTACACACACACAGATAAGATAACAGATACAAATGTCCCTGAATTCTGCCTTCTTATCGTGGGAGTCTCATTTATACTTAATTGTTGTTCGATTTAATAACCCGGCGTATTCGGAGATAAGTCTGCCCTCCATGTGGAATTATCACCTCACAGGTTACCAGCTTCATTTGCGTTTACACCTTCTCTGCAAACACTCACTGTATGACAGGTAGGTGACTGATATTGGGATTTACCGATTTGGAGGTGTCAGTGGGTGCTGCACGGGTCTCTGCCGGAATGTGATTTCTTTACAGCATATATAAAGACATAATAGTTGTCAGGTTACTGAGATAGACGCGAGCATGGATAAAGTTTCCAAATGCATGTCTTGCCGTTACTCTTTGATGTCTTTATAAGAGGTTATTTTCACTGTAGAATGATGGAAAAGTTTACTGCATTGACAGACTGTAAAAGTGAAAGATTACCAGCAAAATCACTTTTCAGATAATGTCCCTGATATTGCAGGTTAATGAGCTGTAACCCATTGCTCTACTGCTCGTGGAAAGTTCAGGCACTAAGGGTGGTCCTATACTTGACGTTGCAATATCTAGTTGGTTATAATCCTTCTTCTTCTTTTCCCCTGCTTAAACCTCTGATAAAGTAACTTTGAATTGTGTTATTATTACCCATAAGTCATGTTTACTGAGGATTGCTTGGCATAAACTTCATCATCGGTCCAAAAAGAATTACAGCTGATTATTACCCTCTGTTCTATGATTGGATTTGTGCTGGCTGGACCAAAGAATGGAGTCTAAGGCCACCTGCGAACATTGCGGAATTTGTATGGAAAAACTGCAGCGTAGTACAGTACCAGCAAAGTGTGAGACTACACGAATCTCATGTACACTTTGCAGATTTTTTTCTTTCTGTGCGGAAATTGCCATGCACTGTGGATTTCCATTATGTTTCCGGTTTTAGCTGCGTATTTCACCCCTCTTTTTAATGGAAAGGTGAAATCTGCCACAAAACCACATCAAATCTGCACTAAAAAATCGCAATTACACATTGCACATATGCTGTAGAAACGCACACAAATCCACAAGTGGCCTACGGTGCCTTTACCTTTTGTCAGAAAAATCCAAATGCGTTTTTTGGTTTATTCAAACTTATTTACCATTGGTATACAAAATCCACAAATGCATTCCACCACATGTGAAGGCACCGTTAGGGATTCCTGATTTTTACCTTTAACCCCAGCAAGGAGGTTTGGCTACAAGGTAATATCTAGTTTGTTTTTTAATAAATGATCTCAATTTAGTGGCGCCAACCAAGATATAGTTACATAGTGGTCATAGTCTGGAATGTAACCAAAAGAGGGAGTGCCAGTGGACTGCCAGTCATGCACCAGAAGATGTAGCTGGGGACTTTACCCGATGACAAGGCAGAGGCTGAAACCGGAACCACTTGCTAGTTGCAGGTAGGAGTCAGAGGATCTGAGAGTTCTCCTAGTGTGTCTCGTTTAAGGGTCCATTCATACGTCCGTGTGTGTTTTGCGAATCCGCAAAACACGGACAACGGCGATGTGCATTCCGCAATTTGCGGACTGCACATCGCCGGCACTACATAGAAAATGCCTTTTATTGTCCGCAATTGTGGACAAGAATAGGACATGTTCTATTTTTTTCGGGAACGCGATGCGGACCTGGAAGTGCGGATCCTCAATTGCGGACCTGGGCAGGATATCGACTGTCACCATTGAAATTAATGGGTCTGCAATTCTGTTCCACAGACATGAGGTATAAGGGAAAGATCTGCCCCTGTTCTGTGTTTAGAGCCGCATCCAGTTTTCTCTCACAATTAGGCTCCATTCACACGTCCGCAATGTCGTCCGCATGTATTCCGCAATTCTGCGGAATACATGCGGACCCATTGACTGTGAATGGGGCACTGAACGATGCGGAGAGCACACACTGTGCTCTCCGCATCAGTTTTTGCGGAGCGCGCCGCCGATTTTAGCTCCGCAAAAAAGTAGAGCATGTCCTATTCTTGCCCGCAATTGTGGACAAGAATAGACATTATTATGGGGCTGCCGGCCGGGTGTGTTTATGGATCCGCAATTTGCGGATCCATAAACACTACGGACGTGTGAATAAGGCCTTAGGCACACACTGTTCTCTCCGCATCCGCATTTGCGGAGCTTGCCGCCGATCTTCCAGACGGCGGCTCGGCAAAAATATGGAGCATGTCCTATTCTTGCCCGCAATTGCGGACAAGTATAGGCATCTCTATAGGGCTGGTGGCAAGGTGTTTTGCGGATCCGCAAAAAACTACTGACGTGTGAATAAGGCCTTAGGCCTTATTCACACGTCCGTTGTGTTTATGGATCCGCAAATTGCAGATCCATAAACACACCCAGCCGGCAGCCCCATAGAAATGTCTATTCTTGTCCGCAATTGCGGACAAGAATAGGACATGCTCTACTTTTTTGCGGAGCTGCAGCCGTAAGATCGGCGGCGCGCTCCGCAAAAACTGATGCGGAGAGCACAGTGTGTGCTCTCCGCATCGTTCCGTGCCCCATTCACAGTCAATGGGTCCGCATGTATTCCGCAGAATTGCGGAATACATGCGGACGACATTGCGGACGTGTGAATAGGGCCTTACTGATGGAAATCACTGACCACTGATAAATGTTCCTGCAAAGGCTCGTTCCCGACAATCTGCCCGTGTAAAGGTTCAGCTGATCACCCGATGAACAAACGAAAGGCTCGTTCATCGGGTGATCCTGTTATTCGTGCAGGCACATAAATTATCGTTTCTGGGCAGCAGATCGTGCCGTCTAAGCAGAGATCTGCTGCCCAGAAACAATGCAGCAGTATGAGGGCGAGCGAAAACAAAAGTGATCCCTCGTTCTCCTACTGTGAAGGGGATCGCTGCTTGTAAATACAGCGGTCTCCTCCATTGAGCGAGCAGCCGATTGCCGGGAAGAAGCGCTTCGGCCCCTGGAGGCCCGAGTCACGGATCATTGATCCCACAGGTCTATACACTAATGTGCACTATAGACCCTACTCATTGACCTAGGATTTCTGTGAGAAGCACCGTCTTCAATCTGCCTCATGATGGAGAGGAAATTTTAAAACACTTTTCTTTCTTCCCTTGCTTCAGAGTATAAAGAATTATATAGTATTTCTTAATTATAACATAATTTTCACATTGGAATTACTGACCTTAATAAGTGCATATTCACGGGTCCCTGTCCGCTTGACATCAGTGATAAAATGGCCAGCGTTTCATCTGTGAAGATGGCCGTTGAATATATGCATATGTACCATGTGTACCGTTAGCTTGAAAAGGGGATTTCCAGAGCAACTCCTACCAATGGTCAGTGGAAAGCACTGACAAAATGTGGATGCCATCCATGATCTGTCAGTGCTTATCAAGGACCCATAGGGGGGAGAGTTATCAAAACTGATGGAAAGGAAAACTAGATTAGTTGTCCATAGCAACCAATCAGATTCCACCTTTCATTTTACAGAGCTCCTTTGAAAAATGAAAAGTTCATGCTGATTGGTTGCTGTGGGCACCCAAGCCAGTTTTGCTTTAACAGTTTTGATAAATCTCCCCCATAGACTTCAATGGGCATGTTTGATCTGCAACCTGGGCCAAAGTAGTGCATGCTAACATTGTTTTTCAACCGAGCCGCAGCCAGTGGAAAAACAAGGATGTGTGAATAAACACATTAAAGTCGAAGGTTACGTGTGCTGTCTGTGGAAAACGAGTCCATCATTCACTAATGTGTATATAAGACTTAAGTCAGCATTTTACTGGGTTTGAAAGAAAAAATCCTAAATATTCAGTCTTGTAAGATCTGAGTTTTGCTTGCAGCTAATGAAATATTCTCCACGGCCACTGCAGTTGCCTATAAATACAGTAAGGACCTTTTAGCCTAGCAGTAAAAATAAGCATTGGATGATCTCTGTTGGCCACACAGTGCTCTGTTCCAAGATGGAATTGAATTTTGTGCAGTAAAAAGCATTTGAGTAAAGAATAACAGACCTATCAGCAGTGCACACTGCCAGGCCACAGCAAAGTCAGGCATTATTACTTTCTTATCATACAAGGATGTGTTTACAAGTTCACGCGGTTACAAGAGCATTGCATTAGAGCTCAGCGAGATAACGCGTTTCATACAAAGGCTGCACAGTATCCCATGCTAATCTGTGCTCTGAGTGGCTGGAGAGAGGCAGCCTCTTGTATGAAGGGCTAGAGAAGGACATTGAAGGTGAGCTCTCAGTCCTTAGCAATATCCCCAGAGCTCTTTCCTGGGAATGCAGATCTCCAAAGGGCCCAGATCTTTAAAGGGCCCTTTACATGGGTCGAGAATCTTAAAGATAATCACTAATGAGCATTCATAGGAACGCTCGTTAGAAATTATCCGACAGTGTAAATGTACCGCCAATTACCCGATGAACAAGCGAAACGCTTGTTCATCGGGTAATCCGATAGTTTGTGCGGACACAAAAATCGTCGTTTTCCAGCAGCAGATTGTGCTGTGTAATCACGATCTGCTGTCTGCAAACAAGTCATTATGGGGAAGAGCAATCCCTGCTCCCCATACTGTGGAGGAGATCTCTGAATGTAAATGCAGCGCTCTCCTCCGCCAGCAAGCAGCAAATTGTCAGGAAGGAACGCTTCCACCCCAACAATCTTATGCTGTGTCGTCACATGTAAAGGGACCTTAAGTCAGTGATAAAAGTTAGATATTGGCTTCTTTAGGCTTCGGTCAGATCCTCCACCGCCATGCTTGGAGAGTGCGCCCGACACCACCAGGAGCTGGCCCCTCCTGTGACTACTGTGAAGAGGGTACATATCAGGGCATGATTGCTGTGAGGGGGCACATGTGAGCATTACAGCTGTGAAGAGGGCATATATCTGGGCATAACTACTGCGAGGGGGCACATATTAGGGCATAACTACTGTGAGGAAGGCACATATCAGGGCATAACTACTGTGAAGAGGGCACATATCTGGCATAACTACTGTGAGGGGGCACGAGTGAGCATTACTACTGTGAAGAGGGCACATATCTGGCAGAACTACTGTGAAGAGGGCACATATCTGGGCATAACTGCTGTGAAGAGGGCACATATCTGGCAGAACTACTGTGAAGAGGGCACATATCTGGGCATAAATACTTGAGGGGGCACATATCTGGGCATAACTACTGTGAAGAGGGCACATATCAGGGCATGACAACTGTGAAGAGGGTACATATCAGGGCATAACTACTATGAGGGGGAACGTGTGAGCATTACATCTGTGAAGAGGGCATATATCTGGGCATTATTGCTGTGAGGGGGCACATGTGAGCATTACAGCTGTGAAGAGGGCACATATCTGGACATTATTACTGTGAAGGGGAACTCACCCTCTCATCTCCCGCCGGCTTCTCCTACTGCAGGGTGCTCTATCGCTCCAGCGCCCGCCCAATCTTACCAATAGCAAAGCTCCTTGCTGTCTGGAGCTTTGCTATTGGTTATCGCAGGCACAGGCAGCGTTGCTTTGCAACCTGTGCCGTGCACAGCACGCCCTGCGCTGATAAGGTCCCGTTACTGCTCGGGCTGCATGATACGGCTTTGCGGGCCGCAGGTTGGGCATCACTGGTATAAGATAAAGAGCTGACCCTGTTCTCTGTTTGGAGCCGCACCTGGTTTCGGCTCACAGTCACTGATGGAAATCGCTGACCAAAACACTGACATGTCAATGAGGCTTTATGTTGTGCCATTCCTCATTTAATACTAGTTATGAATGAATTGCTAGTAATTTGCAGTGAAGGTCCAGATGGGTGATACCAGTATGGGGTGTGTCCCAGCACAATCTGACACTATCCAATCAGTGCTGTCGGTGTCTAGCAATTCAAAGGTCCAACTAAGGCCTCTTTCACACTTGCGTTGTTAGGATCCGGCGTGCACTTCTGTCGCCGGAAATGCCCGCCGGATCCGTAACAACGCAAGTGACCTGAAAGCATTTGAAGAATGATCAGTCTTCAAAATGCTTTCAGTGTTACTATGGCAGCCAGGACGCCATTAAAGTCCTGGTTGCCATAGTAGTAGTGGGGAGCGGGGGAGCAGTATACTTACCATCCGTGCAGCTCCCGGGCGCTCCTGAATGACGTCAGAGCGCCCCATGCGCATAGATCACGTGATCCATGTGATCCATGCGCATGGGGTGCCCTGACGTCACTCTGGGGCGCCCCGGGAGCCGCACGGATGGTAAGTATACTGCTCCCTCACTCCCCACTACACTTTACCATGGCAGCCGGGACTTTAGCGTCCTGAACTGAAGACATCCTGATGGATCCTGAACGGATTTCTTTCCATTCAGAATGCATTAGGATAATCCTGATCAGTATCTTTCCGTCCTAGAGCCCCGACGACAGAACTCTATGCCGGAAAACAAAAACGCAAGTGTGAAAGAGCCCTAAGAATACAATTATTTACTAAAACAGAAATGTCAGGGGAGGTGAGGAATCCTCTTTAAAGAGAACCTGTTACCACAAAACACAGTGTGTAGGAGGAGCTGAGCAGATTCATATATGGTTTTCTGAGGAAAGAATTAGTAAAACTTGTAATTTACACATTTAACCCCCTGCTCTTTTGAGCCTAATAGCAGAGTGGGCCATCTTATCAGTGACTGACAGCTGCAGGATGTTGGTAGCATCCATTGGAGCTAAATGTGGCAAAATCCTCTTTATTTATACATCCCACTTACACATGCAGTGTGAATATTTTTTGGTATACAGGACCACAGTCCTAAAAATATTTCTTAGAGCTAAATAGAAAGGGATGCAAATGAGCTCTTAAGCCACCAGATGTAAGGCAGCTATCCTCTAAGTCAATGTTCGACCCTTTAAATAGGCTGTGACTCGGATATTAAATAAGCCAGCACCTCATCTGCAGGCAGCTGTATAATAGACATGGACAGTGTATTCCTAGTTTGTGTACCTCGTTGAGCCTTTAGGTCCACATGCTATCTTGTTTGAGAGTTTACATAATTGGTACTGTATGATAACTGCACATTCTTAACTTGTTTTGCTGTAGGATGTGACATTTTTACAGTTTATTAATAGCACCTAACACTAGCAGAAAATGAAAAAAATCACACCTGGAACACCTGCGATGAGCTGAGATTGACGAAATATAAACTGCTGCTGGTGCTTGGTCGATGAAAACACAACCAAGGTATATGTTGAAGCAGGGTCATATTAAGGCTACTTTCACACTCGCGTTTGGTGCGGATCCGTCATGGATCTGCACAAACGCATCCGTTCAGAACGGATCCGTTTGTGTTATCTTTAACATAGCCAAAACGGATCCGTCTTGAACACCATTGAAAGTCAATGGAGGACGGATCCGTTTTCTTTTGTGCCATATTGTCAGTGAAAACAGATCCGTTCGGCTCAGTTTCGTCAGACGGAAACCAAAGTGCAGCGTTTTATTGTCCGCCTCCAAAGCGGAATGGGGGCGGAACGGAGCCAAACTGATGCATTCTGAGCAGATCCTTATCCACTCAGAATGCATTAAGGGCAAAACTGATCCATTTTGGACTGCTTGTGAGATCCCTGAACGGATCTCACAAATGGAAACCAAAACGCCAGTGTGAAAGTAGCCTAAGGCCCCATGCACACGACCGTTGTTTGTTTCCGCGTCCGTTCCGTTTTTTTTCACGGATAGGATGCTTCCCCATTCATTTCAATGGGTCCGTCAAAAAATGCGGATGGTCATCCGTTTTTGTTCCGCATCCGTGATCCGTGTTTTCATTCCGTCAAAAAAATAGTGCATGTCCTATTTTTTTCACGTTTGCGGACAAGGATAGGCATTTTTACAATGGATCTGCCATAAAAATCGGATCCGTCAAAAAAAACGGTCCGTCATCCGTTTTTTTTGACGGACGCAAAATTTCAAGGAGGAGCGGACGCGGAGGCAGGCAACGGTCGTGTGCATGTAGCCTAACACTGATGGCATCTCACTTTGCTGCAATACAATCTCCCCCCATGGCATGAAAATAGTCATACAGATGCTGAATATCCTCCTGTGGTATGTCATTCCAAGCTCTTTCAAATTGGACCCATAGTTCAGCCAAGGTGGTTGTTGGCTGCTGTGCATGGGAGATCCATCACCCCATTCAGTCCCAAATATTTTTGTGGGGGCGGGGAGATCTAGCAATGGAGCTGGCCAGGTACCTGCTGGATACCCTGAAGAGTATGTTGTGTAGCGTGGGCACTGTATGGGTGGGGCATTATTTTTTTGGGACACCACATCTCCTGAGGAACAAAAAAAGGCAGGAGGACCTGTTCAACGATATCCTGAACATAACAAAGGTTGGTCATTGTTTCCTCCATGAACACCAGACTGGAACAGCCATGGTAGCTAATGTAGCCCTACACCATGACACCTGGTGTTGGTCCTGTGTGTCTCTGCACTATGCATGACAGCAGCAGGCGTTCTCCAGCCTTCATGTGGACTCTGTTGTGGCCTTCGCATTTTGCAAATTGCAGATCCGCAAACAATGGATACTGGCAGTGTGCGTTCCACATTTTGTGGAACAGATCGTCCAGCCCTCAATAGAGCAGTCCTATCCTAATAGAGCATGTTCTTTATTTTGCGGATTTCACGCATACAGACAGCACACGGGAATGCTGTCTGCATT
This sequence comes from Bufotes viridis, assembly GCA_033119425.1. Classification (NCBI taxonomy): domain Eukaryota; kingdom Metazoa; phylum Chordata; class Amphibia; order Anura; family Bufonidae; genus Bufotes; species Bufotes viridis. The sequence continues at coordinate 358,328 of JAKVIS010000014.1, forward strand.
TTTGTGGCCCTGTTGAAGTGAATGAGTCCGCGTTTGACCCGCCAAAAATGCGGATTGGATGCGGACAAAAAATAAATTCAAGTGCAATGTGACCCTTAGCAGAAGGGCTGGAGAGTGCCCACTGCCTTCATGCATAGTGCAGAAACACACAGGTGTCATGGTGTGGACCACCATTAGCTACCAGTCTGGTATTCGTGGAGAGAACAATGCCTTTGGTATGTCCAAGATACTGATATGAACCAGGGACTGGATGGCGTGTAAAATGCACAGCAGCCAACAACCACCTTGGCTGAACTCCAGATCCAAGTTGAAAGAGCTTGGAAAGACATACCACAGGAGGATATTGAGCATCTGTATGACTATTACCATGCCAAAATGGCAGTCTGTATCACAGCAAGGGGCGATGCCACTCAGTATTAAAGGGCTTGTTTGGGATTTTACTATGGATGACCCAGCACCTCCGCTGATCAGCTGTATGAAGAAACGCAGTGCGCATGTGCAATCTCCCGTCTCTCTTTCTGCCTTCTTATACAGCTTATTGGCGGGGCTGCTGGGTGTCCGACCCCCACCAATCTGATATTGATGACCTATCCTGAGGATAGGTCATCAATAGTGAAAGCCCAGACAACCCCTTTACTGTGACCCTGGCTCAACTTAGACCCTGCTGCAGAACCCAAAATAGAGTGCACCACCTTGGTTGTGTGATCATTGGCGAGGCACCACTAGCAGTTTATACTTTGTCAATCGCATTAAGTTTTCCCGCTGTTTTTTGTTTTTGTTTTTTCTCCCATTTTCTCCTAGCGTACTATAAGCAAGCAGTCATTGGAATAGCATTGTTGTTGCAGACCTTTGACCAGTTGAGCTATCTGCAGCTACGTGTAGTGACTAACATGTAGGATGTTAGGCTGACTGGTGACAAAAGTTTATTGCCCTCTTTAAACCTTTATTGCTGTGACATTGTTTTTCCCTTATGAGTTACCCGTGATGTTTATCTTTCACTGAACACCTTCAGCAAGCAGAGTGTCACACATGAAGAGATTTGTACCAGCACTGAATGAGACCTGGGAGGACTGTATTAGCAGATTTACTTCTCCGATGCCTTTTACCCCTCTCATCAGAATGGCCATATCATACCCTTTATGCTAATACATAAATGTAACCACTGAAAGAATAGGTGCATCTTTTGTGATATGTGACACAATATCATTGGATTGCATCCTACAGGGTTGCAGCAGTCGGCAGAAGTCCAACCTTGGTCGGTTTCTGCGCGACACACATTCATTAGGTGGAACTGCCAGCAATCTTAATGTCGTGTGACCATAGGCTGGTGAGTAGTCCTAGCCTATATGTGTACCAGTGGCCATACACATTAGATAGAAGTGGTTTGCCAAAGCTATTAGCTATTTCCTGTAGTCTTAGGGCTCGTGCACACGACCGTGTGCTGGCCGGGCCTGTGCTGCGGACCACAAATTGCGTCCGCAATGCACAGGCACCGACAGCGGGGCATCTCCATGCGTATCGCGGACCCATTCACTTAAATGGGGTCCGCGATCTGCATCCGACAGTCCGCACCACGTGCACTCTTTTTTGCGGTGCAGAGGTACGGCCAGAAACATCTCGGAAGCACTTTGTTGTGCTTCCGTGGGGTTCCTTCTGTGCTTCCGCACCGCATCTCCGGGTTTGCGGACCCATTCAAGTAAATGGGTCCGCATCCGTGATACGGGGTGCACACGGTCGTTGCCTCGTGTATTGCGGGGCAGCGGCCGTGTGCATGAGCCCTTATAAAGAGTAAATGGAGTGGCAATGCGCATGCTCAGCTTTCTGCTTCATTTATATGGGGTCACAGGAGCCACATTCTCATGATCATGGGAGTTGAACCCACACCGATCAGATATTGTTTGCTTATACATGCAGTAACCGTGTGCGGTCCCTAACTGCAGTATGACAGACTGCATCACGATTGTGCCGTGTTGTCGTACCCATAGTGAAAAAACCAAGTGCAAATAATTTTTTTTCATGGTTCTTCCATTTGCATAGTTAGAACCGCAGTCAAACTGCTATGTCTGAATATACCGTAATACCCCTCCAGTTTACCCAATTTCAGTTAAGGTGACTTTATATTGTGACAGCATTCCAGTGCAGTGGCTGACTTTTGACTTTTTTTTAAAGGGGCATTCTGGTTGTAATTATTAGATCGGTGGGGGATTTGCCTTGTAGACCCCATTGATCAAATGGTTATCCCCTATCCTGTGTTCCAAACGATAGAGAACATGGATACAATGCATTTGGTCACAGGTGAGTAACTTAAGGAGTGTTAGGTTGGCGGGGGAGGGTCCTGAAGCCATTCTCATGGGCTCGGAGGTGTTGCTGAGCTGGAATTGGTGATACTGCTCTGTCAGGCAGGCTTATCAGCTTGCTGTTTCAGTGATTGTTTGGTTTAGATAAGCCCTGGAGAGCGATAATAATGTGATAACGTTCTCCAGATAACCGCTCTTTTGAAACTGCCAACAGCTGATAGGGACAGCATTCCCTATGGAGTCACTCAAGTGGCCCTCAAACCCTGTCTTATTTCCAGTTGTTATAAAAAGCTATTTTAATAGAAGTCATGCATGATATCCGTGTCAGTGACCCCAGTTCTAGCCTCATAGGTTAAGAACATCATTTCCCATTAGCTTGAAAAAGAGTGGCTGTTCTTAAGATAAGGGTCCAGAGAAAACAAAATGTTGTGCATAGGCAAGTCCCAATCCATCTGATCTCTGTGCGACTTGCTGGTGTAGTCTCCTCAGCTGCAGGCGCTGGTGGCAGATTAAGGGTTAAGACCCCCTATGGTGACGCACTGCCTGTGACAGGAACGCAGCTGGTGAATGCTAATCAGCGGCAGATGTGCAGCAGGATCCATCCTATCGCTGGCAGCATTTACACCGAGATAAATAGGTCTTAATCATCTATAAATAACAGTGTGTCATGTCTAAGGATCACTAACCTTCTGTGTCTCTCCCTGGAGACCCAGGGCAGGACTTAATTACTGTAGCCTAATGCAAAGGAATCGCGTCTCACAGCCAGATGATGGGAATGTCCCTATGTGATTAACCCTTGCCTCGCTGAGGGGTGCCCAACGTGTGTGTGTCTGGATGCCTGTACTATGTGAGAAGCAGCTATAGGTAGGTGCTTGAGCACCTCAGCCTGTCTTCCACCCGGTTCCTCCTTTCTGCATGCTGTTGGTGGTCACAAGTGAAATGTAGGATGCATATTTATGTGCTGTTTATTTGTGGTGGCGCATTGGTGCCACACTGTGGGGAAAGTGTATAACAATTCAGTAGGTGATGGCTTTATACATGAGGGCCACACAGACAATACATATTGCACCTTTTCCCAAAGGTTTATGTTGAGAGCAGTAGTTTTGAAAGGAAATGATGCCAAGTAGTGTACACAGTGGAGGGAAGGATTTCACATGGCTGTGTTTGTGTGTAGATTGTGTAAGAGAAGTGATTAAACATATTCAGCATACAGAAATGTGTGATCACGTGCAAGATTTCCTTGCACATTCAAGACCTTCCTAATCCAGCTGCCAGCATTGTCTTATTCTTTGGTACTGAACCAACATTTCTCACAGAGAGCAGAACTCCGATCATATGGCAAGAGCCCAACAGCAATATGTGAGCTTTGTCTGGAAGTCGGAGTCAGGAACAAGACATAAGGGTTTCCCTTGAGGGAGGTCAGGAATGTAACTTGTGTCTGGAGTGACATCAGACTTGCAATCCTTCTGTCTGCCTCTAAAGCCGGGCTCAGCATCAAGGAGATGTGATGTCCACGACTTTTATATAGAGGAAGAGCCTGCAGACATCACAGGAATCTCAGATTCACATATGTATGTTATTAGTTAGACATTTTGTCTTCTAAGCCGCGTGGACGCATTCACTTTTAGTTTTAAGATAAAAGCATAGGTCGGTATGTACGAATTCCTCAGTTAATTTGAAGAGAAAAAGTTCCTTTTTTAGGGTAGGGGGTCTCAACCACTGAAAATGTAAATTTAGGAGCAAAACTTTAAGGGTTGGGACTCGGTATGCGTGAGCAGATTGTATTCTTTAAGCTAAGTGCTTATTCACACGACCCATACAAGTCAGCTGTTCACACACGCACATTTTATTTAAAGGATCCATGTGCCCATTCCAAGATTCCTGCCACATGTCTTGTTCCGGTCCGCATTTATGGATCAGAATAGCCCGGAGCGAGCGGAAGAAGCAATGCACATGGAAGTTCTTCAGTTTTCACAGACGAAAAATCAGACACCATAAAGTTTCATTCACACATCAGTGTTTTGGTCAGTGATTTCCATCAGTGATTGTGAGCCAAACCCAGCAGTGGAGCCTCCACAGACATAAGGGAAAGATCTGCTCCTGTTCTGCATTTAGAGCCACACCTGGTTTTGGATGAAAATCACTGCTAGAAATCCCTGACCGAACACGGGCGTGTGAATAAGCATAATGTGAATGAGCTGTAACCGTGCACCACTATAGCTGTACATTGCCGTACATTTCTTTGTGCACTATAATGGCCAACTGAATGATACCATTTTGTGATGTTACAATGAGTTATGCTGGATGAGAAACCCAGCTCTGCTACAACTGACTAGATGGCTTGGTCTTCCCTTTGGCAGCAGTGAACAGGTATACATAAATCTGCGAGGCTCACTTAACCGTGGTGTAAATAGTTCCATATGCATCACTGCGGCTGCATACTACAGCCTGACAAATGTTTCTCTATGGCTTGTAAAATCATTTGTCTTCTCTTTTACTCCCCGATGTTTCCAGCACCTGGGACAACATCCACTTAATTGAAAAAAGATGCTATCACAAATGGCCGCATGGAGATCCAGACTGTAACTAATGGGCGTCCTGAATCTCAATAACTAAATATCTGTGTTTATAGCAAGACGCCATGCAATTGCTTCCATTAGCCCTTGGCTGGCATGTCATCCTATTTATCACTTCTGTTTGTTATCTGTTGTTTATAAAGCCCTGACAAGGGCACAGGGCACCCTGTGGCTGGACGGCATCCTACCGCGTTTCAACGTTTTTCATTGACTTTAAAGAGTTGTAGGTTTAGAAACCAAGCTTTTAGTGATTTCTTTCCAGTTTCAACATAATACATTTTATTAGAAGTAAAGAAGCAACTTCAGTATTTCCTACATTACCCACCATGATTAAACAAGGCATTCAGGTTACTACATGGTTAAAGGAAATGTGTCATCAGGAAGCAACCTATTGTTTAAAGGGGTTCTGCACTTTGTTTAAACTGAAGATCTATCCTCTGGACCCCGGGACACCCGGGACCCCCGCCGATCAGCTGTTTGAGAAGGCCACGGCGCTCCAGGATCGCCACGGCCTTCTTACTGTTTACCGCCGCCCAGTGACATCACAACTTGTATCAACTGGCCTGGGCGCGGCTAAGTTCCATTGAAGTGAACAGAGCTTAGCCACGCTCAGGCCAGTTGATACAAGTCGTGACGTCACTAGGCTGGCAGTAAACAGTGAGAAGGCTGGGGGTCCCAGGTGTCGGACCCCCGCCGATCAGATGCTGATGATCTATCCAGATGATAGATCATCAGTTTAAACAAAGAGCAGAGCCCCTTTAAATCACATTTTTATGTTTTAACATATTTTTAAAGATTTTTTTGATATTTTTAATTATCGATGTCAATATCTATATTTAAACAAAAATCAAATTCCCGCAGTCTTTGCACTGGCCACTAAGCCTAATAGACCCCACTTCTTGGTCTGTACAGATAATTTTACTGGCGTTATATAGCATTCTAAACATGCCGCTAATAATGAGGAGATATCGCCCTTATGTTCAGATAAGTCGGGATCCACCATTCACAATCGGTGCTTGTCAAAGCTTATCTATTCTTTCCTTGTACAATGACCTTTGCGCATCAGATGCAGACAAAAAATACTACAGAATCCGCAGCTGATTTGCATCGGCTGTTTGCAGTCCGTTCTGCGGATGCGGACCCATTGACTTGAATGGGTCCAAGATCCGCAAGATATGGCCAAAGATGGAACATGTCTTATCTTTTGCGGTGCAAAGGCATGGCCCTAAAAGCACACGAAAGCGCTTTGTAGTGTATACATGGGTTTCCGACCGTGCCTCTTTAAGTCAATTAATTTTTGGTCCGCAATAAGGGCGCGGATCCCTTACATTCCTTGGCACTGTTACTGTTTTGCGGTTTGCAAAACACAGATACAAGTCGTGTGCCATCCACATTTTGCTGAACAAGATGTCAGGGCCATAATAGAACTGTCCTATCCTTGTCCATAATACGGACACGAATGGGACACTTTATATATTTTTGCGGGTGTAACGGAATGGACAATAATTTTTTGCACCACCATTTAGGTACGTGGGTCTGCATCCGACCTGCACAAAATGCAGATGAGATGCAGACAAAAACAACAATATAGTATAAGGGCTCATACATAAAATCTGGATAATAAATGTGTGTAACCCAAATGGTTTTTTCTAGCCTAGGAGCAAACAACCCCAATGGTTGTAAACTGGGCACAATTAAAAAACAAAAAAACATCTCACCTGTCTGCAGTCCTGCCAATCTCACACCGCTTCCAGTCCCCGCCAAACCAAAAGTGACTTGGTCCCGTAACCGCTGACTGCCGCTAACTGGGCCGGACACCACCTTTAATTAGGAAGCTGAAGTCTGCTGAATGAATACTATTTTCTGGATATTCTGGAGCTACATATTTTTGTTGCTGCAGGCCCGTCTGCTGCCTTTTTTTTCTAATAATCTATGTTACATCGCATTCCCAAACTACAATTAAAATGTTGACACCTGGCTCGGCTGGGCTGATTAGGCTTTGATTCTCTGTAATTATACGTTATCGCTCACATCCAGTGGCAATATTACCTTCTGTACTGTACGATAACACTTATTAATTCAATAAAAGAAATCAATTCACAGGCAATTTTCGATGTAACACCTTGGAAACAGTGCATTAACCAATCTCAGTATGCATCAGAAGGCCTTTCTTGTCATTTAATCAGGACGGGCTGATTACAAAGCTGAGCCGTGTCGGAAGCTAATTAAGAATAGCAGAATTCAGGCTGTTGTGCTGGGTTTCTGAAGACCATGCATTTCATGTGCCTGCTCAGGGTGCTGCCACGCATTCAGGTTCTTTGAAGCGAAAACCAGCAATGGATTCGAAAAAGAGAACTAGTATTTGTTATGTCTTCCTTTTAGGATTCTGTCATGAGTTTGGCTTCAAAAAAGGCATTAAAAAACCTGAACGTGTGGTAGCACCTTCAGGGGGAGAACGCTGTTTTTAAAGGGTCTCTTAAAACAATAGCCAAGTGCCCAAATACAGGTCTCACTTTTCCTTCTCTTAATAGGCATGCAGTCATCTCAAGTGAGCACTGCCTGCTCCGAAAGTTTTGTGATGGCCCTGCATAGTGGATCGCAGTTTAAGGGTACCTGCACATGGCGCAGATTTGTGTGCAGAAAATTAACACGAAATCTGCACCAAAAAGGCACATAAATCCCCACTATTTATCATGGTTTTGGTGTGTGTTTATGTTGTTTTTTATGCGTTTTTGTGGTGTGGATTTTCTGTTTAACAACCCCTATGAAATCTGTTGGGAAAACCACTCTACATAAGAAGTGGAATCGCACAAACAATTGACATACTGCAGATTTTAAAATGGAAGAAAAAAAAGCAAGTTGTGACAAGTTGTTGCTTTTCATCATAAATTAGGCGCATCTGTGACAGTCCTTGCTCCTGGCTTAAAAACTATGTTGGCCCTAATGTTTATGCCTGTTTCCAGGGGTATATGTTAGTAAATTTGCCAGGGAACTGGCCCCAACACGCTTCCGTCACACCCAACTGACGGACACGGCGTGAAACCTGCCACGTGACTAATTATTGTCGCACGGCCTGTTAAAAAAGGGGACTTGTGACTATTTCACACCTAATATAGTCTCAGGTCCCTTAGTAAATGTGCCCCAATCACTTTGCTGGTACTACAATTCGCTGTGGTTTTTCTGCACTAAAATCCATGCTGCAAAAACGTGCACAATCCACACCATGTGCAGACACCCTAAAAATACAATCCGTCTTAAGATGAAGGAATATCTGTACTCTGGGTGCTGTGGGGGCAATAGGTTCACTCTCCCTCCAAGAGGTTAGACACATTACATTTAGCAGGGGCAGTGTTGGGGACAATTATTTCCTGGTGCAAGTACTATCCTCATCATCAGTGGATACACAATGGATGTGAAATACCGCATGTATGTTTCCTTTCTAGTTAGCTTGGGAATGATGAAGTATTGTTCTAAACATCAAAGTAAAATGGCTCTTTGAAATTATTGCAATTTCCGTAAGCCACAAAGCATTTTTCCTATATGTTTTAATGCTTTACACCTTCTTTTATTGTCAGCTTGAGCTAAGACTACATAAAGTACTACTGAAGCTTTTAAAACACAGATGGCGTCCAATAATCCCAAGTGTAAGAACAGACTTCTCTTTTCCAACTCGGATTGTGTTATTTTTTCTTCCATCTTCTGGTTCATGGCAGGCTTTGACAGATCAGAAGAAATTTTCACAGCTTGATGCCGCTGGATTTCAGTCTTGCATGAAAGAGAAACATCTGGAGCAAAATCAGTGAATTTCACCAAAGGGCTCCAGTAAAGTGTTCTTGCATCTGTTGTAGCGACACTTGTCCCACTGCATATTCAGATAGTTATGACTTGCCTGCTTTAAGACATTACTGCTGGATCCAGAATCTCATCATTTCTTCATTCTCTCATTATTAAATGTTCTGGCAAAGATGGAGCAATGGGCTGAAAGTAGGACACACGACTTTTATAAGCCATTATTATATAGCACATGTAAAACTTGGACATCACACTTTTGGGTACTTGATTGTTAATTGTGTACAATTGTTTAGGTATCTACCCATTAAGTCAATGACCAACCCATGACTGAGTCTTGAATCATGACTTAGAATACCGGCCAAACCAGCGACACCCTACTGCAGGCAACATTGTTTCAGAGTTGTTGCTCCTCTGTGCAGAGTAGGGTTCTGAGATTGTTTTCTTCTGTCTGTTGGAGAGCTGATTTGCATCTTTTACCCAGAAAGCAATGCCTTAAGGGTGCTGCCAAACCTTACGGTTGCACTGCTGTTTGGATGCGGCAAAAGAAAGCAGCACGCGGTTTTTGTTTTTTTAATGCTATTTTCGCCGCATCCAAAATGCAGCACAGCTACGACATGTGGCAGCACCCTGAGAATCTTGACTCCTGCTGGATCTCTAAAAGTTCTTACGGACCTCTTTCACAAGTCCTTAAATTGCAGACTCATGCTGTCCGTGTTCTCCACAAACAGCACATGTATCCATCAGGGTGTTTATTCACTCCTCCGTGTTTTCCACTATCGGTGAAAAACAATGGAGACATGCACTACTTTGGTGCATGATGCAGAGCAAAGAAGCCCATTTACGTCTGTAGGCCTGCGAAATCCACGGGCAGAACATGCTTTCCCCTGTGAATTTGTTCTGCAGTTGGCTGCTGATCTTTTTGTCACTGGTGGGTTAATAGTTTGTATTTTATATTCATTCTGCGCTGCTGTAATAGAAGACAACTCTTCATACACTGACATCCAGGGTGCTAGGCCTGTGTTGTAGACGGCAACCAGTCTGATGAGACTACTCAGAGCTACTCAGAGGAGGGATATAACAGCCTGAACCAATGATGAGGCAGGAGGTGTGACTAAGAGTGTTTCATACCCTCTGTAAGCAGTGTATCTGAGCTGTAGTCACAGATCACAGCTATGTAGTAACAGAGCCCAGCTAAACTGTAGCCAAACAACTGACTTGCATATCATTTTCAGCTTCAAAGGGGTTCGGCAGTATTTTTTTTTTTTAAGATTAGGCAGGGAGCAGGCTGTATTGAAAAAACTGACCTCTGTGGTAATGTCCTTCCTGAAAACATTACCACTGAGACTGGTGATTGCAGTCCCAACAAAAACCAAGCCCTCACACTGCTCCGTAGACTATATAAAGTTTGTATTGTTGTAATTGTTCTGAAAACAGTGGGTTTAGCCAACAGTGATATAATGTATATTGGGGGTTGGGGTCTGAAGGCACACCATCATGACTTGCTTCTCTCTATTTTAATTTGTGCAGAATTTTATAAAAACTCTTGTCTTTATTATTGCTACATTTTATTGAGGTTTTCAGCTTTGTTTCAAATTATCAGGAAATATCTAATATTCAAGCGTTTGAACAATTCATCTCTATGTAAAAGTGCATTCTCCTTTCCATGCTTTCCAATATATTTGTAATTAAATTCTCCATTTGTATGTATTAGGCAGTAAATTGCCACAAAAGGGAGCTGATGGCTATTGAAGGTAATTTAGTGAGGAAGTAATGGAAGCAAAGTATTCCGCGTGCTTCTACCAGATATTCGCGTAGAGAGGTTGTGTCCTTGGGTTGCAGTTCACGTAGGAGTGGAACGTTTCACGGAAGGAAAATGTAGCCACTCACTCAGCACAAGTCTCGCAGCAGCTTTTTCTACTGCTAGTCCTAGCCTATTCCAGGCTCTCTTCAGCTTCTTCCTCATAAAGATCTGTGTTCTTTTGGTGCCCCACTCAGTAAGCAAAAATTTCTTATGATTTCTGATCTGTGGCACATAGAAACCGTTCTAGTGGGTATTCTTAAAGCCTAGTGAGTAGATACTGAGGCCCCTATATCAACATGCATTATATATATGGAGTTGTTACTGTCCGGTATATTTTGTGTTAACGTAGATGCAGATTTGTGGAAAATATGGAGCTCATTTGCTTAGGCAGCATATATAAGGGTTAAAATGAAATGGCGGTAGAGCAGTTTGCACCTTTAAGAGCGATAAAAACCAGCCGTCTAGATAAATAAATAAGCGTTCAGCCTCTTTGCAGCAGCTGTAGCCATGGTTCGGGCGGAAAATGAAGGCAGATGATTCAATTTGGCCTGTGCCCCGAGTACATTTCCAAATGCTTCTGTGTGTGCGCAAGATAATGAACAAATGTATTGAGATGGCACAAGATCAGTGCGAGTTTACCGCTGTGAAAGCATCTCCCTCTCCCCCCAGTGGGGGCATGCAAACTCTGCTGGGTTAATGGGGGTGAGGGTCCATTCGCCCGCCACCTTTCAGAACAACTTAAGAAAAGAATTTGTCTCCTTTTGCCCCGGGCTCCCTGTTGCGCTCAAAGGGAGCTTTTGATAAATGGAAGTGTATTTATTAATAATGAGCTGGGGCCGGCTGTCTGTGATCTGAAAAGTGATGCTTATCAGACACTGTTTTCCTGTGGCATTCAAATACTTTGAGCACTAGAAGATATTGTAAATGCGCAGTGAGGCGTAAGCTCTCACCCAATTAACACCCTTTTTCTGATTTATTTTTTCAGCTACAATTATATTGTATTTAGCAGAAATCTTTAACATTTTCATCACCAGTTTCAGGAGTCATTATATTGGCTCAGCGGACCGTTTACAGCATTACTCAACCTTCTATTTCGTGTTATACCATTACACTGATTATATATCATGAGTGATATTTGAAGTAAGTTTTCCTAGTCTATGTTGGAGCACTTTACACAAAATGTATCAAATGTCGAGTGTAGTTTGTTAAATTTGGTGAATCTTTAAACCTAAGACTTTTGTCAAGAAATATTACCCCAGATTTCTTACGCCATCCTTGTACTGGAGTGCGTTTGAGACCTGCATTTTTGGTGCAATTTTTTTTGCTACTTGCATTTTTTGTATTAGGCGGCATCTTTTGTCTTTCTGGCTTCATTTCACAAATGCAACATGCTGGAGTTCTTCTGGGTTTGAAGAAAATGTTGTTGGTAAGACACACTGTCCAAAAACGCAGTAAAAAAAAAAAATCTGTGGAAATTTGTGTGTATGTAGAGACCCTTATTAGGATATTTGCTGACATCACTCCTAGTCATAAGCCGCAGGTAGAATGAAGGTGATCTGTCACAGCCACTGAAAGTGCTTATTAATTCCCTATAACAAATAGGGACTCGGAAGCCATGGTGCATCTAAAAATTGATATTCACTCAGGCAGGTTAATAACGTCAGCTGTTCCTCTAATTTGATTTCCTGTGCGCAGCATCGTTAAATCTGACAGCTTCCCATATAAAACCATCCCACAGTTGTACCTTAACTAGTGAGTTCTTAATCATTAATCATTTGGAAAAGAACAAAGGAATTAATAAAATGGATAACTAGATCGTCTCAAACCTTGGTACGGGCAGGTAGTTTGAAGTTCTCCAAATCACATGGGTGCATGGTCCAACTGTGTTAGAATGAGGATGAATATAGAAGGTGAATCGAGCGTTCCTGATAACATGATTTAAGCTATATGTAAAAAATGTAGAATACAAAATACATACACACCATTCAAACTTGTGATGATATGCAATACATAAAACCCCTGGGATTAAACCACATAAACATCTACTTTGCACTTTGTTTTGTAACCGTAGAAATAAAAAATAAAAAAAAGACCTGATTCTACGGCATCGGGAGTAATGCACTTGCTTACTTTCATTCATTACAAGGCACCTAAGTTGTGGTAGAATTGGTTGATTGATTGAATCTCAATGGTAAGATGGAACCCCATTCAAAATTATTCGTTTATATTTCTTCAAATTTTTCTTTTATATTTTATAACTAAAATCTGATGCATATCTGGCTGCATACTAACTTCAAATCACCTCAGATTTTACCCTTTTTACAAAGAAGTAAAATTAAAATCCACACGGCCTGTCATTGTCCATGTGGAAAATGTCCACAGCACATAGGTGGCATTTGTGAAATCTCATCCAGTAGCCTGGTACTGAAATCTGCTGCACTTTTTACCTGCACAAATCTGCAGGTAAGATCCACCGCAATTCAGAACTGTATGGACTTACCCTTCGTATTTAAAGGGGTTGTCACCCGAAAAATATTTTACAATTTTCAAACTGGCACCTGCATGTGAATACTTAAAATTTACTGTAACACCCGAGATTCAAACTGCCAGCTCAAGGGTCGTGTAATGTCTGCTGCAACTGAAGGATTGAATTGAGCATGTGCGTCCACCTCAGCGAAGTGGTAGCACATGCTCAATTCCACCCTTCAGCTGCAGCAGACAGTACACGACCTCTGAGCTGCCAGTTTGAAATAAATCTAGCAGAGCAATTAATAGGGAGATCTCTGGATCCATGTGAGGTACACGGCTGGTTCTAGCTTTGTTAGAAAAAGATTGTCATGTACCCTATGATTTAATTTGTGACCTTTTTTCCAAACGTGCATCTCTTTATTTTTCAGGTTAAAACATCCAGGAACAGAAACGGCAGAAGCAATGATGATAGTACTATCAAAGAAGCCATGAGTTCTCAGCGCGGCAGCTCTCACGATTGTCTCAGTGATGTAGGTATTTCTATATTGTGGGATTTTACTTGGTCTATTTTACTGTGGTCAATTAGTATTTACAGCATCTTCACCCACCATTCTTTTCCATGGTCCAGAAACTGGTGCACCTCACATTAATCAAGTTACTGACTTCTGCTCTTCCATAGATGTGGTTTTGACTTGCAGAACACGGGGTAGTTTTTAGGACAGTGTTAATAAGCCTGTCTAAGATTTAGTGTAAGTGTAATGGACGGCTCTCAAATTAACCTAAGTGGTTGTGGACACAGCTATGGTAAAAATATTTAATGTTCAATTGTACTGCTAATATACTACATAAAATCTTTCATAAAAATCATGAAATGCTTAATAAAAATTGGTTTGTACTCAAGCCTGGTTGAGGAGACAATAAGGCTAGGGCTACACGACGACATGTGTCGCGCGACAATTTTTATAATGATAGTCTGTGGTGTGGCACTGCGATACGACAGTAGCAAATACATGTCGTTGTGTAGCCCTAGCCTAAGGGTATGACCACACAATGAAGACTACTCTGTTCAGTTGGTCTGCATTGCTGATGGTAGTATTGAAGGTGCCACGCGGCCATTAAACAGTACGGTCCTCATTACTTTAATTAGAGCCCGCTGCGGCCTGTATAGCCACGCTTTCCTTAAATACAATATGGCTGTATCGCAACCTCAGTACGACTGCGCCATGTGGTCATACCATAATATCTCAGGGTTAGACTACCTGGGATTTAGGTCAGTAATCTGTATAGCATTGTCACAAATTGATATTATTTTGATTAATTGCATATTGGCATCCTGCATTTAGTTCATTATTGGTATCTCCTAATAAATATCCATATAAGAGGATACGTTCAGTATCACAATATTCAACAGATATTGAGATAGCTGATAGATGTTTGGTCACAACTGAAAAGTTTTAATGGCTATATGCTGAAGCTTAGTTCATATGGATGTCAAGTTTATACACATGCAATTGATGCGCACCAGGGCTCCATAACCACTCCAAAATTGTTGCTCTGTAACTTGTAGGTGTAGCGACGGTTCTCCAGGCTATTCAGTAGCTGTGCATCCTCTGTAAGGGCTCATGCACATGGCCGTAGGTGGTCCGTGCATTGCGGTCCCCATTGCACGGACAAGCAACCTCCGTATGGCCGCCGGGATGAATCCAGACCCATTCAACTTGAATGGGTCTGCATTCGTCCGTTCCGCAAAAAGATAGGACATGTTCTATCTTTTTGCGGTACAGAACCCCAAAGACGCACTCCGTAGTGCTTCCGTAGTGTTCCATTCTGCACCGTTCTGCATGGATTTGCGGAGCCATCGAAGTGAATAGGTCCGCATCTGTGATGCGGAATGCACACTGAACAATGCCCGTGTATTGCGGATCCGCAAATGTGGTCCGCAATATGGCAATGGGCAGCACACGTGTGCATGCGCCCTAATGGTGAGAAGGCATCTTCCCTTAGTGACAGCGCTGATTGCATCACTGGATGATATAAGACTCCAGCCTAGGTCCTTAAGTATACAAATATTCATTTATCAGTGTCAGTTTCTAGAATGTAACCAATGTGGTATCTGTACACCTCCAGTACACATGACTGTTTATATAGACCTGGATGCATCTATCAAACCCTGGACTGGATGGTGTTAACAGGTTCTGTACAGCTTTACTGTAGGTATACTTATAGTGTCATTTAATGGCTATTGGTCACATCTACCGACTATATTCACACTTATATGGTATAAAATCAGTACCTTTTATGTGTATACGAAATACAGTCATGAATATCTATTTTCTCTGCAACGAACAACCCCCCCACCACCACTACACACACTGCAGGATCCAAATAATCTGTAAGAATACGTTAGTGGATTGCGATACAAGAATGTTATACTGATAACCTTGCATACACATAGCATGCATTAGAAAAAAATACAACAGAGAATATAAATAATAACTGTGTAGCGGCTGGTAAAGTTGGATCTGACACCGCTTTTCCAACTACTACATAAAGTGTTGCTGGCAAATAATGACTCTTGCACCTGTATGATTCATCTGATTCATGATTGGCCAAATTCACATTTCTACAAATGTTTGTTCCTGGTCATCCACCTTTGTAAAAGGGACTTAAATGGGTTCTCCACTTTTGATAAACTGAGGACAGGTCATCAATGTAGCAAAAGCAGAGAACTCCTTTAAAGGGGTTGTCCGATTGTTTAACACCGATGACCTATCTTAAGGATCGGTCACATGGCCTAGGTGCAGCGCAGTCCCAGTCGAGCGAATGGGGCTGAGCTACAATACCAAACATAGCCACTATGCAATGTACGGCGCTGTGTTCACTGCAGCACCACAGCCTTGTCCTCATACTGTGAAGGAGATCGCAGCATGTAAATGCGCTGTCTCCCTTACTGAATGAGCAGCTGACTGTCGGGAAGGAACTCTTCCTTCCCTACAATGGGCCGCTCCATCGGTTCGTCTAAACCCGCCTATAGGCTAATTTCACACTAGAGTTTGTAGGATCTGCCGAATCTCTCTGTATTCAGCATTGCTGGAAGCTACATGGATGCTGTCCTGCCCCATTAACTATAATGGGGACCGGCAGAAATTTGTCTGCAACCCGGCAAATATGCAGAGAATCGACTGTGTCGCATCTCACAAATGCTAGTGTGAAATTAGCCTTATAGTAGGGCAAAAAAACATTGAAAACTCAATAATGAGCATTTCTGGGGGTTCAGTCCTTAGTCCAAGAGGTAAAGGAAAGAAAGATATTTAGAGCAACCATTCCCCACCACCATCTCACCCTGTAATAGGTAATTAGCTGCTCTCCATTATCACTGCATCTTTTATTCTAATAAATTAGAATAAAAAGCCTTGGCTGTTACTCTGCCGCAGTTTAGAGAATAAAAATGGCTAGAATTTCTGAGATATTGGATTTAACATTTCAATAGCTATGCACGTAACCCCCCTCCGTCTACCACCCTACACGTGGGACTCATGTTGAGTTCTATTAATGTAAAATATGCTTCATAAGTACAGCCTGTCACACGGAAAGCTTTGTGCCAGTTAGATTCAATTGGACAGCTAATTTAGGTTTTAAATTGAAAACACTGCCTCTTTTTCAGCATGCAAAGCAGTGGGTGGAAAGGTGGAGGTCTCCGAGGTCTTCAAAACAGCAACACTCGGCATTAACCAGCTCGATGCCCGCAGTGATCCCCACACAGCCTAAGGGTTGTTGGCTGCATTCTTTTGTCATTTAAATCATAATTCACTGTTTTTAGCCTTTAATTTATTTATCATAGGATATTTCCCACTGTTTGCCTGATCATTGCTTACAGAGAACATGGTCCTGGTGGTCATCTGCACAGAAATAAAACATTAACATGTTCAATAAACCTGCTGAATGATGGGGGTGGAACGTATTTCTGCCTCTGATATCAGAGTTGCACATGTTATTATTGTACTAATTGCTCATTTTCTGTTATACTTACCCATTCGTTTTTGCAGACTTTAGCAGCAATTTTTTGCTATGTGTTAATCTGATATTCATGTTTGTTTTCAAGAATCGTGATATATCTTTATAGTTAAAGGGGCTGTCTAACGTCAGCAAATGGCATTTATTATGTAGAGGAAGTTAATACAAGGCGCTTACTAATGTATTGTTATTGTCCATATTGCTTCCTTTGCTGGCTGCATTCATTCTTCTCTCACATTATACACTGCTCTTTTCTGTGGTTACTACCATCCTGCAATCCAACAGCCGTGGCCATTCTTGGACTTCGACGGTCCTGGCCACCAGAAATGCTGGATATGAGCAGTGTATAATGTGATGGAAAAATGAAGAGAGGCAATATGGACGATCACAATACATTAGTAAGTGCCTTGTCTTAACTTTCTCTACAAGATAAATGCCATTTACTGAATTGAGACAGCCCCTTTAGATAGGAAACACTTCCCTGCACCATCGGACTCAAAGGTTAAGGGCTCATGCACATGACCGTATGTATATTGCTGTCCCCAGAAATTACGGATAACGTCCATTTGCATTCCATATTTTGTGGAATAGAACAGTCCTATCCTTGTCTGTAATACAGACAATCATAAGACCTGGTCTATTTTTTTTGCTGAATGGACATACCGAAACGGAATTCACAGAGTAGCCGCAGTTTTTTGCGGACCCATTGAAATGAATGGTTTCACATACAGTCCGCAAAAAATAACTAAATAACGGAACAATCAGGTAAGAATATACATTTGTGTGCATGAGCCCTAAGGCTAACATGCCCCCGAGCATAGTGCATAGCGTGCTGGAGATGCAGCAGTACGTAGCTTATCTCTGTATCAGTTTCCACTGCAGCACGATCATTTACTGTATGGGAGAAGTTGGTTCCCAAACAGTATTTTCTGCCTTTAGTCTCCCTGCCTTCATTCTGCAGGGAAGGAGAGGGAGTACGGGAGGGGGGCGGGAAAGGAGATATCTGCAGCAAATGTGTTTAAGAGCTGAAAGTATTTATTAAAAATGTCAGGAGAAAAGTGCTCCTGGCAGATTAAAGCTGTATTTGAGTTGACAGCTTTGACAGGCGAAAGTGATGGGAGGGGAGGAAGAAAAAGGGGTGGGGGACTTGCTGCACATTTCGTCTAGTGCAGATTCCTGGGATCGGGAGCACAGTCGTTCGTATTCAGATATGGGATGTTAATTAAGAAGTATGGCTTTGGGGGGGAAGGAGACAATTCTCTGCAGGCACAACAATCTAGATTTTTAGCTTATTGGCAGATAAACGTCAGTTCCCAGATCGATGGTACATGAAGCACAGCAAATATAAAAATGTATTCTTATTTAATATTAGCAGCAGAGCCCCCCCCTTCCCTTCAGGAGGTGGAAGAATGGAGCATCATAAAGAGCTGTGGAGGCCAGAAGTGTTACTATGGCAACGGCTTGAACCTATCATACTTGTACGTAATGATGTGCTCAGCCCGGGCGCGCCATGTGGGGCCTTTTGATTGGTGGCAGAAATATATTATTAGGCATAGCGGCCAATAAGACTTTGTCATTTTATCTGTGAGCAAAGCAGCTAAGTGTTCATAGGACAGAATATGCTTATTATTTTCCCACTTTAGAGGCCAGTGCGAGCCTGCTTTATCCAATTTCCCATGAATTCTGTTTATATATGTATGTGTGTATGTATATATATATCTAGCAAATAAGCTTTTCTACACGCAAGACCCTTACTTTGCACCTTGCCATGTAAATAATTCTAAGATCTCTGTGTAATTGTTCTCTTAATCTTTTGAGATGTTGCGATCCGTGTTAAAATCCATACATGGCCTTGCATAATAGGTGTAAAACATGGGGGAATTTTTTTTTTCTTTTTCTTTTATCTGTTCATGACCCAGCTTAAGAGCTGCCTGTGTTTTAATGGATTTTCTCCCTCGCTCAATTGAATGGATTGTCCCTCATTATCATTTAAATAGAAGCCTCAGTCCCTGTGAACATGGAAAATTTGAATGTGGTTGTAAAGCTGTGATAATGTGAAATATTCTGAAGGTGAAGGGAGGGTGTGAGGAAGGAGGGAGCGGAAAAGGAAAGGAGAAAAAACCTAATGTAATTGTTGTAGATTTCTGATTTCCCTAGCACCACCCATTACATGATGGGAAAATAGACTAATAATTGTCTCCGTGGCCTTGCCAAACTGGCTGCCCTATTTAGCTGAAGCTAACACTCTAATTGTCAAGTCCGACCCCCCCCCCAGATGAATGAAGATGTATTCAGGGCACAGCAAGGGCTAAACATGAGTGATACCAAGAGGCAAAGATTAAATTGGCAATTATTGGCTTAGCAGGAAAGGTTGGCAGGTGCACGGAGCTCCTCTGACTCACCCGGGGAAAAGAGGAAGTGCAGCTGCATTATTCACCCCTTTGCTGCGCTTAACTTCTTCATTGCCGTAGCTTCTAACAGTCATACATCTGTTGTGTGTAGGGAGTCGTAGGGTCGATGTGTCATTTACATAATCATCTACAAAATGTTCAAAGTGCGGTTTTGCAAAAATAGTTTCTTCATTTATAGAATTAGATTGTCAAGACCTATTAAGGATCTGCGGATCCTTCGTTTTTAAATAGTTAAAAGGTCGTATAGCAGATGAACAATTTTAGCAGTCAAAATATCTTTCACTCACAACAAACAGAAATAGAAACATACATTGGTCATACATACCTACAATCTAATGTATATGGAGCGATCCTTCACTGTCCCCCTATGTCTGTAGTCACTTGAGGATCCAACACCTTGCTCTTCAGAGATATAGTTGTAGGCTGTCGGAAGTTTCGCAGCTTAAATACTTTGTATTTGTTTTCATCGCGAGTACGTCTTGCATGCCATTTTTGAGTCTGTTTTACTTTCTGTTTATCTCTTGATAGTAGAACATCTTGATATTATATGTTTTGCAGATCCACAGTTTACAAATTGCAAAACGCATACGGTCATGTGCATAAGGCCTAACTATAACTAAAAGAGTAGAGATTACCATAGTAAAGAGAGTTGCCAGAAGCCCGTCATTTTTCTCAATATCACTTAGGGCTCATGCACACGATCGTTAGTGTTTTGAGCTCCGTAAGTTGCGGATCTGCTCAACACGGATGCCTCCTGTGTTCATTTTGCAGAATGGAAAGGCCGGACCCTAATAAAACAGTTCTATCCTTGGCCATAATACGGGCAATAATAGGACATGTTCTATTTTTTGCGGAGCAGCCATGTGGACATATGGACACGGAATGCACATGGAGCCATTGTGGGGGTTTTTTTTGTGCCCCCATAGAAGTGAATGGTTCTGCATATGGGCCGCAAAAAAAAGAATGGACACGGGGAAAAAAAGTATGTTTGTGTGAATGAGTCCTTATACTACATTCACATATGCATTTACAAATGCACTAGAGGAACAGCCTGCTGTAGTTCACCGAATCCAGCGTAGCTACATAATGACTGCATGGATGAATCCCCATGGACTAAGGATGATGGTAAAATACCGACTTACGAACAGAACGAAGTTGTGCATGCAGAAATTTTAGCCTGGCCGAAAACTAGCATTTATAAAAGCGACGAGGTGCTCATCGAATCCCATCACAGTCAGTAGGGTCCAGCGTGCAAAGCATGATCTGGATCCGGTGAACTCTGGCTGGCTGTTCCTCTGCCGAAACAGCCGACCAGATTTGTAAATGCATATGTGAACATAACATTGCTTGAAATTCAGCTGTAATATATTTTTTCTTCTTTTTGGGAATATTTCACATACATTTACCTTCAGTTGGGTCTGATGTAAACTACTCCTAAAAGAACAAAAATGAAAATTTGGCAATTTCAGAATTCAAAAACTTGATGAGTTTGTCTTTGCTGACCTACCTTTCTTTCCTCCGCAGAGCTCAGCTCAGTCACTTTCTGGACGCGGCTACTCAGTAAGTGTTTTCTTTCCTTGTTATGCCTGATAGTGAGTAGATCATTTGCTTGAAAGAGTAATGGTCCAGTTGGGGTTACACCTCCTTGGAAAGAAAGTACTTCATTATCAAATACTTCTATCAAGTTCAGATGTTGTCCCTAGAGTCTTGCACTTTGTAAGCGGTAAAAACGGTAAAACAGATCTGGCAGACTGCCCGGCTGGGAACAGCCTGTCGGATCCATCCTTGCCGGACACAGGCGGCAATCCGTCCAGCCCCAAAAATGCGGAGGAACAGCCTTACAAATACCGCAACACACAGCAGTTTTTGTCCAGCTGCCACTCGGACCCCATTATAGCCAGAACAGCCTGCCAGATCTGTTTTACCGTGATTGTGAAACAGGCCTAAGTGAAGTTCATATTAGATTGAAGTGGCTGAAAGTTTGGTGAACAATCAGTTGTACCTTTTGGACAATGACACACATATCAAGAGGTTCTTTAGGTGGAAGAGGATTGTAGGAAAAATATTTGCTCGAAAAACCATGGCTGAGAATTGTGTGAAATAAAAATCAACCAGCTGTTGCGGTAAACAGCTTAAAGGGAACCGGTCACCTCAAAAATGCATCTGCACCTCCCAGCATTATCTCATTGTAGCCTCCAGTCTGATAATAATCATATGTTTCATCATGTAGTCCGATGCTGCATAAGCTCAAAAACACAGTTTTATTCTCCATCAGCGCTATATTGCCAGTCAGCTTTAAGTCAAGGGGGCAGCGGCCTGCTTGCTTCAAGTCAAGGTAACCACGCCCCCTCTTGCCTGAGAGGGTCCCCCTTGACTTCAAGCTGACTGGCAATATAGCGCTGATGGAGAATAAAACAGCATTTTTTGCACTTATGAAGCATCGGACTACAGGATGAAACATATGATTATTATCAGACTGCGGGCTACTATGAGGTACTGTTGGCGGGTGCAGATGCATTTTTGAGATGACAGATTCCCTTAAAAAAGATATGGATATATAAAATATATTTTCACACATATACACTATTCACAAAAAATTAGGGACATTTGGCTATGTAAATTTATGAAATTTATGTAAAACGTAAAAAGTTCACGCTATAGTGATAATATATCGTGAAAGTAGGGCATTTAAGTAGAGGCATGCAATGATGATTTCCTCATCGCAACAATTTGTTGAAACAGAAGCCAACAACAGTGGTGGGTATACCCCCACAAAAATGTCAGTGTCTCCATAACTTGTCATGTGGCCCTAAGCATCAATTACAGCTTCACCACGATGTCTCATGCTGTTCGACTAAGTCAACTTATTGTCTGCTTAGGCATGGCATTCCACTCTTCTTAAAGCGTGGCCCTTAGGTCATTGAGGTTCTGGGGTACAGAGTTATGAGTCCCACCCGGCAACTCAGCTGATCCCTTAGGTTTTCAATGGGATTCAGGTCTGGAGAAGACCACAAAGGGAGTGCAGGCCACTCTGAGGTACCCCAGTCTGCAGCAGCTGTTCCCTAATGATGCGACCTCGATGAGCTGGCGCACTGTCATCCATGAAGATGTATTTAGGTCTGTGTTGTTCATGCAGAGCCACAATGACTGGAATAATCTAATCCAAGTGGTATGGGCTTGTCACTGACTAGACACCTCTCCATGCTGTAACACCACCAACACCAAAGGCTTATCTGGTGACAACAGTGGCTGATGTTTAGCGCTCTCCTTGACATCTCCAGCATTGTTGGTTGCCATCATTTCTGCTCAGCATGAATCGACTTTCATCAGTGAACAGCACTGAGGCTGACTGGTCCCTCGTCCAGCGTAGATGCTCCCTAGCCCATGCAAGATGATGATGCCTGTACCTGGTGGTGTGGTCGGGTACCCTTGCAGGTCGTCTAGCATGCAGAACACGCTGATGTAAATTGTTTTGAATGGTGTGACGTGACACTTGAGTGCCTCTAACCTTCCTTAAATGGGCCTGGAGTTGTGTGCCATTCTTCATCCGGTGTGTGATGTGGCCAAAGGACGTCCACTTTTATTCCTTTCTGTGACTGTTCCAGTCTCTCTGCATCTCTGTTGCAACCTGCTGATGACTCTGTGACACTCTAAGCTCAGTGGCCACTTCCATCTGAGAACATCCTGCTTGAAGCTTTGCAATGGTGGGGTACTGTAGATCAATTGTTAGGTGTCGTCTTGGTCTCATGATGTCAAAATGTGAACGGTATGATGAGGAGGACTGTTTAAATACCAATTCTAACTGAACCAGGAAATTTATTGGGCTCATTTATTGTGAGTAGCGTATGTCCTTTCATGAAGACTAGGGAAAAGCAAGTGTCAAAATTTCTAAATCACATTTTCTACATCAGAAAATCACTTTTTAAGCTTTTTTAGCCTTTGGCTGAATACCATTTACTAGCAGTCGCTAATATATACTTTACTCTATGGATAAAGAAAGAACCAGAACAAATTAGGCGGCCCGTACCTCTTTCCGTATTTTGGACCAGTACAACAGTTAGACTAATATATTGCTAGCATAGATTTGTCATTTTTGATGCAAAACAGGTGTAGAAAATCATGAATGGGACGGGACGGATGGCCCGCCTCCTTTTTCCACCAAGTTGCAAAAGTCGCTTGAGCGGGGAAAAGTCACAGATTTAACTGCAAATTCCCCTTGCAGCTGAATCTGCGATAAAACTATGCCAAAAAGTGGCGTACGTTGCGTCATAAATGACCCTTCACCAGATTTATTATCCAGTCTGAGCCCCATTGATCAGGTGCAGGTCTAAACAGCCTGTCTAAACTTACAACATAAGCATTAGTAAATCTGGGCCATTGTGTTTTGGATAGTAAAGGATACCTTCACAGTGAATAGACAAGGCTTTTGAAGTTCATCCGACAGCTATTTAAAATGCATGGGCTGCTTAAGAGGCTAAAACTGGGCTGAAGGAATTTTGCTCTTAAAAAGGTGAGAATTTATAGATGTCATTTGCTCGGGCAGCAACATTTATATTCTGGTCTGTAGTTGGGGTGCCCCGTTAAAGGCTGCTCAACTATAGAATTCTATATAAAGATGCATATGGCTTACATGGCTTTTAAAGCTTTGATTCTGTAACTTATCTGGCTTGTAAAAGGGTAACGAAAATAATTTTTATTTTATTGACAATCCCTTTATTGTCATGCAGTGTGTTATAACCTATGTTTAAATGGTACTATATCTTATTCAATATTTTTCTGGTTTCATCTTTTTTGGGATAGAATTGCACTTTTTTGAGGACTCTCAACTTTGATGCTGCTTTTTAACCCCTTAGTGACCACCCATACGCCTTTTTACGGCAGTCCCTAATGCGCGTTTTTGGCAATAGTAAACGCGCGTTTTACGCGCGTTTGTGTGATTGACTGCAGTGTTGTCCAATGACCAAATATCCCTGTCTATATGAAGTTTGGCCTTTCCAGCATGTTGAAAATTCATAAACGCGCGTGTTTTCAGTGCCAAAAACGCGCAAAATACAAGCGTTGCGCGTTCCCATTGAAGTCTATGGGCCAAAACGCGCGACAAACGCCCCAGAAAAAGCTCAAGTACTTGTTTATGCGTCGGGCGTTTTTCAGCGCGTTTGAACGCGCTATAAAATGCGAAAATGTGAACCAGTCCCATAGGGAAGCATTTGTTAGCATCGGTTATGCGTTTTACAGCGCGTTCGAACGCGCTGTAAAATGCGCAAGTGTGGACTGAGGGTAAGGGGCCTTAGGCTGGGCTGCCTCTTTTTCACATGAGAGCCGCCGCCCTGCTCTAACAGCCCGGACCGGCAGGAGTGCCAATCCGGGCTGTTTAACACTTGACATGCCGCAGGCAATGGCAATAGCCACATGTAAAGTGCTGACGGCGGGAGTGGACTCCCTCCGTCTCCCATTGGCACCCCGCAAATGCGATCGCGGGGTGCTGATATGTGTGAAGGCTGGCTGGGGCCTCATGTAGGCCCCAGACCAGTCTTTAGTAATTTCCAGCAGGCTGTGCCTCTTTGCCGCAGCCTGCTGGTCAATCTCAGAATAGCACTGATATTAAAATGCACTGCACTATATAGAATCAGAATGTTGTCTGTTATAGTCCCCTTGTGGGACTATTAAGTGGTAAAAAAAATAAGTAAAAAACCCAAAAACTTTTATTCAATAAAAAAAATCCCATTAAAAAATTATGCTTTTTTTCCATTGAAAATAAGCTTTTCAATGAAAAAAATTGCAACCCCCATATGTTTGGTATTGCCGCGTCCATAACAACCCAGACTACATAAATATCACATAAATTATCCCCTACAGTGAACGCCATAAAAAAAAAGACGATTGCTCATTTATTCTTAGTTGCCATAGAAAAAACGTAATAACAAGCGATCAAAAAGCGCCATTTACTCCAAAATGATGCCAATGAAAAATACAAGTCGTCACGCAAAAATCAAGTCCTCACACAACTCCATAGAAAGAAAAAGAAATAAGTTATGGGTCTTGGGAAGCGGCAATGCAAAAACATTTTTCTTTTTAAAAAAGGGGTTTATTGCAAAAAAAAACTAGTAAAACGGAACTATTTGGTATTACTGTAATTGTAGGGACCCAGAAAATAAAGATATGTTATTTATACCAAAAAATGAACGCCCAAAATTTTTAACGTAAAAACGCAGTGGCAGTATTGCTGTTTTTCCCATCTCCATCTCAAAATGAGTTAATAAAAGTTAATCAGAAAGTTATGTGTACCCCAAAATGGCGCCATTAAAAACTACAGCTTGTCCCGCAAAAAAAAACAAGCCCTCATAAAGCTATATAGACGGAAAAATAAAAACGTTATAGCTCTTGGAACGCGACAATGAAAACAGGAAGAAAAACTGTTGGTCAGTAAGGCCCAAAATAGTGCGGTCACTAAGGGGTTAATGGGTTACTGACTAAAGCGTGTGGCTCTTTCACTCTTGCATCATACAACAGGAATAGTCATTGGCCTGCTTTGACATGGCTGACAGTGGGCTTGACATCTAATAGGCTGTAGTAGAAGAAAGCCACCAAATCAGGAACTAATGAGGAGCTAAAACTCAGACACAGATCAAGATGTGTGAACTTGAATAGAAGCCTTCCTTGGCAATTGTTCCTCTGCTTATACATAAGTGACACATAGTAAAAACCTGTCTTCTCACCCCTCATCAGTAGTACAGGACTATCATGTAGCAGACCTTGAAAAGAGATTGGAAAGGATAAAACTAGGAAATGGAAAATGAGCAGCTCAGAATAACGCATGCGGCATATCTTTCTCTAACTGGTAGTCATTGTAATGGAACTTACAATTTTAGTGGGGGAAAAGAATAAATGAATAAACCTTAGATTGGAAATAGAATTCTTTAAAGGAAAAAGGGTTCTCTGGAAAATGACCTATTGTTGACCTATGTTGGTGGTGATTTTTTTTAAAAAAATTGTGAAATAAAAAATTCTTAAAATTCATCAGTTTTTGCTCTGACCACAAAGCTAAGTGCACATCTGAACTACCATACGAGTATTCTGTTCGACCACAGAAGCAGAATACCAGAATTGCCGGATCTGGCTTATGCTGGACACTGGCGGCGCCCAACAGATCCCCATTCACTATAATGGGATCAGGTAGGTGTTGGGCACAAATGCTGGCTTACTGCCGGAAGTATACCATTGCGGTATTTCTCCAGCAGAATGCTGGCATTTATGCTGGGAACCTGTCAGATCCCGGCGGTGTCCAACAATGCCGGATACGTTGTACTCTGATAGTCTTTTCCTCTGCCGAAACAGGCTACTGGAGTACACACCAGAGATGTGAACCTAGTCTTAACATCACATTATATAGATATCTATAGGCTTTTCTGTTGCATTTTTCGTGGCAATAAAACTGGCAACTTTTGACATTGCAGGGAGTAGGATTTTTCAATATTTGATTTGCAGTAAGCAGTTGACAATCTAGCAGTTTTTAGCGCAAGCTTCTATGTCATTAGAAAAGGTCATACAAATTGTGACCTCAGTAGTATGTGTCATTTTCCATGGAAGCAATTCTAGGAACTTTTTCGAGAGCTGCTAGTTTAGGAAAAACAGTTGTCAAACCTGCGTGTAATTTTGATGCTCTTTGTTTGCCTTTGCTTATAGATGGCATTTGTGACGGACCTTTAGGCCTCATGCAAACTGTATTTTTAGTCTGTGTCCGATCCGCACACAGACCCATTCATTTTTGCAGGTCCGCAAAAAAAAAAAATACATCCATGCTGCCGGGCCGCAAATGATAGCACCAGTCCTATTCTTGTCCATTTTGTGGACAAGAATAGTTTTTTTTTTGGTTTGTTTTTTTACAGTTGGTCCTGCGAAATTAGCGGATAGCACATGGACCGCATCTTGTTTTTGCAGGTCTGAGATTTGAAAACTGCATAATAGGAAATTCTTCAATTGGCAAAATATTTCATGGATTGCTTCAAGTTTAAGTGTTTGAGTATGGCAGGGTCACTTATAGCTGGATGTGGTGAAGTACTTTGGTAGAGGTAATATAGACATTTGGATCCATACAGTGATATAATGATGTCTTACAACAGTAGCGTGTCTTACTCTGCATGTAAGTAGTTCCAGCTCCAAGATAGGCTCCAGTGACATGTGTGTCTTCTGTGATCAGCTACTAAACCCACAGTGGAAGCAATATCCAGTGGGATCCTATCTCCTTTGTGTGTTACAAATACCTTAAAGAATAAATGCCCTAAGCTGTCTCTTTGAAGCACTGTCACATGGGATAAGCACGCTTACCGGATCTACACATTGTGGTGGTAGAGGAATAAACAGCCGTAAATAATCCGCCACTTGTCTACTGGGATGTGAAAACTGAGTACAGGGGGATTTGGCTTCTGTGCAGATGCTGGAGGGGGAGGGAGGAGAGGTTATGATCTGAGCTGGGATGCAGGCTAGAGAGATAACTGGATTTCCCTCTGACACATTGATGTATGTGACAGGATTTTCACTCCACGTCAACTGTCAAAGCTAAAAACTCCTGAGCAGTATGCGTGAATTTATCTGCGTTTTCTAAACTGTTCAGTCAGGTAGATTGTGCTGAAGCCCGGGTTTTTACAAAACGAGCATGTAAGAAATGTCAGCATTTAAACGCTAAGGCTTTAGGGTGTATTAGACACCCTGAGTACGCAGACAACTTCCCTCCTGGCAACCGCTTGCCAAGGAGACTGCTGCTGTTACGTGCAGCGATCTCCTCATCAACATGGGGAGGAGTGATCGCTATGCCAGCATTCTGAAAGATCTGGATTGCCCGATGAATGAGCATTTGCTTGTTCATCGTGCAATCGGCGGCAGTATTACACCGCAAGATGATCGCTAACGAGCGATGATGCGAACGCTTGTTAGTGATCATCAAGCAGAAAATCTACCCGTCTAATACACCCTTTAGATTGTTAAAATTAGGGACAAATGGTAAAGTAAATCTGTCATCACATACCTCAATAGTAATCCAAGTAAAATGTTAAGAGTGTATTAGACGGGCAGATTTTTTGCCGATGTATGCCCGTTAGCGATCATCTTGCAGTGTAATACTGCCACCGATTGCATGATAAACAAGCAAATGTTCGTTCATCAGGCAATCCAGATCTTTCAGCATTCATTCAGAATTACGATCTGCTGCTGGCAAACCACTGTACAGCATGGGGATGAGTGATGGCATAGTGTTCGCTCCTCCCCATGTTGCTGAGGAGTTTGCTGCTTGTAATAGGAGTTGTCTTCTCTGCAAGCAAGCATGCGATTGCCAGGGGCGAACGCTTCCCTCCCGACAATTATCTGCGTGATCAAGGTGTCTAATACAAATTAGCTGTTTGGTGTGTCATCGTTGCACCAAAAGCCCCACTCCTTATCACTACCTATCTCACCTCCCAGATTTAAGTGACAGGGTCAAGCAATGGCGATGTGTATCTCGCCTGGCCCAGTGTCCTCACTCATGCGCCGTCCCCTCGGCAGTCGGCACAGACGTGCAGTACAGCCCTGAATCTTGCTGGACAGTACAGCCGACTTCAGCCCTTGCGAGCATTAGGGCTGTTCTGAATATGCACTGACTGCCAAAGTGATGGCATGTGCGCAACACAGAGCCAGGCGAGATACATCACCACTACCTGGCCCCATCCCTCAAAGCAGAGGGGGCAAGGCGAGCAGGGTTTTGGTGCAGCAGTCATACCCGCATTACACCAAAAAGCTGCATATAATAAAATGCTGGCACTGATCTGGTTGAGGAAAAAAACGTTGGAATCCGGATACCATGGCTCATCTAACAATTCACTTGAATTACTATTGAGGTCAGGCTCGGACTGGCCCACAGGGGTACAGGGGAATCCCCCGTGGGCCCCTAGTCTCCCACCCCCTGCACAAGTGGCACATAACACAGTAGACTTACTGCACTATATACATATATTTAATGTACAGCACCTCAACCAGCCGATGTTCATATACAAAACTTAGATTATTTATTATATTTGAATGTATTTGTACGGTGGGCCCCCAAAATAAATTTTACTGGTGGGCCCTAGGTACCCCAGTCCGACACTGATTGAGGTATACGGGGACAAACTCCCTTTAATTATACCTGTTGTAAAAGATGATGCAGTCATTCAATCTAGGCCAAGTAGTGAATTAGGGGAACAGTCCCAAAATGTAGATAGTATATGGTTTGGACAACCCATTTTTAGTTCTTCCAAGATGAGTTTCAGAGTGACTGAAAATAGAATTTGGAAAAGGGTCCTCCAAAGTGAGCACTTAAAGGGCCAGTTCACACAACTGATTTTTATAAAATCAGCGCAGAATACACCCTTATTTTCCCAGCGTAAAAAAACTCGCTTTTTTTCATGTGGTTTTTAACGCACCCATTAACCAAGGTTTTTGAAGCAGATCTGCGCCGAAGGAAAGCGCAGAAAATGCACAAAAACCTCATGGACTTTTTTTTTCAGCTTCTTATTTTCTGTTTGAAATTCAGCGCTGATTATGCCCAAAGATAGGTCATGCCGCTGCTTTTTTCCTTTTTTACATGTGTAAAAAAACAAAGGCCGTTTCCCATTGAAGGGGTACCTGCACAAGTTGAGGATCACGCAATTTTTTTCTCGTGCAGAAAAATCACAGCATAATACGGTACCAGCAAAGTGTATGAGATTAGACAAATCTCATGTACACTTAGTTTTTTTTTCCATGCAGAAATTGACCGGCTGTGTGGATTTTTTACATCTGCTTCAAGTAAATTCTTGCTGTGCGTTTTATTTTATTATTATTATTTTTTTGTACAGATTCCACCCTTTTCAATGCAAGGGTGAGAGATACGAATGTTCATTAGCGATCATCTGCCAGAAAATCTGTGGCGGAGAGGAATAAGTTCCCCTGCTGCAATATATGCTGATGTATGATCTTTTGTTACTAGCATAATCCCCATTCATATATAACTAACCATTGTAAGTGTCATTTATAGGGTTTATTTTGTTATTTTCCTGTTTAGTGTCTAGCTTGGAGTCAGCGGTATCTTTGAGTACTAGTCATTAACACTTGGTAAATTTAACCTAGTGACATGTAAACTGTCAGCTGGGAGGAGGACGAGGGGCACAGAGTGACTATGGCCTCTGGCTGCACAGGGAATCTAACAGCTTGTGGAGAAATGTTGCTTATCTATATTCCTGAGGTGAGTCGCGGCATGCACATGGACGCTATGCATATTTTACAGATCCACGGCTTGCAGACTGCAAAATACATATACTCACGTGCAAGTGGCCTTCGTTTGACTCCATTATGATGAGATGCATAGAAAGACAAAATGGGGAGTTTATTATTCCTCTACGCTGCAGATTTGGCATTGAAAAATTGCAATTTTTCAAATGCTGTTGTGACGAGATTTAATCACAACTGGCATATCTACACCTCCCTAGCCAGTTTCCAAATAGGGGCATGGCGAGGGTGGTGTGTTGGTGGGCCATTGGTCCTCGGCACATCCATCGTCATTTACTCCAGAAAAATGACGACTGAAATCTATGGCATCTACGAGCTGGAGTAGATTTCTGGTACACGTACTTCCAGAGGTCTGCGCCATGTCATAAATGAAATGCCTCTTCCGGCGATGCAGGCCGTAACACACCAGTCTGATAAATCAGGGCCATAGTATCTTGCCCAGATATAGGCTGCCTGCACCCGTTGCATATTATGCATGGTTATTTCCACAGCGTAATTCAGTAGAAGCAAACCATGTGAGATTTGACAAATCTCCTGTACAATTAGTTTTTTTTTTTCCTGTGGGGGAAATTGACCTGATGTGCAGATTTAGAATTCCACAGCCTGTCAGTTGTGTCATTTTATTAAAACATTTTTGTGAGTGACTGCAAAGCGTGAGCTTTGCAGCAAATCCTCATCAAATCTGCAACAAAAACCGCAAGTAATACATGATCCGTGCAGTACCCATAGGCCGCAGCTCCCTAAACTCTGCTTGAAATGGTCCTGGGAGCTATTTAGGCTGCCGCTTCTCATGGCACTTGAAATGGTTATCCCGATAAGTTCACATGGTTAATAAGTGTTAACTAAAACTATCAGGCTGTTGCTTGGCCCCAGCGTCCCCCATTTTCTAAAGGAGAAAATAACTTGTCTTCACACAGGAAGAGAGAGCTGTCAAGAAAGCTAATGCTGTTATCGCTGTGCTCGCTGTGGTCATACTCCCTTTGTCCTCGTCCAGCCTCAGCTTTGCTGCGCCTTGAGTCACTTAGCCCTAAATACAGTCATTTTCTTTGCTGCTGAAGCTTAGGGTTGTGTGGGTAGGCAGAGGAGCCCTGGCTTTCTCGCTGTGGTTTCCCCATTGCAGTGTAGTGGAAAAGCTTAGGCTGCCTAAGACGGAAATCACTCGGTTAGCTGACGACCACCGAGCATTCAGATAAAATCAGCTTAGCTTTTTTGTGTGTCTCAGAAGGATGAATGAAAAAATAACCTGCAGTAAGGATTTCACTGTCGACTGCCTCTCAAGAGCAAATCGTACTTTTCTCATGAAAAAACGTATATGTTTATTAGCAGGAATATTGCTTGTGTGAGGCCTTTGTTTTATCCATCACTGTCCCTTTATGTGTTTCTTTATTTCTTTTTGCCTTCTATTCTATTCACCATTTTCAAATGTGCTGCTAAGATTATATATGAATGCAAAGTTGAAATTGGCCCTTCTGTCAAGACCTCCCAACAAGAAGACTGCTGACGTGCCAGTGTGTTAATGACTACATGAGATTAATGGGCAGTTCCACATTTTTCAGGAGTTTAAAGATAACAGATAGTTACAGGTAAATTATAGGGAACCTGTCAGGCTGAGCTGCAGGCAGCATGTTATAGTCCAGGAGGAGCTGAGCAGATACATAGTTTTAGAAGGAAAAAAAATCAGTAAAACTTGTCATTTATACATTTATATTCCTGCTCTTTCTGGGCTTTGAAGTCAAGGAGGCGGTCCTATCAGTGACATAAATGTATAAAATACAAGTTTTACTGAATCTTTTCCCATGCAACTATACAGAAGGGTCCATTCACCCGACCGCAAGTGTTTTGCGGTCCGCAAATTGCAGATCCGCAAAACACTGACACCGGCCATGTGCGTTGCGCATTTTGCGGAACGGATCCAGAACCATTTTGCGGACCTGTGAATGGACCCTAAATCTGCTCAGCCCCTCCTGATCCATAACATGCTGCCTACAGATTACACTGCATCTTCATGGTAATAGTCAGGGGCAGACTGGCAATAGATCCTACAGGAAAATTTCCCTTTGGGCCAGCCAAGCCATCCTCATGGTCGCCGGTCACGTACATAGTGATCTGATGCTGTCATGATTAATTAATGCTAGGGGCATCTAGTACTTTTGCACCTGGCTGGCAGAATAACATGCCCTCCTGCGCTCAACTGTATTGCCGTCCCCAGGACGATGATAGAGTTGAATGCTGCGTCAGGAGTGGCAGTATTTTGTGCTGCACTATGTATTTGGTTCTGCTAGGGTAGTAGTTTGGTGCACTACAGTATTGTTGGCTGTGCCTTTTGACCCGCCTACAACATAAAGCTACTTTTAGGTTATTTTTTCAGGGTCACTTTAAGTTACCAGTCCGGTACTGATAACAGTAGTGCTCCATGTAATATGCCGTGTCAGAAAGTAGCAGTGGCTTAATCCAAGTCAGTGTGACATAGTAGTAGTGGTTGGAACATTTGTGGGACACGGACATATAACATAAACACAGTCCTTTAAAGAGGACCTGTCGCTCCAGATAATTGTATTCCACAAGAAAATAGCAGTTCTGGAGCATTTATTCTTATTCCTCTATTTGTCCTGCTAGAGGTATTTCATAAAAATACAAATGGGTTTTACCAGTTGGGGATGTGTCCCTGCACAGAACACCAATATTAAGTATATACACTTAGTACAATTCATTTTATTAAACATATATGAACCATATTAGAGGAAAAATACAATTAATTGATAAAAAATCGGTTAAAAACATCTCCTGTTACTATTTGTGGTCTTCTTCCTCAGGGGAGTATGAGGTATCAGGTCTCATACCCCCCTGAGGAAGCAGTCCAGGAAATGCTCTTGAGGACATGGTAATGGTCTGGTTTTGAATATGTTCCTCCTTCTAGTTGGTCTTTGCATTATATCTGTTTAATACTAGATGATTATGTACTGCATTTCCCAATCATGTCTCTACACTTATAAGGCAATATCATAACAATCATGGTGCTCTCGATCTTTTTTTTCTCATATTGTAATCCTGTTATATATTATTGTGATTGATATTTTCCGTTCTCTGACCACCACTAGTAACAGGAGATGTTTATAACCTGATTTTATCATGTAATTGTGTTTCGCCTCTAATTGTACACATTGATTACTTCTTGTGTGAGTATTTTAATTATCAGTCTATATGCTTAATATTGGTGTTGTGTGAGATTTGAGTGAGAGCATATGACAAACATTAATACATTTTAAAAAAATCTGAGTTGTGTTTTTTGTGTATATTGATTATTTGTGTCCCTGCACAGTCTTATACTGTCCAGGCACAGGCAGAGCTGTCAATGTCACACCCCCAAGCTGGTAACACCCAAGTGTACATTTATTAATAAACTTCTTGTAGGAGAGGTTATATGTTCGGAAAGGTCCTATTTAAGGCCTCATGCACACGCCCGTATTTTAGGTCCCTGTCTGATCTGCATTTTTTACACTGGGTTCAGACCTGAGCGTTTTGAAGCCTAGCGTTTTTGGTGCGTTCAAGACTGGCGTGTAGGCGCGTTTTTTCAAGCGTTTTGGTAAATAGTGTAGGCGCGTTTGACGCGCGTTTATGTGATTGACTGCATAGTTGGCCAATGATCAATGATATAGTTTGGCCAATCTGAGTGCTTTAGAGGTGTGACATTCCATGGTGGATGATTCTGCATGTTGCAAACTTTGTAAAACGCGCATCCATAGGCGCGTTTTACGCTGCACAAACGCCCGAACAACACGCCTATGGCGTTTCCCATTGAAGTCTATTGGAGCCAAACGCTGGATAAACGCCCGAATTAACACGAACATACTTGCCTATGCGTCGGACGTTTTTAGGCGCCTACGAACGCGCATTAAACCGCGCAAGTGTGAACCACCTCCATTCGAATGCATGGTTCCTGTACTGTTGTGCGTTTTTTTGCGCGTTCGAAAGCGGCATTTTACGCGAAAGTGTGAACTGAGTGTAACAGATTTCACACAGACCATTCATTTCTATGGGTCCTGCAGCCAATCAGCGGCCTTAGCCGTGTTACTGGCATGTGTGACACAAGACTGTTTAATGCAGATATTGGCTGCACTGGTCTCCTGGGTGGAGCTGCATTGGACGATTTATCAGGTAGATGAGTAATGTTTTTGTTTTCTTTTTTTGTCATTTCCTCATTTTGACCAAGGTTTTTCAATCTCAGAAATCCTCTTTGGCACTGACACAACATAACTTTAATCTTACATAAGGGACTGTTTTAAATGGATTCTGTGCCAGCATTCCGAATGTGACATGCAACTCGTAAGCTGCATTTACATGCAGCAGTGATCATGGGTCAGGGTTGCCAACCGTCCAGAAATTTCTGGACAGTACGTAAAAATAGGTGACTTTTTTTCCGATGTCCATAAAAAAATAAAAATGTCAGTGTTTTTTGTTTCTTTTTTTTTTAGGTTGGTTGTACCTGACTAGATTATTTTGGGGATAATTATCATCATTTTACACTCACAGTAAATGTTGGTAATGAGTTCTTATGAGTATATTGAGCTACAGACCTGTATTACTTAGAATCTTTATTACTCATTGTGGTTTTCCAATTTGTCCGTGAAAACTGTTGGGTGTCCATGATTTTGTGTCCAGAAAAAAAATTATATTCTGTTTGGCAACCCTGTCATGGCTGTATGGGGCTGAATGATCGTTACTGCTGTTATCATTCATCCCCACGCAGTTTACTTCTTTGTTGGCAGCACAAGAACTAAGCTTTTAGGTGGTGCTTGAAAATGAACGAGTGCTTGTGCAGGTTATTGGCGACACCTTTCCATGGAGCCGTGTTCACCTGTGTAAAGGGCCTTAAAAGGTTCTTCCAGCATTCAGGACCTTCTAAAATTGGCCAGTACTGTGATGTACCTAAACAAACAAATCCACTCACTTGCTCCCCCGCTCAGTTCCAGTATCCTCTCAGTGATGCTTTCTGTGTCAGGCCTGTACACATCCGGTTTGGGTAGTGTGCCCCACTGCAGCCAATCACTGGCCTCAGCGATGCTTTGACCCTGTCTGAATGTGTACAGGCCTGGGACCAGTCACTGAGAGGATCCTCTACAGAGGAACTGAGCAGGTGAGTGGATTTCTTTAAGGCTACTTTCACACTAGAGTTTTTGCTGGATCCGGCAGGGTTTAGCAAAAACACTTCCGTTACTGATAATAGAACCATCTGCATCCGTTATGAACGGATCCGGTTGTATTATCTGTAACATTGCCAAGACGGATCCGTCATGAACTCCACTGAAAGTCAATGGGGGACGGATCCGTTTTTGATTGTGTCAGAGAAAACGGATCCATCCTCATTGACTTGCATTGTGGGTCATGACAGATCCGTCTTTCTCCGCATTCCAGGACTGAAAGAAAACCGCAGCATGCTGCAATTTGCTCTCTAGTATGATAACGGAACGTAACACATTTTGGAGCACTCTGTTCTGTTCAGTACAGTTTTGTCCCTATTGACAATGAATGGGGACAAAACTGAAGCGTTTTTTCCGGTATTGAGAACCAATGACAGTGTGAAAGTAGCCTAAGTATAGCAATTGTAAAACATTTCCTAATGCTGGATTACCCCTTTAAGAAACTTCTCCTGACATGAAAAAAACAAAAAATGTTGAAGACAACCTGCTGCATCTTATGTACAGAACATATGTTAGACCTTTGATATGTTTTCAGCAATAACCAGCGGCAACTATGGATACATTATATTGTCAGTCTTCCAATTAAAGTTTTAAAAGATGAGTCTTCGTTTTGCTGGTACTCTGTATTCCTCCTCCAGGGTCTGGGGCATATTAAATCCACGCTGCAATGAAGCATCCATTTTAATCCCTGAAATATTTATTCATGCTGCAGAGTAGCAATAATTCACCTGCAGGCAGTCTCTGTTAATATGCATGTGTCTAGCAATTACATGTCTGCAAAAGATTTCTTATCCTGGTAGTCTGAGGAGGGAGGGAAAATAAGTCATCCTAAAATATCACAATTTTAGCCCCTTTTATTTGCATATTGCAATTATTAGTGTTGTGCCTCTTCTGTCAAGTGTTTGTATATTTGTATGAAAGCTTCACTTACTACCCATCACTAGACCTGAACTCTGTAGTTATCTATGCCAATAAATATCACAGATCAGAGATTATAAAAACACGTCATTGAAAATCCGGATCTGTCAGGAACAACAGAAGGTACAGTGACGATGAACCATTTCCAAACCGTCTGTTTATGGCATTTTAATGTCCTGCGTGCAGGTTTACTGCCCGGGTTATCTGCCATACCGAGCTATGTTATCCTACCATACAATGCTGTGTGAAATTAGAGGAGCAGGGTTCTGTAATGATAACTGAAAACAGGTCTGTCCCCCCGGATGGATCATGGCTTTGAAAGTTTTTTTCCAACCTTGGGATGGAGCCAGACAGACACAGTATAATCGGTCTCAGGGAAATGAAGACATATTCTCTCCATTATTTCATTTGCTGGCTACAGACATTAAAGGCTGAGAGCTAATAATGACAGTCAAGGAAGAAGAAAGGCATTCTGGGAATTTGACAGCATGAGAATTCTTATCATCAGTCCTATCATCTGTAAGACAGGAAAACAGATTGGCAGGAGAGTTAGTGCAGACTCTGCAAATGGAATCTTAAAGGGGTTGTTCAGGATTTTATTATTGATGGCATATCCTTGGGATAACCAATAATAACTGATCAGCAGGGATCCCCCCCCCCCCCCGCAACGCTGACTGCAGCGCTGCTCCAGTTGTGATTGGGGCAGCTCTGCAGTCACCCAGCCTCTTCACTACACAATGGACAGCCGATCAGTGGGGGTGTGGGGTATCAGACCGCTGCCAATAAGATGCTGATGGCCTATCCCGAGTATAGGGCATCAATAGTAAAATCCTAAAACACTTTTAAGTGTGCTGATGTGTTCTGC
Source organism: Bufotes viridis (assembly GCA_033119425.1). Lineage (NCBI taxonomy): Eukaryota > Metazoa > Chordata > Amphibia > Anura > Bufonidae > Bufotes > Bufotes viridis. Next base: position 395,943 of record JAKVIS010000014.1, read on the forward strand.
GTTTTATTGGGGACAATTCATTTAGGAGGAGTATTTCAACTCTAAAGCAATAGGCAAAATTTCTTTTAAAAACAATTTTTTATTTTTTTTATTTTGTCAATACTATACCATTGAAAGGTAAATGCAAATATCGTCCTTCTGTAACAATTAGAGCTAAAACTCCTAAGAAGTAACCCGCTGTTTAGTTTACTGCTGCTGTGAGGAAAAGATGTTATCTCTATAGTATAATAGTAGATAGTAGAATTAGAATAACATTATGGCAGCTCTATTGTCCTCTTGATCGGACTAGATAAAGGCGTTACTTCCTGTTGTCACCAGCTCCCTGTTCAGTTTGCTAACCAAACCCAGCATGATTTGTTCTGTAAAGTTTCTCATGGATTTCTTCACCTACAAGGAGAGAGGAGGTGTAGAGGTTGATACTACTGCAGAGGTAATAGTATGGCAAGAGGAGTAAACCCTGAGAAATCTTAGGGTGCTTTCACACTTGTGTTAAATTTTTCCGGTATTGAGTTCCGTCTTGGGGCTCCATCCCGGAAAAAAACTGATCAGTTTTATCCTAATGCATTCTGAATGGTGAGCAATCCGTTCAGTATGCATCAGGATGTCTTTAGTTCAGTCACTTCCACAGTATTTGGCTGTCTTTTCGTTTGCACACGGATTTCCGGATCCGCCAGGCAGTTCCGGCGACAGATCCTCACAACGCAAGTGTGAAAGGACCCTTACAAAGCAATGCATGCTTTATTTGGTTAAGAGTCCCAGTAGGAAGTTGAAGACCGGACGTTCTGCATGCAAGCCTTCTGTCGGGCTGCATTAATGCTGACCTGAAAAACGGGTATGTGGGGAAAAATACTTTTGCTACAAAAGTGTCCATGTTTGAATAATTTGGCGCAAATGATGTCAGCGCTGACACAAGCAAAACTGTCTTCTAAACTGTGCCTCCCAACAAATTCCTCGAGGGTTTTTTTTTCTTTTCCCCCCCCAGGCATTTTGCCGTTGACTTCTCCATAGAATAATGGCTGAAAAGAACATATCAAAAATGTGTGACAAAAAAAAAAAAAGCTTGTAAAAAAAAAAAAGATATGCTTTGATTTCATGGTGGTTTCTTACATGAGCCCATAACCCCCCCCCCCCAAAAAAATAAATAAATAAATAAATAATTGACACAAAAAAGTGTGTGTAAAGGAAGCCTTATGAAGAAAGCTCCTTATAGAAAACACTCTGACCGGAGATGGCTGCATGTTTGTAAGGAATATTTTCTCTGACAGGAAAAATGTGTGCCCTGTAAATAGTGGACAATGCCTGGCTGGCCTTGGCTCAGAAATGGAGATGTTCCCACAATGCTTTGCAGAGCCTCTTGCAGGTGTTCACGCGGCTCAGCCTCTCACATCCACAGCAAATTAGTAACAGAAGCTAATGGCCCAGCGTGAGCCCATCAAACTACTGACAAATCCAGCCTTTCTAAAGGGCCCTTTATGTCAAAACCTCCCTATGAGACCTGTCCAGCTCTAAAGCCTTTTTGTCCGCCCTGGTGTGGGGGCCTGCATCAGCAAGTAGACCTGCTGCTGGACCCCATGCTGGGACCGTGACTGTTGCCGCTAGCAACAGATAAGAATCACTGTTCACCACTGCAGGGATGACAACACATCACTCATCTGCGCAGCATAAAGGAACCGAGGTCTTTAGCCCAGCTTTAGTTGTTGCTCAATAATTTCCAGTGGTTGAACATACTATGGTGTAGGTTGGGTAATTTAGTCCACAAGACTTAATTTAACTGAGGCTCTTTGATGCCATCCCCTCCCCCATTCTTCCACCACCCAGGCTGAAGATTTTTATCCTCACATACTAGCCTGGTTCCACCCCGAAAAATAAATGAACAGAGGGGGACCACATGTAAAGCACTTTCTTATGCTTCAGTGTGTGAAATTATATTCTTAGTAGTTTACATACTTTTTATAAGGATTAAAAACAAAAGTGTCCTGATAGAAGACACGTGTAGAGCTGTTATACATGGCAGCCATGTGTATATGTAGTTAGAGAGCTTTCCCTCTATAGCCAGTCTTCTGAATGCTGGGAGCACAAAACTTTACGCATTTAGGCCTCTTTCACACGAACGTGTATGCCCAGTGTCCGTGCTGCGGACCGCAAATTGAGGTCCGCAATGCACGGGCACTGACCTTGGGTCAGCAGAAGTATGGAAGATAACCCCACGGAAGCACTCCGTAGTGTTCCGTTCCGCTCCGCATCTACTGATTTGCCAACCCATTGAAGTAAATGGGTCCGTATCCGTGATGCAGAATGGCCACAGAACGGTGCCCGTGTATTGCGGGTCCGCAAACGGGCATGGGGCGCACCCCTTTAATCTGAGGACTAGGGATATAACAACTTGAACTGTTTGTCATATACAGAATAGACTTATTATGCACATTAAGGTACACTTAATAATGGCTATATTTCAATGTCCTCTGTCACCAACATACCTACATGGATGTAATTGTAGCAGAGTTTGGAAGCAGTCTTCGCTCAATGGATTGCATAGGGATCAGAGCCCCATAGCCAACTAATCTGGGTTGGATTTTTAGTTCCAGCCTATTGTATTCCCTAAAATACTCTGATGTTTGCATGCAGTTCCCCATCCAACTCTAGCATAGGAAATAAACTTGTACAGTTGGGCCTCAGCACTACAGCAGCACAGAGAATCTACAGCTCCATTGAGTCATTGGATGCTGTGTATATGCAGCAATTCTGTGGGAGATCATCTGTGAACATACCGCATCCATGTCACAACATTTTCTGCATCCTTCATTCATTTGAGGTTCAGTAAAGCCTCGTTCACTTCTGTGGATGCCCTTATACACCTCCATACAATCCAGAGCTATATGGTTGTGTTCATTAGGCCTTCAATAGTCTGTGCATTGCATGGGGGTGGCTGACAACCTTTTCATGTATAACACAAGTCTTAGATATGTTCTAAGCCTCTTGCAGTAGGCAACCAGAGAGTATTCTCTTGCATGAAGGCATGGGTGTAGAATGTGAGCTACTGCCGGCCTTTAAAACAAAAAGAAATGCATGTCTGTTTCTATTCTAACCGCCGAACACTTATATCCTGCAGGGTCTCTGGGTACAATGAACATTAGATAACTTGTACTTGATTCCCTGCCGCTTCTTGTTCCGAAATATAATAGCTTCCATGTCTTGCTCTATTGATTGGGATGCATTCAAAGTTGTCCTGTGCAATGCAGTTGTAAAGCCAGTAATGATTGCTCAGTATGCGTTCACCCTGATAGGTAAATTAATTTTCTTTTGGCAGCAAGCATTGCTTCAAGAACAGGTTAATACCCAGATGGAGTACTGAATTTACTTAATGAGTAAAAAATGTACAGTGTATTCCTGAGCACAATTCTATTAATCACATTAATGCCAGCGGCTGGTAATCGGGAAGCAATTTTTTACCTTTGACAAGGAAACACTATCTAATCCCCCCCCCCCCCCCACAAAGTAGCTGAGCGCCAAAATAGGTCCCTACTCAGAAACATAAACCTCCCCTTTGGCTGTAACAAAGAATTAAACAAGGAACCCAAAGGCACCGCTTCATCCTTTCATCCCTCCTCATGACTTTATTTCATTAGACCTAAAGTATAAGGAGGAAAGTTAATGACATCATAAAAGCCAGGACTCCATAAAAGATGTTTCTGCTGATTTACTGCCCGTGTAAGCACAGCGGGTCATATAACTGCCCATTAAAGTTGCTGGGTCCTGCCTTGCCTGCAGCTCTCCTTATCTGCAGTCTTTTATTTATGGCTGGAATATTGAGACTGGCTGTGCACCGTAAATCATAAAACCTATTTTATTGCCTGTGTAATTAACTCCTCAATTATCCGCCTCTGCAAGGGAGCTGGCGTCTTTCTCTAAGTCTTTATTAAAGGCTGTAAGCAGCTATTGTCTTTGTGAAAGGTGCAGCCCTTCTTGCCTATATACTTACTCAGGAAGCTATAAAGTGGCACCAATCAGCGCCTTCTATGCTCTTTTTAGCGCTTGATTATGTTGCCTGTAATGGACCATTGTTTTTGAAAAGATGAAGAGTTACAAAACGATCTCCTCGATCTTGTAATTCAGTCTCATGCAGTCCTATCTCCTATTTTACAGCTACACTGACATTTACTTGTTGGTGCTCACAATAATTTATTATTGCCATTGTGCACCCGGTACCAGCCTTTTATAGCTATGTAATGACATTCAAAAGCTCAGTAATAATGGTCAAATATATTCTCTTCACATCTATATATATATATAACTATATATTCTATTTCAACCATAATATAATGCTCCTTGGTGTTGCCCTGAAGAGCTGTACATGTGTATATGCACTCCCCAGTGACTTACTCCATGGTTATAAGCATGATTCACATTCATAAAGGCTTTAGTTATGCATTACACAGTTTGGTTTGGTGTACAGTGTACAAATGATAGGCATTCATCAGAGACAGTAAAATGAATATAGAAGGATCCAAATGGGAAGAGAAAAAACTTCTATCCCAACCCAGCGAGAGCTGCCAGACATTGATCAATGAAGACCACCTACCAAATCATCAACCACAACCACCCCGAGCACAGTCATGCACATGCTCATACACATACACATAGCTGTGCCCCCACACCCCTTAGTGCCACAACCCACAGAGTAACAGTACAGTAATGAAAGGGATCAAGGTAGAGCCCAGCAGTTCAAAAAGCAGAGACCTCCAAACCAACCACATCTTCTCTAATTTGGGTGCAAATTTCCTATTCAAATATAGTTCGAGACGCCTTCAGAGACGCAATAGTTATGTATTAATTTAATGCCTCTATATAATATATACAGTATATATCCACGGAGAGACAGACTGGATCGCACATCCACAACGCTTCACCCTTGATATGTGCTATTCAGCTAACTTACTATAGTACTAGTCCCCCATATCGCATGCAAACATTGGAGACATTAGTGTACATTTTGATCAAAAGGTAATAAGCCCACTCACCCCGTCTACTCTGTCCATAATCTGGTTAAGGCGCCGTGCTGCATGGCGACACGTGGCACCATCCCAGCAGGCTGCAGTTACGCCAGCCAGCCAGAAAAGCACCACAACAACGAAGGCCACCATGCAGCACGGCACTGTCTGAACAGGAGCCTGATGCAACCTGCTCAGTATTAACAGAAACCAGGACTAAACGCTAGTGGGTCCATTACACTCTTATGCAGTCTCCTGCTAATTAATTAAAACCGCCTGTGGCAAGTGGGAGGAGTGCTGATACCAGGAATGAAAAAGAAGGAAGATAAATAAATATATATCCGCGGAGAGACAGGCTGGATCGCACATCCACAACGCTTAACCCTTGATATGTGCTATTCAGCTAACTTACTATAGTACTAGTCCCCCATATATAATATATACAGTCGTGGCCAAAAGTTTTGAGAATTACATAAATATTGGAAATTGGAAAAGTTGCTGCTTACGTTTTTATAATAGCAATTTGCATATACTCCAGAATGTTATGAAGAGTGATCAGATGAATTGCATAGTCCTTCTTTGCCATGAAAATTAACTTAATCCCAAAAAAAACTTTCCACTGCATTTCATTGCTGTCATTAAAGGACCTGCTGAGATCATTTCAGTAATCGTCTCGTTAACTCAGGTGAGAATGTTGACGAGCACTGGAGATCATTATGTCAGGCTGATTGGGTTAAAATAGCAGACTTGACATGTTAAAAGGAGGGTGATGCTTGAAATCATTGTTCTTCCATTGTTAATCATGGTGACCTGCAAAGAAACGTGTGCAGCCATCTCATTGTGTTGCATAAAAATGGCTTCACAGGCAAGGATATTGTGGCTACTAAGATTGCACCTCAATCAACAATTTATAGGATCATCAAGAACTTTATGGAAAGAGGTTCAATTTTTGTTAAGAAGGCTTCAGGGCGTCCAAGAAACTCCAGCAAGCGACAGGATCGTCTCCTAAAGAGGATTCAGCTGCGGGATCGGAGTACCACCAGTGCAGAGCTTGCTCAGGAATGGCAGCAGGCAGGTGTGAGCGCATCTGCACGCACAGTGAGGCGAAGACTTTTGGAAGATGGCCTGGTGTCAAGAAGGGCAGCAAAGAAGCCACTTCTTTCCCAAAAAAACATCAGGGACAGATTGATCTTCTGCAGAAAGTATGGTGAATGGACTGCTGAGGACTGGGGCGAAGTCATATTCTCCGATGAAGCCTCTTTCCGATTGTTTGGGGCATCTGGAAAAAGGCTTGTCCGGAGAAGAAAATGTGACAGTAAAGCATCCTGAGACCATTCATGTGTGGGGTTGCTTCTCATCCAAGAGAGTGGGCTCACTCACAATTTTGCCCAAAAACACAGCCATGAATAAAGAATGGTACCAAAACACCCTCCAACAGTAACTTCTTCCAATAATCCAACAACAGTTTGGTGAAGAACAATGCATTTTCCAGCACGATGGAGCACCGTGCCATAAGGCAAAAGTGATAACTAAGTGGCTCAGGGACCAAAACGTTGACATTTTGGGTCCATGGCCTGGAAACTCCCCAGATCTTAATCCCATTGAGAACTTGTGGTCAATCCTCAAGAGGCGGGTGGACAAACAAAAACCCACTAATTCTGACAAACTCCAAGAAGTGATTATAAAAGAATGGGTTGCTATCAGTCAGGAATTGGCCCAGAAGTTGATTGAGAGCATGCCCAGTCGAATTGAAGAGGTCCTAAAAAAAAAAAAGGGCCAACACTGCAAATACTGACTCTTTGCATAAATGTCATGTAATTGTCGATAAAAGCCTTTGAAACGTATGAAGTGCGTGTAATTATATTCCACTACATCACAGAAACAACTGAAACAAAGATCTAAAAGCAGTTTAGCAGCAAACTTTGTAAAAAAAACTTATATTTGTGTCATTCTCAAAACTTTTGGCCACGACTGTATATATAATTAAGACTCGTGTGAAAATCATGAGCAATTATTATAACGTTCAATTTTTTTTTTTTTACTAGGGACATTTACATAGCTGGCATAAACACCTAATTTTAAGTCCCTGGCTTTGACTGCACAGAAAAGTTGTCCTTGGAATGAAAACCAATGTAAATGTCTTCCGTCTGCTAGTAGAGTAGGATCCAGTTCTCACGAGCAAAGAGGCGTTTCAGCACAGCGTTTGGCAAGCCGCAACTGCTAATATAGTTTGACAATTGTAATTGATAAAGGATATAAATCAGGAAAATAGATTGTAACTTGCAGGTAGATGGACAGAGCTTAATTGGCAGAAAATTCTTGGCTAAACAGTGCAATGAGAAAAACAGAAGGAATAATACATTCCATCTATACCATTCAAAGAGTGGCCTCTTTTCATTTTACAGATTTCTCATTAGAAAGAGTGAAGCTTAAAATTGTGTCCAAATGCCAGGAGTATTATAAGCAACTACACCCAAAAGCTAGTGATATTTGGGTGAAATTTATGGAAAACATAAAAAGTTAACGCTACAGTGATATTATATCATATAAGTAGGGCATTTAAGTAGAAGCATACAATGGTGATTTCCTCATCTCAAACTATTTATTGAAACAAAAGCCAACAACAGTGGTGGGTATACCCCCACAAAAATGTCAGTGTCTTAATAACTTGTCATGTGGACTTGAGCATCAATTACAGCTTGACACCGACGTCTCATGCTGTTCACAAGTTGACTTATTTTCTGCTGAGGCATGGCATCTCACTCTTCATGAAGGGCGGCCCTCAGGTCATTGAGTTTCTGGGGTACAGAGTTACGAGCCTCTAGATGGCGAGTCAGTTGATCCCATAGGTTTTTAATGGGATTCAGGTCTAGGTAAAGTGCAGGCCACTCCATTTGAGGTACCCCAGTCTCCAGCAGCCGTTCTCTAATGATGCGACCTCAATGAGCTGGCGCATTATTGTCCATGAAGATGAAATTAGGCCTGTGTTGTTCATGCAGAGGCACAATAACTGGATTAATGATGTTGTTCAAGTAGTATGGGCTTGTCACTGCATCATTCACAAAGTGTAGGACAGTTCTGTATTGACTAGACACCTTCCCACACTGTAACACCACCACCACAAAAGGCTCATCTGTGGCTGGTGCATAGTGATCTCCTTGACATCTCCAACATCACTGGCGGCCATCATTTCTGCTCAGCGCGAATCGACTTTCATCAGTGAACAGCACTGAGACCCACTGGTCCCTGGTCCAGCGTAGATGCTCCCTGAGTTGGCTTACAAAATCTAATGCAAAATACTCACCTGAATACTTCCATGTGAATGAGGCCTGATATGGTTTTCTGTCTCCACTGTACTTTATGTACATTGGAGAAAAAACAGACGATGGCCAGTCCACACAAACTGCGTGTTTTTAGATGTCTCAGTACAAAGTAGGAACTATGACCCCTCTTTGTCCTTTTTCATCTTATCTGTCACACAGTGTAACCCTTCAATAACGCATTTTCCATCCCATCACCGCTACTATGATTGATCCTTCATATCGGGCTGCAGTAACAGAAGCTGCCTTTTGTAGTTTTGGTAATTGTTTAAAAATGAATGTATAACTCTCCGAACACATTTCTTAGATGTTCTCATCTATAATGTGTATAAGTTCTGCCAAGACATACGCTGAAAAGGTGCTGCTGTCTGCTTTTCCTGTTTTGGCAGTCTCTAGAACGCTGATAAATTCACGTACTGATGTAGAGCAGTGGGAGCTTTTTATGTGATAGAAATCCATCATGGTTACTATAAAATTCTGGTGTTCAGCTGCATCCTCAAGCAAACAGAATATCTATCAATGTGCCTTCCATCTGCAAAATCTCATCTACAGACCAGTAGCTGCTCCTCCATGTCTCTGCCCGCAGTTCCTGCTGGGTGACATTACAGAGCTCCAGGCATCATTAGCTCAGGCAAGTGGATTCCCAGCATCACTGCTGCATCTTTTAGACCATTTAAATAGTCTAAATGTTGTCTTGATGTCGTAGGAGAAAGAAGGGAAAGCATTTCTGTAATGTGTGTGTATAACCATTTTGCACAGTAGCTAATAAGGGATGGCAAGCAATGCAGTGCCTTGCCAAGTATAATGGGTGCCAAAATCACCTGCAAAAAAGTAGTAGAACTGTCTGCTGTACTGCATTTTTTACGTGTTATTTATGTAAACAATTATCTTGTTTGGTTAACCCCTTCAGGAGCCTGCCATTTTTCACCTTAAGGACCAGGCCATTTCTTGCAAATCTGACATATTACTTTATTACTCATTTTTTAAGGACCAGTTCAGGTCTGAAGTCACTTTGTGAGGCTTACATAATAGAACCACCTAAAAATGACCCCATTTTAGAAACTACACCCCTCAAGTTATTCAAAACTGATCTTAAAAAACTTTCTTAACCCTTTAGGTGTTCCACAAGAATTAAAGGAAAATGTAGATGAAATTTCCGAATTTCACTTTTTTGGCAGATTTTCCATTTTAATTCTTTTTTTCCAGTAACAAAGCAAGGATTAACAGCTAAACAAAACTCAATATTTATTGCCCTGATCCTGTAGTTTACGACCCCATATGGGTTGTTTCTGTAAACTGCTGTATGGGCACACGGCAGGGCGCAGAAGGAATGGAACGCCATATGGTTTTTGGAAGGCAGATTTCACTGGGATAATTTTAAGTTGCCATGTCACATTTGAAGACCCCCTGAGGCACCGCTAGATTAGAAACTCCCCAAAAATGACACAATTTTGGAAACTACGGGATAAGGTGGCAGTTTTGTTGGTACTATTTTAGGGTAAATATGATTTTTGGTTGCTCTATATTACACTTTTTGTGAGGCAAAGTAACAAAAAATAACTGTTTGGCACCGTTTTTATTTTTTGATTTTTACAATGTTCATCTGATAGGTTGGAACATGTGATATTTTTATAGAGCAGGTTGTCATGGACGCGACAATACCAAATTTGACTACTTTTTTGTTGTTGTTTGTTTCAGTTTTACATAATAAAGCATTTTTGAAAAATATTTTTTAATGTCTCCATACTCTAAACGCCATATTCTTTTTGTTTTGTTTTTTTAGCCAACTGTCTAATGTAGGGGCTAATTTGACGGTTTAAAATAGGTTTTTGACGGTTTTATACAGCAGGTTCCTAAGGACGCGGCGATACCTAATATGTATACTTTATTTATTTAGGTTTTACACAATAATAAAAAAAATTCATATTTTACTGTGTCTCCATAGTTTGAGAGCCATAGTTTTATTTTTATTTTTTGGGCAATTGTCTTGGGTAGAGTATCATTTTTTGCCGGATAAGGTGTTAGATTGGTACTATTTTGGGGGGCACGCCTTTTTTGATTGCTTGTTGTTGCACTATTCGTGATGTAAGGTGACAAAAAAAAAGGTTTTTTTAGCAGTTTTTAATATTTTTTTTTTACTTGAAACTTTTACTTAATTTTTTGTCCCATTCTGGGACTTCAAAATTTGGGGGTCTGATCCCCTTTACAATGCATCATAATACTTCTGTATTGTAATGTATTGGCTGTAAGAGTATTACTCAATGTAATACACTTACAGCCTTCTTGCCTGTGAGATCTAGGGGGATGGATCTCACAGGCTGTCACGGAAGGCAGCCAAGATGCCTAAGGAAGGCATTGGGCTGCCATCGGGTCCCCGTCACAGCAGCGCAGGGACCTGATGGCCACTCCGCACCAGGCACGATCTGCCATGGTCCCGCACATGCCATGGTCAGCGCTGACCGTGGCAGTGTGAGGGTTAATGCGCCGGCATTGGTCTCTTACAGCAGGGGTCCGGCTATCAGTGACTGCACCTGCCCGATCAGCCCACTGTACATGTACGGCACTGGTGCTTAAGTCACGTCCACCAGCTCTATACATGCGCAGGTCCTTAAGGAGTTAATTGTAATTTTTCACATCACTATCTATATCTATCTATCTAAAAGAAAAATATTAAACCATGTAGCTTTCATTCATTCTAACTTTCATTGGTTATCTGCTTTCTGACGCTGGCTCCCTGCATGTAAACTTATTTGACACTGCTGCAGCCAATCGCTGGTCACAGTGGTGACCTGCTTGCCTTGTGTCACGTGACCATTTGTCATGATTTAAGAAGAGCAGGTCTCTGCTGTAGCAGTGTCAAACAGGAAGTTTTCATCATCAAGAAAGCCCAGCAGAGCAGCCAAAGCAGTGTAGCAAAGGAGCGGGAAGCAGGTAGGCCTACTTTTACATCTGCGCTTTCCTTTCCGGTTTTGAGATCCGTCATAGGATCTCAAAACCGGAGGAAAACTCTTCCATTTTCTTGGCGCCCTTTACTTATAATGGTTTTAGTGCCAGAGCCATCTTGTTCATTTTAGAAATAATATAACCGGATCCATTCAGAATGGATTCTGCTGGTTGTATTATAACGGAAGCGTTTTTGCTGATCCCTGCTGGATCCAGCAAAAACGCTGATGTGAAAGTAGCCTAAGTGGTGCCCATTATTATTAGTATGATTCCCCTCGCAGGTCTGCTCTGGAATGGGAAGTTTTCCAACTCCCCTTCCCTCCAAAGGTACACAAACAATTTAAGAGCCTTTTACCTGGGCCAAGTGCAAGCTCATTTGTTGACTGATTGGATCTTTTATGTGGGTGTAGAAGTGCTCATTTGATGCCAGCACATCGCCCAGTGTAAACAGAGGGTGCGCTACCGACAATAATGTAAATGAATTCAGTAATGAATGTAGTTCATTCAGTACTGTAATTATCTGACCATTAAAAGGTCCTTAACCGTTTCCAGACCAGGCCATTTGCTCCCCTTCCTGACCAAGTGCATTTTCCAGTATTTTCAGTACATGCATCTTTGAAAGCCATAACTTTTACATTCTATTATGTAAATCATTTTCCTGCTTTTATTTTTGTCATTTTTTTGTTGTATTTTTTATAAACAGAATATAAACAGTCTTTAACCACTTGAAGACCACAGGTTTATACCCCCCCCCTAGTGACCAGGCCCTTTTTTACAAATCCGCACTACACTACTTTCACCGTTTATTGCTCGGTCATACAACTTACCACCCAAATAAATTTTACCTCCTTTTCTTCTCACTAATAGAGCTTTCATTTGGTGGTATTTCATTGCTGCTGACATTTTTACTTTTTTTGCTATAAATCAAAAATTACTGAAATTTTTGCAAAAAAATGACATTTTTCACTTTCTGTTGTAAAATTTTTTAAAAAAAACTACATTTCTATATAAATTTTTCTCTAAATTTATTGTTCTACATGTCTTTGATAAAAAAGAGTCCAATAAGTGTATATTTATTGGTTTGGGTAAAAGTTATAGCGTTTACAAACTATGGTGCAAAAAAGTAAATTTCCGCATTTTGAAGCTGCTCTGACTTTCTGAGCACCTGTCATGTTTCTTCAGGTGCTAGAATGTCAGGAAAGTATAAATACCCCCCAAATCACACCATTTTAGAAAGAAGACACCCCAAAGTATTCGCGGAGGGGCATGGTGAGTTCATGTATCATTTCATTTTTTCACAAGTTAGCGGAAAATGACACTTTCTGAGGAAAAAAAAATAGTAATAAAGTTTCCATTTCTGCTAACTTCTGGCAAAAAAAAAAAAATCTCATACGGGCTCATTATGCCCCTCAGTGAATACCTTAGGGTATCTACTTTCGAAATGGGGTCATTTGTGGGGTATGTTTACTGTTCTGGCATTTTGGGCGGGGCTAAATTGTGAGCCGCCATGTAAAACCTAAAGGTACTCGTTGGAATTTGGGCCTCTTTGCACCCAGTCTGCAAAAAGTGGCACTCGTGGTATCGCCGTACTCAGGAGAAGTAGGGCAATGTGTTTTGTGGTGTATTTTTACATATACCCATGTTGGGTGAGAGAAATATCTCTGTAAACTGACAACTTTGTATAAAAAAATTTAAAAATTGTCGTTTACAGAGATATTTCTCACACCCAGCAGGGGTATATATAAAATACACCCCAAACACATTGCCCCACTTCTCCTGAGTACGGCGATACCACATGTGTGACACTTTTTGCAGCCTGTGCGCAAAGGACCCTAAAACCAATGAGTACCTTTAGGATTTCACAGGGCATTTTTACGCATTTGGATTCCAGACTTCTTCTCACGCTTTAGGGGCCCCTAAAATGCCAGGGCAGTATAAATACCCCACATGTGACCCCATTTTAGAAAGAAGACACCCCAAGGTATTCCGTGAGGGGTATGGTGAGTTCATGTAAAATTTTATTTTTGTCACAAGTTAGTGGAATATGAGACTTTGTAAAAAACTAAATAAAAAAATATATATATCTCATTTTCCGCTTACTTGTGCCAAAAAAAAAAATTCTGTGAACTCGCCATGCCCCTCACGGAATACCTTGGGGTGTCTTCTTTCCAAAATGGGGTCACTTGTGGGGTATTTATCTCACCTGGCATTTTAGGGAACCTAAAGCGTGAGAATCCAAATGCGTAAAAATGCCCTGTGAAATCCTAAAGGTACTCATTGGTTTTAGGACCTCTGCGCATCTTAGCTGCAAAAGTGTCACACATGTGGTATCACCGTACTCAGGAGAAGTAGGGCAATGTGTTTGGGGTATATTTTTACATATACCCATACTGTGTGTGAGAAATATCGCTGTAAACGACAACTTTTTAAATTTTTTTATACAAAGTTGTCAGTTTACAGAGATATTTCTCTCACCCAACATGGGTATATGTAAAAATACACCCCAAAACACATTGTCCTACTTCTCCTGAGTACGGCGATACCACATGAGTGACACTTTTTTGCAGCCAAGATGCGCAAAGGGGCCCAAATTCCCATGAGTACCTTTTAGGAGGGCATTTTTACGCATTTTTCTTCTCATGCTTTAGGGCCCCTAAAATGCCAGTGCAGTATAAATACCCCACATGTGACCCCATTTTGGAAAGAATACACCCCAAGGTATTCCATGAGGGGCATGGCGAGTTCATAGAAAAAAAAATTTTGGGCACAAGTTAGTGGAAATTGATTTTTTATTGTTTTTTCTCACAAAGTCTCCCTTTCCGCTAACTTTTGACAAAAAGTTTAATTTTTCATGGACTCACTATGCCCCTCAGCGAATACCTTGGGGTGTCTTCTTTCGCTGTTTGATATGCGATTTAAAAGCGTTTTTTTCCGCATCTACAGCCTGCCAGCGCATGATCAGCGCTGGCAGGCTGTAGTTTCAGTTGTCCCGGCTCCGATCACATGAACGCGCGCGCACGACGCGCGCGCGTTCATGTGAAATCTCAGGTCTCACGAGATGACGCCGATAGGCGTGACTGAGACCTGAGAGAGCCGCCGCGCTGACGCCCATCGGCGTTAGCGTGGCGGCAAGTGGTTAAATATATGGGATGTTTGGGTTATGGTCACTGGGGGCGTATTTTTTTTTTAAATTTTAAACATTTATTGCTGAATTCTCCTGTAACTGGGCTGACATAGAAACTACAGGGGGAATACAGCCCCGTGAGAGGTTGTTCAAGTCTGTACTTCCTCTCTGCAGAGCTGATCTTGCAAACTCTGCCCCCCAGCAATCACATGACTGCTGGGACTGGAGCAAGACGTGGCATTGCATTGGTGCATATGACACAGCACATTTACAAAGATCAGCATTTTAACGCTGTTATTTGTTTCTCCTTGCGCTACCATAGTATCAGCCTAGTTTATGATGAGGCTTGTGCCTCGTCAAAAATTAGGCTAATCTAAGGCAGCCTGGCAGAAAAACGACGCCAGTCTCTGGCATAGTTCTTCGCCAACATGTATGTCTGTTTCCAAGCGTACGTGGTATTAAATTGGCAGGGCCAGAGTCCTGACATGGTCCCCGACTTGCCCCCTTCCTGCCCAACTGTTGCAAACTGACATTGGCCGTGCAACTTAATATTGTCAAAAAGAGGACTCGTCCATAGATAAATGACCCCCATTGAGTGCCATGTATAGATTTATATGGAAAGCAGGCACAGTAAAAAGCTGTCCCTACCTTCTCCATGGGGATCCCTGCTATCACGGACAGTGCTCTTCCCGTTCCAGCAGCTGCGCGATTAGCACCACAGCCTTGAGTTTATGGGCGGTTGGGATCTGGTTAAACAAGCGCAAATTGTCTTGCTATATCATCTTTCAATGCTTCTTACTGGCAGTGATAAAGGCCCCCATACACAGACAATGAAGTCAGAAATGGAGCGAATTAAATTTTTTCGCCCAATCTATTCATTCTCTCAAGAGAAGCTTTGTCTGACCTAGGCTTTTTATTCTCACCCCATTAAAAAATAAAGTGCTTTGCAAAAGTATTCACCCCTTTCCCTTTAACTTATTTCGTGTTTTGGTGCCTCACAACCTGGAATTAACATAGATAGTTTGAGCATTTGCATCATTTAATTTACAGAACATGCCCACAACTTTGAAGATGTTTTTTTTTTTTTATTGTGAAGCAAACAACAAATAGGACAAAATAACAGAAAAAGTTAATGTGCATAACTATTCACCCCCCTAAAGTCAATACTTGCTTTGGATAAGTCTCCATGAGCTTGCCACATCTTACCACTGGGATTTTTGCCCATTCCTCCTTGCAAAACTGCTCCAGCTCCTTCTAGTTGGATGGTTTGCACTTGTGAACAGCAATCTTTAAGTCTGACTACAGATTTTCTATTGGATTGAGATCATGCTCAACCTGCGGCCCTCCAGCTGTTGTAAAACTACAACTCCCACGATGCCCTTCTGCAGGATGATAGCTGTAGGCTGTTAGGGAATGATGGGAGTTGTAGTTTTGCAACAGCTGGAGGGCCGCAGGTTGAGCATGCCTGGACTAGGCCATTCCAACACATTTACATGTTTCCCCTTAAACCACTCAAGTGTTGCTTTAGCAGTGTGTTTGGGGTCATTGTCCTGCTGGAAGGTGAACCTCTGTCCTAGCCTCAAATCACGCAGTGTTACAGGTTTTGCTTAAGAATATTCCTGTATTTAGCACCATCCATCTTTCCCTCAACTCTGACCAGTTTCCCAGTCCCGGCTGCTGAAAAACATCCCCACAGCATGATGCTGCCACCACCATGTTTCACTGTGGGGATGGTGTTCTTTGGGTGATGTGATTTGTTGGGTTTGCGCCAGACATAGCATTTTCTTTGGTCGAAAAGTTCTATTTTAGTCTCATCAGACCAGAGCACCTTCCTCCATACATTTTGGGAGTCTCCCACATGCCTTTTCGCAAACTCACAACATGCTTTTTGTTTTTAGCTGAAAGTAATGGCTTTCTTCTGGCCACTGTGCCATAAAGCCCAACTCTATGGAGCGTACGGCTTATTGTCATCCTATGTACAGATAGTCCAGTCTCTGCTGTGGAACTCTGCAGCTCCTCCAGGGTTACCTTAGGCCTCTGTGCTGCCTCTCTGATTAATGCCCTCCTTGCCCGGTCCGTTAGCTTTGGTGGGCGGCTGTCTCTTGGAAGGTTTGCAGTTGTGCCATGTTCTTTCCATTTGGTTATGATAGATTTGATCATCAAAGGATCATCAAAGATTTGGATATTTTTTTATAACCTAACCCTGACTTGTACTTCTCAACAACATTGTCCCTTACTTGTTTGGAGAGTTCCTCGGTCTTCATGGCAGTGTTTGGTTAGTGATGCCTCTTGCTTAGGTGTTGCAGCCTCTGGGGCCTTTCCAAAAAGGTGTGTGTATGTAATGACAGATCATGTGACACTTAGATTGCACACAGGTGACATCATTTCACTAATTATGTGACTTCTGAAGGTAATTCGTAGCACCAGAGCTTTTTATGGGCTTCCGAACAAAGGGGGTGAATACATACGCACATGCCAATTTTCTGTTTCTATTTCTAAACAATAGTTTTATTCGTATATATTTCTCATTTCACTTCACCAACTTAGACTATGGTGTTGTGATCCATCACATAAAATTCAGATAAATAAAACATTGAACTTAAAGCTGTAATGTAACAAAACACGAATTACTTTTACAAGGCACTGTAGATACTTGCTCAGCCAAACTAAGCACTCGTGTACATGGGCGAGACCGGAGAGATGTCGGTCAATCGAAGACCGACAGCTTTTGAAAGTGTGTGGGCACCTTTGCATTTCCTGGTCTGTAGAGATCACATTTCATCTCATCACTGCCTGGAGCACCATGAAGGTAAAACCTGTATGCAGATAACACAGGATCACACCATTTACAGTTTGTGATGGTCCCAGGTCACCTCCTCCTCTTCCCTGCACACTGACCTCTGAACAAGTCATAAGGCATGCCCGCCACCTGTAGCCTTCATCTGTGAATTATGACAAATCTAAACAGCAATCAGTTTCTCAAGCAGATGCCACTTCTCCTCATTGTAACTATGGTATACTGGTTATCAATTCACAGTTCAACTTGCCAACATTTTCTGTGAGCTCTCACAAGGAACGAAAGTAGCAATCCATTCCCCTGCTCATCACAGTTTCATTATTCACACCACTGGCTTCATTAAGTTAACGTGTCTGCAGTATTACAGCTGAGACAGTAATATGACTTGGGGGAGAAAAGTACATTTCCTTTTCTTGCAATATCTTCTAGCTTCTTGGATGGATGCATTGAGTAGCATATAATGTTGTATGACACAAGATTCTGTCTATGCTTAAATATGTTAAGATTTTAGATACGTCCCAAACCCTACCAGCTAATGGTCAAACTTGTGTTGTTAATTCCGGTATTGATTTTTTTTTTTTAGGCTCCTAAAAAAAAAATACATCCGTCACCATTGACTTGTTTTCAGTGATGGATAATTTTTTTCCCGTTTTTATGACCGGACACAAAAACGCAGCTTACAGCGGATCTGTTTCCATTCAGAATGCATGAGGACTAAATAGAAACATTTTTTCTGGTATTGAGATCCTCTTCCTGAATCTCGATACCGGAAAACCACAACGCAAGTGGGAAAGTAGCCTTAGCCCTTTGTCATTTATTCATTCACCTCTCTTTAGGCCCCATTCACACGTCCGAAAATGGGTCCGCATCCGTTCCGCAATTCTGCGCAACGGGTGCGGACCCATTCATTTTTAAATTCGGAGCGCAGCCACAAACTTCCGGTCCGCGGCTCCGCAAAAGATATAACATGTCCTATTCTTGTCCGCAGCTTGCATCACACAATGGACGTGTGAATGGACCCTTAAAGGAAATCTGTCAGCAGTTTTCTGCTGCCTTCACTTTTAAATCCTAACAGCTCCAGCACATGCCAATGAGTCCTGATATTCATGAGCTCACCACTCTCCCTGCCCACCTGCCTCTGATTGGCAGATTTTCTACTGAATCAGCAGCAGGTGGGCGGGAAAAACAGGAGCTCATGAATATTCAGGACTCCTCATGATGTGCTGGAGCTGTAACTGGCAGATGTCTGGGTAGCATCTAGTTTTTCTGTCCCATCACACATGCTGCCCTGCCTGCAGGTGGAGCACTGTAGTGAGAAGGCATCAAGCAGGTCCATTTCTGTAATGCTGCATAAAGCTCGGGCTACGCAACAGCATTGGTCACACATGCAAGTTTCACACTATTTTCTTATGACTTTTACCAATATTGTATCATAAAGGAAAACAAATTGCACAAAGGCAAGTATCTCCCATTGAAGGGAATTGGATGTCACTGTGTTTTGTCATTTTCTTGAAAGCTTAAGTCACTCAAATTTAGTCACACAAGTGTTACATTCAAAGTGTTGACTACAAATCAGAAAAATCTCACAAGCCATGACAATAGCCTTTCAGCAAGTAACAGGTCTGGCTCTCTACCCAACCAATGGATACAGAAAAGGCGGTCATTCATTGACTTGGTTCCAGGTGGTGCCAAGTTCCAGATTCTCTCATTTCTAGTTAGCATAATGTGTGCAATATGGAAAACTATAAGGATACAGCCCCACATGGCAGAAAATCTGCAGTACATTTTGGTTGTCTTTTAAGCTACATTCACACTAGAGTTTTTACTGATTCAGGCAGGATTCAGCAAAAACGCTTCCATTACTGATAATACAACCACCTGCATCCGTTATGAATGGATCCGGTTGTATTATCTTTAATCTAGCCAAGACGGATCCATCATGAACTCCATTTAAAGTCAATGGGGAATGAATCCATTTTCGATTGTGTCAGCGTTTTACTCCGCATTCCATGACTGAAAGAAATCCGCAGCTTGCTGTGGTTTGCTCTTCGGTATGGGAATGCAACCAAATGGAGCGGAATGCTTTTTGAAGCATCCCGTTCTGTTCAGTTATGTTTTGTCCCCATTGACAATGAATGAGGACAAAATGGAAATGTTTTTCTCTGGTAGTGACGGATCTCAATACTGGAAAATAGAAACACTAGTGTGAAAGTAGCCTTACCCATCGCTGAGAGTCTTCTGCTGCTTTCAACCTTTGCATTGCAATGGTTGAAAGTCAAGGGTAAAACCTATAGCATAAATTGACATTTCAGTTTACACGGTGGGGTTTCGCCGCAGGGTGTGGATGAGGTTTATGAAATCTCATCTTCTTTGCTGGTACTGTAATAAATACTCTGGATATCTAGCTCTAAATTCTGCTGGAGAGAATCTGCAGCATCTATGACACGTGTGGCTGTACTTGAAATAGACATATGCAACATTATCTAGATGGGCGAATAAACATCAGCAGACAGAAAAAAGGAAACCAAATATATTTTTTGTACAGTTATTTTGAAACCGTAGATTGTTATCATGGTTGTTTTTGTGCTTTTAGCTTTAGTGGGAAATAAGGTTCTATGGTAGACTCTGTATGTCCACAGAAGATGGTGTGAAAAGTTGTTCTTGTCACGCACGTCTCTCTTGGAAACCTCACACCTGATTATTTTTTACTGGAATCAATTGATAGCATCTAGTGAGGTTAGCCACAGGAGTCACATGTCAGAAAAACTGCTGCACATCTACAAATTACACTCACTCAAAGGCTTATTTGATCCGCTATGTGGGCTGACATTCACATTGCCAGGTTTGCTTACAAGTTTTCAGTGTGATTTCATAGAACGGATTTGAGAAGTCGCTGACAAATAATGAACAAAAACATGATCTGCTGCACAAGCCTCTTGTGTGTTCTAAATTTAATAATCTGTGTTCAAGGAAAGCTTCTAATTTTGCTGTGGATTGTTTCCAGTGCAATTCACTGAAATGCAGCCTTTCACAAGAGAAAACGCTTTAATAATGTCCTGTGTTGCAAAAACTTCCTGTGAGGAGTGTTGTCCTTTATGTCGTGTTTGTTGTATACTGCTCATGCTGAATGTGTTGAAGCATTGTGAAGCCTTTTACTGTGGGATAGTATACATCTTGACCAGCAATATTTAAGGAGCCTCTGTTAGCTTGATCCACCCTATTAAACCCTATAGCTTGATAGGACTGATCATGCTGAAGAAAACCCTTTCTTTTCTTTGTAACTTACTTGGTTGTGGAGAAATGAGCCCGTCTATCTTCATGCAAATCAGAAATTGGAGCACCAAGGTGCTGACTGTAGCACCATACGACATACCAACGGCTTCATACACAGTGGCGGAGCGCTACAGCCGGCAGGATGGAAAGGTAAAAATATTATCTGCTGCCTGCACAGCATTTGCACCGCTGCCACCAATTACTCCATATTGCAGATATAGCAGTGGAGCACTATTATTATCAGTGTGTTACAGCGGCAGGCACCATTACACAGGGCGATTAGCCATGTCAATCAGAGTGAGGGGGGAGTATACTGAGTACTAGGGGCATAGCTGTAGTGGTGCTCGAACCCTACAACCTGCCCCTTGGTGCTCCAACTGCTGATTTGCATAAAGATTAAAGTGCTCATTTCTCCACAACCAGAATTATCAACCCTGTCAGGCTATATGGTTTAATAGGGTAGATCATGCTGACAGAGGCTCTTTAATATGCGATCTATACTTGGTAACAATCTCTGATTTCCAAGCATTCTTTTCACCATTTGACAGAATAGATTCAATGCTTTGCATTGTTTATTTGAATCAGTGATGAACACAAATGTGTTCTGCAATAGTCAAGTTAATGTGCAGACCCTGTGGAATGACTGATTGTATGTTAGGCCCCATTCAGCGGATCCGCAACACACCATGCCGGCACTCCCCATAGAGATGTCTATTCTTGTCCGTAGGCTGCGGACAAGAATAGGACATGCTCTATCTTTTGCCGAGCCGCACATAGTGTGCTCTCCACATCAGGTCCGGCCCATTCACAATGAATGGGTCCGCATCTATTCCGCAGAATTGCGGAATAAATGTGGACTAAAATGTGGACGTGTGAATGGGGCCTTAGATAATGGGTTCAAATTAATGTATTTGTGTATGATATATGAAAATATTTTATATCATAAAGATTCCTGCATGTAGGACTTTTTTCAGTGTATAATAACGGATCTCAGTTGGAAATGACTAAAGCAGATGCAAAATGTGCATAACTGATTATAACGGATGCTTAAAACACAGGATCCATGACAAATCAGAGGAACGGAAAACTAAATGGTGATGTAAACCTGAGCTCATCTGTAATTCTCTACTAAGTATGTGGTCCCCACTGTTTGCCACAACAGGGCTCCAGACAAATTTTTGTTACCTAGGAGCCATTGGCTCATAAACTGAAAAATTTAGGAGCCAAAAAAATGTTTTAGTCGCCAAATTTAAATACATATATAATTATTATTTAAAAAATTGCCTCATTCACTCGTCAGTGTTTGGTCAGAGATTTCCATCAGTGATTGTCAGCCAAAACCAGGAGTGTATGCTACACATACATAAGGTATAAGGGAAAGATCTGTACTTGTTCTGTGGTTAGAGGCACACCTGGTTTTGTCTCAAAATCACTGTTAGGGTCCATTCACACGTCCGTTTTTTGCGGATCCTATTTTCCAAGAATTCTTTCCGTTTGTCATCCGTTTTTTGCGGATCCGCAAAAAAAAAACGGATAGACGAATACATTTTCCTATTCCAATAAAGTTTTATCCGCAATTTTCGGATTAGAATAGGACATGTTTTATTTTTTGACGGACACTATGTACTGAGAAAATTATGCGGACAGCACACTTTGTGCTGTCCGCATATTTTATAGACCCATTGAAAATCAATGGGTCCGAATTCTGTCCGCAACTATTCCGAAAAATCGGGATCAGATGCGGAACTAAACAACGGACATGTGAATGGACCCTTAGGCTACATGCACACGACCGTTGCCTGCCTCCGCGTCCGCTTCTCCTTGAAATTTTGCGTCCGTCAAAAAAAACGGATGACGGACCGTTTTTTTTTGACGGATCTGATTTTTATGGCAGATCCATTGTAAAAATGCCTATCCTTGTCTGCAAACATGATAGAATGAAAACACGGATCACGGATGCGGAACAAAAACGGTTTACCATCCGCATTTTTTGACGGACCCATTGAAATGAATAGGGAAGCATCCTATCCGTAAAAAAAAACGGAACGGGCGCGGAAACAAACAACGGTCGTGTGCATGGGGCCTTAGAAATGACGGACCGAACCGAATAAGGCATTACTGTGTGCAGTGTCCCAGACCGCCGACTGCAATGACAAGGTTTGGTGTCATCACCGTTCCCCATCATTGCAGTCGGGTGTCTGACCCGACTTGAATGGGTCCGTGATCCATCGGTTTTTGCTAAAAAAATAGAACATGAAGGGGTTAAACTTAAACAACTGAACAAAAAGCACTTTACTAGAATGAAGACAGGCCAGCAGCAAGCAAGGCAGGGACCAACTCTGCAGTGATGGGAGGTTGAGGTTGATTTTCCTGGGGCCCGGCCGTCCTTCTGCAAGTCTCTCTCTCTCAAAGCTACTGAGCACACGCTCTTCCCGGGCTGTGTGAGGAGACGGAGCCAAGGACAAGGCATCGCAGACTGGCACAGTGAGTGGGGCAGGAGGACACTGCCTGCATGGCCGAGCTGATCATAAGCCGGGACATGCAGACAGCGTGGTGCGTCTGCTGAAGAAAGTTTTTTTTTTTTTCCTTAAAACTACAGCGCGGTGGTGGGACAAGTCGCAAATCACCATTTGCAAATTCCTGGTCGCTTGGCGACCAATTTGGTCGCCATCTGGAGCCCTCCACCACCTTGGTAGGTGGAGCAGGATACGTTGGGTTTTGTCTAGTTCTTTGTCCCCTGGCATATCGGTATCGCTAATTGTGTCTTTCGATTGTACAGTAAGCATACATACTCAGCCTAGGGATCACTATTGGGTAACAGTAAAATTTTGTGAATGGCCAACTTTATAGCCATCTCCACCCTTGCAAGGCCTAAGAATGAGTAGACAAAGAGGGTGGTATTGTTGGAGGCACATTTTGTGTATTTACCAATAAAATTAGATTTATTTGCTCAAATGAACTGTTTCGGCTGTAATCTAACTGCTTTCTTATGCCCTGAGTGCCGAGGTGCAACAAGTGCGTCCATGGAGAGAGAAGTGACTGATTAAGACTCGTTTCACACTGTTCTGGTAGACAATACTGCGAATCTGCCTGACACAAACCGCAGCATGCTCCAGTTTGTGTCTGGCCAATTTTTCACATTGTCTACCGGAATGCAGACGGTTCTCTGCCGGACCCCATTATACTTAATGGGGCCGACGAACATTTTCTCTGCATCTGGAAGACTGTTCTCTGCAAGAACAGCCTGTTAGAATTCACACCAGAGGTGTGAAACTAGACTAAGGAGAGCGAGTGTTGGACAACAGTATGTTTGTGTGCAGACATGTATCTATCTATCTGTTATATAAGAGCGGAGAAATGGAGCCGAGGAGGTGCTACAGAAGTCAGTGGATCATACGTGGAAGAACTGCATTGAGAACAGCTCATATAGAGAAGAACTGGCGGTGATAGATGTCTATGCAAAGGTATCATTTAGAACAGTGGGGATTGGCGGGGAAAAAGATGCACCAACTCGGGGCAATAAAATACATGGATATACAAGGATAAGCTGGAAGGCTCACTCTGATACCCAGAGGGCCTGTGTGTATTTATATCTGATTGTACAGTAGCATTTTATGTCACCCCTGCGTACCCCACCTATAATGCCCCTCTGCTCTCGTGTTATGGATGAGATATTTGGCCTCTGGCAGGATAATTGTGCTTCTGCCTAGTCCTTTGTGTGCTTTCCTAGACGGGTGACCCTTTTATTATTCATTGCTGCACATACACTGTCGCATTTCTAGAGGATAAAAATATGCAGGTGTATTAAATTGTTTCAGAAATTATAGAGTGCTGTATAAATTATAATTTTAGAAATAATTATAGTTTGTAAGTACCTGAAGGGAGAGAGAAATTTCTGCTTTAGACTTAAAATATGACTCAAAATAAAAGTGCAATGAAGCATTAAATTGTGAACATGTTCAATATCTTGAGACCAGCTCCGCAGCTAGTCTTCTTCTTTAACAGACCTGTCATGACAGATAAAACCTGAGAATTTTTTAAATTATCATTTAATTGTAATTTACTTCTACAAGCAGTTTGTTTCACAAAGGATTTATAACACATTTTAATTTAAAATGTCAACACTTTACACAGACTTTTTATTTGTATTTTCCTTTTTTATTCTAAATTAGTCAAAGTAACCTTTGAGTAAAGACGGCCTTACACATCAGATTAATGTTGCCGAACCTACCGATTCCGGTGTTGCCAGCTGACCATCTAATGTATATGGGGGTGTCCGACTCCCAGTCATTACTCTCAGGATTACTGGATGCTTTAGTGCAGACTTTTACAATTCCTGCACATACATTGGGGGTGCATTCATCCAGTGAGGAGCAATAGAAAAATATGTAGGTTCTATCGGATTTGGTTTAAGCGCTTTATATACAGTATAGCTTCAGTGTGTGAAGTATCACTCTGCCTGGCTGGACAGGAGTAGCTTTGTAATATGTTGTATTGATCTAAAAGTTTCATTCAGACATTGACTTCTCATTGGTCATGTGATCAATTTGCATGGAAAAAGTCTACAAAAACCCCCAAATGCTTTATAGTATTATATAATTTTAAATGGAGGAATGTGAAAGGTCCCATACACAATAAAGATCAATTGTGACTCTAAAGATCAATGAAAGCATTGAGAGATGAACATGAATATCTTGTGTGAAATGGTCAAATGTCAAGCAGAGTGATTGGCCTATATTTAGTCTACAATTACATATCGGTACAAAGTGTCCTCTGTTAATCCTCTTGGGCATTGGGTTTGTGGCCTCCTGACCTTGCTAATGAAATATCTTGATGTCATTGAAAACGTATGTTGTACTTATTAGCGTCTCGGGGGAGATGTAGCAGTAATTTCTGAAATGTAAATGTAATCTTCTCTACCTGAGGTTTCAGGCAGGAACATAGATGTGGGGAGGGAGGGGGTAGAAGAAATGTCTCCTTTATGCTAGTGCTGAAAGCAGAATGGGAACTCATGATGGAGTATCTGCTGCTGCACTCCTCTAAACCCACAGAGGAATCTTAATCAGGGGCTGAGAGGATAAATGTATCATTATTACACATAGTCTCTCCCTGAAAGTAGAAAGAATTAAAAGCTAGATTCTCTGCTTGGAGTCAGTAATTATTCTCTTTGAAGTCTTCTTGCCAGTGTTTTTTCTTCTGAATTAAATGAACTCTGGGTGTTTGTCATTTTGACCTGGTTTTATAGAGCACACTTACGAGCTGTTTAATTTTGTAAAGATTAATTCACTGTAAATTACCACATTTTTCCCTCCTCTGCTGGTTCGTTCTTACATCCCTGTGCTTTGGTCGAACAAAAGGACACCGTTTATTTCTCCATGGACAGTGATTGGGGGAAAAAATTATTTCAAAGAGCACTTATTTTTTAAATGCATTACAACAGTTTAAGCATTATTTTTACCTTGCTTTAAAGAGTTTCTGTCATCAAGTTTTGACATTATAAGCTGTCTGACATTAGCTATGTGCTAATGTCAGAGCAGCTTGATAATGTCTTTTTTATAAAAATCCGATTTATATTTTGGCTGAAAAACGTACTTTTATAGTATGTAAATTAGCCTCTAGGAGCAGGGGGGGCGTTGCCCTGCTCCTAGAGGCTCCGTGCGGCAACCTGCTGGCACGCCCCTTCTTACTTTGAGTGACAGTGCCGGGCAGCGATCCTCCGGCACTGTCTTCCTTCTGAAATCCCGTGCCTGCGCCGCCGCTCTGTATTCGGCGCAGGCGCGGTGAGCAGAGGACGCTGGTGCCTGCTGTCCTCAGCTCACCGCGCCTGCGCTGAATACCTCTGAGTACACCCGGAAGCAAGGACAGCGCTGGATTTCAGAAGGAGACATCATTATCATGTCAAAACTTGATAACAGAAACCCTTTAAAGAAGTATTTGTCACAAATGTGCAGTGGGTACTTTCCATATGAATATGTTCTCATACACTTGAGCTAAAGGTTTGGACGACCAGAAATGATGATCCAGGCTGGAAAATGTCATCTTTCTTCTTCTTTTTTTTTTTTAAACTGACCAACTGGTAGTACAGTTCAGTCTCTCCTGCTGCTGGTGAAATAAATTGTTCATACTGAAAAAGCATATGTGCTGCCCAAGTCATAAAGTGAAATAATGCAAGATTAGTATGGTCTTGCTTTAAAAACTTGTGCTAAAAAACTAAGGGTACTTTCACACTTGCGGCAGGACGGATCTGTCCTGCCGCAAGTGCCCGTGCACTGCCGTGCTGCTGCTCCGTTCCCGTTGACTATAATGGGGCGGGGGACGGAGCTACGGCGCAGCCTGGCAGCGCACGGCAAAGATCGCCGGACTAATAAGTCGGACATGCAGGACTTTTAGTCCGACGATCTCCGGCCGTGCTGCGCCGTAGCTCCGCCCCATTATAGTCAATGGGGACGGAGCGGCAGCACGGCAGTGCACGGGCACTTAGGGATCCGTCCTGCCGCAAGTGTGAAAGTACCCTTAGAACCTTATTTTTAATCCCCACTGATTGCTAAAACTAAATGGCAGAAGTAACTGTTCCACTCTCATCATAAAGTGGTGTATATACTCGGAGGGTAGCCGAGTACAGTCGAAGAGGAATGAAAAGGCACATCTAAGCTCTTCTAAACCTTTGCAATAGTGATTTCAGCACCTGGACCCTCAACTAGCTGACATGACACTATTGCTGTTTTCACGCCTAAACTCCAGAATATTTCCAGATAGTCAGGTCCAGAGATTTACTGTAGTTGGCCTTTCACACATGTAACTATCAACCCAGAGATGTTCCATGTCGGGTGCATTCTCATTACAGAGGAAATGTTCCAGGTCACTAGGCAATGGGTGGGAACTTTGGGCATGGCCCACTGTGATTTTCTGGAGCATTTGCTGCTGTTTTCACACATGCGCTCACTCGGACATAACCCGGAGTTAGTACTAGGGCTCTGGGGAGAAAAAGTCTGGGTAAAGTCCTGGACACATATTGCGGATGTTTGCATTTACACATACAGCCCCGGGGGTAAACTCCAGAAAATGTCTGGATTCCACTGTAAGTGTGAATGGGGCTTATGACACTTCAAAAATGTTATGCAAGCTAGGGTACAAATCCTAACATTTTTTTCTAGTAAATAAGTCTTAAAGGGAACCTGTCATCAACTTTATGCAGTCCATACTAACGGCAGCATAAAGTAGAGACAGGCGAGTTGATTTCAGCGGTCTGTCATTTATAAGTTAAAAGTAAGTAGTTGCCGAGAACCAACATCACAGTCATTGCAGATTAGGCCTGGAAAAGAGTCCCGGCCACCTGAGAAGAGTCCTGGTTATTCATGAATTCCTGCTCTCCTGCCCACCCGCTGATGACTGACAGACTGCTACCTAGTCTTCTCCCTGTCTCTCTAGGAGAGAACTGCCATCATCAGCAGATGGGCGAGAGTGCGGGAGATAATGAATAACCAGGACTCTTCTCGGGTGGATTTGAATGATTATGATGCTGGTTCTCAGGAACCACTTACTATTAGCTCATGAGTGACACATCGCTGACAACAGTATTTCTGTCACCGTTTTATGCTGCCCTCAGTGGGATCCGCATAAAGTTGATGACCAGTAAAGGTCTTTATCATCTGTATATTTAAAAAAAAAAAAAAAACTATTGGAAAAAACCAAGTAAAAGGGTATTGGCATTTTCTTTCCTTTGGTTTCAGTTTCCTCAGTGATACAAGGTCACTGTAAAAGCACTGCAAGGTCTCCTGCACACAACCATATCCGTATTTTGGTCTACAAATCACGGATCTGCAAAATATAAATACCTTCCATGTACAATCTGCAATTTTCTCACTCCCATGAATAGAAATGCCTATTCTCATCCACAAAATGGGCCAGAATAGGATATGTTCTGTCATTTGCAGGGCAGCCACATGTGTCAACAAAAAAATACAGATTTGTGTATAGCCCCATAGGTAAGAATGGATCAGTGTACTATCTGCAAAAAATATGGATAGCACCCTGAAGAAAAATACAGTCATGTGCATGAGCCCCGGAGATCCCTTTCCAGCAGTTACTTCATTATCATTACAGGCAGGATTACAATTACATTTATCACCTATATGTAGATAAGACAGGATCCACCATTCACAATAGATGGTTTCATAGCTTATCTACTCCCTCCTGACCCCTGCACAGGTCACAAAGTATGCCGAAAAACTCTCACATAGAAGTCAATGAGTCCCCTCTAGTCTATTGTGTCTGTAAATCATGGTGGCTGTAACACAAAGCTCTAAATGCTATTAACAACATATTGGGCAAGATGGCAGCCCCCATAATTATATTCAGGAAATACAAAAAAAAAAAGGTATGCATCGGGTTTAAACTGTCAGAAAAAAAAGTACAGCTGACGCATTCCCTTTAAATGAGTCTGTGACAGTTTGTATGTAATCTTGATGTATAGATTCAGCTTTCCTACATACATGGATGTAATGCATCTCGCTAGACAGCTGAAAAGTTACTGGTAATCACCAATTTAATAAAGGCAACGAAGACTAAATTGTTCATGCTAGATTAATTTACTGTTTATTTCTGGGGAGAGTTTAGAAAGTGCTTTGCCTATCAGTAAATATAATGTATACACACAGAATGATAACGTGTAATTGGTGTGTGAAAGCTTTGCTTTTCTCTGAGGTATGAGCCGCAGCCTAGTTAATTTCCATGATGTAATCTGCCCTTCCAGGATATAATTACCTGATTTACTTGATTGCCTTGTGGGATTTTTTTTTCTTTCTATATTCACCTCCGCTCCCAAATTGACTTAAAATTGTTTATACCGTGGCAGTCTGATAATTTCATCAAGCTTTTGCCTACTAATATGCTTGAAGTTATTTATTCACTCAGAGGAGGATGGCAAAGCAAGAACCTGATTAGTTCCCTTCTATTCCAGCGTCTTTTTTTCTAGCATTGCCATGATGAAAGCTGTGGTCCGGAGAGTTTGGCCTTCTCCCATCACGTGTTTCTGTTTACTGTGTATGCCAGGATAGCTTCTGACCTATCCGTAAGTTTACGGACCCTATGGTGATGAATGCCACTGTATGGCATCCATCACTTGCATCGGTTATATGTATACCTTGTGAGCTATTCATGTATGTGTCATGTGGAAGTCATTATAACCTGAGGATGACCGATACCCGTGACAGGATGCAAAGGGATGCCATTATTGTCTATAGGTAATGGGTGCCACTCTTATGCATCCACCACAGCCTATATTTAGTATACATGTTGGATGCTTTCCCCAGCATATATTTTAGAAACGAAAAGGTTTGACTTGAACATGGCCTCACATCTGTCTTTGTGGTCTTTGCCGCACTGCATCTGCCAAGCATCTTGGTGTTAACAGTTGCCCCTCAAATTCCATTCACATATGAATGCCCAAATGTTATGCTGTAACTTCACACACCCTCCTATATGAAACATGGTCCCGATATCCTATTGGGCACTGTTCTTCGACCCCTGGCCATGAGAGTCAGAACCACACTTTTTGAAGATATTGGGAGTCATTTATTATGATGCCCTATGCCAGAAACTGGTGTGAAAGTCACACCTAAATTAAGACACCCACTGCATTTCTGTGCTGACCTAGCCACTAGTGAGTGGTGGGGCATGCAGAGGCCGGGCCAATAGCCCTGGCAAATTCACAGTGGTCTTTAATAAATGACCCCCGTTTTGTCTCCAATAAGTGATCTCTGTGAATGTCCCCTTTACGTGGCAAAGGTTGGGGTCCTCTGCTGTAGGATATAGTCACTCCATCACAGAGAAACCTGCTCTTCATGTTGTGGATCTCCTATAATTATGGGAAGTTATTTATTGAAAAACCATCTCTGCCATTGCTAGTAGCGGTAGTCTATTTTCTTAGGTGATATATTCATTTTTCATAATGTTTTTCTTGCAGAGATCTCTGGAAAAATAGTTATATCTAAAGTCGCTAAGCTGCTGTTACATTTTCAAAGCCTTTTAGTGTGGACTTTTATCTGCTTTTTATATTTCGTTTTTAAATGCGTCTATTTTCAAAAATTGGAATTCTCTTTGGAGACTAAACTTGCAAATTCCTGCTTTACACTTCTGAATGTGTCTCCAGCAGATGAAATGACACAAAATCAGGCTTTTTAATAGAAATTTACAAATGCATATTTTGAAAACAACTTAAAAAAGCCCTACAGGATGGCAAGTACTCATTAGCATGTGCTGTAACGCAAGCTCAAATGGAGTCTAGTGAAAGCAAGTTCAAAGCCATGTTGGGCTAAAGGCTTCCAGCAGGCATGTTTCCAACTGCGGGGAGATCTGGCACAGAGAGATGAGAAATAATGTTTGTTTCCCGGCTTCCTTTTAGCACCTTTCTTTTCTACATCAGACAGCTGTGAACGCATACAATTAAGGAAGACATAACAGACCATATCAGCTACCCCTTTAATTTGTTTGGACGAAAGTGATGTTTTTATTCACATACTGCTTTATATGCAATGGTAATATCTAGTATAAGGATGTTTTGTAAGCTGAAAGGGTCATGCTAATCTCATAAACTCCTATAACTGTATACCCCGTTGTCTCTGCTCTTCTCTATGCTTTGTGTGACACCTACACCAGTGAGAGTTGTCTCTTCAGTCAAGTAAGGGTGCCGGTACACGGTGCGGTCAGGCTGCAGGATGCAAATTACCACTAATTGCCGGGATGTCCATGTGCGGCCTGGCAATCTACAGGTGGATCCCGTGGCTGAACTGCACCATGTACAGGTACATTGCAGGTGGTTTTTCACTCTTCAGTGTAGGACCATTATGAGCTTTAGTTAAAACAAGCCGATCCGTGCTCATTTAAAGGGCTTTCACACTAACTGATGGGGCTACCGATTGTTACTATGATCACTTGATCCCCGTGCAGTTTCCATTTTGTTGGCAGCACATGACCACTCCATATTAACGCCTATATGTCCATACAGCTTGTGTGTATATATGTATGTATGTATAGTTCTTGGGAACTAATGGCTAAATGGATATTTCCTTCTTAATTGTGCCACGTCTATCTGCTAATCATATAATTTGTAATACAAAACCTTATACATCATATATATGGCTAGTTTTTACTGTGGTATCACAACACTCAAGCTCACATCTCTCAGCCATATCTTGAAAATACTTGCCTGAGAGGACGGTCTGCAGTGCTCATCGTTGCACTCATCATAATGGTCTACTGCTGTGTTCCAAGGCATTTACATGTCATTGAGATTCAGTGTGGGCAGCTCCAAACAGTTTGAATTTTTATAGAGCAGAAAGGTAGTTTTGATATCAATTCAGAGATGGAATCCGTAAGGTGACCTCTGAAATGAGACTGGCAAATCTCCCGGTGTCTCATAAAGTTCTGTGGGGAGGCAGACACATGCACTGTAAGATGAAAATAATTGCTGGATCTTAGCAAGTGGAAATCTTTTCATATCAATCCATCATTTATCAAAACGACAACTGTTCCTTCAGTTCGTTGGCATTAATCCTGCGGAAGAGCTGTAAAGCCGAATAAAACTTTGATTTTAAAATATCTTAAGGTGAAAGTCTTCTTGGTGAACAAATGTAGGTTAGCATGACTTTTCTTGACTGAAGAGCTTATATTTTTCAGTAGCCAAGTTAAAATTGGTTCTCTGGATTCATGCAAAATGACAGACATTATATGTGTCAGGTGTCCTGAGTTTAACACTGTTCTGCTAGTCATTGCTCTCTTTCATATTATCAGTTTTTTTGTATTTTGAGATGTATGACAGATTTTACAGAATGTGTAACTGTTTATGCTGATCTGTCTGTAATATACAGGGTAGGCCCAGACAGGCTAACATACCCACTATGGATCGTGAAAGACCAACAAGAATATTTGGGGACTACGAGAATTTAAGAAGGTTGTCCCACGACAAGCAATTATCCCTGAAGGCTGTATTACACTAACCAGTGGTCGGCCACGTCATTGTTAGGGCTCGTTCATACGACCGTGACGTGTTTTGCGATCCGCAAATTGCGCATCCGCAAAACACGGATGCCGCCCGTGGGCCTTCCGTAATTTGCAGAATGGAATGGACGGCCCTTTTAGAAATGCCTATTCTTGTCCACAAAACAGACAAGAATAGGATATGACTCATAACTGTTGCAGGGCCCGTGAATGGAGTGCTGTCAGCATCTTTTGCGGCCCCACAGAACTGAATGGGTCCGCACCCGAGCCGCAAAAAAATGTGGTTCGGATGCGGCCCAAAACCACAGTCGTGTGAACGAGCCCTTAACGAATATTTGCAGGAATGCTCGTTAGAGATGATCTGGCAGTGTAACGGTGCCTTCACACGCGGCAGATTTTGTGGCAGAAAATTCCGTGACTAAAAATCAGTTAATTCATTCATTTGAATAGGGCAGCAAGCACGTGGATTTTTGCAAGCTCCATTGAGTTAAATGGAATAGATTTTCAGTTGCGGAATTTTCTGCCACAAAACTTGCTGCGTGTAAAGGTACCTTAATACGGCTGTCGATTACTCGATGAACGAGCAAACTTCATCGGACAGTTGGACTCTTTCAACAGATTTAAAAATTGTTTGCTGGCAGCACATCATGCTGTTTTATCATGATCTGCTGCCAGCAAACAGTGATTCAGTATGGGAATAAGTGATGGCATTGGCTATTGCTTCTCCCTATACTGAGGAGGAGATCGCTGCATGTAATAGCAGCAGTCTTCTCCGCTAGCGATTGTTGGGAAGGAACTGCGAACACATTGCGCCTGCATGGAATCTGGACCCATTCATTTCAATCGGTCTGTGTACATGAGCGTTGGTTTTCACGCATCACCGGTGCATTGTGTGAAAATCTCAGTATGTTCTATATTCTGTGATTTTCACGCAACGCTGACCCCATAGAAGTGAATGGGGCTGCGTGAAAATCGCATCCGCGAGCAAGTGCGGATGCAATGCTTTTTTCACGGATGGTTGCTAAGAGATGTTTGTAAACATTCAGTTTTTTATCACTGAAAAAAAATGACTCAATCTCAACAGGAGATCACAGTGCCCTGTTCTTGTGTAAAATACTGTACATCACTTACATCAGTCAGCAGATGAAACTAGCTGCATGTGCGCTTGGCAGCTGAAGGCATCTATGTTGGTCCCACGTTCATATGGGTGAGTTCTAGGTTATAGTGTTAGTGTTAGCTAAGTCTTTGTTCGCATCTGCATTCGACATTCCATTTTTCTGTTCCGTCCAAGGTGCTGGAAAATAGTATGCAAGCGAAAAAAGCAACCAACGGCATTCCGTCATTGTGTCTTTTTTATTTTACTTGATGCTATATTTTCAAGCTATTTTTTTATTTATTTTTTTACAAATACTTTATTTGATTTTGGATTCAGAAAATGAAGAGCCCCTAGCAAGGGCAGCAATACACAGATATTGTCACAAAATACCATAGGATGATATTAACAGTGGAAAACCATAATTAAAACAATATAACTTTCCATCAGTCATTAGGATACTTTCACACTTGCGTTGGTGCGGATCCGTCTGTTTATTTGCTGCGTGCTGCGTTTTGGTGTCCGTCTCCAAAACGGAATAGAGGCGGAACGGAGCCTAACTGATGCATTCTGAACGGATCCTTATCCATTCAGAATGCATTGGGGCTTAACTAATCCGTTTTGGACCGTTTGTGAGAGCCCTGAAACGGATCTCACAAACGGAATCCAAAACGCTAGTGTGAAAGTACCCTTACAATAAGCACCATCTTCCAGAAGGCCCTGTCAGATTGGAAATCATTTAAAAGAAGCAGACCTTGTAAGATCACAGAACATAACCTTCCCCAAATTCCTTTAGACTCCTACAGCAAAATCTTACTTCCATCTAGGCTTTCTGTGGCATAGCACTTTGTGAACTGGTACATTCTCTCTGTCTTGGACCAATGTACAACTATAAACTGTTTCCATTTTCTTGGAATGTGACTTGTTATGCCATTGGACCTTGATCCTTTCACCAAGCAACCTCTGCGGCTGTGCTATTAATTCTGAGATACATGGGGCTTGAGAGTCCAACCAGTGGAGAAAAATACTTCTCAGAGAAACCAGAAGCACCATGCGTAACAATAGGGGAACTCTTCAAGACTGAGCAGCCTCCAAACAATCTGCCTTGAAATAATAAAAGGACTGGATAAAGCAGGGTAAAAATCCAGAGGGATGAAACATGGTGTTACCTTGTTCTAATATTGGATGACACTGCCAAACCCCATGCCAAAGATCAGTAATTACATTTTGGGCATAGTGTGAGCCTATCTGGGCAGATTATTGATTCCAGGAAACTGAAACCTTATACTGATCTGTGCATCAACCTGAAATACATCTCCTCCCACCGTTTACTTATACTTTTCCTAACCTTCCCCATTCTCCAGTATTTTTGGTGGAATCTACGACAGAACCCCTAACACAGATATGAATGAAGCCTTTAGGCTAGCTTCACATATGCGGCACATTTTCTGTTCCAATATAAGAACAGAAAGACGTTAAAAAACAAAAGGAAGCACTTAATCGAGCATATGCTATTCCCCAATGCCACCCTACAAATCCCATTGGCGATCATGGGCTCCATCGGGTCTTCTTTATGGTTTCTTCTATTCTTTTGGACCAAGCGCTGCTGCATACATCATCCACTTTGTCATTCTTTTGGCCATAATATCTGACGGCGGCGCTTAACAGAGCCTTGGGTGCTTTCACATTCAGCAAATTCAGTTGCAGAGGTTTCTGCACCTGAAAATTAGTTCCATTCGTCACAATGGGGCTTACAGAAATCCTTGTGCTTGCTGCCAAAACAACCCCTTTCAGATGAATTGGACTGATTTTCTGTTGCAGAAGTTTCTGGCGCAAAATCTCCCATTTCTTGAGGGCACCGTTAGTTGTTATTTATACTGCGCTCGTAAAGAAAGCTCAGAATGTGTGCCTATTAGTTGCCTAGATTCCTCCTTGTTGGCACCGCCGCATTCTTCCCAGATTGCATAAATGGCTCAGGCTTGAACTGTCAGTAAAAGCGGCATATGCTCTCTCTCGCTTTTTATGTCTTTATTCTTGAGAGGTTATATGTCAGAGCTCTGCTGATTGGGCTAGAAAGGGGTCACCTATCATGAAATCAGCCTGCCATAGACATGAGCATCTGAAGTGCTTCAGCCATTGACCTTGGTCCACCTCAATATTTCCACTAAGAGGTACTGACAGTTCACGCACGGTACAGCCAACTGCGCTGCCTAATAAGGTTGTATCATTTTGATATAACAGCCGCGCTCTGTTGTACTATTAAAGGTTTAAAATATTAATGCTTATTAATGGTGTCATTCAGCCACTTTATGTGATTAGTTTTAAGCCTCTCTTGGGCCAAAAAGAAGGGGAATTTTTAATGAAATGTTCCCTGCACATCTGACCTGCTGTATTACTGCTTGAATGCCATTTTTATGAGGCAGGTTTATAGCGTTCATTACTCTGCTCTTTGAGCCACTTCATGGCTGCTGTAATTTTTAAAGAAGAGATAAAAATAAGTCAGTTCGTTCCTTGCAGTCAAGACACTCTGAGTTCTGGCATTGACCTTTAAGCTGTCATGCATGGATTAATCACATTTCTTGTGGAGATTGTCTTAGGCTTAATACAAGCTGCGCAGTGATTAGCTGACTCGCCTTGCCCGCCTTGTGTTAGGGAGGCTTGTCAGTGCCGACAGAAACCATGTTCTCTTCTGCCTCCTCCTTTCTGCCCTTTGACACCCTGTTATCTGCTGCCTGTGATGTGATTTGTGAAAACAAATCACCCACAAAGCCACATATGGTATATGTATTTTCATTGACTCCAGTGAAAGCTCTGGGTGTTGGGTATCTTAGATTGTTCACACATTCTTTGTTCTGACAATGCAGAGGCGTGTAAATGAAAGAAATCGGCAGCCATTTTTACACGTGCTCGGCACAACGTGTACAGATGCATTAATAATTTGTATAGTTAAAACTTTTACTAGTATGAAATTGAGATTTGTCGTTCCAGTAACTTATGACAAATCATCTTTGACTATGCATTTGGCAGGCTCACACATAGAGGGAGATATACCGAAACTAGTGTAAAAGAAAGCAGGCTTAATTGCCCATAGCAGCCAATCAGATTCCACCTTTCATTTTCCAGAGGAGCTTTGAAAAATGAAAGGTGGAATCTGATTAGTTGCTGTGGCCAACTAGGCCACTTTTCCTTTACACCAGTTTTGATAAATCTCTCCCATATTGTACTTGGTGCAGAATTGACACCGAAATCCACAGTAAAATACAGTACAATGTAAGCTATGGTACACAGCACTTGATCATGTTTTTCATGGCGTTTTTATTTTTCTCAAAATATCAAAAAGTCTATGTACACAGGGGAGATTTATCATTCCCTTTGCGTGTGAGATGTGGCGTTAAAAAGTTGCTGGTGCGACTTTTTTAAAAAGCTGTCGCATCTCTCCTTTTTCGTGATCCTCAAAACTTTTGTAAAAGGGGTGTGGCAACGGCAAGAATGGGCGTGGCCAGCCACAGCGACATATTTATCTTCATGTACGCCAGTTTCCTGGCGTAGATTTCTGGTTAGGTACACAAACTGGAGGAGGATGTGCCTAATTTATGACAAGGCAAATGTCTGGTCATAAATTAGGCATATCCTAATATCAAGGGATATCAAGACAGGTGCAGAAATCACTCTTGATAACTCTTCCCCACAATGTTGCTTTTGCTGTAAGCACCATTTTTCCTCAGAGCACTGCGTCCTCTGCCTGCGGCCCTTGGTGCTCATGTTTGCAGCCCGCAAATTGCTGATCCTCAAAACACGGATCCCAGCTGAGTGCATGCCACCATTTATTTTTGAAGTTCTGTAGAAATGTCCTATCCTTGTCTGCAAAACAGAAAAGAATAGACATGTTGTGCTGTCTGCATCTTTTGCGGCCCCATTGAAACAAATTGGTCTGCATCCAATATGCCAAAAATGCAGATTGGAGGTGGACAGAAACTACGGTTTTGTGCATGAGCCCTTATTCTGGGTTTCTCTGTGGAAATTCCCAGGCAATGACAGAAAGACATGGTAAAATTATCACACAATAAAAACCGCAATTAAAAATGCTTGAAACTTTTAAAACGCTGAAACACATGCAAGTGAAGGAGGCCTAAATGGAGTTTTGGAAAACTAATTTCACGTGCAAAAGAGGCTCATCTATATTTCTCTACAGATTTTTGTGTGTTTTTCCAGCAGTGCAAAAAGTCAACAATGAACTGTAGTCTAACCATGTGGTAAAAGAAAATTAGCCAAGATTTACTAATCCTAAAGATGTCTAGACCTGCACCAGATTTATCACAGAGACTCAGGGTGGAAGATAAATCTGGTGCAGGGAGAGACACCTTAATCTGACTACGGACCCTTGCACACGACCGTATGCCCTCCGAGACAAACAGTCCGTGAGTGGACCATATGTCCCGGAGCGCACAGCATCGTAGGTTACTAGGATGCTGTGCGCATCAGGCCACCCGCGGGACTATTGATCTTATGAGTGCAGGACAATAGTTCCGCGGGCAGCCCGATGCACCCAGCATCCTAGTAACCTAGAATGCTATGCGCTCCCGTGCGCACGATGTATGTTGCTCCGGGACATATGGCCCGCTCACGGACTGTATGTCTCGGAGGGCATATGCAAGGGGCCTATACCAACTCTTGGTTGGCTTACTTTGAAACAGATTTTTAAGGCAGAAGTGTGGAGCAGTTTGGTGCTGAATGATGCATTTTAGGTGACGCCCCCTTTCTAATGATGTGCCAACCATTTCCACTAAGCCCACCCTTTGTAAAGCATGTTGGCAAAAAGTGTAGAAATCATGCCAGATTTTTGGAGCAGATACTTATATGGTAAATATGAGTCACTGTCTTTCAGCCATAACCTGTGAATGCATCCTGTGGTTGTAAGGTTATATAACATGACACTGTGAGCAAAAGGCGGTTCTCTATAACATGCTTCCACTTTTTAGACACCAGTTTAGGCTCTGTTCAGACTTGTGTTGGTTGTTTTGTGCCAGGCTTCAGTTGCTGGACTTCTATGTCATAGTACATTATTTATACCAGCTTATACTCCTGAGGCTGTACTCCTTATAGTATGTATTGTCTATCTGCAAGCACAAAGTTCATCAGGTCGAAGGCAGAATGTTCAGCATCCTCTTAGGCCTGAAGACTTTTGACATTTCATGATTTGGTGATCAAACAAAACAAGTAAAGTGGAAAAATAAGGAAATGCCAGTGGGTACCCCCTAGCTATTGCACGTTCTCTTTAAATGCTATTAACCAGGGAAATTATCTTAACTGAAATTTTCATGCAATTTAATTGTATATTTTTGTCAATGTATTTGTTGATTGCAAACCTGGTTTCTGTCATGACCACACACTTCTCCTTCTAGCTATGGTCTCGTGGCTCTGGTGATAGGTAGGGGTTGCAGTGGTTGGACCCCATAGATGTGGAATTTATCACCTATCCAGTACAGCGCATTGGTTTAGTGGTTAGCCCTGTTGCCTTAACCTTATATTAGATGGACAGATAATCCTGAACTTTATCTCTAACAAGTGTTCGTGATAACATTCAGTAGCGATGATCTGGCAGTTTAACACTGCCACCGATTACCTGATGAACGAACAAAGGCTCGTTCATCGGGCAATTGGAATCTTTCATCAGGTGAAAAAAATCATTTGCTGGCGGCAGATCATGGTGTCTAGTCATGGTCTGCTGCTGGCGAATAATGATTCAGTATGGGACAAGTGATGGCATTATGATCTACTGAGGAGGAGATCGCTGCATGTAATATCAGTGGTCTCCTCCACTGACGAGCAGGTGATTGTCAGGAAAGAAGGCTTTCCTCCCGCAGGTGTAATATAAGTCTTACAGTACTGGGGTCCTGGCTTCAAATTTGACCAAGGACAACATCTGCATGGTTTGTATGTTCTCCCCATGTTTGCTTGAGTTTCCTGCCACACTCTTAAGACATACTCATAGGTAAATTTTGAACTCAGGTTGTGAGCTCAATGAGGGAGGTACCGAGTGATGGCGGTGTCAAGTACTGCCTTAGTTTAATGCATGGTTGCCCATGTAGTTCCTCCTCTGTTCTTTACTCCATGTTGTAGTAGTGTTTCATGGGATTATTGTTTTGCCAGTGATACACCATTAGGATTTCTGAGAGTCCAAACATGGTGCTAATTCTGCTTGTCACATATATTTTGACAAATGCTTATTCATTGTTTCTGCCTAATTATCGCTAGTCGTATGCACAGCCTCATGGGGGGCACGGGGTGTTATTGGGGTGCCACTGTGTATGTGCTGTCTTCATGCACACGGCTTGGGCTCTGCGGACTACAGTGGACCTTGTCACTCCACACCACTCTTTTATCTGGGCATTTTATTTACCTTCTGGCCTTCCTCCGCTTCTTAACATTGAGGTCTGTGTCCGGCAGCACTGCTTCCCTTTACTGACAGGAGGTTATGAAAACATGACCCTAAAGTCTATCCATTCTGGGATTTTGCTAAGACAAGGAAGTTAAACAAAAACATGCAGAAAGGGGGCACAGGGTGTACATTAATGTGCTTATCAGTATTACCGCCATGCAGGTCTATTACAGATGTAGGCAGTCTGAGTCCTCTAATCTCGTTAATCCTACATTCCCAGCTAAGCACCTAAGTGCATCTGTATGTTTTATAGAGTACAAGTCGCCAGGGATGTCATGCTGCTTATATAACCCTTCATTCCCAATGTTGTTATTATATTACCTAGTGGTCAACCTTCAAAATTGAATGTTTAAAGAGCTCCATTTGATTGTTCCCTTTTGGTGCAGTAGTTGGTTGTGTGCCTTCCTGCTTTATTTATTAGGGTTATGGCCGGGTTAATTTGGAGCTGTCATGATTAAGTATTCACACTGCCACAGCTGCTTTGAGCAGTAAATATTCAATTGATTTAATTGATCTAAATTTGAATTTAATTACACATTACTACCTTGGATAAAACATCCAGACTGTAAACAGAAGCAACTGCTTGACTTCTTTTTTTCTTTAATAAATGCATCGATTGAAAATGATATTTTAAAGCAGTTAGCTTTGGTTTAGAACATATGCTGAAAATATCATAATGAACCCTCAGGTGATTCGGGGGCCACAGTGAACACGTGCAGATTTCAGGCAAGTACAGGTGAGACATGGCAATTAGCGGTTATCTGCCTGTGGTTACCGTGGCTTATCCGCAAAATGTATGGGCACCCGTAAAGTAGCAACTTGACAATAAAAGATATCGACAAATGGTTTTTCAGAAGCCAAGAATTTTTGCCTTTTTTGACAGTAAGGTGCCATTAAAAATGATTTATAAACTATTGTCCTACTGTAGCAGTAATTTCAAGAGAGAAAAGTTTACAATGAGAGAGCAGAAGTAATCTAAGTTTATGACTTCTGCCCAGGGAAGGTAATCCTCGTTAGCATAGTGAGTGGAGGACTGCAACGACCGACAAAATGACAGCTGTATTCTTTTCTTGATAGTCCTAGATAAATATTTCCATGGAAAAGCAGTACATTGATTAGTATAATGCGAGAACCCCTGCCTAGCCACACTACTGCAATAGCATAGGGGGAGATGTGATGTTCTAATTGAATTACCGCCCCTCACACATTAGGGCTCGTGCACATGACCGTTGGATGTTTTGTAGCCCGCAAATTGTGAATCCGCAAAACACGGATACCGGATCTTAATAGAACTGTCCTATGCTTGTCCGTTATGCGGACCATTTTTTTGCGGAACAGCAGTGCGGACATATGGACACGGAATGCACACAGAGTAATTTCCGTTTCTTTCCGGGCCCACTGAAGTGAATGGTTCCACATATGATCTGCAAAAAAATGGAACAGACACAGATAAAAACCCTGTCAGCCAAAAACCAAGTTGTCCAGGCACTCAGCCCAGCGAGCATGTTTGTTTCGATGGGGGCAGGTGGACAGACTGCTACCATAGACCTTTGTTATCGACATATCTAAGTGCTTGACCCTTCTTATCCCTTCATGTGCTGTTCTTCCTCCTTCGTTACTTCT
Source organism: Bufotes viridis (assembly GCA_033119425.1). Classification (NCBI taxonomy): domain Eukaryota; kingdom Metazoa; phylum Chordata; class Amphibia; order Anura; family Bufonidae; genus Bufotes; species Bufotes viridis. The sequence continues at coordinate 437,540 of JAKVIS010000014.1, forward strand.
CATAGTAGTTCGCACTTCTGTTCTTGTAGGTAGGTGCCTTGTACAGTTTGCAGTCCCCAGTAACTGTCATGGACTTGTGAGCAATGGGACTGAGCTGCGCCTAGTCCATGTGACTGGCCTAGGAAGGGCGCTGCAGACTCGTCAAACTCGTGAAACAAAAATCTAAATATTGGTAAAGCAGCCTTATCTGGAATTGCTATATGAGCATTTGTTGCTTGTTACAGATTTTTTCATTCCTTCACTTCCTCCCTTAGCACTTGTTTAATTACAGCTCCAGGAACATAAAGCCTGTTATTATTTTAATGGAAGGAACTGAGAATGAAATAAAACCGAGCTGGGCCCCTGTCTTCTCCTGGCAACTGGCAATTTCACGGATGAAAAAAACACCTGTTCAGAGCTGAAAATCCTTATCATTATCATTTTTATATTTGTCTATTAATTTATTTTTTCAGTCCCTGAGGAGAGCGAAATATGCATCTTGTGCGGTTACTTTCATAACATTTGGATTTAATAGGCATTACATTACATGGACACGTCTTTTTTTTTTTTTTATGCAAATGTAGTTTTTAGTTTTTATGTTGGACCTACCTACATATTTTTATAGACGTCAATGTGAGCAGTTGATGATGAGAAAACAACTCATATGCATCTGCATCCCTTTTACCTCTAGCACTCTAGCTGCTGTGAAACTACAACTCCCAGCATGCATACTTCCTCCACTCTTCTCAGAACCCTCATAGAAATGAATGGAGGATGCTGGGAATTGTCGTTTCACCACAGCTGGAGTGCCGAAGGTTGCTTGACCCCTGCTCTGTCATGTTAAAGTGTGCTTAAAAATAAAACATTAAAAAATATGTTTGCCACATAACATTTTATGTCATTAGAGTGATTAGCCCTTAATAAGTAACTATGTAATTTGATCTAGTATTTGTAGCATTTTACGTAGAAAAAAAAAATGTGGTTAAGGATTACATAAATGTCTCTCAAACTATTGCTGGCCTCCCTTCATGTACAACCTATATACATTATAATAATGACATGTTTTGGAGTAATGGCCCTAATTCTAATGCCCTGCCCCACAATTTCTCACTTGCAAGTTTTGACTGTGTCACTAACATTCCTCGATGACAACATAGGTAAAACGAGCAGCAGAGACGCCTCTAACATATACCAGATGAGAACGCCGCTCATAGGGACAATTGCAAATCCCCATTTCTGTATTATTACAGAAGAACAGTAATGTAGTTGATTTAGTAAATACATCATTGGGGAATTCTGATTAAGTTGGGAGTTTATTATGGGTTCAGTGCTTTCATATATTAGCCAGTATAGCTACAAAGAGTCTCTATGCGTTACATGGACAGATGATTTATTTCAATGGTAGCTGTGTAATGCTTTGTTTCTCCTAAACTGGTACTGAAAAGGAATTGATTCTTCCTGTTTTCCGCGCACATTATGGCTAATCATTGCAAGCAGCAGGACTTCCTGTGGCCAACCTAAAAGGGTTGTCAGAGTTAAATAAAAACTGGGGCATCAGCTGCAAATGGTCTAAAATAAGAAAACAAGTGATACTCGTCACTTTTCTCCCCTGCCACTTCCTGCGCTGTGCTCTGGTCCTTCCCGCCTCTGTTTTTTCCCCTGGGTAGAGTGGTGAAGGTTCTGTGCACACCACATCACCGCTGAAGCCAATCATTGACCTCAGCAGTGATGTGTATACTGCTGAGGCTAATGATTGGCTGCATAGTGACCTGTGTGTAAGGAAACATCACAGAAATGAAAATGATGTCATTGCTGCAGGACAGGAGCATGACAGTAGAAGTCCAGGGAGAGAAAAGTGGTATGTATTTTATGTTATTTTAGACCACTTACAGCTGCTGGAAGAGTTTTTATTTAACTCTGACCTTTAACATTGACCAAACAATGTCTGCCTTCAGTGAAACTGGCAAAAGTAGGAAGAGTGCACACTGTGATAGCCTCCTGCAGTGGCCGCTCATATCCTGTATCTGGGGATACTTCCCATGTTCTCTCATTGGCCATGGCATTTGAAAGAACATGAGAAGTATCTCCAAATACATATTAAGAGTGGCCACTGCTCTCCCTGAGATGGACCCGGAGACCACAAGAATTGTTTCTACTGCGCAGACGCCGAACACTTGATGTGGAGTATGCACAGTAGAAAACAGGACGGGAGCGCACACTGCCAGCAGGACGAGGATAGAGCCATTTTCTGAGATGTCATATGTGGGGGCCAGAGTTTTAAAAACAATGCAGAGGCACTGTTCACAGGGGCACCAGCCAGGCCCAAAAACAGCACAGAAAAAAGAATATAGACGGATGTTAATGAAGACAACTTGAGCAGTGACAGAAATACAGTGAGTAGCCAAAAAATATTTCAAAGTGGCCATCCCTTTCAACTGCACAAAATGATGGTGCCATTAGTTGTATTTTAGGGTGTGTACCCACTTGGCATAAATGCTGCTGATTTACCACAGCAGATTTGTTTGCGTCAGCACTAGAAACCACACATATCTCAAAAAGTGGTGCATATTTAAATCCACAGCATAATGTCGTGGATATCTGCCATGGTGAAAACGGCAGCAAATCCGCAGTGTTTCCACAGCAAGATCCTGGGCAACGTCTGCACCATCTGACGTGGATTTTGTAGTGCGGATTTTGGCCAAATCTGTTGCAGATTTTCCACTGTTGAAAATCTGCAGCAGGCTTACCACATGAGAAATTATCCTTCAGTTTCTATCCAAGAAAAACAAAAGCTACAAGTTTAGGATTTGGAAGTTACTGGCTTTACTTTGTACTGTTCTTTTTCAGTGCAGCCTGGCGTAGTTCTGTAGAATGTGCCACATTAGGCAATATGGGACATTACTGAGCACTGTGATAGCACTGGGAGACTATACAAAAAGGGTTTTTTCCACACAAAAACCCAGTAAACGTATTACATTGTATTTAATTAACTTGGTATTCATTTAATGTGCTACAAAACCCATTTCTTCAACTTAAAAAGGATCACTGGGAACGTGCTGTCGGCCGAACATATGAAATGCTGTAGATTTCCAGGCTGTAAAGTGAAAACATCAGTCATACAAAAGGTGTCTTACATTTTCCATGTTCTCTTGGATCAGAGTGCTAACGTCCCCTTGGTCTTCTAGTTTCAGTCTGCTGCACAGAAATCGACAAGCTTTTATCACAGTTTAAACAAATGTTTCCGTGGAGCACATGAAAGGCTCACTGGACCAAGAAAGAGTTTAGTGTTTTGATGATCGCGCCTCTAAGCTTTAGGCGGGAAAAAGAAAGACGGAAAAGAAAATCAGGCTCGTCAAGATGCAGGGCGCAGACGGATGCTTTGCATAGCTATTTATTTAGCTTGTAAACAAGCCACCAAAAACATTTCTCATAATGACAAGGAGACCGCAATTACATTGTTGTGGGGATTTAGAAAGGATTTGGCACACAGCTCTGTTTCACAAAGCCGAAATCTTTCATTCCCTGTGAGTATTGAGCAAGATGCTCGCTGTACCCTGGGAATCTGAGGCTGTGTGTGAACAACGGAGATCTTAAAAATGCCTATGGCAAATATGTAAGACTTTATTGTAATCTTTGTTTGTTTATTTTTTGCATTTATGTAGAGCTTACATATTCCGTAGCTCTGTATAGAGATTGCCATCATTCACATCAGTCCCTGTCCCCAATGGGGCTCACAGTCTAGATTCCAAATTAACCTACAGTATTTTTATGTTTTTGGAGCGTAATAGGAAACCTTGTCTGACTAAGGGCTCATGCACACGGCCGTAGGTGGTCCGTTCCATGAATTGCGGTCCCCAGTGCACGGGCACCTTCCGTACAGCCGCCGGGGTGAATCCAGACCCATTCAACTTGAATGGGTCTGCATTCGTCCGTTTCCGCAAAAAGATAGAACATGTCCTATCTTTTTGCGGTACGGAATGGAACCCCAAAGAAGCACTCTGTAGTGTTCAGCTCCACATCTCCAGATTTGCAGACCCATTGAACTGAATTGGTCTGCATCCGTAATGCGGAATGCACACGGAACGGTGCCCGTGTATTACAGATCCGCAAATGCGGTCCACAATACGGGCACTTTCGTGTGCATGAGCCCTATGGGCAACATTCTGTGGAGATGTTGCCCTTGGTCAGATTCGAAGCCAAGACCCCAGTTCTACAAGGCCACAGTGCTAACTGAGCCTTCTGCTGTCATTTTTCATAATATACATGCGTAAGGCTGTCTGCTTGCTTCCATAAGCGTGCTCACACCTGATGAAGGGCACTCATTATGCCCGAAACGTTGTAATATTAAATTTGCACCACCATGTATGGCTAAATAAATTCACTTAGCATACTACTAATCTGGAGTGCTGTCTCATCTATCCTGTATCAATTGAGTTCCACAAGGTGGAGTTTGGAACAACTGTGACGTGCACCCAAACCGGTCATAATTAGCCCGAGTGCTGTGATCACTAGATCGATACGTGCGTAAGGAGAACCTGGCACCTCTCTTAACATGTCTGTTTTATTAAATAATTGTATTCTCAATAAAATAGCAATGCTTTCAAATGTGTGCTCGGAGTATCAGACCGACAGAAACCCTTTTGGTAATAGGAATGGTCCACTGTAACCGTCTTACTGTGAGTCCACCACAGTCAGTTGCCTGCTCTGGTGCCTTATGTATAGAGGGTTAGATAAAAAGATGAACTGGCCTGGTCAGGCTGTGAATTCTGTAGTCTGATCCACATGATAGAGGTCCTGAATACAGCCCTATGCATGAGGGGTAAAGAGGGAGTTACAGCATAGGTTGTCAATGGTGTCCCACTCTCTTCTCCAGTAATATTAGGACTATATCTGCCCAACACTCAAGGCCCTATTAGATCAGTGTTCTGACAGTTCAGTTGATTACCAGCAGCGTAAACCTGATTGCACAGGGAGATGTGCTGCCGATAACTGAGCACCTTTCATAATGATGAGATATGCAAATCAGGCGACAAATGAGCATCCGCTCGTTTATCGACTGATTGGTGTCATGATTATACGGACTAATTATGGACAATAACTGTTCCCGTGAATACTTGTTCTCGAAAATTGGCCTGTAAATCGCTTTGTCTAATAGGGCCTTAACCCAGAAGAATTCTTTTTATACCTCTATATTAAGTATAATAATAAAAAAAGGCAGAATTCTCCTAAATTCTTACTCGCACCCTGCGAGTTTATTCTTTTCCAGCTGAAACAATGTCACATTTATTTATGGTTTCCATCCCTGAGATCTAATGAAGAATCCAAAAATGCTGTATCCCTGGGCCATTGATTCAATCTGCCAGCCTCATTCCACAGAGAGTCATTGCACTGACTTTCTGAATTTGGACCAAATCCGCCTTCCTGGGGCTCTCCTGGAGCCTCTTACACTTGTCGGCTCGATGAGGAGAACCAGTCAAACCCCTTTACTCTTTCACCTCATGCACCTTCCCCAAAGCGGTTTTAAAAGGTATCCTGAGGTGGTTTATACAGAGCTCCCTTCTCCGCCGCTGATTGAATCCAGATGACACAGGCCCCAAAACACAGTTCCTTTGTTAAGGAAAACAAAGGCTCCAGTAATTGGATTCACGTTTAGGGAGGCACTTAAAACAGTCCAGTAACAAGAACAGTCTGCGGGGTTATGTCATAACTGCCAGAGATGGTGTCGTGTTGTTTTAAAAGAGCATAACAGAGTGATTTTTACGAGCTTAGTCTGATGTATTGCAGAGGGAGATTAAATAATAATAATAAAACAAGATCCAGGCTTGCGGTGTACACGTTATGTGAATGCCAAGCAGGGGCATATTGGACATATTGCCTTTGAGGGGTTTTGGCCTAATCCCTTTGTTATTTTTCGAGCAGTAACATGGATGCTGGTTAAATATATACAATTAGAAGCGGTGTAAAGCAGACTTGGCCCAGTGTCTTCTGACCTGAACGCACGCTTGCTGCAGTGCTCGTTTGTGTCCTGTGTTAGCGTTATGATCCAACATGTACTTTGGCAGACATCTCTGGTTTCCATCGAGCTGCCTTATCCCTCTGTAGTGCAAGCAAGTCTTTCTCCATTCACTTCTTACCCAATAAGCAGGAGAGAATTAGGCAGAACATACTGGAAGTAGACTCATGGCAGTTAGCGGTTTCATTTCACTTGCCATGTCCTGTGATTTGTAATGGGGGGATTAAACCTTCTGCCCAGTCTGGTTGGCTTGAAAAGTCCGTCCCAACATATCACTTATTTCAAAACCTAATTTGCTGTGCTGCAGTATAAACTTCTCAGCTTCCAGTTGGCTTTGCCACCAGTTTTCCATTTGTGCAGCCGCCCTGGACAAATCAGTTGGGGATCAGGTCGTTTGAGTGTGCTGGAGCCTCCTGTAAGTGCTTAACCTCTCTCCTGCCGGAGCAGCAAAGGAGCTACGGACAGCTAATAAATTCCAGTCTTGGCAGGAGATTTAAGTGAACAGATGGTCATTATGTGAAAGTGTTTCCAGCACTTGGAAAAAGTCTGCTTCATGGAATTTAGCACTGGAAGGTGGGGACATTTTTAAAGCCCCCCTGTGCTATGGTTATCTCAGGCTTTGCAGGGGTAACATTTACCCTCTGATAATTTGCAGCCAGTGGATTTGTTCCCTAAACCCTATTTTGCAGACTTCACTAAGACCTTTTCATAGCTGTGTTTAGTGGATTTGTGCGTTGCTTTGCAGTTGGCAGCTGTGTAAATTTTTATTATACATATTTGAAATATGTGCTGAGGGAGCCAGGAAAGGCGCTGCCATTAGTTTTGAAACACTATAGTTTGATGCTTCTTGAGCCCCTTAAGCCGTTCACTTTTATCTTGACTATTCGTTCCAGTCTACTACTTAAAGGGGCAGTGTCGGTTGCATTTTGTTTTACATCTGCTGCTATTTTACAAAGGATAACTATATGACCTAAGTAGCAAATCTTATGTAGCACTTGAACTGCTAATATCCTTTACAGGGAAATGGTTTGAGTGTTTAACCCCTTAAGGATCAAGCCAATTTTTTTTCCTTTCCGCTTTCCGAGAGCCAAAACTTTTCCCTTTTTTGTCATAGAAGGGTAAAACAGGGAAAAAAATCTTTGTGGGGTGGAAAAAAAAAACATTGTCATGGTTGTTTGGGTTTCTAAAAAGGACATGGCAACCCTGTTCTCTGAGCCAGTATTATTACAGCGATATCAAATTTATATAGTTTTTAGTATGTTTTAGTAAAAACCTTTGAAAGGAAAAAAAATCAATTTCTTTGCATCACCATAATTTTACCTTATCATCTACAGAGTGAGGGTTTTTGAAGGGCAAGCTGTAGTTTTTATTGGTACCATTTTGGGATACATATGATGTTTATAATCACTTTTTATAAAAAAAAAAAAACATTTTGAGGGGCAAGGTTCCCCAAAAAAATTTCGAATTGCATATTTTTATCTTTTCTGTTACGGATATTAACTTTACAGAAAAATTTAGTTTGGGCGTTTTATGATTTGGCGATACCAATTATACATATTTTTTATTTGTAAAATGAGGAAAAGGGGTTTGAATTTTTTTTTATTTTTAGAAAGCATCTCAATTTTTAATACTGCAATTTTTTGTGCTATTATGGGACTTGAACATGTGATATTTTGATCATTGTTACCATAGACTGCATTAGAATACTGTTGCAGTCTGTGAGATTTTCACTGGCTATCTGTGTAGCTCTGCCTCAGACATTGCATAGGCAATAAGCTATGATAGGCCTGCCAACCTTCACAAGGACCCAGGCTGTTATAGCTACCCATCAGAGCCCCACGATTTCGCTGCAGGGCTGCTGATTGGAGGACAGAGGGACCCCTCTGTCTAACTGCTAAGATGCCACATTCGCTATTGACGTGGCATCTAAGGGGTTAAAGGACCGGGTTTGGAGTTCTCTCCTGATCATTGCTGCCGGATTTCTGCTGTAATATGCAGTCAACACCCGTTGTGTACGGAGTGGGATCACCTTGGACCCCACTCCATATATCCCCAGCCCACCCATGATGGATAATTGTGTCATGGGTCATTAAGGGGCTAAATGTGCATCTCTAGATACAGAAGTTGTCAGTAGAAATCAATGTATATTTTCCATACATATAAGTAAGCAAACAAAAATCCTTCCCCTGTTATAATCTATTAGCATCCATTTTTATTTGACATTGATTTACAATGGGTGTACTTAAGGGTACTTTCACACTAGCGTTTTTCTTTTCTGGCATTGAATTCCGTCAAAGGGGCTCAATACCGGAAAAGAACTGATCAGTTATATCCTAATGAGAAATCCGTTCAGGATGTCTTCAGTTCAGTCACTGAACGGCGTTTTGGACGGAGAAAATACTGCAGCATTCCGGATCCGGCATTAGAAATACCTGACGGACGGAACCGTCCGGCATTAGAAATACCTGACGGACGGAACCGTCCTTCCGGTCTGCGCATGTGCAGACCTTTAAAACTGTAAAAAAAAAAAATACAAGACGGATCCGTCTATCCACATGACAAGCGGAGAGACTGATCCGTTCCTGCAATGCATTTGTGAGACGGATCCGCATCCGGATGTTGGGGAAGAACTTGCCTTGCGGGTTATGATGACGTTACTGTGTATAAATATTCGGACATTCCTCATAGAACTTCTTTTAGTCATGTGCGGTAAATTCTCCAGAAATTGTCATCTAAAAGAAAAAAAAATACAGGTCCTACAGTAGTCTCCTTGAAAAACAATTTGTAAAATGGATGTTTTTTTTAATAAGATGCTAAAATGTGATAAGAACCTAGTTTTAGTGGTCATTAGTAAAGCTGGCTATTCATATTGCATTAGCGTTGGACAAACCAGACAGTTTTGCTGGGGCCAGCTGACCAGTAAATGTGTATGGGTGCCCCCTGACCCTGCACCTATGATGTCACTCAAATACCGTGGTAATTAAGAAACTGGGATATCGCCTTTTCTTAATGTCGCGGTATATCGCGGGAAGAGGGAAGAAAAACGATTACGCGATTGAGATCCAACATGCCCGATCCTGGCATTACCTGTCGGATTGCTCAGCTGATAAACCTGTAATATATATGGCCAGCTTGCTCCCCTCTCCCCGTTGCGAGCACAGGCAGAGACTTTTTGGCTGAGCTTGGTTTAGCTGAAAGGTATCTAATGTGTGTGTCCAGTCTAAGAAATGACGATATAGACAACCACACTTCGACTTGTATTTCCTAGTTTCAGGTGGAAATGATCCAGTGTAGCTCCATATTGTTTTCTCATTGTTTAGTTAATACAGTTTGGGATAAGACACACTCCTGGTTTGCCATGTAATGTATTTTTGTAAGATTGACAAGGAGTCCCCCAAGATATATGCTCCGAGGTAGGGCCGCTCCTGCTGGCAGCCCTGCCTTGCTGCAGACACTTCCAGCAGCACCACTGGCTTCCCTGATTACATGTCTAAAAGTAAAATTCAATTATGGAGCGCAGGCGGGCTTTGCTGTGACACAGAGGGTTAGAAATTAATGTTAACACTGTTTCTGGTTAAGACTTTTTGTGTTCATACATAATTCATGAGGCAGTTAGCTCTTTGAATCTTGACAACACAAGAATATATTAATACAGTAGACACTGTGAAAGGTCAGCAGCGTACAGTGAGGCATCAGAGGCATCTTTTATTCATTTTCTGACACAGACTCATTAATTATTAGCGCATTTCAAGGTCTACATGGGAAATGTGCTAATGAGGAAAAAGATTATTGCATTCACAATCTGATGTTCTATTCTATAGCAGCTTAAACCGAAATCAGGTTCTCATTATCTCGCAGGTACTTTCTGAGATTCTTCTCTGATTAGACCGGCCCCACACCTTCTCATGTGTACCATATGGCAAAAAGCAGAACAAAGAATATCGCCTTGCATTTGATTTTGATCACTACTTTGATTATAATATCACTACTCACCACAGGTGGATTCGGCTCTGTTCACATGTAGTTAAAGCTGCCCATACACATAATGATCCCATAGTGCAAAGAGTCAATTGAGTGTCTGAGTTCAACATATAGTTTCAATTAACTAAGGCTGCGTTCACATCACCGTTTATTTTTATTTTCTTCTGATCTACTTCTCATCTAGGGATGAGCGAATCGACTTCGGATGAAACATCCAAAGTCGATTTGCATAAAACTTTGTTTCAGTACTGTTAGAATGTATTGGCTCTGATGAGCCGAAGTTATTACTTTGCAAAGTCTCGCGAGACTTCACATAATTTCAATAATTGATTTAGACTGTAAAAAGTCATTTCCCGAACTCTTAGAACTGAAGTCGATTCGCTCATCCCTTTTCTGATCCATCAGAAGAACAGAAAGATGGACAAAGAAACGAGATCTGTATTTTAAGCATCTTTTATGCACATTTTTCATCCATTTTAGCCATTTCCATCTAAGATCCGTTATCTTAGATGTAAAAAAGTCTTAGGTACACGATGGAAGCATGTCCTTTTTTTGTCTATGTTTGCAGATCTATCACGTCAATTATAGTCTATGGGTCTGTGAAAAAAATGCAAACGCAACATGGATGGCACCCATTTTTCAGGAATTCATAAGATACATTTACATGTATACATGACTGTATGTAAACATAGATTCGCAAAATGCAGTTCACGTCCGTGTAACGTCTGCATTTTTTGCGGACCCGTTGACTTCAATGGGTCTATTTTTGGCCAAGAATTGGACATGTTCTTTCTTTTGCGGAACAGATCTACAGTATATCTGCATACTTTGCTTTTTTTTCTTGGTATGTTGTATGCATTTTAAAAATCCCATTTGAAGCTGTCTTTGGAACAAGTCGCTTGCTACTAGGAACTAGGATCTATTTCTTTTAGACTTTACTGATATAAGGGAATTATTTGCTCTGGTGGGCCCAAGGAACCCCAGCCCACACCAAAAACCTTGTGTTACTTGTGGATTCGATGAGGATTTTCTGATCTCATCCTTGCCTTGAAACGGTGAAATCCAGGAAAAAAATCGTCCAAAAACTTAACATGTTGCGGATTTTGAAAATCCTCATGGCAGGTCAATTTTCTCCTGGAAAAAAAAAAAGTGCACATGAGATTTGCCCGCTCATACATTTTGCTGGTACTGCATTACACCACGGTTCTTCCCCTTAATTCTGCACTGAAAAATCAAGTGTTGGAAGTACCCCTACCGTAGGTTCACTTCTGCGACAGCGGTTCTATAAGGAGCCTTTGTCACGGCAAATGCCTACAAAAGGCGCTGCAGAAGGAGAGAAACCTGAGAAAGCCACTTATAGTCAGTGGGGTCTGTCATATGCTGGATCTGGCGATACCATTTTTTCTTTGTTTCCCTGTTCTGCGCACAAGATGTGAACCTAGCCTTAAAAGGTCCATCAGCAGCCATGGGGCCGTTCTTCCCATCCAGATTTAATTATCTCAGTGAAGCAGGCATTGTCTGCACACAAGTTACAAATGGAAGCCGTGAGGATGCACATATTAGTCTATAGCAGTGTTGTTACTTTAGCTCTTTCACTCCCCTGCTGTATGGGAAAATGTCATTGTTGTCCCAATACATAATAATTTACATCGCCAGGGCTTTGGTGGGATGTAAATTCCTGTTACTTTCAGCACTGCTCCCAGTTGGGAAGTTCTGGTATAAGCTTGCTTGTAGCCTGTAATGAAGGGTGGCGTACATTATAATGGAGCTAGTCTCAGCTCGCCCTATGAAGAAGGCTGCGGAGTGAAGAAAAAAACCCTGAGCATAATGTAACATCTCTTGGTATGTCGTGCCTGCTACAGCTGTGTATAAATTTGTTTAATGGGTCTCTAACTCACCATCAAGCTCATAAAGGCAGCCACTGTACAGGCTATTAGGCTGCAGTAACTTAATTGCTCGTTAATTGGGTAATTAGTGCTTTGTTTTGCTTTAAAGCCTAAACACTCATAAAAAGTGAATTAGCTGAGTAAACAAGAATGGGATTTTCATGATATGCAGTCCCAGATACAGTGCATAATTAATCAACCTTTTATTATGGAGCTTTCCCCTAGTCCCCCCCACCCCTGCTTGCTGTACTTTCATCATTGGGGTGAAGACTGATACTGAAGGAATCCCAGTACTCAAGATGCATGATATTCTGTCATTACAGAGTTTTTATCTGCTCCGCTTGCTTTAGTGACTTTGTTGATTAAACTTTGGGAAACATGGCTTGTGGCTATTTATTTGTACTGTTGTGTGACTTGATTGTCTTGCATGTGGGAATACAATTAGCCAACCATTTGAGTGGCTTTTACATTATGGAGTAATGAGAAGACTTCATTTTTGGAATGAGTTTTTCTTTACCTGCCTTCAGTATCCAGTAGCCTGGGTATTAACTAGTTGCTATACTACCCCAAGTCTTATGGTACCCCAGTCTGCTTTATTCATAAGGGAAATTGCCATTAAAGAAGCACTCCCACAAAAATGTTTATTCTGTGACCGGACTCTCCACAACACAGCACCTTATGTGTGGACATAAAGCCAGATTCTCTATGTACTCCTATGGGAGCTTCCGTGTCAGTCTCATAGGAATGAATAGAGAAGTAACTGACTTACTGTCCTGCGACAGTTGGAGATCAAAGTGCTGGTCATATGACACAGCTGAGAATCAGAAGGGAGGTTATAACTCACAAATACAGTCACCAATAAGATTACCTTCACTACAGTTTACCTCATGTACCTTTCTACAGGTCAGAGAATAACATTTTTTGTGGGAGTGCTTCTTTAAGAGATTTTAATGTTTTAGATTCCACTTTCACAGCTGTAAGATGCCTATACACCTTCAGTAGCTGTTGGCTGAACAATTGGTTGATGGGCAGCTATCTCTCCTGACTTCCCTATAAATGCCCCGTTTAGCCAATCATATAGAGGTTCCCCTTACTTGGCTTGTATCAGTACCCAAACTATCTGCTGGATGTGTGGTAACAAAGTCTTTCATAAACCCTACGGCATTGCTCTGACCATTTTACCTCCAAAATCTAGAAAAATATTCAGCTGTTAGTTTAAGCATTACCATGACAACTCATGATGCTATATTTAGCAGACAGCATGGGAATCCAGATTATTGTAATCGTCTCATGACTAGTATTTCAACCATGCATTTACCCTATTAAAAATGAAAGTACATTAGAGAAATGTCAGCCGCACCTGCAGATCTCAGTTGGATCGGATGGCCATCAAATGTGTAGAGTAGCCTCCCATCTGCTGTTGGGGAGTTGAAGGCGCCCATACACTTTTTGTAGCTGTCACCTGAATGCCAGCCAGCTAAAAATCCATGTATATGATGGGTAAGGCTAGTTTCAGACTATCGCTAGTGGTTTTCTTTCAAACAATTCTCTGCATATTTTCCGGGATGCGACTCCATCTACTCCAGTCCACATTATAGTTAATGGTGCCAGACGGAGACGTTCAAGCTTCCAGCAGTGCTGGAATTCAAAGAGATCCAGCGGGCTGTTCCCTGCCAGAACAGGCTGCTGGATCCCTAACGCTCCCTAAGGCCTCCTTCACATCTTACACCAAAGCCGGTGGTGAGCCGGACAAAAAACTGTTGCGTACAATGGATTTTGTCCTGCCAAAACCCGGCATTTATGCTGGAATGCGGCCAATTCACCACTAGACCTCATTACAGTCAATGGTGATTCGGCAGTGAACTAGATCCGGCGAAATCCATCAGGCTTTTCTCTGCCGGATCTGCTTGATTGAGATGTGAATGAGGCCTAAAGAGAGAGCTGTTAAAGAGGTTATCCCATGATGAATGTCAAAAATGAAAATCTGACCATATAATACATGACAATCTCTTCATAACAAAGCTAGAACCAGCCCTGTACCTCACATGGAACCAGAGAAATATCCACATTCATTGCATCAATTACTCTGCTAGATTTATATCAAGCTGACCGCTCAGGGGGGCGTCTTTTCTGCTGCAGCTAAGGGGGTGTGTCCATTCTGCTGCAGCTCTCTCCCTATCACAACTTAGGAAGCAGATGAAGGATGAAACTGAGCATGTGCTTCCGTCTGCAAGCCAGACAAAGAAATAATAAGAAAAACAACAGCAGTTGGCGCTATACAGATACATTTTATTGAATAACTCAGTGGCTACGGTAAATGTTTAATTACATGCAATTACAAAAGTATTCGGATCCAGGTGCTTTTTGTTGATAACTGTAGAATAATTTTTGTGGGACAACCCCTTTAAGACAGAGCTGTTAATCTGATGGCTATCTAAGGCCAGTTTAAGATCCAGAGTTTTCATAGACACTTATCTATACATTCCTATTCACATTAAAGTTCTGAGAAATGGAGATATTTTTGTACATTAAAACCACTGGTTTACAATCATACAATTCTTTATCAATATTTCCTCTCACGCACATGGCTGCATTACTGCGTGTGTCGTATGTTTCCTGAAAATGATGGTATTTGATCCTGTACTTACAAACCAAGGTGACCATTTCATATCTTTCCTGATCTCCCAGGATGGGATCTGTTCCCATCCGTGCCACTAAATGGACTGTGTCCGCACAATGCCGTGGTACTGCAGTGCACATGAAATTCTGTTCCTACATTTTAGTGGTCTCAACTATAATGTCTCTTTATTCATTTCCATGTATTAGAAAGATGTCAGATAAAACCCATTCTGTCGGTTTGAATAGATCTAATTTACAGGACTAAGGTAGGTGTAAAAAGATGAGAAATGACCTTTTCAACATGACTCCAGATATTAAAATGATCTTACAATCTTATTATCATGAGAACATTTCACAAAGTATTAAGCTCAATAAATTACCTTTTCCCCAAGCTTCTAACCCACCATCCCCGCGGGCTGGAAGAGGAGCTCGGCTGATTCATGGCCTCCTTATTTTAGCTGAATTGCTTAATTGGTATGTGTTCTACATCCCCAATTGAGTATTTGGAGCACAAATGAAGGTTAGAACCTTTGCGCTAGTTATCGACTGAAAGAAAATTGATTTGAGCTCAGGAGTGCAGCAGAAGCATGGATGTCTCCTAGGACTGAAGGTTTTTTTTCTTCTGTTATTAATGTGCAGAATGTGAAAATCTTCAATCTCGGTTACCTAGTGTGGTCCATGCATGAATAGCGCCAAATTGCTTCTGATCTAACCTCATAACTTAACATCCTAAAATATAGTTACATAGGTTGAAAAAAAGATGCAGGTCTGTCAAGTCCAAAGTTTTTGATCAGTTATACGTTAATTGTTACATTAATTAGAACCCTCAATGCTATTTGCTGTTATAGTATTGCCGTTATTACCTCTTGGGGTAGGGCGCTTTTCAGAACTCCCACACAAGATGCTAGGGGGCATTTCCTAAAGCTTTTACGCCACTATTGTACATTATGGCATACTTTTACAGCTTCTCGCTACTTTTCTGAAGTAGAGGGAAATAGGGAGGGTAAGGGGCTTTTCACCACCTGCCAGATTTACTACAACTTGTACCCAAAAATGGCATAAGTTTTAACCCCTACAATATGAGGATATTCTCAAGATGGCTATTCTTCCAGTTCTCTGAGGCCAAAACCGCCTTCCCTGACTTCCCATACACACTTGCTGTAGCTAGCAGCTTCCTGCCAGCCAATCAGATTGGATTGGGCTACTTTCACATTAGCGTTTTTTGCAGATCCATCACAGATCTGCAAAAACGCTTCCGTTACAATAATACAACCGCATGCATCCGCCATGAATGGATCCGGTTGTATTATGTCTTATATAGCCATGACTGATCCGTCTTGAACACCATTGAACATCAATGGGGGGACGGATCAGTTTTCTATTGTGTCAGAGAAAACTGATCCATCCCCACTGACTTACATTGTGTGTCAGGACAGATCCATCTTGCTTCACACCACATTGCGGACAGAAGAACGATGCTTGCAGTTCAGTTTTGTCCCCATTGACAATGAATGTGGACAAAACTGAAGCATTTTCTTCCGCTATTGAGATCCTTTGATGGATCTTAATAGCGGAATTGCAAACGCAGATGTGAAAGTAGCCTTAGATACTCACCTCCTCACTCTGAAGCCTAATGCAGGCATGTAGTGTGGAGGAACGCCCCTCTGTCTTTTGTCCCTCTGTTTACAGTAAGCTGGAGACAGACAAGCCCTAGCAATGGTCTTTTAAGGGACAGGACATTAATGAAAGCTGGTATAAGGTAATTACAGATCTTTTGGCAATTATTGACTAACTAAGGTATACATGCACATCTCTAATAAACTAGCAAATAAATAAATAAAATGATAGTTACACTTTGTTTCTGGCACACTGAGTTTTCCTCTTAACAAATTAGGGTAATCTCACTCCAGCGCACAGGGATCAAGACTGGAGTACGGGAACACCAGTCTTGATAAATGTGTCGGAAAGTCACATGGCACAGCTAAGGATCAAAAGGGAGTGGATAACTTACAAATAAAGTCACCAGTAAGAAGATTACCTTCACAACAATTTACATCATCTACCTTTCTAATGAGACAGGGAGTACACATTTTTGTGGGAGTGCTTTTTAACTCCTTACTGACCAGCCTGTAAAGAAATTGCTTGGTCATTAAACGAGTTGTGATATATATTGATAACCTATTGTCAGGGCAGGTCATCAATATCAGATCAGCAGGGTCCAACAACCGGAACCCCAGCCAATGAGCTGTTTGAAGAAGAGGAGGCGCTCCATGCGAGCGCTGCTTCCTGTTCATTACACTGCCCGTTGTCTTGGAGGTTTCGGCAGTGCACTGTAATGACTGTAAAGTATTCACTCCATTCATTTAAGTGGAGAAAGTAATTGTAATTACACTATAACGCCGCTTCAGAGGAAACAATGCGGAGTGTAATGAAAAGGAAGCAGTGCTCACATTGAGCGCCATCTCCTCTTCAAACAGCTGATCTGCAGGGGTGTCCATCTGATATTGATAACCTATCCAGACAATAGGTCATTATATATGGCAGGATAACCCCTATAATGACCAAGCAATTTCTTTTTTCATCTTCACATTCCAAGAGCTATAACTTTTTCATTTTTCGTTCTACGGAGCTGTGATAGGGCTTGATTTTTGGGACGACTTGTAGTTTTCATTGGTATCATTTTGGGGCACATAATACTTTTTTGGGACAACTTGTAGTTTTCATTGGTATCATTTTGGGGCACATAATACTTTTTTATTGTTTTCTATCCCTTTTTTTGTTATGTTTTTATGGCACATTAAGCAAAAAAAAAAAAACACAATTATGCCAAATTTTATTTTTACAATTTACTAGTCCCACAAGGGGACTTTGACTTGCGATCTTCTGACCACTTCTATAATACATTGTACTGCTTATGCCTTATGGCCTTTCTATTAATATGGTCCAATGTAGATTCTAGAGATCACTACAGGTTACTTAAAGCAATTTTGCTCTCAGTTGACTTCTTTTTACTGTTCTGTTTTATAGCCTGATAATAATCGTCTTGACACTGTTAATGTTTATAGCCCTTACATGCTTTACACAGCTACATGGCAACATTGCAGTATTACTTCCTTTTTAATAAGAAAATGGTTCTGTGTTCATTTCCATCAGAACTTTGCCTGATGTTGGCATAACTCGACTCTCCAAACAACGGATACCTATAGAATAGATCCTTTATCTTAGTGAATGTTTATTTTATGTGAATGATTATAAACTGTGGTTATTTTTTTACAGTATAGTCTTTGTATACCATTTATAAATATATATATTTTTTAATCTTCTGTTTTTATAGAAATGAATAAATTTTTTTTATTGCTGCTGAACAGTGCAAGTTTTCTTCCAAACTGTGCACTTATTAGGTCAAGTTCCTGGCACAAAAAAAATCTTGTCAGATGTGCCAACGCTGGAGTGCAAAGCTAGTCAATTCAACTCTTTACAGAAGCAATTGACCGTAAAGTAAAAGCATCTTGTTTTTATAACCTGTGAAAAGATGACTTGGGACTTTACAGCTGCTGGATTAAGAAAACTTTTGGTTTCGTCCTTATGTTTTGTTTTTTAATTCTCTTGACTTACTGTCAACCTTAAAAGAAAGGTTGCTAGGCATAATACATCTAAAAACCCCACAGTTTTCCTCAGAAATAAAAGAGGTTGTACGGGATTAGAATATGTCTGTGTGTTGTTTCTCTTTTCCATTTAAGTGAATCTATCTGAGATGCTATACTACGCACAACCTGTGGATAGGTGTAATGTTATATTTTTGGAAGCAACCATGTTTCGCTAATCCTGTAAATCCTTTAACCTTTATAACATCAGATGGGTATGAAGTGAATGTTTATATTCAGTAATATCAGTCGTTTAATTTAATAGAAATACACCGCTGTGGCTTTTCATTGCATAAAGTTGATTAGTTATAGATAGTAATACATAGGGGTAAATTTATCATCACGCTACACCATGGATTGGGTGACATTTTAAATGCCGTTGCGGCCTAGATAAAGTCATGGTTGGCTTTTTTCTGTCACTCTCACCGGTTTCCGAAAAGGGGGCATGGTGTGGGCAGGGCAGCCAGCCCACCGACACTTTGTATTATTGCTTAAATGATTATTGAAACCTACGCCCGATATGAGCTGACATATGTTTCAGTGTGGTTCAGATTTCAGTCTGGTACACGAACAGCCGGATTTGGCTTTTCATTTATGACGAGGTCAGCATCTGATCATAAATTAAAGGGGTGGTCCAAGAATTATGAAAATGGCTGCCAGAAACCTATCCTGCAATGTGAGCAGGATGGGTTGCTTCCACTTGTAGAGCTGCCTAGGACGGTAAGGGAGCAGGGTCTCCCTACCCTACCTATGATATGCCACCATGGCTGAGCAGCCTGAAAGAAAAATACACCAATATGTAGTATACGCAAGTGCTAGAACGTAGTGTGTAGTGAACGGAGGCAAACAATCCTGCTCATATTCTAGTATAGGTTGCTGGTGGCCATTTTAAATTCTCAGAGCACCCCTTTTAATGGGAATATGTCACCTGAAAATGACCTATTGTTTAAATCACATTTTTATGTTTAACATATTTTTAAAGAATTTTTGATGTTTTTAATTTTCCATGGTACTGTCTATATTTAAATAAAAGACATTAAATCCTGCACTGGCCACTAATCCTAATAATAGGCGCTACTTCTGTACAGGTCACTTTACTAGAGTTATATAGCATTGTAAACCTGCCTGTAATGATGAGGAGATATCACCTCTATGTATAGATATGACAGGGTCCACCATTCACAATAGCTGATTATCAAAGCCTATCTCTTCTTCCTTCCTTGTACAATGACCTCTGCACAGGACACAGAGCATGCCTAGAAGACTCTCCCATAGAAGTCAATAGGGTCCCCTCCTGACCATTGTCTCTATAGCCCATGGGGCTGCCATAAAGCAATTTTTAAATGCTTTGTAAGTGCTAAGAACAGCTCAGCCCGCCCCATAATCATTTTCATGAAATAGAATAAAAAAAATCTGTAATCGGAAAATAAAATCCGTTTAAAAAATGGATGTGTGCTACTATCTGGTTTTAACTGGCAGATAAAATATTTTTGGTGACACATTTCCTTTAAATCCATCAGGACGGCACAAAGAACACACTGGTCCTGATAAATCAGGGCCCTAGTTTCTATAGTATGTATTTACATAAATGTTAACCGCATATATTTTAGCAGATTTGGCATTATATAGCCATGTATTTGCAATGAACTAATAATACAGATGAGGGATTTTCAGCAGCAAAACAGTTTATTGAATCGAAAATATTCCTTCATGTCATTCAAGAGCCTTATGAGATTAAAATCATCCATATAAATAAATGGCAGTTGTCCAAGCTGGTGCAACAATTCTCTCACAAAAGCAGGGGAGTGCCGATAATATCTCAAGTGTGTTTGTCAGCTAGGCCAGAAGTAAAAGACCACTGTATCTGTCTGTCAAAACTAGTTTTTGAGAATTTCAACATAATTTTTACACATAATCTGTACTATAGAGTAGGTTTACAGGGTCAATTTGTCCAATACGACGATACATTAGCAAGTTATGCAGGCCGCTGTTCTGCTTTTCTTATATACACTTCCATAAAGGATTTGATTACACTGTTTCCATTGTGTGGTTGCAACTCATCAGATTTGTGGGATACATAGGACTAAAATCTGGATCATCCAAATGGCTGCATTAAACGCTTCAGGAGTCTAGGCTTTCAGAAGCACAAGATATAGCTGACTGCAAGTACTCTAAAGCTTACTTTACAACCCTCTCTGCAGTTTTTTTTTTGTGGGGAAAAATGTATAGTATGTATGGGGAGGCGTGATCATTGATGCCAGCAAACAATGATTTAGGTGACTGCACTAACAATACCATTACACCATGAACAAATATTTTGCTTATTCGTCTGGTGATTGGCAGCACCTTTACACTGGCAGAATATCTCCAACGAGTGTTCGTACGAATGCCTGTTTGCGATAATCTGCTTGACCTATGGGCGGTGTAAGACCAGACATGTAAGTGAGTTCAATGCGATAAACTCGTAGCATGTATACCACTCTGACCTCATACTAAAAACAGGTGCAGGTCAAAAACACGGAACACGTACAGATCTTTCCATTATCTCTTATATCTATGTAGGCTTTACTCCTGGTTTTGGCTCACAATTACTGATGGAAACCACTGACCAAACGCTGCCTGCATGAAAGCGGCCTTGCGTTCCATTTTTTTACTTTAGCCAAAGTAAAACTAGTTAGAACTGCATAGTTTAGTTGGTCTGTATATCTAGTGGTCTCACAATATTACGGGTGGTGTGCAGCCATTAACAATGTAGACTTGACTAAACAGTATGGTTCTAGTTTAATTAGAGCCCACTGCAGCTCATATGGTCACATGGTGCTCAAAGTGCAGCATGGCTGCATCTCAACCGCGTCATGACTGAGGTGTGTCATACTCTTAGGCCTCATGCACACGAGAGTGAAAAATGGCCGCGTGACGGCCGTCTAAAAAAACAGCCGTCACACGGCCATTTTTAGCACCAGTAAAAGTCTATGGGGCTATTCACATGGCCGTTCTTTTAACAGCCAGTGAATAGAATCCATCCAAAAATAGGACATGTCCTATTTTTGGCCATTTCCACGGCCGTGCGGACCCCATTGAAATCAATGGGACCGTTTTTAACGGCCGATTGACAGGAGTGCACCCGTCTAACTGCGGTTAAAAACGAGTACACAGGTTAAAGAAAATGTCCCCCATGGTTTTAAATATTACTCCCATAGTACCCCGCAGCCCAAAAAAAAAAAAACTCACCTCATCTACTTGCTCGCGGTGCGGCAGTCTCTTCTTTTTTCCTTGAGCAGGACCTGCCGAAGGACCTGCAATGTACGTAGTGACGTAACCACGTGGGAGCGCGCAGTGACGTCATCGTGCACATCACAGGTCATGTTCAGTGAAGGTAGAAGAGACTGCTACAGCGCGAGCAAGTGGATAAGGTAAGGGTTGTTTTTTTGTTTAGTAAAATCAACAAAACAAAAACAGCGGTGTGCCATTATGGGGGCATTATTTAAACCAGGGGTGCACAACCTGCGGGCCCCCTCGATACCATTCTGTGCGGCCCCCAAACATCTAGTAAAAGACATGTAGGTCTATATCTTATGGCTTCTTGCATGTATCTTTCAAGTATTCTCCTTTTAGAGAGTCCTAGAACTGTAAGTAGACATTTATAGTATATACTGTATGTTCAATATGCCAGAAATACAGTATTTCAGTTGGTAATACCCCCTTAAGTTTTATTTTTTGCCCTTGGAATTGGTTCAGGCATTATTAAAGATGGGGACAGTAAAAAAAAATCCTACACTGTGGGGGCATTATTAAAGCTGGGATCCTACCTGGGGGCATTATTAAAGCTGGAGGCACTATAAAAATATTATTTACACTGTGAGAGACATTATTTTAGCTGGGGCCAAAATAGGGTGCATTATTAAAGCTGGGGACAGTAAAAAAAAAAAATCCTACCCTATAGGGGAAATTATTTTAGATGGGGGCCTACATGGGGGCATTATTAAAGCTGGGGGCAGCAAAAAAATAAAATAAAAAATTCCTACACTATGGGGGATATTATTTTAGCTGGGGGCCTACCATCCTGTGGGTGTTCTCAGAAAGGTGGGTCTAGAAATAACTGCCAATCAAATTCATCCATTTTTCATGTCCGTCCGACATGAAAAACTGATGCAAAACCGACATTAAAAACGGACACGGACAGAAAATGGATGCACACACTGATGCAAAATGGCCATGAAAAACCGTGTGTCCGTTTTTAACGGACGTTTTTTTTTTTTCACTGTCGTGTGCATGGCTACACTGCGACTTTTTGTAGTGCTATTGATATATTTATCTTTTGAGCCACAGCTGCGGTCCGTAGGGATACATTAGGTTGTTGACTGCGCCGTCACTCAGCAGGTAAAATCAGTAGAGCTGCAAAAAGTTGCACCGCAGCCCAGGCTTTATATGGGCAATCGCAGATGGCTTTGTCGAGGTGGGTTTTAATATATGAAATATTTTTTAATGTTTTTAAATATGTTTACATGACAACATATTGGAGAAACCTAAACGGGGTACAGAAGAACGAGAACTTTGCTTCTCTTTACAGAAGTAAAGCTTTCCTAGTTATCCACTCTAAATAGTTTTGAGAACTTTGAATGTGTTTCTCAGGGATTTACTGTACCTTTACTATTCTGCTTTTAATATTTTTTTCTCTTGCCATCTCCCCTCCCCTTGGCCATTATCTGATTTTGCTTGGAAGACATGCTATGTCTATAGTAATCATCACTTTCATGAAACACTACGGTAATAGAGAAATTCTCTTCTTTATTGACCTTTGTAGCACGCTGCTTATACCGATCAATACAGAGGCGAGCAGTGGGAAGCACTGCAACATTAGCCGTTCAGGCAGTAAACAACCCGTAGAGCTTACACGCCTCGCGCTCTGCATGCTCCTGCTACAATCAGTTTGGCAACGCTCATCCTGCCTAACAAATAGCGCTGTAACCCCTGCTCAGCTAGAGGACTCACCCCAGAGTCTGTGCCATAGACTGAGGGGGTCTTTCTTCTGAAAATGGATAAATGTAAACATATGAAGGCCAGGGCAATGGGTGATGTACTTGTTGCTTATGATGATATTTTGAAAGGGATTTTTCACAGCTCCTGAGTAAAGTCTAGTTCATTACTTGTGCTTACACTTTAGGCTCTATGGCGATCTCACCATAACAATCCCCAGTCTAGACACTTCATGCTGCGATATCATGAATTACTCATTCTTCTGACTGGGGTTAGGCTACTTTCACACTAGCGTTTTTCGCGGATCTGTCATGGATCTGCAAAAACGCTTCAGTTACAATAGAACAACAACATGCATCCGTCATGAACGGATCTAGTTGTGTTATGTCTTCTATAGTTAAGACAGATTCGTCATAAACACCATTGAAAGTCAATGAGGGACAGTTTTGTTTTCTATTGTGTCAGAGAAAACGGATCCGTCCCCATTGACTTACGTTGTGTGTCAGGACGGATCCGACTTGCTCCTCACAACATTGCGGACAGAAAAACGCTGCTTGCAGCGTTTTTCTGTCCACGATGGGGATGCAACTAAATGGAACAGATTGCATTTTGGTGCATTCCGTTTCGTTCAGTTTAGTTTTGTCCCCATTGACAATGAATGGGGACAAAGCTGAAGCGTTTTCTTCCGCTGTTGAGATACTATGACGGATTTCCATAGCGGAATTGAAAACGCAAGTGTGAAAGTAGCCTTACCTAAAATTAATCATCAGCATTTTACCAGAAATCAATGTGATTTCCTAGCAGCTTCCTGGAATCGTGTTTACCAGGGATATTATTTACAGCAATAGCAAATAAAAGCTTGTATCATTGGTTTATAAATTCAAATGAACATGCGTTCTCAGCATGATTACTCTCATTGAAGGCTTGTATGAGGGGGAGGCTGAAAGGCATCTGTCAGCAAATTTGTACCTATGAAACTGGCTGGCCTTTTACATCTGCGCTTGGCAGCTAAAGGCATCTGTGTTGGTCCCATGTTCAGATGTGCCTGCATTGCTGAGAAAAATGAAGTTTGAATATATGCAAATGTGTGCCCGTATTGAGCAACGGGGGCGTTACTGTTACACCTACAGGATCTGTTTTCTCTGCAACGGCCGCTTCTTCAGCACTATGATTCACAGGGCCAGGCTTGATGATATTTTCGATGCCTGGACCAGTCAATCGGAGTAATCAAAAAAAGTCATGCATATCCAAAGTGGTAGCTATAAAATCACCCTCGCACAACTTTGTAAGCAGGTATAAAAAAAATTATGGGTGTCAGAGTATAGCGATGCAAAGGATTTATTTTTATTTTTTCAAAGATTTGTATTTGTTTAAAACTAGTAAACAGCAAAAATTATATACTGTAGATTTAGTACTGCTGTAATCATACCCCAAAGTGAATGCAGTAAAAGCAAAACATGTAAAACAATAAAGTTGCATTTTTTCCCAGTTCCATACCATACATTTTTTTCAGATTCCTCATACAATATATGGAATATTAAATAGTGCCATTAGAAAGTATAACTTGTCCTGCAAAAAAAGAATCAATGTAATCATGGGGAGCTTAGAGTTGCGATGGCACCCGGGGGCCTAACAAAGGCCCCCAGGCCTCCCTTAACTGTATGTTTATTACACTGTGCCACAGACAAAGCCTAATAGACAGCCTGTCACTGGTACAGTGATAGGCTATAATGCATTGATATACAATGTATACCAGTGCATTATAAAAGCCATGTCTGGCATTGAGTAAAAAAATTACGGTTAATAAAGTTGATTTTACAAAGTGACTTTCTTAAACTGGTAAAAAAAAAAAAAAAACATGCAAACATCTACGGTATTGCTGTGTACTCCATAACCCTTATATTAAAGATATCATTATTTAAACCACCCCATGAGCAAAAAAAACCCCACAAAAATAACGGATTTGTCTTTTCCGATTGTCCCCCAAAAATAATTACTTTGCAATCAGTAAGTCCCATGTACCCCCAATGGTAAATAAAAACTTCATTTTGCCGCACAAAAAGCAAGCCCGTATACAGCTACGCTGGCAGAAGAATGGCTGTTAGACTGTGACAATATAAAAAATTATTGTTTTTACATGATATGTGCTATTGTGTAAAAAAATAAAATAAAAGTAACATGCTAGTTATGCCAAACAGCGAACATAGACAAATTTAATGTACAAAAAACCATGGCAGAACTTTTTTTTTTTTTTAAACCATTACCGCCCCAAAAAATTATAAAGCTAATCGATAAGTTCTATGTACCCCAAAATGGTGTCACTAAAAAAAAATATATAGTTTGTCCCACAAAAAACAAGCTCTCGTATGGCTACACTGACGTAAAAATATAGTTTTTACAAAAAAAAAATAATCCAGAAAAATCGTTAATCGTCCTTAATCAAGGTTTTTCTTTTTTCATTTTATATTTTTTTTACAAAATCGGCCATGTAGATAAGCTCAGACACTTTGCTATGCCATGCCTGATGAAGAGACCTAAGTTGTCTCGAAGGCTCGCTATGAAAAATGATTGCTTTTATTTTTAGCTATTAAAAGGTATCAGACCTGTGGGACTCTCAAGCTCTTTCACACTTGGACTATTTATTTCCGTTCTTCTGCTCTGTTATAGGACATAGCTGACCTGAACAAAGCCGAACATATAACTTTGACTATAATGAGGTCTGGTTTCCATTCCAGAGGCCTCTTTCTTTTGTGGAAAAGTCCTGCATGCAGGACTTTTCTCTCTGCTGTTTTTGACAGAGTCTGTGATGAAGACCCCCGAGCAGCGCATTCAATGCAGATATGAAGAAACTATGTTCCATTTTACGTCTCTAACAAAAGAGAGATGAAACATACGTCAATTGCGATGTGTTTCTAATTTGGTTCCTGAGTTTTACTTGGAGCTACAGTAAGAACTCTGAAATGAAAGGGATGTTCCCACTTTATATATTTATGTCCTGAACATCTGATAGATTCAGGTCCCACCTCTGGGACCTACATCTATCTCCAAAACAGGAGTCTCATGTGGGAATAGCCCTAAAGCTATTACCCTGCATTATTGGCCCATAGGGACAGTCCTAGCACCTGTTTATGTAACCACAAAAGCTATAGCTTTCAGAATAAACTTCATAATGACTTTACTCTGTTATCCTATTATTGCAGCAATAGATATGTGGACGACTCCATCTAATTCATGAGAAATGCTTTGTAGGACTAATATTCCTACAGCAGATATGCTTATTACTCTGATAACATCTGGTGAAGGCATCATTACTGCATTTCAGAGATGAATGTATTATGTAACTTAGACCTCATAGCTGACTACAGATATGTACTGGCCGTTATGTAAAAGATTTGTGAAGGTAAAGGGTTGACTTTTTGGAAGTGCAGTTAATAAGTGGCTTTAAATTGGTTTTCCGGTTATAAAACCCCCCTCTCTGTGTCCAGTTAGAGGGCTCATAGATATGAGAATTACCCTTCGTACAATCCACTGGTGATGGGACAACACCTTTACATTCCATTCACGTTTTATAAGGCATCCACACAAAATGTCATATTCCGCTAGTGAGCTGTAGAACTCTATGTATAACATTGTATTTGTGGCTTCCCTTTAAAAGGACCAGATTTCCTATTTACTGGCCGAAGGTCGGCTAAATGGTGATGAGCGCTTGGTCCATGGATTAGCACTAAAGTTCATTCACATGATGTACTATTTTGCAAAGCCTTAATATTAGTTGTAAGATAGTGTTACCGAGATGTTAAGTATGTACTATGATGTTTTATGTATACAGCAGTCTCCCTGAAACAAGCTATTGTGGGATCATTGTGTCCTCTGCAGAACAAATATTTCCCATTATTAAATCTAGTTTCGCTTGGAGCCATTTGGCTGACAGTTTTCCCTTAGTGAGCATTTGAAATGTCCTCTCTTAAGTCTGCTTTCACTTCCCGTTTC
The DNA here is from genome assembly GCA_033119425.1 of Bufotes viridis. NCBI lineage: Eukaryota > Metazoa > Chordata > Amphibia > Anura > Bufonidae > Bufotes > Bufotes viridis. The sequence continues at coordinate 464,629 of JAKVIS010000014.1, forward strand.
ACCTTGTCTGTACAGTTCCCTTAGGCCCTTTATGGATAATCATAAATTCCGACGAGAACTTTTCAATTCTTTTTATCCTTGCTTAATATCCTGCTCTGTTACCGTTCTCCAGGGAACTTCTCTGGAGACCTATTTCAGGCTGATTACAAGGTACTGCATAATACGAGGAACCGCATAGCAGGAAATACCATTAAATCAGCACACCTGTAAATCATATTAAGGCCATAGCATGAGCGGAATAGAAAATTAGCATATTGTTGTGGACAATGCAGAGATCAGTTGAGGACACCATTCAGTTTGGCTTAGTTTGAAAGTGATGTAGCCTTCCCCAATACTTGAAAAGAAAGGAGCCGTCCCATTGATATGAATGGGAAGGTGTAGTTGTAATTACACCTGCTCACCTCTGCGGTTGCGATGGTGAGCAAGTAAACAATGAAGACAGCTGATCCTCAGGATAGGTCATCAATATCTGATCAGCGGGAGGGTGGGTCAGCTCTCGGCACTCCGCAGATCTGATATCGATGACCTGTCCTGAGGACAGATCATCAATATAAAAAAATAAAAAAACGGGCGGACAACACCTTTAAGGTGAGGGGAGTGAGAACTATACATTTACATAGCATTAGGGTACCTGCACATGTTGCGGATTACGCTCAGATTCTCGTGCAGAAAAACTGTAGCGTAATAAAGTACCAGCAAAGTGTATGAGATTAGATAAATCTTTTTCCTTTACGTGAAGAAACTGACCTGCTGTGCAGATTTTGAAATCCACAGCATGTCAATTCTTTATACGGGTCTTTTGTGTGGATTTCACCCTTTTCAGTGCTAGCATGAGATCTGTTGCAGAACTGCTTCATAACTGCACCAAAAACTGCTAGTAACACATGCTGTTTTTGGTGCCGAAACACATCGAGACTCTCACAAAAATGAATGCGAAATTCCTGTAAGACAGCCCACACCAACGTGCAGGTAGTCTGATCAACCCTAATAAACCTGCATATTGCCTGGTAGAGTCGATTGTGCTGAAGAAAACCATCTATTTCTTTTCTCTTGCAGCGTTGTGGAGATATCATTTCTTTTAGACCTTATTTTGAATGAATGCCTACATATTGGCCACTGCACATTAGCAAAATCTTGTATTCCTAGGTGAATGCATAATTTTTCTGAAATGCACTTCCACCAATGACTGGATATAACACATTAAGGGCTCATGCACACACCCGTTGTTTGGGTCCGCATTTGAGCCGCATTTTTTTGCTCTGTTCCGCGGCCCCGCAACAAAAATAGAACATATCCTATTCTTGTCCTTCTTGTGGACAAGAATAGGCATTTCTATCATGGGCTGTCCCTTCCGTTCCACAAATTGCGAAATGCACACAGCCAGCATCCGTATTTTGCAGGACCGCAATCTAGATTACTAAGACCCCATTCAAATGTCCGCATTTTCTGCAGAATGAATGCGGACCCATTCATTGTGAATGGGGCTGGCCGGAAGTGATGCGGACAGCACACTGTGTGCGGCTCCACAAAAGATAAAGCATGTCCTATTCTTGTCCGCAGCCTGCGGACAAAAATAGGCATTTCTATGGGGAGTGCCGGCATGGTTTATTGCAGATCCGCAACACACTACAGACGTCTGAATGGGGCCTAAAGAGTCGGTAAGGAGTGTACTGAGCGCCAAGGGATGTAGCATTGCTCCAACTGCCTAATTTACATACAGATTAAAGGAATGATATCTCCACAACTCTGCAAGCTACAGAAAAAAGAAAGATATTGTTTCCATCAGCATGATCAACCCGGCCAAGCAGTATGCCTGGTTTAATAGGGTTGATCATGCTGACAGAGGCTCTTTAATGAAGTTTAGTTCTAGGAAATCATCTAAGCCTTTTTCTAAAGCCGTCAACTGTTCCTGCTGTGACCACCTTCTGAGGTAGACTATTCCAACATGTTTTGCAGTGTCCATCACATGAATTTCCCGACATATACCTCTGTCGGATGTCACTACTTAGGCATGTAGCGGTATCTGTGCCTGTAGGCTCCCATTTTATAAAAAAAAAAACACAATTGTTTAAAATTGATGTGTCTGTACAGAATAGAGCAGCAGAATAATATATAGAGTATTGTGTCCAGATGGAAGTGAAAAAGGCACCCTCTTGGCCTCTGTCCGATAAAAGGGAGCCTATAGGTACACCTGAACGATGCTTTGGGAGCCTGGTGCAAATTGACACTACAAAACGCAGTGTGGAACTAGCTTTTATATAGGCTCATCTGATGAAAGTTTTTTTTATAGAAATGTGTCTGTGGCGTTGAGGTGAACTGTTGGTGAATGAGTAAGAATATCCATTCTCTGTCTACTATGTGAAATGCCTGATCTTCCTCATTTTACCGAGAAATGGTTAATGTCACCTCGGTCACAGCAGAACCGCATACCAGTCAGACTGAAAGTGATTGAGGAGGGCAGAAATGATTCAGTTTACGAGGAAGTCGGTCAAATAATACACTGTGTAAGCTTGAGGTCTTCACTCTGCAGCCTCATGCTCAATATGGTGCCAGTTTGGGCACTGATTGTAGGACCATCTAACCTTTGGATATTATGAAAGCTTCTTGGTGAATAACGCCTGTGCAGGGTATGGCTGAGGTAAGTCAGTGGCAGCTCTTGTCACCAACATAGTACATTACACTCTTAACCTAGTGCAATATGATAGATATGTCCTTCAAATATAATAATAAGAAAAAAAATATGTAAAAAAAAAAAAAAAAACCTTACTGTAACAGGCTATAAGATGAACATGCATGCCTTTAAGTAGAATGATTTTCTTGTGTCTACGTATATGTTGTCTACGTAATGCCTTATTGTTTGCTGACCCTGTGTGCATTCTTATATGTGACTGTGTTACTTGTCGCTTATTCAGTTATGTTGAACCATGTAAAACCCGTTGTATGTGCTTTTAAACCGTTATATCTTCAGTACTAAGGTATATAGTCAATACAAGTCTATAGCAAATGAACTGTTAGATACCTGTACATAGGTGCCAGCTGTCAAGGGGGGATTGGCCATAGATCTTACATGGAAATGTCCCGTGGGTCAATGCCCAGGGGGCCACCTGAGCCCTCCACACTGCTGGCCATTGGAAGTTTTTTGGGGATGTATTTTGTGATGGACTGTGGTATTTGGCTCTGTTGGGGTGATACTGCATTGCTGGCCCAGCCATACATCAGTTTGGACCCAACTACAAAACGGAATCACTGTTAGTATTGTTTCCAGGGCCACTTTAAGTTCACAGTCCGCCCCTGCCGGCTGTCACAAATTTCAGTCTGCATTTCTGTGCATTAATGCACCAGAAACAGCATGTGCCAATTGTGGATTTGATGCGGTTTTGCCACAGATCTCACCTTTGTGTTTAAAAGGGTGAAATCCACACAAAAGAACCACCCAAAGAATTGACATGCTGCAGATTTTAAAATCCACATGACAGATCAATATCTGCACGGAATCAAAAAGCAAAGTGTACAGGAGATTTGTCTAATCTCATACACTTTGCTTGGTACTGTATTACACTGAAGTTTTTCAAGACGAGAATCTGCACTGAAAAGTCGTACGTAATCCGCAGTGTGTGCAGGTAGCCTAAGGGTATGCCCGCAAGGGATGTGAAAAGCAGAGGAAAACTCTGTGTTGCATACAAGTATTGTTGCAGATTTTGCTGTGGATTTTCAGCAGGTTTTAGAAAACCTGAATGAACAGGCAGTTGATTTATCCTTCACACTGCATGTCAATTTCCACACAGAATTTTTTAGTTTATTGCTACTGTAAAATGTGAATTTTCTTCCCCCAGTGTCATGGAGTAAAATCCACAGGTTGCACGCCCCAAGTGGATGCCCCCTAAGGAACATTTATTTTCAACAAGCCCTTATTTATATGATATATCATTTATGTATGATTAGATGGTTTCGTTCACATGTTACAGTTGAAAGCATGCAGAATATCAGTGATGCATAGCACAGTAATATTAGCTATAATTTTTGGCTAGAATTTGGTATTCTAGAGAAATTTCAGGGATGTTTCACTCAGCAAATTGCATTTATCATGTAGAGGAAGTTAATACAAGGCACTTACTAATGTATTGTGATTGGACATATTGCCTCCTTTGCTGGTTTGATTAATATTCCCATCACATTATACACTTCTCGTATCCATGGGTATGACCTCCCTGCAATCCAGCAGCGATGGCCGTGCTTGCACACTACAGAAAAAAGTGCTGCCCTCTCTGGTGGTTGGGACCCTGGGAGAACGCATAGACCAGCGCTTTTTCCTAAAGTGTGCAAGCACAGCCACCCACTGCTGGATTGCAGGGTGGTCGTAACCATGGAAACGAGCAGTGCATAATGTGATGAGAAAATGAATCAAGGCAACAAATGAGGCAATATTGGTAATAACAATACATTAGTAAGTGCCTTGTATGAACTTTATATACATTATAAATGCCATTCGCTGTAGTGAGACAGCCCCTTTATAGTGGTTGTCCCTTTTCAACCTTTGTGGCTCATTGCTAGGATATTCCAGAAATGTCATATAGGTGTGGGTCCCACCTCTGGGACCCACTCCTATCTCCACATTGGGGCTCCCGAAGTCAAGAGATAGCAGCCATGCAAGCTTGGCCACGCTCTGTTCACTCCTGTAGGAGTTCCAAACATACCCCGAGCGCTGTCTTAGGCATTTCTGGGGGTCCCATAACAGTGAATGGAGCAGTGGCCAAGCTTCTACTCCTTGCCCTTTATTCACTACTATGGGACTTTCGAGGATAGCCAAGCACACTCACTCAGCTACAGTAGCATCTATTGCAATAGAGTTCGGTTTTTTTTACGAAAGGATACATTAACATGTACATTTTTTTTTTGTTTTTTGTTTTTTTTTTTACAACTGAACGCTACTGTCTGGCATCCAGTTAACATATGCATTTTTTGTATACGTTAAACACAAGTCAAACATGATGTGAACACCCATCCTAATATGTACAAAGTTTTTAGTTTCTTTGTTTTTCTATTTCTACATATGTTTCTACTGGGTTGTGGAAAACAATGGTAAGAACACCAAAATGTTTTACTTGTCTTCTAATATCTCTCTTCTGTGATCCCTTACCGTAATATAGTTCTTTCTCACATGAAGCCATCTGATGTTTATTCTTTCTGTCATAACCGACACTAGTTTCACTCTCAGAAGATGCTTGTGACTCACACTGAGATTACGGAGATGTTTCTACAATTCAGTCATTTCATTTGGGGGATTCCACCTTAGGCGAAAGAAAGAAAAAGAACAGTAGAATTTTCTCTCAGTGAGAAAAAGTAGGCTCTGTCCATACTGGTATTTAGTGTCTTTGATTTCTACCTGGCAATCCATTTTGTAAAGGTGCCCATACTCCTGTGACCCTAACAAGCATCACTTCTGACTTTCCCATTAACATAAATGCACACGACTAAGCAGAGAACGTATGTGTTTTTAAGTGGGAACAGAGGTGAAAGCGGCTGCCAGGCGTCTTCCATGTAGACAAAACGATCAGAGCTCCCCATACACATTACATCTTTGGTCAGTCTCGCCAAAGTGGTGGGTTTGGCTGACACTAAACTTATGTGTATGGGTGAACCCCACCAGCTTATAACATTGGCCCATACTCCCTTTTTGATTGGCATTGATCATTTCACTAGGAAAAGCTTTTGACAAGCTTGTGCTGAATGCTGTGAGGAGGCATTTTCCACCTATTTCTCAATGCCACCAAGCTTATGATAGACATCCCATGCTTTTTGTTCATATATGACTGGTAAGGACAATTTGTCCATCACTGTTGTATACAGTGGGTACGGGAAGTATTCAGACCCCCTTAAATTTTTCACTCTTTGTTAAATTGCAGCCATTTGCTAAAATCTTTTAAGTTCATTTTTTTCCTCATCAATGTACACACAGCACCCCATTTTGACAGAAAAACACAGAATTGTTGACATTTTTAAAGATTTATTAAAAAATGAAAACTGAGTATTCAGACCCTTTGCTCAATATATAGTAAAAGCACCCTTTTGATCTAATACAGCCATGAGTCTTTTTGGGAAAGAAGCAACAAGTTTTTCAGACCTGCATTTGGGGATCCTCTGCCATTCCTCCTTGCAGATCCTCTCCAGTTCTGTCAGGTTGGATGGTAAACGTTGGTGGACCGCCATTTTTAGGTCTCTCCAGAGATGCTCATATGGGTTTAAGTCAGGGCTCTGGCTGGACCATTTGAGAACAGTCACGGAGTTGTTGTGAAGCCACTCCTTCGTTATTTTGTGCTTAGGGTCATTGTCTTGTTGGTAGGTAAACCTTCGGCCCAGTCTGAGGTCCTGAGCACTATGGAAAAGGTTTTCATTCCAGATATCCCTGTACTTGACTGCATTCATCTTTCCCTCGATTGCAACCAGTCGTCCTGTCCCTGCAGCTGAAAAACACCCCCATAGCATTATGCTGCCCCCACCATGCTTCACTATTGGGACTGTATTGTACAGGTGATGAGCAGTGCCTGGTTTTCTCCACACGTACCGCTTAGAATTAAGGCCAAAAAGTTCTATCTTGGTCTCATCAGACCAGAGAATCTTATTTCTCACCATCTTGGAGTCCTTCAGGTGTTTTTTTTTTAGCAAACTCCATGCAGGCTATCATGTGTCTTGCACTGAGGAGAGGCTTCCGTTGGGCCAATCTGCCATAAAGCCCCGTCTGGTGGAGGGCTGCAGTGATGGTTGACTTTCTACAACTTTCTCCCATCTCCCGACTGCATCTCTGGAGCTCAGCCACAGTGATCTTTGGGTTCTTCTTTACCTCTCCAAGGCTCTTCTTCCCCGAAAGCTCAGTTTGGCTGGACAGCCAGCTCTAGGAAGGGTTCTGGTCATCCCAAACGTCTTCCATTTAAGGATTATGGAGGCCACTGTGCTCTTAGGAACCTTAAGTGCAGCAGAAATTTTTTAGTAACCTTGGCCAGATCTGTGCCTTGCCACAATTCTGTCTCTGAGCTCTTCAGGCAGTTCCTTTGACCTCGTGATTCTCATTCGCTCTGACATGCACTGTGAGCTGTAAGGTCTTATATAGACAGGTGGGTGGCTTTCAGGGCCGGCGCGTCCTATACGCGGAATAGGCAGCCGCGTAGAGCGCCCCTTGGGAAGGGGCGCTGCTAGGAGCGCCGGCCCTGCCTCATGCTGCAGCCGCCCGAGCGCTCTGTATAGAGCCTCAGGCGGCTGCAGCACTGCCCGGGCTGGTGCATCCATGAGGGCGCACCGCCCGGGCGCAGCATGAAGAGAGGAGCTGACAGGAGGGAAGCGCTCAGCGCTCCCTCCTGTCAGTTCCTCATTGTAGCGTGGCCGAGCTGTTTAAGGTCCGCGGGTACAGGAGCATCTGTCTCCTGTACCCGGCCGGACTGACATGAAGTGCGCACACAATGTGCACTTCATGTCAGTCCCCTCGAGTACAGGAAACTAAAGCTCCTGTACCCGTGCAGCATAAAGAGCTCGGCCGCTACACTAGAGGTAAGGGGGGAATGACAAAGAAGGGGAGAGGGGAGAATGACAAAGAAGGGAGAGGGAGAATGACAAAGAAGGGGAGAGGGGAGAATGACAAAGAAGGGAGAGGGGAGAATGACAAAGAAGGGGAGAGGGGAGAATGACAAAGAAGGGGAGAGGGAGAATGACAAGAAGGGAGAGGGGAGAATGACAAAGGAGGGGGAGAATGACAAAGGAGGGGGAGAATGACAAAGAAGGGGAGAGGGAGAATGACAAAGAGAGGGGGAGAATGACAAGGGGAGAGGGAGAATGACAAGAGGGAGAAAGGGAATGACAAGAGGGAGAAAGGGAATGACAAGGGGGGGGGGGGGTGTGAAGAATGGCAAGAGGGGGGAGAGAATGACAAGGGGGGGGGGGGAGAGAGAACTGGCGTTAGTTAAGGGGGGGGGGCGGCAAACTTTTCTTTTGCCTAGGGCGGCAAAAATCCTTGCACCGGCCCTGGTGGCTTTCCTAATCAAGTCCAAACTGTATAATCAAACACAGCTGGACTCAAATGAAGGTGTAGAACCATCTCAAGGATGATCCGAAGAAATGGACCGCACCTCAGTTAAATATATAAGTGTCACAGCAAAGGGTCTGAATACTTAGGACCATGTGATATTTCAGTTCTTCTTTTTAAATAAATCTGCAAAAATGTTGACAAATCTGTATTTTTCTGTCAATATGGGGTGCTGTGTGTACATTAATGAGGAAAAAGTGAACTTAAAAGATTTTAGCAAATGGCTGCAATATAACCGAGTGAAAAATTTAAGGAGGTCTGAATACTTTCCGTACCCACTGTACTTCTGTCAGTCAAGGTAACCATAAACCATATGTTAATGGACAGTTATCATTCAGCTTTCACTATTGAACATATGGCAGATTTGATGCAGAATTTCTGCGTAAATTCCATTCACCTGATTAGAGTTTGCAGAAATGCATGAGCATGCTTCAGAAACTTTCCCAAATGTGAATTTAACAATAGATAGGATCAATGCACATTTCAAGAAAGCAGCTGCCAGGCTCAATTTGAGTCATTAATTTCCGACTAAAACAAAAAGACTTGGTAGGCAGCAGCCTCCTGCCCGATCCTTGAGTTGAGGATATGCCAGGCCCAAAGACATTTGATCCAGTCAGTCACTTCCATTAGTAAACTTACTAACAGTAATAGTTTCAGTAAAGCTATGTTCAAAACTTTAAGCGCCTCCTACATAAATTCTGATGTAAAATTGCATATCAAATCTTGCTCAGTTCCTACAGGTTTACAGTCATAAGCTCCATTTTTCCCCTTACATATTGCAGTACCTGTGTGGCTGTCGTACATCTTGTGAAGGTCGCTATGATCATTTATTCAGAATGGGATGAAATCGCAGACAGTTATTCCCCTTTCTCTCCTGCCTCTGATTAATTGCCTCATTCAGTTTTGACTTTATTGCAGTTAAACATTAATTCAGCAGGACCTAATAACGTATTCTGTTATGATCTTGCTTTTGCATTAATGACATTGCTGGGCCATTTTTTCCTTTATTGAGGGGATGTGCATAATATAGAGATCTCTGAATCTACTGTTCAGGTATCTTGTTTACTGGGTGGTAAGAGACCAAAAGCAAACTGCATTATTTGCCATGAAGGGAAGCGTTAAAGGGAACCTGTCACTAGGTTTGGGCCAAAAACCACCAGCATGCCCTTTAATAGAATATGTCATTAGAAAATGACCTATTGTTTAAATCATCTTTTTATGTTTAACATATTTTTAAAGAATTGTTGAGGTTCTTTTTAATTTCCCATGTCAATATCTTTATTTAAACATAAATCATAAAATCCTGCAGTTTTCTCACTGGCCACTAAGCCTATCAGGTGCTGCTTCTTGGATTGTACATATCACTTTACTGCAGTTATCTGCTTATCTGTCATTCTAACCCTGCATGTAATGATAACACCTCTGTGTACAGATAAGACAGGATCCTCCATTCACAATAGCTGATTGTCAAATCTTACCTATTCTTTCCTTGTACATTGACCTCTGCACAGAGAGCATGCCTTAGAAAACTCTCCCATAGAAGTCACTGAGATCCCCTCCTGACCATTGTGTCTATGACCCTTGTGGCTGCAGTAAAGCAAGTTTATTAATGTTTTCTAAATGCTGTTAAGAAGAGCTCAGGCAAGATGACAGCCTCCATGAAAAAAGTGATATGTGGTACTTTCTGGTTTTAACTGGCAGATAAAGATTTTGGTGACATATTCCCTTTTAGCAGCTGGTGTTTAGCTTTCTAAAGATGCCCCACAACAGACTGTTTTAGCATTGTATTGTAAAAGAACTCATTTATTACCCTAGATGAGTCTGGGGGATTAACCCAGCATTAGCTCGGGTAATAGATGAGTACTCCTGCTACATAATGCCCTAATGGCTGGTTGGGATAAGGGGCATCTATAGAAACCCCAGCTTTGCAAGATGGCTCCAAACCTAATGACAGGTTCCCTTTAGTTGTCCCTTTAATTTCCTGAACTACTCCTTGCTATGACATGACTTTCTAGACTTTCAGACACCCAAACCAGCAGTGATCTCTACAATTAGTTTTCCAAGAGGAATCAGTGCTTCCAGCCAACATTGTCAAAGCAACAAATGATTTTCTTTTATCAGCAACAGAAACCATTTTTGGTACACATCCATAAAAGCGTAACCTAGTTAATAGTTTATCTTAATATTGTTTTTTTGATAATTCCAGCCATGGGAAAATAGTCAGTCTTTCCCATTATTGCATATTGCCAGACCAGCTTTTCATAAAACATTACTACATATCTGCTACTGAATGTGAACCTAGGTCTCCGATGATTATTGTACTCGCCTATTGTGGCTGTAGTAAGATTGGGAATCAGTAGTAAAAGTGATTTACTCCCAGATTACACATTAACTTTTGATCAACTCTTTCTGCCAATGCATAACTAAATGGTTCCCACAGGCTTTTCTTGCCATGTTATCCCAGTGATGGTTATTATATAATGCACATCTGATTTCCCAGTAGTTAGTTGATCTTTACATTATGTTTATCTTGTTAGCAAAGCGTGCTTAGTTCAAATAGACGAACATAACCGATACATGGATAGATGGGGAGGTACATGAACACGCAGGTACTTTATTGTTATAGAGACATATATAGCCATAAAGAGAGAGGGATAGAGGCATAGATAGACAGATAGACATAGACAGTAATATAGAGACATAGAGAGGGAGATAGACATACTGTTGAGCAAGATGGATAGAGACAGACGTAGATGGATTGACATAGTTCACCTTTGGGTGGCTTTTCTGCCAGAACCCCTACGTCTCTGTCTGGACCTGCGGAGGGAAGTATACCTACCTGCTCCCTGGCGCTGGGTTCTGGCTTCTCCATTTTGCTGCCATGAAGGCCAACCCCATGTTTCACGTGATCCAGCGCAGTGACTAGTGTTGAGTGAATCGAAGTATCCAAGTGGACTTCCATCCGAATTTCAAGGAAAAAATTGATTTGCCGCAAAGCCAGATTTCCTTGTGCTTCGTAGTAATGAATCAATTTTCCCTGAAATGAAAAATCATGCTTACCTTATCCATTTGAGAGGAAAGAGGCCGCCACGGCCATCTCGCATTGAGATCCTGCGCGAAATATTGTGCATGGTGACGTATTACGCCGGCCAGCACTGGATCTTCAAGCTAGATGGCATTGGAGGCCTCTTCGCGCTCAAATGGATAAGGCAAGCATGATTAAATTTTTTTTTTATTATTGACCCCTTAAAAGCCTTAATAATATTGTTAGATTTCGCAAATAGCGATCAATGCGGCATTTGAGGGGTTCAATGACGGGCGGCGGCACAATCACTGTTTCCCATCATTCCACCTCCTACTTACAAAGAAATGCATTTCGTGCTGAAGTAATTTTTATTAATTTTTGTAAAATTTAGCAAAGCAGCTGAATCGAATTTTCAAAAACTTCGCTCATCTCTAGCCGTGACATTTTGGGGCCATGTGACCCTTGTCAAACAAGGAGACCAGAGCGAGGCAGCAGCTTTGGGGGACTGAAGATGCTGGAACCCAGCAGCAGGGAGCAAGTAACTGTGCTTACCTCTGGCTGTGTTGGGGGGTATCTGGCAGAAATGCCTTTGAAGGTGAACAAGCCCTTTAAGAAAGCATAGCATATTTCAATGTGAACACTCGCTCCTCTGTCTCTAATATACTGAGTAGAGTGGTAATCCAGGATAGTGGCAGTCTTTGATAAATTTCCACTGTTGTTCAGTGTGAAAACCCTCATGAATGTTGACTTGTTCGCCATAGCCTCTAATCAGCAGCCATCTTTGTTTTTAGGTGAAGTTTAAAAAAATGAAAGGCATTTTAGTATTGGTTGGTGTGGGCAGCAACTTCATGTAGGCCTATGTGTTTCTGTAACCATATTGTTTAAGGCAGGGGTGCACAACCTGCGGCCCTCAATACCATTCTGTGCGGCCCCTAAACATCTGGTAAGACATTTAGGTCTATGTCTTATGGCTCCTTACATGTATTTTTCATGTATTCTCCTATTAGATGGGAGTCCTAGAACTGTAACTAGACATTTATAGTATATACTGTATGTTCAATATGCCAAAAATACAGTATTTCAGTTGGTAATACCCCTTTAAGTTTTATTTTAGGCCCTTGGAATTGGTTCAGGCTGAGAATGTGGCCCCCAACCAGAAAAGGTTGTGCACCCCTGGTTTAAGGTATAGTGTGCCTAAGGCCATGTTCACATTACCATCTAGCTTTCTGAAGAACAGACATTTTTTAAAAAATGCATCCGTTATTTTAAGCATCAGTTATGCTCAGTTAACTGCAGAAAAAGTACTGCATGTATGGACTTCTCCCAACAAAAATAACTGATTTCTGATGGAAGTGATGCAAACTGATGCTCAAAAGGGACAGATCAGTTATTTTTAGTGCAAAGTGATCATAACTGATGCTCAAAATTACGCTCCGTTTTTTTTTTTTTTTTCCCTGTTCTTCTGACGGATCAGAAGAATGAAAAGCTAAGCGTTGATGTGGACTCAGCCTAACCTGTATAGTCACATTTATACAGGATACCAATGGTTACTACTGTACTTGCCACAGTAGTAGCTGTGTTCCCCTTTAATTGTGGTACACTCCTGGGAACCCATTTGTAATACCCTGGAAATCACAAAAACACAAACAAACAAGGGCATTGCAACTGGCAAATTGCTTCCCTAACAATAGGATCTGTCCCAGAGCCCTCACATCATCACTGTGCTGAAAAAATGTGCAGCCCACTTAATAACAATTATTAGAGGAGAGGCTTTGTTGAACGTTTCACACTAATTAGAAGGTTTGATTTGTTGTGGCTTCACTTTGTTGGGTTCTTTTCATTAATTGTCTGTTCCTTGGTGCTTAAATATGGCTTCTAGTCCATGAGCACTTCGTACTATTGTTTAAACACTATGCACAAATTCCTAGCTTTAAGAGAGCTGCCTTCTTAGTTCAAGAGAATGTCAAGCCCTACACCCTTTGTACCAGTACCACCTTTCAACACATCAGTACAGAGCAGAAACCATGTATTTTCACACATAAAAAGGCACATTTTCTAATAGTGCAGCTCAACCTTTGAAGCCACTTCTCCACAGCCACCCCCAGAGTGCCATCAGCAGTTATTGCTCATCTATTCACTGGATGGAGCCAAAAGAGGCAGCTCATCGGGCACCTCTGTTTTACTGCTTATTTGCTTCATGCATCTTGTTTATGCTGGGAGATCCTCCCAACGTATACGTCAGACAGAAGCCTGTGAAACCTCTCCAAAAGATCACCAAATTGAGAAGACCACTCCTTTAGGGCGCATTCACATGGGCGTAGCTGTTTTTGCGTTTCGCAGAACTCAGATATCGGTTGTGTGCCTTCCACATTTTGAAGAATGTCCGGCCCATAATAGAACAGTCCTATCCTTGTTCATAACACGGGCATTTTGCTGGTGCCACAGAAAGGACATACGGATGCGGACAGCACACGGCGTGCTGTCCGCATTTTTTAAGGCCCTATTGAAGTGGATAGGTCAACATCCAACACGCAAAAAATGGGGATTGGATGCAGACAAAAAATAAGTTTGTGTGCATGAGCCCTTATCCAGACCAGATTTCCAGTGACAGGTGTTCAGTTCCACCATTATTAAGCATACTGGCCATGTTCTGTGAGAAGACCATCCCCCTAGAACAGGGATCAGCAACCTTCGGCACTCCAGCTGTGGTGAAACGATAGTTTCAACACATCTGGAGTGCCGAAGGTTGCTGACCGCTGCCCAAGAAGACCACTTTTCAAGCAGTCTTAGGTTGTCGTATCAGAGGTTTAACTTATATGAATAAAACAAAAAACAAGAAATGGGTTTTCCGAGACTATTTAACTGATGACCTATCCTCTGGATAGGTCATCAGTATCTGATTCGTGGGGGTCCGACACCCAGGCCTTCTCGCAGCTCACCAAACACAGCACTGTACATTGTACAACATCTGTGCTTGGTATCGCAGATCAGACCCATTCATTTGAGGCAGAGCTGCGCCAAGACCACATGACAGATGAAGGTGACTTTACTAGCTTAGGGAAAGCAGCAAGAAGACTGCAGTGCTCATAGGAGCTCTACGGCAGATCTGTGAGGGTGCTCTGTGTGGGACCCTGACTGATCAGATGTCTTGGAAGACCTCTTTAATACCGCTACTTAACCAATGACATGATTTGCACTTACTCCCCTTTCACTTACATTTAAACTGTACAATGGTGGAGTTTTGCATGAAGGGTTGCACAGAAATAAGGAGATTGTTTTCAAAGATCTTGACCTATGAGTTGTCATAATTTTTGGGGGCACCATGTGCCTACTTGGGGCTGCTTCTTCACTTGTAAAGTTAGCTTTGTAGCTAGGGGTATGCTCTGTAACGAAGCAACCTCACCAATCAATGCACTCTGTTTTATATTACTTATTACTAAATTGAAAAGGGTGTTTTACTACTTCAATAAAGAGCTGATACGGCACGAGGTACATTTTTTATACAACTCTATGAACTTTGTCATTGAAAACATTATAGCCTTGAATGTGAGAGCACAGAGGAAAGCAATATAATTTGATTACCTATATTAATCAAGTAGAGTACAACATATAAAACCAGTAATGCGAATGTCTGACTGGAGCCAGATAACCGTCTTGTGCATCTTAGGAAGATTTATTTTCAGTAATATAATTCATTTGACATAAACGGATCATCATAATTGCTGTTGCCATGCATTTTTTTTTGTCTTTTAAAGGAACTGTCTGTTGGTTCTAAAGCGTTACTGACTTGAAATTAAAACAAAGATTTGTGCAGAGTAATTGTTTTGGGTTTTCATTAAATTTCTAAGCTGTGCAGGGTAATTGTGCCTTAAATGCTGTGTAGATGGAGAAAAGCATTCTGGAGCTAATTAAAGAACTGAACATACATGAGGAATTTACAAAAATGCTTTATTCATTGCAGGCACAAAACACTAACTATATGTAAAGGGGTTATCCCATGATTGATGTAAAAAATGAAAATCCAACATCATACAGTACATGGCAACCTTCTAAAAAAAGCTACAACAGCCTCACATGGATCCAGAGATCTCCCCATTCATTGTTCTTCCAGATTTATTTCAAGCTGGCAGCCCAGGGGGCATGTCCTTTCTGCTGTAAATCTTTCCCTGCTGCCACAGAAGATATGGCTGTTGGCAGTTGAAGATTTAAACTGAGCGCTATCGACCACCTCGATGAGCCTTTACTCTGCAGATTTTCATCCCATATATTTGGGCTGTATGCGCTTGTAATGTAGTGCAGAGTTCATGCCCCCAAATCCTGTTGAAAAATCTGCAGCATTTCCTCTACAGTATTTCTGCTATGTGTGGACATTCTGTCCAGATTTCTAGCGGCTTTTTAACAAATCTTATACATGTTACAGAAAAATATCTGCATGTAATTTTACATAAGGTGCATATTTTTTGTGTTGATTAAGCCTTTTTTATGCTGTAACACTTGAAATGTGCATTTTTTAAATCCTATGGGAAATTGCCAGAATGAAGTGGCTTAGGGTACTTTCACACTAGCGTTTTGGATTCCGTTTGTGAGATCCGTTTCAGGGCTCTCACAAACGGTCCAAAATGGATCAGTTAAGCCCCAATGCATTCTGAATGGATAAGGATCCGTTCAGAATGCATCAGTTCGGCTCCGTTCCGCCTCTATTCCGTTTTGGAGGCGGACACCAAAACGCAGCATGCAGCATTTTGGTGTCCGTCTGAAGAGGCGGAGCCTAACGGATCCGTTTTTTTTTACAATGTAAGTCAATGGGGACGGATCCGTTGTCAGTGACACAATATGGTGCATTTGAAAACGGATCCGTTCCCCATTGACTTTCAATGTAAGTCAAAACGGATCCGTTTTTGACTTTGTCATTTTTCTTTAAAGCTAATGCAAACGGATCCGTTCTGAACGGATACAAACGTTTGCATTAGAGGTGCGGATCCGTCTGTGCAAAAAAACAGACGGATCCGCACCAACGCTAGTGTGAAAGTACCCTTACCTAGAACATAGTGGGGGAGATTTATAAACTGTGGCTTTTTCTTGATCTTAAATTGGTTGTGTAAGAATGGGGTGGTTTTGTTTTGACAAACGGAGGAACATCTGTCAGAATTGTAAATGTCATTGCTTCTTAGGATAGGTCATCAATATGAGAAAATCTGACAAGCCCCTTGTGAAATGCTTCAAAATGATAACAGGTGCACACCACTTAATAATTCTTTAGCAGCTTGGCTGGTCCATGCGCCAAGTCGTGACTTTTCTTGTGACTTTTTTTTTCACCAGAAAACTGGCATAGGGAGTATATATCTCTCTTTGTGTATAGTGCATTTCATAAATGTAAAACCACCATAATACTGTGGGGAAAAAAGGTGTGTTTCAGAAAACGCAGCTTTGGCACATACTAACATTTAGTTGAATTGAGGATGCACGGTTTCTTAATTTTTCTTTAAACTTACAGAGAAGCTATGCAAAAATGAATCAAAAATCAATGTGGTGGCTTTGTTTTGGTCATGATGCTTTAGGGTACTTTCACACTTGCGGAAGAGTGTGTCGGCAAGCAGTTCCGTCGCCTGAACACTCTGCCGGATCCGGCAATCTGGATGTAAACTGAAAGCATTTGGAGACGGATCCGGATGCAGATCCGTCTCAGAAATGCATTGCAAGAACGGATCCGTCTTTCCGGTTGTCATGAGGATAGACGGATCCGTCTTGTATTATTTTATCAGTTTTAAGGGTCTGCGCATACCAGATACGGCACTAATACATTCCTATGGAAATTAATGCTGGATCCGGTATGTTTTCTGGCATTTTGGACGGAGATTTCCTCCGCCTAAAATGACTGACA
Organism: Bufotes viridis; assembly: GCA_033119425.1. NCBI lineage: Eukaryota > Metazoa > Chordata > Amphibia > Anura > Bufonidae > Bufotes > Bufotes viridis. The sequence goes on from JAKVIS010000014.1 coordinate 481,606, forward strand.
GTGACTGAATTGATGACATCCTGATGCATCCTAAACAGATTTCTCTCCATTCAGAATGCATTGGGATAAAACTGATCAGTTCTTTTCCGGCATAGAGCCCCGCCGACGGAACCCAATGCTGGAAAAGTTTGCCGCAAGTGTGAAAGTAGCCTTACTGATGTAGAAGGGGATATATGTAGGCCTAGGTTTGTCCATATGTAGGACAGATTGGAAGACTTGTTGAGACTGCTATACCATAGTGCTCTCTTCTGTATTCCCTGCTCATGGGCACTCCAAAAAATCCACTTCTTGATTGCTACTTCACAACAGGGGCTCCTGAGAGCTCACAGCAAACAGACCAGAAGATGCTTCATTGCCTCTCGAAATGAGCTCTGCCGCTCAGGGCCATCGGCAGCTGACAGAAGTAATACAGAACATGCTTCTCCGTTGTTTTTCCTCCTAACTTGCTATCATACCTTCTTACTCCCCAAAAGCTGTTATGTTAAAACCCAGAGGCAAATGTAAGGCATGCTACTGGAAAGCGCAAGTAGTAAGAAAAATCACTTTTGGTAACGTTGATGCGAAAGTATATTGAAAAATAATAAATTCAGGTGTAATCCACATTAGAATCCTCTTATTGGTAAAAGCATTGATAATTTTATCAGCTCCCAGTTTATACTGGCAATCTATCAATGCCGAGTTCTGTGAATACATAGAAATGCAAGGCCTCGTGTCACTGAAATATACAAGATTGTAAGTAACTTGTCGAGTGTGCCGGCTGAACGGTATATGCATACATATTGCTTGTTATTCACAGTGCAGTGGACAAAGGGTTTCCTGAAAAGCAAGTTTGAATTTTAATTCAGAGCTCATTATATAAAGCTCTAAAAACACGTTCCTCAGTGTGACTACAAAGAGGCGTCACTTAATGATTATCAGTATGAAAAACAAAGCAGATGTCAAGGCAACTTGACAAAAATCGTTAAGAAAAAATCCTTTTGCTAGGTTTTGATACATGACATTTACAATTCTGTCAGATGTTCCACATCAATAAACTATAAAATCACTTTCACTGAATGCTGATTCCACGGAAGTTTTCAGACTTTTAATAAAGGGCATGTAACAGAATCTTAAAGGGGTGGGCCAGTTTATATTATTAGCTGATAAAAGCACATGCGTGCAGCTAGTAATAAGCATTATTAAACTATTGGCACTGATGTCCAATAGCTAAATATTAATAATTCATGTTTACATGCAAGTCCCCTGACCTGTATACCAGCACTGCGCGGGAAACATGGCCGTTTATGGAGGATTCCGTCCATCATCGCCTCCGATCACTAACACCGTGGATGGACTGCACTTGCACTAGTTTCCATATCAGTACCAGTAAATGGAGGCTGATGATGGACAGAATCCTTCATCAGCAGCCATCTTCCCAGTGCAGGGGACCTGCCTGTAAATAATGAGTAATTCATATCAAACTGTTCTAATCGGTGCTGACAGTGTAATAATTCTTATTACTAGCTGCATGTTACTAGCACTATAAACTGGCCATCCCCTTTAAATCTCAGCAAGAGGTAAGTCTTTAAAATTCTCACAATTCAAATGCATGAGAGGTTGACAAAACTGAATGTAAATTAATCTAATTTTGTTTAATCTCCCATTGAAATTAGGGTATGGCCCAATGGCATCAGGTCACATGCTGCCAAGCTTCACCCACCCATGGCAGCCGACCATACGTTTTTTGCAGTAACATTGTGTCGCCAGTGGGTGTGGCTTAGCCCATGCCACCAGCCACATCATCAGGCCTTAATGTTGCAAGATTTTCACTTACAGGAAATGTTTGGGTGGTCCAACATTTATTCCCAATCATTGCCACATGTAAAAATGTATGGTCTAATTGGTTGACAGATAAGAAAATGCTCCTTTGCCTTTGATCACATCTTTCATGTAGACTTTAAAATCATTATTTGTCAGCCACACGTCACTGATTTGCTGCTGACTGTAATGAAAAAAGTTCACTGAATACTTAATCGTGTACAAACTGGGTAATTATATACATAAATATCACTTAACAGTATATTACCCTTAAAACTTCTTTTATTGATCATATGTAAAAATATGTAATGTACCCACATCAAAATAGACAAAACTAAATAAAATGGAAATAATTATCACAAAATGAGACATTGAGATAGTTTGATGACATTCAATTATTTCCACTAGTGTGGTTACTTACGGTACTGTGGGCCTCAATGGGATTAGATTCACCATGTAGCTCGGTGGAGATCACTTGAATACCAATGGTTCAGTTTGTAGTCCACAATTCTCCAAGGATGCGAATAATTGTTATCCACAATTCTCCAAGTGTTGAATGAAAATATAGATGATTGTTGTACACAGTCCGCTTTTAGGCATCAGGATTTTATCCCTATTATGCTATACTGTCCCTGCCTAAAAGCGGAGTAATCGCCCTGAAAGGGGCGGCCCCACTTATCGGTGGCTGTACCCTCACCTCAAAGTCCCTACCTGTCCAAAGGTTCCCAGTCACGAGTCTTACAAGTAATTGCCCAAAGTTGGGAAAAAAGATCTAATTTCCAAAAAGTCCCAACCAGTTTTCCCCACTTGAATGTATAGGTTCATCAGAGGACCAATGGCCATTGCCTATTCATCTTATTGGTGCCATTGTGCATTTTTCTATTTTGGTCCTCTGATGAACCTTTGGACAAGTAGGGACTTTGAGGTGAGGGTACAGCCACTGATAAGTGGGGCCGCCCCTTTCGGGGCGATTACTGCGCTTTTAGGCAGCGACAGTATAGCATAATAAGGATAGAATCCCGATGCCTAAAAGCGGACTGTGTACAACAATCATCTATATTTTCGTTCAACACTTGGAGAATTGTGGACTACAAACTGAACCATTGGTATTTAAGTGATCTCCACCGAGCTACATGGTGAATCTAACCCAATTAAGGCCCACAGTACCGTAAGTAACCACACTAGTGGAAATAATTGTCATCAAACTATCAGTCTCATTTTGTGATAATAATTATTTCCACTTTATTTAGTTTTGTCTATTTTGATGTGGGTACATTACATATTTTTAGATATTATCAATAAAACTGAAGTTTTAAGGGTAAAATACTGTTCAGTGATATTTTTGACTGTAATGAAACTGTAAGTGAAAAAACAATTGCGTGAATCTTTCAGTCACATACAGCTTTGTAGTAAAAGCATGGCGTTGATTATTTGTTTTCTAGAGGATTTTTTCAAGGTGCCTATGCATGTAATATTTTAGCGCCATTATCCTCATAAATAAAATCATCCAAGCTATAGCTCTTATGAGTAAAACACATATCCTTGCAAGACATGTCCTGTAGGATATCCTTGGGACGGGTCATCAGTATCAGATTGGCAGGGGTCTGACTCCCGACACCCATGCAATCATCTGTTTTCACAATCAGCACTGCAGTAACCAGGCATGGCCACTACACAGTGGAGAGAAATGTTTTTTGTGTTGGAGTGCTTTCACACTTGAGTTTTTCTTTTCTTGCATAGAGTTCCGTCATAGGGGCTCTATACCGGAAAATAACTGATTAATATTATCTCAATGCATTCTGAATGGAGAGAAATCCGTTCAGGATGTCTTCAGTTCAGTCTTTTTGACATTTCAGGACGGAGATAATACTGCAGCATGCTGCGGTTTTAGCTCCAGCCAAAAGTCAAGAACACTTGCCATAATGCCGGATCTGGCATTTTTTTCCCCATTGGAATGTATTAGTGCCGGATCCGTCCTTCTGGTCTGCGCATGTTCAGACCGGTAAAAATGTTAAAAAATATATATAACGGATCAGTCTCTCCGCATGACAAGCGGAAAGACTGATCCGTTCTTGCAATGCATTTGTAAGACGGATCCGTCTTCAAATGCTTTCCTTTTGCATGCAGATTGCCGGATCCGGCAGGCAGTTTCAACAACGGAACTGCTTGCCGGATCACTCTGCCGCAAGTGTGAAAGTACCCTAAGTTCCAGTGCCTGGTTCTAGTGATCACTGGGTCCTTTTAAGGTGACACAAAAAATGTGACCACTTAGCCAATCACTGGCAGAGGCGAGTCGTCACTGGTCACATGTTCCGTGTCGAGAGGGACCAGGAAGTAGCGTTCGACAAGTGTTGAACTGGAGCAGCATGGGATCGGTAAGGTGAGTATGTTCCTTTTTAAAAAAAAATGGTTTTAACTTTTGCGTGGTCTAACATTATTACTTATAACACAGAAGCATATGGATTGTTTTACACTTCATAGGCAACAGTATGGGCGGTTATGTACGTCTGTTTTGATCTAGTCTCACAATATTGTTTGCTATGTGTGAAGTGAAACCTCATATAAATCTAATTAGGCTCTGCCTATGGAGACCTGTGTTCAAAATCTGTAGAAGTCTTCTTTTCAAATGATCAATTAGGACATTTGTGTAATAGAAGTGAATGCAGCAGTGGGCAGAATTTGTGACTATTCTACGTTTTGTAACACAGATCATCAGAGAAATGTAATAACAAATTTTCAAATATTTAATTGTATTGTCTAACCCATGACTTCAGACACCAACAGTAAAATGACTATATAAATAAATAAAACAGCATAAGGGCTGCCTGAGGCTCAATCTGTTACTCATAGCTCCAGCCTTGCTCACTTCATCCTGTCGGCTGAAAGGCCACAGGGAGGCCCGGGCTCGTTTTATCAAACTGTCAAGGAGCCGCTAGAGCTAACAGAAGCCCTCTCATGCCTGGGGCGAGATCGAGACAGCATTCAATTTCCAACCCCGTTTCATTTCCGTGTTGCTGCTGGGCAGCTTTGGATCTGAACTCAGTGGCTCTATGCCATCCAAAAATGGCTTGTGGGACCCTCCAAAGGATAGAGTGCTGAAATTGCTGCTATAAATCAGCATCCCCTCCTGACTTGGCAAGAGCTGGAAGTTCTGGCACCGTGGCTCTGCGGCTGCTTTGAGTCCCATTAGCAGGTTTTGCTGTCAGCTTGGCTCCGGATAAAACCCTCCTCTCCTATCATCGTCTAGTACCCCTGCAGACATGAAATCTGTGCCAGGCTATACAAGTCTCTCCACCTTTCTGCAATCCCATGCCAAATTCAAAAGGAGTGCGATCCTGAAAGAGAGGAGGAGAATGTGGAGGAGGGCCTAGATTCAGAAAATATGTAACAAAGGCTGCTAATTACATTCTTTCTCTATCATTTAATGAACAAGAGCTTTGAAAAGTGCAGTGGAATCTGCAGAGCTGAAGAAAAAGCCCGTGGAGATGATGTATAGGCCTCACACCGGACCCGTTCCCTGTAGAGCAACTTAAACATAGCATTGTTCTTAAGCTTCTGACACCGAGGTTTTGTTTACAGACACACAAGCATGCTAATAAAATGTAAGATTATAGGTTTTGGCTTTCATATGTTTGAAATGACAGCGTTTGCAAGAATCTGTGACCTGCCAACTGCGTTTTCTGTATGGAAAGGGCAGCTACCTAGCAACAGCTATTTGGCTTGGTCTCTAGCCTCCATTCTCGGTGCTGTGAATTAAGCACGGAGATTGAACACACACACAGTCCCCACATAGTGAGATACTTTTCCTGAGAATCTTCTTTGCAGTATCCACTCGGCATAGTAGATAAGGTGGCAGTGCCAGGTTGGAGCTGTTAGCTTTAGTTGTGTCCCTCAGCCAAGATGGCCATATAGGATACAGACAGAACGTCAAAGGCTTATACAATTGTGTAAATATGTGTTAATGTTATCCCATCTATGAGTTTTAGCTAATGGTTTAGGCCAGTGTTGGCTTCTGAATCTAATGGGTTTCCAAAAGTCAGGTGTGTGGGAGAAGCCTGCCACTCATGAATACGAGGCAAACCTGGTGACAGATTCCCTTACAAGGATACAGCTGGGGCTAAACATTTATAAGGGGCACTCTTCTGGCGAACAAATGTTTTACATGGTGTACTCATTTTCCTTTACTCTATAAGAGGATTTTCTGGCTCTGCCATGGTTGATGATCTCCAATATGATGTCATGATCAATATAGCCTTAGAAATTCATGATTTCTTGGAGTGAACTCTGCTGTTCCTGATGCGACATTGTAAATCTTGCTCCGCTGATTAATCCACATTAAACCAAATAACACTGCTACATAAAACAGAATATATAAGGCTGCTTTCACACTAGCGTTAATATTTTCCGGTATTAAGATCCGTCATAGGGTCTCAATACCGGAAAAAAACGGTAAAAAAAAAACGGTTTTGTCCCCATTCATTGTCAATGGGAACAAAACGTAACTGAATGCAATCCATTCTCATACCAGAGAGCAAACCGCAGCATGCGAAACAAGACCTTTTTCTCTGACACAATAGAAAACAGATCTGTTTCCCATTTGACTTTAAATGAAATTCATGATGGATCCGTCTTGGCTATGTTAAAGATAATACAACCGGATCGTTCATAACAGATGCAGATGGTTGTATTATTAGTAACGGAAGCGTTTTTACTGAAACCTGCCGGATCCAGTAAAAACGCTAGTGTGAAAGTAGCCTAAGGCTATAATAGACACATAGGCAGTTTCCAATGCTTTCAACAGTTTATACCCGGTAATCAGCAGTTAATTGGGCATGTTTTTCCAAAGACCAATTATTAATCCATCTGTCGGGAACCTCAAATATCCTGTCTGATTTCAATCTAACAAGACAAAGATTTTCTCCTCCCTAGAGTACTGGCCCTAGGGTTGGAGAGCATTGTTTACGTTTGTCAGAGCAGTTCACAATGTCCCAGAGTAGTTTGATCATCTTCTCATATATTCGTATGTAGGACAGACAGCAGTATCTCAATAGAGTTGGGAAGTGTTTTGGGTTTTTCTTTTTTCCAAAAATAGACATTTCTGCTGCCGAAAACTGAAACAACGCCCCCCCCTCCCAATGCCAATTTCTTAGGCTACTTTCACACTTGCGGCAGAGGATTCCGGCAGGTATGTAAACGCATGTCATCTTTTCTGACTGATCAGGCATTTTTATGCCTGATCAGTCAGAAAAATGCATTGCAATGCCGGATCCGTCTTTCCAGTGTCATCCGACAAAACGGATCCGGCATTTATTTTTTTCACATTTTTAGAGGTCTGCGCATGCACAGAATGGAATGCCGGATGCGTTGTTGCGGTATTTTTAATGCAAGTCAATAGGAATTAATGCCGGATCCAGCATTTCGGCATGTGTTCCGGCATTTTGGACAGAGATAAAACCGCAGCATGCTGCGGTATTTTCTCCGTCCAAAACGACTGACAGTGACTGAACTGAAGACATCCTGATTTCTATCCATTCAGAATGCATGGGGATGTGACTGATCAGTTTTTTTCCGGCATAGAGCCCCGGCGACGGAACGCTATGCCGGAGAAGAATAACGCAAGTGTGAAAGTAGCCTTCACCTAACCCCTTTGCCACAATACAAGTGCTCATTGCCCATGGCTCTTCCTTTGACCCCCTCTTGCCCCTACCTGGTGCTGCCTGAGGGGATCGCCTCACCTGGCCTCATTGATGCTGCACCCCGGTTTGTAACCCTACTACTTGAGTTCAATATAATACAGTAAGTGCAGAACATTTTCAAATGATGCTTCTTAGTACTATCTCCGTGTATAAACCTGTGAGGTCTTGAGACAATGTGCTGCTTTAAAATACTTGCTATCTACCTTACAAGACACCTTCATTTGTGTCTGGCAGGTTCCAAATTCAAAGCGTCCCGACTTGAACCTGCGGAGGAAGGGCTTTTATTTACAAAATGAGGGGGGGCAATTAGCGTGTGCCTTACAAACATTCTTGGTGGAATTAGAAGGCAATTGGCACAACTAAGCAAGTAATCCTTTTACAAGCCTTTCTGAAGGAGACCCACTGGGCTGTTTACTGTTTAGTTTCTCCTCTGGGAGTGTTAACAGGGCCCTTTGGAAACTCCAGGTAATTGAGGCTCTTGTCTTTTGCTGAGAGCTCCCAGAGCTGTCATCACTTGCTATTCTGTACATTTCTTTACCTTGATATTTTGACAAGGGCTTTTGTCCTGATGACAACAGCTGCGTGGGAGGCAGAGCTGAAGGTCTTTTTTCACGTCCTTTGTGCAGGCCTTTTTCTCAATTGTTGACATTCCTCTGGGCAAAGCTTGTGTGCAAACTTGTGTACCTTGTCTTGTGTTCTCAGACTTTTCTTTGTCTTCTAATGAAGCACAAAAAACTTCCCCTGTCTTCTTTATAATGCAGCTTCCAATATAAATCCATGGATTCTCCTGCAGGTCAGCTAGAATTGCAATCTACTTTGAAGACAACCTGTCACCTCTACTGACAAGTCTTTATTCAGTAACTACTTGCGTTCCACATGTAGTAAAAATTCTGGAGCTTCTTTTCTTAGAACTGTATGTTCCACTCCTCTATTATTCCTGCTAGAAGGTTACAAATATGAAGGTTAAAAATGTACATCTCATTGACAAAAACAGTAACTCACCAAGAAGGAGTTGTTGGAATTGAATGAAACTTTGTGTGAATATAATAATGAAATTGACTACGATATTAGAGCTGTTGAAAGGAGGCTCTAGTACCCTGTAGTATTCAGGCTGCATAAAACTGTCACTATGATTCTGTAGAAGGTAGGTCAAGCAGAGGCACACAGCATTATAAATCATGATAATGCTGTGCGCTCCTGCAAGTGCAGAATGCAGGATAATGCTCAAACACTGATTCCCGCAATGGACTTTCTCGTGTGTAAAAGTCCTAAGGCTAGTGTACCAGCTTGTCCGTATAAACTTTCATTTAGCGATACATCTGTCGACTGGACAAGCCGCAGAAGTGTTTTAATTCTGGATGAGAAGGTCCTGGGAAGCCCTCGTTGTTTGTGTGCAAGCATTATCCTTCCGAAAAATGCCATTTAGAAGCCCTGCCGTGAAAGTCAACACATGTGGCCGCAGGATATCCTGCACATATCACTCAGCTCTTAGTGTCCCTCATATCACGACCCACCGTCTTCTGCATTGGTTTCCCAGATCATCACACCAGCAGTTGGGGCAACAGAGGCAGCATTGAGTTGTTCACGATGAGATCTCCATACCTATCTGTCATTGGATCCCAAACAGAACCTGGATCCATCACTATAGATGATGCGGTTCCAGTTCACAGCAGTCTGGCTGTCTGTAGGAGAATAAGTAACAGGCGTCATGACCGTGACAACAAATTGCCTTCTGCTAAGCACCAAGAAATGGTCCTGCAAGGGACATAGGTGTGTAATGAAGGGGCCAACTGTGTCTGGATGGTGGACCATGAAACTGTGGGAACTGCACGTGCTTGTCAGTAGATCAAAATATCCTCCCTATTGTTGGTCTGTCTGGGCCACCCTAAGCCAGTTCACCATGTGTGCATTCCCACATGTAACTGCTGTTCCTAACAGCTAGGTCATAACGGCCTAGACAGTGGGAAATCGAAACCACCATCCTGTTTTTCTCAGTCCGGGGATGCTCCCCTCTAAAAGTCTGTCAACCACGCAAAATGTCATTGAGTGCGTTATAGAGGCATGTCTAGCATGTAACGATCTCTCACCAAGAGATACACTACCCAAAGGTAGCCTCTGAGAGGCCTTTTATAGGGCAGGTGTTGGGAGAACTTTTATACTGTCTTGTGGCAAGATGCAGTATCTACAGTGGAACTCTAAAGTGGCGGATGTTGAAGACATCCGTTTAACGTATTTCTTGTATACGTTAAACGTAAGAGAAAAACATTGTACACCCAGCTTGAAGTAGAAAAAATTTGAAAATACCACCTGTGAAAAAAATTGTGACCTTAGTATGGCAGAATACTGGAGTAATGGAATTTATAAACTGCCCCTGTAAGGAAATGTCATAACACCTTTGAATTGCACTCCTGTAACCACTATGGTTTATCTGCACGTGAATTTTTGCTTGTTTGTCAAATTAGGGAGTTGTGCGCAATTTTGTATCCCCCTTCCTTTGTATGAAGTGGCCTTTCTCCCTGTCTGTCAACAGCATTGGAATACGAAGTGGGGAAGAGTATTGTCACAGCTGTGAGTGTGGCAGTGGAGTAGGGCCATTGATTCCACGGTAGTGGTAGTTAATGCAGTGTAAGCGCACAACTACTGTCTATTATGTCTTTTGACTGAAATTGCATGTCCATAAAAGTGTTTTTACAATGCTTTAATTCACTACTAAATGAGTTTCTAATTCATAATATAAACAAAAAATACTATTGTTCAAATTTAAGAAATATTTTGGTTTTTTTTTAGAATGGATAAAGATGTTCTAGTGTAAAAATACCATATTTTTTGCCCTATAAGACGCACTGGCCCATAAGACGCACTTAGGTTTTAGAGGGTGAAAATAGGAAAAAACTAATTCTGTTAAGGATCTGCATCCATTGGCCAGAGTAGATAAAGATTAGAAAGAGCAGCGCCTTCTGTGGAGGACCTGTCCTGCATTACACAGACAGTTCATTGATTTGAAAGTAAACTATATAGTGCTTCCGTGTGTTCAGCATTTATTTATTTTTTAAACGAGAATGCTAAATATCCAGTGATCCAACATACAGCAGGCTATTTCAATAGGACTGGTATCTCAGCATAGAACAAGAAAATGTGAGTCACTGGGAATGCCCCCCCGTCATATCTAGTGGAATTTGTGGTGCTTTGGTATCCAATGCATATTGATAGTTGTTGAAAATCATACCTATTTTTAGCTAATTATGAAATGATATGAATACACTTGAGTGAATTGAATAAATGACTTCTTGAAGTAGTATCCGTCTTGTAATTGATTTCTTTGCTTCTTTTTGTTGCAGTGTGACAGTGAAAGCGATATCGATGATAAGGTAAGACTAAAATGTATTCTTTGCATCTCAACTAAAAACCTGGAAACTCAGCCAATAATTTTAATTCTAAAATTGTTTTTTTGGTATGTTTATAAAGTGAAGCATCTGTACATGTCACATTTGAGGTTTGTATTTATTATATGTTGGGAAGATTTCTCAAGATGTACCTGTGACGAAAGGTTTCAGTAGCCCCATTGGCGATTGAAACCTACATCTTTGAGATGAATGGGGCCTATACAAACAAGGACTGCAAATGCTTAAAGGGCTTGTCTGAGATAAATAAAACCTGGGGCAGCAGCAATATATTTGATAACCTTTAAAAAAAAAAAACATACTCATATCATATCACTCCTACAACTTCCAGTATTGTGCTCCATGTCTCTCCACCAGTGTTTGCTTTCCTGGCTGCAGAAGTGACATTCCCTATACAACATGTCACTGCTGCAGTCAATCACTGGCTTCAGCAGTCATGTCACATATAGGCCAGTGACTGGCTGTACGGTGACATGTGTGCATGTGATGTCACAGCTACAGCCAGGCAGATGACACGAATGCCGCAGGACCTGACGGCCCCAGGCAAGATAAGTGTGATGCTTTTTTATGATTTTATATTTACTGCTGCCTCAGATTTTATTTATCTTGGACAACCCTTTTAAGGCTGTAAGATCAAGAAACCATTCGGTAAGCTTTGGAAAAGTCTGTCTAAAACCTATAGGACAGACCATGATCCACATATACTCTGCTGCATATGGGGAAATATCTGGTTACAACGAAACTTAAAGGGGTTGTCTCACTTCAGCAAATGGCATTTATCATGTAGAAAAAGGTAATGCCAGGCATTTGTTACTAATGTATTGTGATTGTCCATATTGCCTCCTTTGCTGGCCATAATTCCTGCATATGAGCGGTGTATAATGTGATGGAAAAATGAATCCAGCCAGCAAAGGAGGCAATATGGATAATACCAATACATTAGTAAGTGCCTTGAATTAACTTTATCTACATGATAAATGCCATTTGCGGAAGTGAGACGGCCTCATTTAAAACTCATTGCAGCCCGATGAATCTACCCATGTTAATAATAATAACAATAATATTTATATAGGTCCACCATATTCCGCAGCGCTTTACAAATTCATAGGGTGCATGTACAAAACAAAAGGAAAAGTACTTGTCTAATATACAACTAAAACACTAGGAGTCGAGGCCCTGCTCACAAGAGCTTACAATCTATGAAGAATTGGGGGTGACACATAGGGTAGTTGATTGTGATAAGTAGGATTGCAGCCATCATTGAACTGAAATGAGTGTTAGTTACAAATCTGTTAGTAACATTATCATTATCAGAACATATAGGATTGTTCTTCCTGCAAAAACTGTAATGTTAAGTGCCGATGCTTTCCAAAATTTTACACAATGTAATTTGTCAATATTTTAACTTATGGTGAACAATTGTGAAGGGATTCTCCAGGTTTTTTTGTTTTTGTTTTTTAAACTCCCCACCCCAATCTTATCTGTGAAGAGATCTATTCTTACCTGCTCCCTTCTGCTCTGGTCCTGTTCCATGGCTCCTGGATTTTCTTCACTGGACTTCTTGTTCCCACCTATCAACTTATGTGTGGACATGGTCATGTGTACTGCGGCAAACAGTGACAGGCCTCAGCGTGCCACTTGGGGACATGTCACCGATAAGGCCATGGATTGGCAGCAGTGGTGCATGTACACTAGCCATATGGAAATTGACAGGCGGAGACCTAGGAAGTCCAGAGAAGACGGTCTGTGAGTAGAGGAGCAAACTTTAAAAAAAAATCAGTTCAGGTCCAATATGGCTAAATCAGCTATCCATTTTGATCTGGGTCCAAATAACTTTGATCAACAGTGCTCCAGTGGCCTGGAAAAATCTCTCTCTCCCTCATCAGTTAGGTTTGGTCCATATCTGTAGCATAGTCTCGGACAGGAGCCTCCATGCAGGATTCTGATGAAAAATGGACAGAATACCGCTGTATACATTATTCAGTGGGATCTATCGGGGACGCCACTTGTGTTAGACATATACTGGATTCGGCTATTCCATTTTTCTGTTCCTGGAACAGAAGAATGGAAATTTGCCACAGATGTATATATATAATAAAATATAGAGTGTATCACATTCATTGGTATACATATGTCAGTTTGATATTCTTGTTACCCTAATACTAAATGTATGCAATGTAAAAGTGTTTTGTACTCAGGATATGCATTATGTCCATACACTGGCCATAGCTACAACATCTCCCTCTTACAGCTGATTTTTCCTAATGTCTTGATTTAGGAACCATGTAAATTATAACGGTATAATAACATGTCATATTCATTATAGAAGTGCTGAGAATCCCTTTAATTTGGATTTTCACTATTCTCTTAGATGTAATGACATGTCCATGTATCTATTAAGACATTCAGATGCGTGAGGGGGATTATTACCTGCCAACAGAGCATTACCCAGTTGCTAATAATGACTGACAGCTATGGGGCGATGTAATGAGGACTGGCAATCATTCTTTCTATTTATCCTTGTAGACATGCACAACATTTTCACTACTTTATGGGTTGTCACTGTCAATAAACCCCAGAGAACGTGTTTCTAAGACCATTCTGTAACTTAATGTGTAAACTAATCCTCTGATGGCTTTATTACACCTGCAGATGAGCATTACGATTGTCTGGAAGTAAGCGTTCCTTTCCGGCTGCTCGTCAGCGGAGGAGACCGCTGCTATACCATACAGCGATCTCCTCCGCAGTACGGGGAGGAGCAGTCGCTAATGCCATCGCTCATCCCCATGCTGAATCATTGTTTGCCTTCAAACGATTCTTAGACTGCACTTTTACACAGACAGATCATGACTAATGAGCGTCTGCAGGTCTAATACAGCACTGATTTTACCTTTAGCTGTCGCTCTATCTCTGTAGCTTCCTTCTAATTTTCTTTCCATTAGGCCACATACAAGTGGCAGAGCCATATATCTGGAACCTGGCAATTCCAGAGGCCGTAGGCTCCTTATGATGGAGATGTAATGCATTTTTTATTCATTGGGGGCAGATTCACTAATCCCATCTATTGATTAGACAGTGTCTGCTCCAGGAGCTCTGGCTCCACCTCTCTGTTCTCCTGTCCATGCTGAAGATGATGTTCTCCTGCACAGAGCCCCAGGCCTGGCACATACTGCTGCTCCTTTGGGGATTTTTTTGTCAGACTGGATCTCCCCTGCAGCAGCACTAGGTAGGCAGCAATACATCTCTATAATCTCCATGGAAGGAAAGCTCTGGTTGGTGTGTCTTGCAAAGATTTGGACTTATCTAAGTGGTTGGGGGGGTAAGGTGTGGAGACACTAGAGACATTCCTACACTCCTCCTGACTTTGTCCTGGCTGGAATCACTTGTCAGCACTGAGGTATCCGGCACCCTTGAGCTACTGTGAGTTTGCTGTTGACATACTTTTTACATGTATTATTCAGGCAACCGTGGTATTTATTCACATATTATATGAGCGTGATTCCCCTTTATGGGCACTGCTCTCTTCTCAGGAGCACGCGGTATTATCCTGATTTATAATGCTGTGTGTCTCTGCATGACCTTACTTCTGCAGAAGTCTACTGACAGCAGTATGTAAGTATAATTCAGTAGATACAGGTCACGGAGAGACATACAGCATTATAAATCAGTATAATACTGTGTGCTCCTGAGATAAAGGGGAATTACACTCGCACACAGAGCGTGATTTCCACACTGACATGCTTGTCTGAAACTGTCTGTCCTATTCTAATTTTATAACGCCTATTAGTTGTTTTACTTTACACCAGAATAGTTTGCCAAAAGTTTGACCAATAAGCCGTGCCTGTCCACAACAGACCATGCCCCTTTCTCACTGAGCTACACTGTCTAGTCAGAAGAAGGCTCTACAAGTGTCTTGTCTTGTGCTTCACTATTCTCCATTACAAGCATTGCTTTTGGGCGACAATTGCCGCTTACAAACAGCAACCAGTGTATCATTCCACAATATCTTTTTGGTCAGATTTTGTAGAATTTGACAGAAACAAATCCTAATCCTAAATCCTAATCCTAATAAGGGGGTGAGGCACTGTTATCGTAGAGGCCTTGTGAACTAGGATGGCAGTGCTGCTGTGGCTCCATATAAAACAGAGCCTTTGCCTGGTTATGAGCCTTCAGTCAGTTCTACAGCAGTTCAAGAGTAATAAGTACACACATGGACAAAATTGTTGGTACCCTTCCGTTAAAGAAATTAAAACCCACAATAATAAATAAAAATTTACTGAAAATCAACTTATGAAAATCAGACATTGCTTTTGAATTGTGGTTTAACAGAATAATTTATAAACCAAACTAATGAAACTGACCTGGACAGAAAGTATGATGTCCTTAAAGGGAGTCTGTCACCACATTTTCACGTTTTAAACAGTTCACATAGCGCTGTAGCCTAACCATAGATGATTGAAATGGTACCTTTCTTTGTTTCTGTTGAGCTTCAAAACAGGCAAAAACGCACTTTAATTCATATGTAAATGAGGGCTCGCAAGTGCCCAGGGAGGGGTTTACTTCGTTGGAGCCCAGGCTGCTCGGCCTCTTGGGCTCATATCCCCGCCCCATCCTCTGCCTCAGCCCGCCCTTCTGTTCCCTGGTGTTCGTCTTCTTTCTATTGCGATACAGTGATCTCGCGATGCCTGCGCTCTCCTCGCTGGGCCGGGGCATGCGCAGTAGCGAAAGTGAAGCCGTGCCCACAATGGTCATCGCAGTGCGCATGCCCCGGCCCAGCGAGGAGAGCGCAGGCATCGCGAGATCACTGTATCGCAATAGAAAGAAGACGAACACCAGGGAACAGAAGGGCGGGCTGAGGCAGAGGATGGGGCGGGGATATGAGCCCAAGCAGCCTGGGCTCCAACGAAGTAAACCCCTCCCTGGGCACTTGCGAGCCCTCATTTACATATGAATTAAAGTGCGTTTTTGCCTGTTTTGAAGCTCAACAGAAACAAAGAAAGGTACCATTTCAATCATCTATGGTTAGGCTACAGCGCTATGTGAACTGTTTAAAACGTGAAAATGTGGTGACAGACTCCCTTTAATATGGTGTTGCACAACCTTTAGAGGCAATCTGTAACTCTTAATGAGACTTCTACACCTGTCCACAGGTATTTTGGCCCACCCCTCATGAACAGATTGCTCCAGAAGTCTTAGGTTTGAAGGGTGCATTCTCTATACTGCATATTTCAGCTCCTTCCACAGATGTTCAATAAGATTTAGATCAGGGCTCATAGAAGGTCACTTCAGAATAGTCCATGCTTTGCTCTTAGCCATTATTGGATGTTCTTAGCTGTATGTTTTGTGTCATTATCCTGTTGGAGGATTCATGAGCTGCGACTGAGACCAAGTTTTCTGACTCTGGCCAGCATATTTCACTCCAGATTGCCTTGGTAATCTTGAGATTAATTGTATTCAAGCATCAAGATACCCTGATGCAGCAAAGCAGCCCCAAAACATAACTGAGGCTCTTCCATGTTTCACAGTAGGCGCAATGTTCTTTTCTTTGTATGCTTCATTTTTGCATCTGTGACCATAGAGCTAATGTGATTTGCCAAATAGCTCAAGGACATTCTTCTAGAAGCTTTGTAGCTTGTCAATATGCATTTTGGCAAATTCTAGTCTCGCTTTTTTTATGATTTGCTTTCAACAGTGGTTTCCTCCTTGATCATCTTCCATTAAAACAGCGAGGGATGGTGCAAACTGACACTGATGTACTTTGACTTTTCAGTTTACCTCGAATCTCTTTGGAAGTTTTTCTGGGCTCTTTGGTTACCATTCGTATTATCCGTCTCTTCAATTTGTCATCAGTTTTCCTCTTGCAGCCATGTCCAGGGAGATTGGCTACAGTCCGGTAGACCTTTTAACTTCTGAACAATATGTGTAATTGTAGTAACAGGAACATAAGGCTGTTTGGAGATGGTCTTATAGCCTTTACCTTTAACATGTTTGTCTATAATTTTCTTTCTAATCTCCTGAGACAACTCTTTCCTTAGCTTTCTTTAATCCATGTTCAGTGTGGTACACACCATGATACCAAACAGCACTGTGACTACTTTTCACCCTTTGAATAGGCAGACTTACTCATTATATTTAGAGACGAACAAATTTTAAATAAACTTGATTTGCTGGTTCGCAGAATTTCGTTAAAAAACGGCTATTTTCTGGCTGCAGAGGACCTTCATAGTTGTGTAGAACACTGTGTCTTGCAGTAACACGCATAGGGAGTCTGCTGTGGTAGGGAAATAATACTGTGAGTCAGTATGACATGCAGATGACAGGAGTCGCTCTTAAAATCACTGCACACTTTACTTATTTAGGCAGTCATGGGGCCAAAACTGACCAAATAACTCAAGTATAAACTCAGCCTTACAGGTTGATGTTGGTGCCAAGGAGAAGCGCACTCCTTTTACACCGTCGTCAGATGATTCCACATAGATGTCTACAGAACCTGTTCTATTAAACACTTATACAAGTAGAGCCCCCCTGACAGAGTGGAGAGGGTGTCAACAGTAAGTTTATGTTGCCGTCATAAACTTACGCTGCATATGTTGACGCAGGGCCGTGGTGCCAACATTGGCACCCTGGCCAAGCTTCACCTTCTGCCCTCAGATTCTACATATGGCCATGTTCACCTCCTCCTGCGGCTTAACAAAAAACTGCCACACCGTCGAGTAGGTGATTTTACCCCCAACACTATGTACTGACTGACTGCTACCACCACTTCCTCAGTGAACCCGTGCTTCTCTACTTCCCGGGCAGGTAGGCTCCTGCGAAGCGCCTGGTCTACCCCGGGCACATTTGGCTACCGACCTCCCACTGCTGCCACCCTGCTAACTTCCGGCCACGCTAGCGACTTGCTGGCTCCACTGCTGCCTCACAGGCAAGCTGCTACCCTCTTCTCCTGATGATGAAGCCCCATCGTCAGAGGGGGTAAAGATGTGATGACGTAGGTTTGCTACGTCGCTCCTCCCTCCGACATTTCTATCCTGCCGCACTATGCAAGACATGAGCCTCTCTATCTAAACGGCGGGACGCCACCACCTCTGGGCCCTTTGCGTTCTGCTGGACCGGACTCTCTGCAGATCCCCTGCGTTTGTCTGGTGGTGTCTGCTTGCCGCCTTGCTCGCAGCTGGGGCAATCTCCCTCCTTCTGATGTTTTGGTCTCCGCTGCTTCCTGCCGCCCCCCTCCTTGTATCTACAGTGTCAGCTGGGACCTGGTTTGAAGTATCGAATATATGTTGCTTCATATTTTCCTCTGCCTCCATGTTTGTGTAATCATTCTCTCGATCTCCCCGCTTCATCTATTCATTTATAGGGAATATGGGACAGAAGGTGAAAATTTCTCAACTTTATAAAGTGTTGCCTAAAACATAATTTAATAATACACGTTCTCCGGGACAAAAGGCTTGGCAAAATGATTGTCCGGGAATTTCCGTCGAACATTGGGATAATATAGTGGTAAATTTAAGTTTAAGACAGTGCCTGGTTCAAATATAATTTCATATACTTATCACATTGACAGGGTGAGTCAACTAGACAAGAGCACCCTATCTATAGCAACAGGGGGATGAGCCCCTATATTTTTTCCTTATTTCTAATTTAAGTTTAGTTTCTTAAAATTTTAAATCAAGTTTTGGTTCAATATAATATTTTAGATTTAATTTAACAGATTGAAGAATGGGGACAATTCGATTTGATAATTGGCGGCAGTCCTTGTAATGGCTTATCTGTGGTTAACCCGCAACGGAAAGGCCTTTATGGGGACAGTCGACAACTGTTTTTTGACTTTCCTCAATTACTCAATAAAGTGTTGCCTAAGACAGGAGAGAAACAGCCAGTCTTCTGGTTATTCGAGAACGTGGTTGAGATGGAGAAAGCATTCCAAAAAATATTTCTCTCTACCTGGAGACTAATCCTGTCAAGATTGCTGCAAGTGCGGTATCAGCTGCTTATGAAGCCAGATACTAATGGGGGAACCTGCCTGGCATGAACAGAATGAAGAATGGGGACAATTTGATCTGATAATTGGCGGCAGTCCTTGTAATGGCTTATCTCTGGTTAACCTACAATGGAAGGGCCTTTATGAAGGCAGTGGACAACTGTTTTTTGACTTTCCGCAATTACTCAATAAAGTGTTGCCCAAGACAGGAGAGAATCGGCCAGTGTTCTGGTTATTCGAGAACATGGTTGTGATGGTGAAAGCATTCCAAATAACAATTTCTTTCCACCTGGAGATGAATACTGTCAAGATTGATGCAAGTGCGGTATCGGCTGTTCTTCGAGCCAGACACTTCTGGGGGAACCTGCCTGACATGAACAGGCCTCTAGTAGCTACAGACAATGAGAAGACAAAGCTTCAAGATTGCTTGGAGCTCAGAAGAGTCGCAAAGTTCATCAAGATTAAAACCATAACTACCAGACCCTGGTGTCTTCGTCAGGGGAAAAAATCACAAGTTTCCAGTCATCATGGATGGGAAGGAGGACATCCTGTGGTGCACGGAGATGGAGAGGGTCTTCGGATTCCCCCCGCACTATACGGACATCTCAGAAATGAACCGCTGTTCCCGACAGAAGCTCCTGGGAAGGTCATGGAGCGTCCTGGTCATCCGGCATCTATTCGCCCCACTGAAGGATTATTTTGAAGGTGTGTAGAAGCCACAGGGGGCCCCCATGCTGCACATTTATCATGGAGACACTTCTCTGTCTGACATGCTGTTAAATCAAATAATCAAATGTTAGATTAAATATTTTTATTTCACCACTAATACACAGCAAACTGGGCTTTTGAATATATCATTGCACCACAGGACAGCCATTAGGCCCTAATTTTTTTTCCACTTTTCCACAACACAACAGGCTTTTCAACAGATAAGTGTAACAATGAACAGCGAATATATATTTTTATTTCACCACTAATAAACGGCAAACTGGGCTTTTGAATATATCACTCCACCGCACAAGGGCAAATATATTTTTCTTTTGCCACTAATATATGATATAAAGGGCTTTACAACATATAACTGCACCGGACAAGAGCAAATAAGACATACTGTAGAAATATTTCCTTGTAATAAACCATGTTAATGCCTGTACCAAACAGCACTTGCACCCCAATTACAAGAACGGTTTGCTGGAATAACAGAGCTGTATAATGGCAATTTGGATCCCCAGTCACTGCACCAAGGTGTAATAGGATTGCTGCCGCTATTTATAGGGCTGTGACATCACAGGGCTGGCTGCTGATTGGCTGCATGGATGTCAGTATGGGTGATCCTGCCTTCCCAGAGTTCATTTCTCCATGTCCTCACACGTGCAGCTGCCATTTTAGGAAAAAAATGCGATTCATTACCACGAAGCATGAGGAAATTCGGCTTTGGTGCGAATCAAATTTTTCCTGAAATTCGGATCGAATTCCACTTCGTCAGCTTCGATTCGCTCATCTCTAATTATAGGTTTGAAGCTACCTATGGTGTTAATTACAGGGGAAACCTTAGTTTAACATGTCCCTATGGTCAATTTTAATCTTTTCTAGGGGTACCATCATTTTTGTCCAGGCCAGTTTGATTAGTTTGTTTTTAAAAATTATTCTTTTGAACCACAATTCAAAAAGCAATGTCCGAATTTTAGAAAATTAATATTTATTATTTTAGTCAGTTTCAAGTTATTTCGGTGGGTTTTTCTGGAAGGGTACCAACAAGTTTGTCCATGTGTGAAGATGAACCAGTGTTATAAGACTGGATGCATGAAAAATTTGTCTCTACCAATCAGCTGCTAGTATAATATAATGATGTACATATGTATTTGGATATGCAAGTTCCCTAATTTATCAAAAGGAGACACTTTTATTTACAAGCATCATGTCATCTGCACTGTAATTCCTTTTAAACTAGAGCCGCTGAAACCCTTGAGATTTTTTTTCCCACTTCCTTTTTATGCTTCTGAGGTTAAAACCTTTTATTTTATTTATTTATATATTTTATACAATCCATTGGACTAAAAGCAATTGCTCAGAAGGCTGTTTAAAAGATCGGCCTGTCAGAGTTGAGATGAAGTTGTAAGTGGCATGTAGTTTTATAATACAGCTCTGCTATTAATGATTGTCTAAATTACAGCGGCAGGCCCAGCCAGCTGCATTACATTGGAGACTGACGTCCGCTAGATTAGGTTTGACTTCACCTTGTAGTGGAGAAATTGAAATCTGAACAACATTGATTAGCTTTCAGAATGCGAGATCGGAGGTTACCTTCAGGGGAGGCTGCATTGTGTGACTGGTAAGTTAGTGTCACAAGTAGAGCACACGGTAATAGAATTCCGTATTGTGATTACTCTATTTCCTTGCCTTTCTGCTCTACAATTGTAGACATTCTCTCTTAGTGTGTATTAGTTGCGTCCCAATGTTGGGTTTATAGAAATGCAGCTTTTTGTTGTATGTAACAAAAGTCAACAGCTTGACAATCCTCATAACCTGAAACGCTTCTATTGACTCTGCTGGTAAATAGAATGTGAATAAAATATTGCAAATAGTCCCAGAGAGCGCTGCCCTCAAGGTTTCTATGAAGTCTCATTTACCGTTGACCTTCATATTAGCCAAGGGTTCAGAGAGACGAAGTATTGAAAAAATAAGGCGACATTCACACAACAGTGAAAAAGTCTGTCATACAACTTTAGGAACAATGATCATGAATAATGGCCATCAAAAAATAGGACATGTCCTATTATGACCATTTTCACTGACCAACAGCTTCCATAAAATTGAAGAGGACTGTTGGTGACCCCTTAGTGATCAGCCTTTTTCATTGTTGCCTTCAAAGAGCTATAACCTTTTTATTTTTCTGTCTATGTAGCTGTATTAGAGCTTGCTTTTTTTGTGGGACAAGTTGTAGTTTTTAATGGTGCCATTTTGAGGTACACATAACTTTCTGATTTAACTTTTATTAACCCTTTCTGGGTGGCCCCCATGTATTTTTAAATTGCTATGTTTGGATTGTGCGTGCTTCTCTGTAATTTGGCTATTCAGTTTTATCAGTAATTGATATAAGTTGTTTTTCAGGTGGGTCTGACATATTCAGTGATGTGCCAACATTTGAACATGCCACAATTGTTTTTATATGTAGAAGCTGAGAAAAAAAAACTGTTAGTAAAAAAAGGAGGAGCATGAAACTACATTTTGGGCTTCTAGCGGTCTATGGGTTTCCTATTATGGATACGTACCATATAGATTTAAAATACAGTTGTGTGCAAGGTCCGTAAAGCCTTGTTTAGACCTTTTTGAATAGTTGAACAACTACAGAGAAGACCACTAGGAGTGTACAAAGTGTAATACATCTCTGCATACTGCTAAAGTCTGAAAATACTGCAATATAATGAGCAGGTTTGAGAACGTGTCTTACCAGGATGCATTGCGATTCTTCTGCCATTTTGGCTTCTTGCATTCTAAACATCACTACAGAAAATATACACTTCCTTTAATACAGTGTTTCTCAATTCCAGTCCTCAGGACCCACCTACCGGTCATGTTTTCTGGATTTCCTTAGTATTGAGCAGGTGATATAATTAGTGTCCATGCATCAGGACTTACCACAGGTATTCCTTCTGTGGGATACTCTCAAATCATGACCGGTAGGTGGATCCTGAGGACTGGAGTTGAGAAACACTGCTTTAATAGCAACAACAGCATTAACAGACTGCAATTACCCTTCATTTTCTGGAACGATAAAGTCTCCATTAATTCAAGATTTATGTAGTTATAGCATTTAGCTCAGAAATAACACCACAGAGAATTGGGTTATACACATGTAATGAGAGAGCTTATGGTATACTTTAGTGAACATTAACATAATCGAGTAATATAAACCATCAACACTTCCAATTATTGTCTCTTACCTGCTTCAGGATGGCAGAGGAGGGCAGCCTGGAAATATATTCTATTTATTGGCTTCTTATAGTGAAATGGTGTTATACTTGGCAGTGTCTATAGGTATTTAGTTACCCTATTAAATAAGAAATAACTCATACAAAAGAATCCTGAAAATTGTCCCTTATCCTCAGAATAGGTCATCAATATCAGATCGGCGAGGGTCTGACTCCTGGAACCCCCACCGATCAGCTGTCTGAAGAGAATACAGTGCTTCTGTGAACGCTGCCTTCTCTTCAATGTTTACCTGCTCAACGTCGACATCACAGCTACTTTGTCCAATTCACTTTAATGGGAAGGTGCAGTAACACTCAATCTGCTTTCTCTTCAAACAGCTGATCAGCGGGTTGTCGGACCCCAGCCAATCTGATATTGATTACCTATCCTGAAGGTAGGACATCAACATAGGAAACTGGCCAATCCCTTTAAAGTGGTATTCTAGGATTTTAATGTTTCTGGCCTATTCTCAGCAGTTTCTGAGTATTTGACGTTGCAACTACACAGCTCCATCTATTGTGCATTGGATGGAGCTGGTGACCACAGCACTGCTCCCATTAAAGTGAATGGGGTGGCACTGCTGTTACAGGCTCTGTCCACTGCACAATAGACAGAACTGTGTGGTTCCGGTTTTCATATCCTTTCTAAACAGAATGGTATTATCCACAGTCATCACTCTTGGTGGTTATTGGTCATTAGGATTACACAACCTTTTATTATATCTTAATATTAAAACACTAACCTGAAATACCGGAGAATTGTACATTCTACTAAGAACTTATAGCAGAACACTCCCCTTAAATGAAACCTTTCACAGTTAAAGCTGACCATTCTACTGGCAGCATGTTATAGAACAGGAAGAGCTGAGCAGATTGATATATAGTTTTATGAGAAAAAGATTAACTAGTAACTTACTGATTTAAATCCCTGATGTTGTTATGCTCCAGTTGATGTCCTATTCAGTGGTTGACAGGCATTCCTGTATGAGCGGGAGGACCGCCCACTGGACTCCTAAGCTGAGGAAGAGTGGGGATTTATTTAAATGATTGTTCCTGATAATTGTCCTGTGTAAAAGGTGCCATTGATCAACCAATGAACGAGAAATGCTTGTTTATCGGGTGATTTTGTTGTTCTGCCAAAAATCATAGTTTCTGTGCAGCAGATGGCCTGTGTAAACAGTGATATGCTGCCCAGGGACAATGTATTTTTATGGGGTTAAGCGATCATTGTATAAATCACTTGTTACCATGCTGCAGAGATGATTGCTGCATGTAAATTGGTCCTTGTAAGAGTACGACCATACTGTGTGGTCGTGTCAGTGACGCAGCTGGGCTGGGTTTAAGTACAGCGTTCTGTCTGTCAGCTCTCCCTCCCCTCTCCATCGACTTATGGGCAGAAGCTGTAATCTGTCTTCCTCTATGCATCTCTGCAAATGGATTTTTACCAAGGCACTGAATACATTATCAGTACAGGAAGTAAGATGAGAGGAAGCTGGTAAGTGGAAAAAGAAGCTTTTTTTTCTGTAAGGAGATATATTACAACATTTTTTATCTTTGATTATAATATTTATTTATGCGGTAAAAACTGAAATGACTATTTCTCTTAAAGCTGACCATAGACACCAAATATTTTCCACAGATCTTTCACCGCTGCTCAGAAACATGCCCATTAAACAGACCTAATGACTTCAATATACTGGCTGTCTCAAGGAAAACATCAAATCCAACATGTCCGTTCCCTGTTTCCCATACGGCAGACATTGGGGATAAGTCAGGCTATTGTAACAGTGGCTACTGTGTGCCGCTGTTCCCCTGCTTACCGCCGCGGTCCTGGGCGCAGTGTTCAGCGGTGATCTGCTGCCAGTGTTTCCTTTCAGCCTTGGCCACAGTATGCTTACTGCTTGCTTCCTGCAGCATTTCCTTAAGGGCCGGCACGCTTCACTTCCTGTGGATTATGGGTTGGATCATGTGACCTCGCCAACCAATCCTAGCCCTCCTGCACATATATAAGTAACTCAGCCCCCTTCCCAGATTCCTTAGCATCAAGGTCCTTGTGTCCAGCTAAGGTTCCTGATATCCGCTTGTGTTCCTGCCAGTTAAAACAAGTGGTAGCGACCTGGTGTTTCCCTCGGGAAAGTCTATCCCCACCATCAGGGGTACTGTGAAGATCGAGAGGTTCACTTAGACAATGCCCTTAGAGGGGGTAGGACATGTGGCACAGTGGGTTCACACCCGCTGGTTCGTGACAGCTATCCTTTTAGATATGAGTTTATCTACAGATTCTGTCCTCAAAGACCTATGGCCATCTTTATTTCTCATTTCTTCTAGCCAATGGATTTGACATTAAATGAGGCAGTCAGACCCTGACTCCACTACCTGTTACTGTTTGGTGCCAAATGTCAACATTTTTAGCATGGTTCATAGGTATCTGAAAGGCAGTTTATTGGACCAACATCTAGGTTCATCAGAAATCCAAATAACACTGTAACTTGTGTCTTAATTTATCAAGCAGCCATCAATTTGACTTTCATATTCGAAATTAGGCCTGCACAATATATCGCGAAAGCAATCGCAATTATTCGCCATATCGCAATCGTAATTTGCTGACCCAAAAATGCTGCAATTATATTACTGTATTTTTTGCTTTATAAGACACCTCTCCCCCAAAAAAAAAAGTGTGTGTGGGGGGGGGGGAAATGGCAGTGCGTCTTATAAAGCGATGGTTGACTTTCTACGTGACACTGTATCTCTGGCCGCTATGCTGCACAGCGCGGCCAGCGATACATCAGTTGCAGTGCGGGGAGGGAGGAGGAGCCGGTGGAAAGTCGTTATTTTAATGAACACATGTTCTTATATCTATTCTGTTTTATTTATCTGTTCTGTGCAGTGCTATTAAGAATATGGCAAGTTTTGTATTTTGTACTTTTGTAGTAATACAAATATGTATTTTATTTTGAAAAACACCATGCTTTTTAGTTCTTGAGTTCAGCATAACTACATTTCACATTGTCAGTCATCTGTGTGTGCTTTTACCTTGAAAATCCAAGCAGATAGACCTCTAGCACAATTCCCTTAAAATATCGCATATCGTTATCGCAATTTTCAGGGCCCTAATTGCAATCCCCATATGCAATCCCCATATATATCCCCATGCAAAATTCCCATATCGTGCAGCCCTACTCGAAATGAAAGTTAAGGCCGAACCATTCAAAATATTGACAAGATTCAGAACTTGACCTCTTTGCCCTTTATACGGTAGTGTTGATGTATTGTAGATAAAATATGTTCTTGTTCCACATATAACATATCCATATCTGTACACATTAAGTGGATGCCTCAGACGGATCCCTTTGGTTGAACTTGATGGACTAGTGTCTTTTTCAGTTGTTCTATGTAACCATGTCATACATTGGCATCTCTCACCATAGTGTTTTATTGAAAAAAAGTATATGTTTTTTAGGTGTACTGTGCAGGATGGAAAAGCTTAGTGTACAGCACTTCTGCATTCTTTTTTTCCAAACATATAGATTACATAGGACAAAATGTGAACAGTCCCTTGGATAAGTAGTAGTCATAGACCAGCTTCAATTGCAGGCTGTGGGTCGAGTTCAAACCCTGTTTCCATGGTTTTACTCAATTTCAAAATGCTTCAAATGCAAAAAATACGTTTCTTAGATTGAAATAGTTTGAAGAAAAAAAGCACAAATGCTTTGCTAAAATTCTAATGTTCAGTGGCTGCAGTGGTATAGATGATTAGGTATAATCTTTTAACATGTATGTCCATATCTTGAATTTGCGCATTTGATCCTGGGAGCTTTGTTGTTTTTCTTTCTTGCTAATAGTTCCTTTGAGGCTGCCCGTCACTTTCACGTAGTGAAAAAGTCAAACATTAGAGAATGTTTTTATAGGTTTCCATCTGTCAGGGAAATGATGACTCTCAAAAGATAGCTCCATAGGTAGCATCAAGGAGAAAATAGATTTGGTTTTCTGTAGAGTGCAGGCCCAGTTTCTTTACAAGGTCCATGGTCTTTTATACATTGCGTACCCTAGAGAACAAAAGTTTTAGTCTACAGGATGTCTTAAAGATGATGGAGAAAATAAGTTTGGAGTAAAGGTTTGTTAAGGGTAGGTATTATCACTAATGTCAAGCAAATGCTGTTCAAAAACAAGTGAAATAATTATCTACAGGTCTATGATTTTAAAACTTAAACTATTAAAGCGAATATGTCCTCGGAAAAAGACCTATTGCTTAAATCGTTTTTATTTTAAAGGGAGTCTTTCACCCCAAATGTGCACTATCTCACACTAACACCATTGCGTCGATAACAGTCCCCACATTAAAATCCTACTTACCATAAGGTTGTCAGTTGCATAGTTCGTCTAAAAAACACTTTTACTGTATATGTAAATCAGGGTCTGAAGGTGCCCAGGGGTGGCGTTCCAACGGCCGGTGCCCAGGCCCTGTGCTGATTTCCATGTGCAACCCCTCCCCTTTCACCCATTTGGCCCGCCCTTTCTCTGGCTGATTACCTCCTCTTCTTCTGAAATCCAGCGCCTGCGCCGATGACAGCCCTCTGATGCAGCGTCGGCTGGAGCATGACGTATGGGCCGGCGCATGCGCAATGTACTACCCTTTACTGGCAGATGCCTCAGAGTATCCAGTGCGCATGCACCGGCCAGTACGTCACGCTCCAACCGATGCTGCATCAGAGGGCTGTCATCGGCGCAGGCGCTGCATTTAAGAAGAAGAGGAGGTAATCAGCCAGAGAAAGGGCGGGCCAAATGGGTGAAAGGGGAGTTGTTGCACATGGAAATCAGCACGGGCCTGGGCACCGGCCGTTGAACGCCGCCTTGGGCACCTTCAGACTCTGATTTACATATACAATAAAAGTATTTTTTAGACTAACTATGCAACTGACAACCTTATGGTAAGTAGGATTTTAATGTGGGGACTGTTATCGACGCAATGGTGTTAGTGTGAGATAGTGCACATTTGGGGTGAAAGACTCCCTTTAAACATATTTTTAAAGCAAAATGGCTGCTCTATAATCTTGTTCAGGAAACTTAAAAATTCTTCAATCAGAAAATTATATTAGAATTATAACAGATTAGAAAAAAAGAACATACCACTTAGTGTTTTAACTGGCAGAAAAAAATTCTAGCTCATAATAAAGATACAGCAGAGTTTTCTTTTTCCCTATTTGCTCTTTTATTTCAAATAGAAGTAAGGTAACATGTGGCAGTACGTGCAAACGTTTTCGGCTATACAAAGCCTTCTTCGGACACTGTGCCGCAGTAGGTTTGAAGACGAGAAGGAAGGTCACACTGTTCGGTTTAGGAGCTAACCTGCTCCACTGGATATTGAGGTGTGTGATCTTTAGATCAATTTGCCCCCCCCAGAAAAAAATTACAGGTAACCCATTCCTTTTAAAGGGGTTCAGAATTTTGAAGAAGAAAACAATCAAAACCTATTGTTAACTTCACTGGCGCTGAGCATCAGTACGACAGATCTTATTAATGAGTATTTAAGTGTAGTTTTTTTTCTGAGATACAAAATTGGGCCAAGTTGGATGGAATGCCATAAAATAATAAAAGACCTATTACTTTATAAATACCCTGTGAGTATACAGAGTCCAGAGATTTGCTGCGGCATGTAGTTGGGCATGTGATTACTGCAGCAATGATATGCCTAACTACCGTTATCACCGCTGAAGCCAATCATTGACCTTAGCAGTGTATCGGAGCAGCAGCGATGATGGGGAATCTTTGCAGGTGAGTAATAGGTCTCTCATTGTTTTGATGGTGTCCTCAACCCCCCTCATCCTCAGCCTAATGTCTGTTTGGTCTCAGAAAACCCCCTTAATACAGTAATTGTCAACATAGTTACTAAGCAGTAGGTGAAGCAGCTTTAAACTTAGGCCGGGTTTACATCTGTGTTGTGAACACTCCAATACTGTAATCCGATCTACATGCAACATTTTTTGTCAGGTTCAAAGTCGTCATAGATTACCAGCCAAATTACCACCGGATCCCATTCCAGTGAATGGGGATACGGTGAAGTCTGGCAGTCTGTTCCTCCGCAAGAACAGACTGCCGGAGTTAACAGTGCAGGTGTGAACCCCGTCTTACAGGAGAAAATCCTCACAAAGGTGTAAATGTCCTGTAATGCTCAATAAATATCCATGAAAGTTGCAACAAATAAACTAGCAAAGTAACAGTAGAAATGTGTGTTTTGGGGGTTAAAGGAAATGAAAAATTACTACTGCGCAGTTAGACCAGTGTATGAATAGGAATGAGTTAACGCCTACTGTCTGCTAGAAGGTTCTTTGCTTCAGCGTTTGACAGCAGCTCTACGATGTGCTCTAGTGATCCCGACAGCTGACGTGGGAAGCAAAGCGCAGCCTTCGTGTGCAATAATATAGAGCCCACCCGCAGACGCCATGACAGGCTTAATGGCTTTTCATAGAGAAACGGACAGACTTAATGTTTGGACCGTAGCGATCATTCGTTCTGATCTTCTTAATGAAATTAGATTAGGCGCACCTGGGAAATTGCTGAGACGGCACATTGCTTTCATCACCTTCTTTAATTTAAAAGCAATTTGCAGGGAAAATATTCTCTGAAGTAAAGAGACGTGAAGAGAGAGAAAATTCTCATGCAAAACAGAAGAGAGACAAAAGGAGATAGGAAAGTGAGCACGGGGTTGAAACCAGGGAGTGAATTACAAGTATAGGCTGCAGAGCTCGTGAGGAATACACAGGATTCATGAAGGCACCTATGGGCATGGTGCATATGTATAAATATAATTGTCCCCACCTTTGTCAGTATAAGGACCTGTTCACTTAGTTTTGTAAGCGTTAATGAACCCTGGATGTCATAGACACAGCAATGAAGACTCCAGTGTTGGTATTGTTTGCATTATAGCTGTATGCAGAAGGCGGCATTGCAGATGCACATCTTCTCTAATGCATGAGTACAGTATCCATCCTGTAGACTGAGAAAGGTGGGTGGGGGAATGGCGTCAGGACACATACACGAGCAGCAAGCGATGTGCCAGAGCAGGAGTTCAGCGAGAGTGCAGGCTTATTGAGGAACATTAATGCTAATTAGAAACAGCCCGTGGAAATTAAGTGCTGCTGCGATTAGCCACCAAATTTATGCTTCTGTGCATCTCCAGATCTCATCACTGCTTAAAATGATTTTAATTGTGCCTGCAGAGCCGTAGAAAATCAGAGGGATCCTTTTATGAGCATTTCCTCCTCTTGTCTGTCTGCTGCAACATTAGAGAAAGACACTGGTCAACAGGACTAAAGCCTGGACTACTGTATGGAGGGGGGGGCGGCGGCACAGTTTTTGTTAACCTACACAAAGAGTTGCAGTAATAGCAATTCGAAATTGGACACGTTAAAAATGTCTTCAGTTGTCTATTGGATATGAGCTAGATACTTTAAACATCTACTGTACTTGTTTGTCTTTAAGTTCACCATCGGATTATTAAAATATGTTGTTTGTGTGGTATCCTTTAAAGGGGTTGCTCAGGCATCTTGTCCATCCTGATCTGATATTGGGTGTGAAAAGATGGTGAGTAGTCGGAGTGCCGAGCTACCTTTAATTAGAATAGAACCTGCGCAGGATACTGATTATCTGGGCAGCCTAGCCCATTGCAACTCTCCATGCCCAATGTCAGATCGGTCAGAAGAGTATACATGGAAACCCCTTCATGCATTTTAAGCCCTAAAATTGGCTTAATTGCATTAATAATCTATACAGTTTGTTTGTTTTTCTTTTTTGGAAGAGTCCCAGATGGTGGAGGAGAAAACAGGGACTATGCATTTATGCATCTCTATAACTTTAGTGACCTTGTGATAAAAAGATTTTAACACTTCTAGGAGAGAACAGGAGCTATGCATTTATATAACTTTATTGACCTTGCCACAAAAACATTTCAACACATCCAGGCTTTGATTTTTTTTTTTTTTTTTTTGAAAGGGGACATTTGGGACTTTAGGCACAATAAAATAGAGAGATACAATTTCAATTTGGAAATAGCTGAATGTTCCATGTCATCAATGCCCACATATGCTGCCAATGAGCTTGACTTCAGAAGTCACCTATTATAAAATGATTTCCCTAGGCCAGTGATGGGCAACGTGCGGCTCTCCAGCTGTTGCAGAACTAGAACTCCCAGCATGCAAAGCCTGTCTATAGCTATCAGCCTACTGCAGGGCATGGTGGGAGTTGTAGTTTAGCAACAGCTGGAGAGCCGCACGTTGCCCATCACTGCCCTAGGCTAATGATATCTCTGGTAGTGGGTTCTCTGTTGTCCAGTGTGTAACATTATAGTCGTTGACTAAAAGATTTTTATTAAATAATTTGTTTTATGAAAGTATAAATACAATAAATAACAATTCTGATATTTAAAGGGGTTGTCCAAGTTTAGGGCTGGTGCAGTACTAGTGATACCGCCTGTAAAACCGACCAGAACAGTGATATACACCGCCCAATTGAGCCAGTGATCTCACCAGGCTACCTGCTAGGTGGAATTCTCTGCCTAGCATAGTGTTGTAAAGCCTACTACACAATGCAGCACAAGGCAAGGGGAGCATTGGAGCAAGGAAATTCTCAGATGCTCCTATCCTACAAGTTGAAGAAGTGAAGCAGAGTTTATGTCCATGTTCAGCCCTAAACCCAGACAAACCCTTTAAAGGGACCAAGTAAAATGTCCAGGGTGCATGGGGAAGGTGTAAGGAAAAAAAAACATTTACCTCTGCAAAGTGTCCTTGTTACAGTCCATTGATCCTGTCCTTCCTATTTCTGGGCCCCACAGTGTGACATGCTGTCTACATGCATGTGACTACTGACCAATTACCTACCTAAGCGTTCATGTGCATGAACGGCATATGACTGCTGAAGCTATTGTGGCTTCTATACCAGTGCTTACCAGATCCTCTGTGGCCTCTACCTCCTGGTCTTGGCCTGAAACAAACAAAAGGGTCACATATGGTTAGAGACAGGAAAAAGCACAATCCTGCAGACTGTGCTCTGTGCAGCAGCATTCAAATCACAGGCAGCGTGGAAACACAAGCCTAATGCAAGAAGTGGCAAAGATAACTGGTTGGCAAATGTTTTACATCATTTATACAAAACAAGAGACAGCCTGGAAGACATTTATTGACATATACTGGGCTACCTAGATATGCAGTTATCAGCTTTGTGCATTCCTAGATTCCTTGCATTGTAGTTTTTAGAAATCTGCAAAGACAGCAGTAGCATCAAGATAAACTTTAGTTTGGTTTCCTTTAGTTAACCATTCTACCGCCATACAACTACCGGTATATACATCGCCGGTATGGTCTTTAAAGATGGTGCCATAGTCGCTGGGTTCCTGTTGCGAGATCAGGAAAGGAATTCCTTAGTAATAGGCCTGAGCCTGTACGAGGCTTTCAGGTCTATTATTGGTAGATTCCAATACAGGTCTGCAAGTGAAAGCACTGCATTGGAATATACAGAATTTTCTGTTCAGTAATGGCATAAATTCAGTTAGTGAATAAAAATGGAATTGAAATAAAATCTGATGATTGCATGTTGTTAAGCCTAAAAAGAAGTGAAAAAAGGGTATGGGGTCAGGATATGGGGCTAAAAAGAAAAAAAATATTTTTTCCATATTTTTTTTTTTTCCAGTGTCAAAACACAAGGAAAACTAAACATGTGTGGTATCACTGTAATTGTACCGACCCAGAGAAGGAAGGGCCATGAAATTGTGGCAGGATTGAGTTATATATTTTTTCCCAGTTGCACCCCATTTGAAATTTTTTTGTCCAGCTTTCTACTACATTGTATGCAACAATAAATGGTGCCATTAGAAAGTACAAAAAACCCCATACGGCTATGTAAACGGAAAATTAAAAAGGCTATGGGTTTGGGAAGGTAAATTAAAAGGCTAAGTGTAAAATCGCACAGTAATGAAGTGGTTAAGCAGATAAGTATTAAAAGCTATGAATATCTGAACATGATCCTAATATTTGTAGGACACACTCAATGTTTTTATAATGACTGTGAACATTATATGCACGTGTAGCATAAATGTAGGCATTTGCAGTGATTAAGCTCTGCTGCTTTCTGTGTTTCTATCCCCACAATATGTCTAATTAGACAAAGATTAAATAAAACCAAGACCTCAGAAGTCTCCAGTCCTGTGTCTCTAACAGATGTAATCCATATGGGGACAAGAGTTGGGGGATTTCTTCTAATTGTTCATCTTTAGCTTCTTATATTATGAAGTAATTCTAAAATGTAGTTGCTAAGAGCACTTTATCCAGTCATTATGGCCCTAGCCGTAATTACTTGCAGGTTTGCTGGGAGGCAGTAAAACTGAGATTTGTATGTTTTGCTTCCTCGAGTTTTGGAGAGATTTCCTAGGCATTGTATGTATGTATGTATGTATGTATTGTAGTTTCTGGTAGTATCATCCTTTGTGTTCATGTGTATTACAGCTGGATGAAAGATATGTCTATATAAATATATATATATATATATATATATATATATATATATACACACACATAGTGGTAGACTTTTAGCTTCATTGGTCTTGGGAGATTCTAGAAATAATATACTTTGTCTAATGTGCAAAGTTAAGTCACGTTATTAAGACCACCAGTTAATATCCAATGTAACCTCCGTGTGCTGCATGGGCAGCAGCGAGATGTGCTGTGAGTGACCCAATAAGGCCATGGTAGTTTGTCACAGGTATCTGGAGCTATACTGACTGCAGTGCATCCCACAGCTGCTGGAGGTTGTGTGGAGGAGGATCCAGAGTGTGAACATGACGATCAAGGTGGTCCCACAGATGTTCAAATCAGGGTAGTACTTGTCAGTCTTGGTCATGCTTTTCCAACCATTGTGACATTTCTAGCTGTGTGACATGTCTCATTGTATTGCTGGAAGATCCCATACACCCCAGGAAGACAATCAACATGTATGGGTGTACATGATCTGCAAGGATGGATTCATACCCAAATCCTCTGACAGTGCTTTCTACATGGGTGGGCCCAAAGAATGCCATGAAAACAGTCCCCAGACCATAATGCTGCTACCACGAATTGTGTTCTTCAAGCAATGGTTGCATGGTGTTCTCTTACACTATTCATATAAAGTTACGAATATTTGGCTTGTCGGTGAAAATTCAGGATGGACCTAAACTTTGAATGCATATGTCCAACTGTCCAGTGTTTCAGTACTTTTTGCACAACTTGCTGTTCTCTAACAAGGAGCTTAACGGCACAATTCACAGCAGGTGTTTGATTCATAAATTGCCCAATAAATTTCCTGGTTCGATTAGAATTGGTATTTATGTTTCAAAAGATATTTATTGAGGTTTTGAAACAGTACAATACAAAACAAGGCAAAAAAAGAAAATAAGTAAAATAGGTCACAACATAATACGTGTACATGTGAGTGTAGAAAAAGAAAAGACTAGAGTCTTATATCCAAATACACCAGTAGAATTTGTATTTAAACAGTCCTCATCATGCTGTTCACATTTTGACATCATGAGACCAAGACGGTACCTAACAATTGATCAACAGTACCTCATCATGGTGAAGCTTCTAGCAGGAAGTTCTCAGACGGAAGTCGCCACTGAGCTTAAAGTGTCACACAGTGTTATCAGCAGGTTGCAACAGAGATGCAGTGAGACCGAAATAGTCACAGAAAGGCATAGAAGTGGATGTCATTTGGCCTTATCCCACACATTAGATCAGATTATGAACAATGCCGTGCAGAACCAGATGATGAATGCCACACAACTCCAGGCATATTTAAAGGTGGTGCGAGACACCCAAGTGTCACATCAGACCATTCAAAACCACATTCAAACCGATTCACGCTGAGCAGAAATGATGGCTGCTAATGGTGTTGGAGATGTCAAGGACAGAACTATGCATCAGCCACTGTTGTCAGCCTTTGGTGGTGTTACAGTGTGGGAAGGTGTCTAGTCAATACAGAACTGTCCTACCCTTTGTGAATGGTACAGTGACAAGCCCATACTACTTGAATAACATCATTAATCCAGTCATTGTGCCTCTGCATGAACACAGGCCTAATTTCATCTTCATGGACAATAATGCACCAGCTCATCAAGGTCAAATCATTAGGGAACGGCTGCTGGAGACTGGGGTACCTCAGAGTGGCCTGCACTTTCTCTGAAAACCAATGGGATCAGCTAAGTCGCCATCTAGAGGCTTGTAACTCTGTACCCCAGAAACTCAATGACCTGAGGGATACCCTTCATGAAGAGTGAGATGCCATGCCTCAGCAGAAAATAAGTCAACTTGTGAACAGCATGAGACGTTGTTGTCAAGCTGTAATTGATGCTCAAGGCCAGATGACAAGTTATTAAGACACTGACATTTCTTGTAGGGGTATACCCACCACTGTTGTTGGCTTTTGTTTCAACAAATTGTTTGAGATGTGGAAATCACCATGCCTCTACTTAAATGCCCTACTTTCATGATATACTATCACTGCAGCGTGAACTTTTTACGTTTTCCATAAATTTCACCCAAAAGCCAAATACCTCTAACTTTTTGTGAATAGTGTATGTTTCTTGCATCTGTTCAATGAAGCAGAAAACATGACTCATTGGAAAGGCAATCCTTTGCCAATGACAGGAGGTCCAATTCCGATAATTCTGGAAAAAATTTAAGCCTTTTCTGCCAATGCAGCTTTGTTAGCAAGAGGTGCAGTGAACATTCGTCTGCTTTGGAGCCCCATACGCACAGTTCAGAAATTCTGCCCCCTTGGCCCGCAAGCCAGTAATCATCACTTTTTGCAACTCTGATAAATTGCCTCTTTTACCCATGACAGCAACAAGGGATATATGTGCTTACCACCTATCACACATGACTTCTTTCATGAGCGACGTGCTGCTGACGTTGAAGTGGTCATAATAATGTGACCTAACTGTGTAATAGGTAAATTAGGTACTATATATGGGCTGTTTCTGTGTAATCACATATTTTCTGAACCTGGTTAGCTAAGCATGGCTTTAGCTCACCATACACATTAGATCAGATTGACATATAGCTATCTCTCTCAACCTCCCCTCAAATCTGCATTCTTGGATCGTGTGCTTGTTTCTTTCAATAAGAAGACAAACTGCTGCCAAGCACTTCTGATAGAAGATTATCTCCAAGAGGAGCAAACGATTAAGCATATTGTAAGCCCCCCTCACACACACACACACACACTGGATACTGGACTTTGATCTGCTATGTGTGGCCAGCTAAACTGT
The DNA here is from genome assembly GCA_033119425.1 of Bufotes viridis. Taxonomy (NCBI): domain Eukaryota; kingdom Metazoa; phylum Chordata; class Amphibia; order Anura; family Bufonidae; genus Bufotes; species Bufotes viridis. The sequence goes on from JAKVIS010000014.1 coordinate 517,746, forward strand.
GACCACCCCCCCCCTCTGTATGTGCCGTTAAAGCCATAAAATCTCAGTTTGTTAGTTTTTACTTCCCTTTCCCGAAATCAGCACTGATTTCCTGCTGAGCCTGTGGTAGACTGTCTTTATAAACAGCAGCTAATCTGCGGAGGAAGAGAGCAGAAGTCTGAATCAGTGATGAGACATAAGTTGTCCCAGACTAGCTCAGATTCTCTGTAGGCACTCCAGCTAGCCATAGGGTCCTTTTACATGGGCAGAGAATCGCACAGATCATCACTAACAAGCATTCATAGTAATGCTCATTAGCGATGATCGGACGATGTAAATGTACCCCCGATCACCAGATGAATGAGCGAAACACTCATTCATTAGGTAATCTGATCGTGCCGTGTAAATATGATCTCCTGCCAGCAAACAACGAGTCCTTATGGGGAAAGTTGATGGCATTAGCAATGGCCCCTCCCCACACCCAGGAAAAGATTGCTGAATGTGAATGCAGCGGTCTCCTCCTCTAACGAACAGCAGATTGCCGGGAAGGAGCGTTTTCCTCCCAATAATCTGCTGTAATATCATCCTATGTAAAGGTGATCTAAGATGTGGTCACAGATTACATCTTTGCCCTATTGGAACTTATCATTTTGTAAATGATGTACTAATATTCTCTGCATTTGATACACAGTGCTTGTTAAATTTTTCCAATTTCTTGAGTACCCTGGGCAGTGTACTACTGTAGGTCTCAGTAGTACACATACTGTTCATGGGTAGTGCCCAAATAGAAGTGATGGTTATATGGATGTGCCAATATCTGTGCCCAAATAGCTCATAGCTAAATATTACTTTCTTAGGTGAAGATTATGGCTATGTACAAATCCAATTCACATGTATGGAACAGTTCCAGAATTGTATGCAAATAATCAGCCAATCAGTGAGCATACCCTTAGAGGATAAGCAGATAGAGTACCCTCTGTGTTAGCTAGAGCTAAGAGCCATGCCAAGAGGTGGTTCTCTACCTTGCTTGGCTGCTTCCAGGTTCTGGTTATCTCTTTGTTTCTATGTCATCATAGGATAGAATTGCATAGGATTATTGTGAGCACCAGCAATTTCCTGCTGCACAAGTTGACTAGTTTAGTTGTGCGCCCCTATATGAGTAAATCCTGACAGGACTCTTAGAAGAGACAGCGGGGAGTCCTGATTACCCCTCCCACTTAAAGGATGATTGACAGCCTTATATGTTCATACTTACACTAGGAAATCTGTCAATCGCCGTGTAAGGGTGTGGTAATTGGACCTCGCACTGTCTTTCCTAGGAGCCCTGTTCTGCATTTTAGGACTCATGCACATGAACTCGATCGGCTCAGGAAACACTGTGTGTGTGTTGGCCGCATCTCCTGGGTCGACCGTGGCTCCCCTGACCTGAACTGACTGTATAATAATAATTTCTAATAGTCAGTTTGGATCTGACCATGGGGCTATGTACTCGCACGACACAGTCTGCTCTGGTCAGGGGAGCCACATTCGTCACGGGAGCTGCAGCTTACAAACAATCTGTGTTTCCTGTGCCGATCAGTGTCATATGAATGGTCCTTAAACTCAATCCTGCTCCATAGGTTTTTTTTTTTGTTTTTTTTATTGATGACCTATCCTCAGGACAGGTCATCAGTATCTGATCGGTAGGGGTCAAACACCCGGAGCCCCCGCTGCTCTGCTGTTTGAGAAGGTACGGCCTCTCCTGGGAGTGCTGCAGCCTGCTCACCAATCCCGGTGTCGTACATTGTATAGCGACTGTTCTTGGTATCGCAGCTCAGCCCCATTCACTTGAATGGAGCCGCGCTGCTCCTAGGCCAGGTGAGGCCTAGCCCTAGGAAAAGCTGTGAGAAGGCCGTGGTGCTGACAGGAGTACCGGTGCCTTCTCAAACAGCTGATCGGCAGGGGTCCCAGGTGTTAGACCCCCACCGATCAGATACTTAAGACCTAACCTGAGTATAGGTCATCAGTATAAAAATCTCAGAAAACCCCTTTAAAGTCTAAATTTCTGGACCAGCTCTGGTATCAATGACTGGTTAAATGGTGTGGACTCGAAGGTAGGAAAAAAGGATCTGAAATTTTATTTTTCTCTTCTTAGAAAAGGTCTAAAAATGTGCCAGGTGCAAATTACTATGCTTGGCAATATCTTGTTATGGAGGACCTTTCATGTTTTTTTATTATTATTATTCTAGATCCTGCTCAGTATGTTTCTCAATGGGCGTCTCCTTCATCTTGGCTGTGCCTTGATCCAATCACAGCGGAGAGCGTCACAGCCAGAGATAAAAGAAAAAGCTCACCTTCTCCTTAGCAGTGACGCTCTCCGCTGTGATTGGATCACGGCACAGCCAAGGAGGAGGAGACGCCCATTGAGAAACCTTAAGGTTACTTAAAGGGGATATGCTGTACTTGAAGTAAAAAATGAAAATCAGACATCATATAGTACATGACAATCTCTTTCTAACAAAGCTAGAACCAGACCTGTGCCTCACCTGGAACCAGAGATCTCCCCATTCATTGCTCCAATTGTTCTGCTACATTTATTTCAGACTGGCAGCTGATCAGGTGTATCGTTTCGCTGTATATTTTTCCCTGTAACTGCCACAGCTTCTAACAGAACATATGGCTGGTGACACTTGAATATTAAACTGGATGTGTGCGGCCACTTCAGTGAGGTGGACAAGAAATAAGGAAAAGAACAAACAGCAGGTGGCGCCATACAGATAGTTTATTTTGAATAGCTCAGTGGCTATACTGATCTTTTAGTTACTTGTGCTGGTTTGCAAAAAGGTAGAATAGTTTTCATGGCAGGTAATGATCTGAATAAAGACCTATAGAAGAAAAGGTGTGGAAGAGAAGGCAATTAAAGGTGTACTGAAGCTTTCCATCAAAGCCCTTTTCTGGTTGCTGTAAATAAATAAGCACACTCTTCCCAGTGCCTATGAAGATAGCTGCCGTGTGTAAAACTGAATGAGCTGCTGTTAATAAGAGATTCCTTTTAATTACTACAGCACTTCATTGCTGTAATCCTAGCACTGCAGAGGTGTAAAGTGCTTTAAACAGTGGCACTACCAATGATGGTTATGAAAACAGCACTTACCCCTGCCATCTTCTCTAATGACCAAATCACTGTTGACTGCGTAAACACAAACACACCACTGGTAATTTTGGGTCCATCCCTCTGCAGGGAACTTCATTGACAGGAGCTGTGAGAGTTTAGCTGCAGGCACTGTTCCCCTCTCTTTGTGAAACATGACCCTGGACATTGACCTTTCTGCTGCCTGTCAGTCAGAAGCCAGACTGCCTCCCTGTTATCCTGCTCCCTGCATGTTGAGTACCATGTCTGCTACAGTAGACTTGTCTACTGCGCTATGTAACGGAACGCATGGAGCTCCTGTTAGTGCCATACGGCAACTATAATTATCACCATTCATATTGCCATGGCGGTCCTTTTTACATTCAGAGGGTCTTTGGAATCATTGAGATGTATGTCATTCTGTTCTGCGGTTTTGTTTTAATTTCTTGTTGTATAATCTCCAACAATCAGATTTTCTGCAGATTAAAAGTGGGCTGATCCTCACTTTACTAATAGTTTAACGTTTTCATTGGCAAATGTTCTTACAGTTATCAAAAGTAACAAGTTGGGAGATTTGAAGACCGTTTTGTGTGGTGTTTGTGCTCCCTCAGTTACAGTAGAGCTGTCTCTTCTTCCAGGGATAGAAAGTCATTGCAGTCATTTGTTAATTGATTTGTTGTTTATCAGTAAACAGGCTGAATTGACATTGAAACCTTTAACAAGTGGCTGAGTGCTTTGCCTCAGGACATATGGTTTCACATCCGCCTGCAGTCCTTTGCCTAGTGCTGTCTTCTCCAAAAATGCTAGCCACAATAGCCATCAGTAATCATGTTCTCAAGTGCAAATAAGGGGAAACCTTGTGGATTATAGATGGCTTGGTGTCATTTGATAATGCTATGCCACAAAAGATACAAGACAAAGCTGAGCGGTCAGTGCATGACAGGGATTCTTTATTTGTATCCCGGTTTGATTCACCATCCCCTCAGGCAGTGTTTCCATTAAGCCTTTCTATCGGGGTTGTTGGGCCATGTTGCTCATGACATACAAACTGTTCCTCAAGGGTTTCCACTCCCATACATACTGCTCCCTATGTCCCATTCTCACACTAACCTCTCCCTTTGGTGGTGTATTTCTCTCTCGCAGACTGCTCTCCTGTCTCCCCTCCCCTCTCCCCCCAAAAGACATAGGGTGGTCCCCTAACACAAACCGCTCCCCATGGATCTGTCTCGTGTAGACTGCTCTTACACAGCTTCAGCTATAGCAGGACTCCGCTTCCTGTTTCACACAGCTTCACAGTTCTCTCTAGAACCAGGCAGAGCGCTCTATGAATGCTCTGACCCATCTCTAATCTAGGGGCAGACTTTTCCTGGCAGTGCCAGTTCTTAAGCCCCTCAGTAAGCATAAGACGGTGTATCAGTTTTACCAAAGTTATTAATTTGAAGATATCTTTAGCTCCTAATATAAACTTTCCAACACAGATTGGATTTATGAAAAGTTAGAATATGTAATTCTCTAACTGAAATTCTGTGCATTTGAATAGAGCTTTTGTGCAAAACTTATTCAGATGAATATAAGTATCAGAAATTTCCTCATCAGATCTTCCATGTGGGACCATACTTTCAGTGTGGGCCTATAGCAGCCTGTGGGTGCCATACTACTGATTGTTGCAGCACACATACATAATATGTCAGATTTGTCTAGTGGTTGTAATGAGATGTAACGTGGTCTTGTAGATAAGTCCTAACTAGAGGTGATTATTTATTTGACATGGGCAATGAGCGCAATCAACAATATAAGGCTTCTAACGTTTTTGCTGGATCCGGCAGGTTTCAGCAAAAACGCTTCCGTTACTAATAATACAACCATCTGCATCTGTTATGAACGATCTGGTTGTATTATCCTTAACATAGCCAACACGGATCCATCATGAACTCCATTGAAAGTCAATGGGGGATAGATCCGTTTTCTATTGTGTCAGAGAAAACGAATCCGTTCCCATTGACTTGCATTGTGGGTCATGACGGATCCGTCTTGCTCCGCATCCCAGGACAGAAAGAAAACCGCAGCATGCTGCGGTTTGCTCTCCTGTATGGGAACGGAATGGAATGCATTTTGGAGCATTCCATTATGTTCGGTTACGTTTTGTCCCCATTGACAATGAATGGGGACAAAACAGAAGCAATTTATTCTCCGGTATTGAGATCCTATGACGGATCTCAATACCGGAAAATATTAGTGCTACTGTAGCCTAACGTAAGTCGCTGCTCGTTTACTTCTTTTTACACAAAGCAGTTATCTGCACCGTATGTGCCCAAATAATGCTTTTTGATTCATTTTAGCTGGCAGCACATCCATATTTACAGGTAGATGTGCTTCCGACAGCCAGTGCTTATATATATATATATATATATATATATATATATATATATATATATAGAAGATGAGAACTTTATCATTTGATCAGTGGACAGTTTACTCGGGGCAGTTGTTTGAAATGATTATTCAGATGACCATTGACCCACTTGATCATTTGCCCATGTAAAATGGTCATGGCAGCATGTCATTTGCCAGACCCGGGAGACATACATGTAGTAAAGGTGTTGTCCTGCGATGGCCCCTTTAGTGTCTTTGTCTAGTCGCAGCATGTTCTCCTCACAAAACGCCAGTAGACATCTTAAGTGAATCCTTTGGATCTTTTTTATGGCAGGTAGGATTCATTTCTGCATTACTCTGAAAGCCTCACCCTCTCTTGCTGACATCTATTGATAATCAGCCATGCAGAGCCTTTTTTACAATAGTGTATTATTTACCTATTTGTGCATCTCCTTCAGCTGCTTAAAACACAGCACCAAAACTTAGCTGCATTCTCGGCCCCCCTCCCTATCCCCCATTTCTCTCTCCACCCCTCCTTCCCGTTCCTGCTCTCTCCAAAGAGTTGTCAGAAAATTCGTTCCACATCTGTAGAGAGAAAGAGAGGTGTAAACTGCCAAGAAGTGTTTTTAATGATGGCTGGAGATAAAAGCTGCCAGATGGCAAGCACTGCTGGGGCTGCGGTTGGTATTTAACTGCTTTTTTATTGGAAAAATATGGGGTGAAAAATTGTGTGGGACTCATTAGGCAGCCTGCTGTGATTGTGATCAGCCCTGCCAATCTGTTCAGTATGGCAGCGTTCCAAGCAGCCACACATTTTTAGCAGTGTCTTGTAATCGACAACTTGGAGCGGGTCACATTTTTCTCTTTTCCCTTTGCTTTTCTGTCTTTGTCGCATGTGCCTCCTTCCCACATCACTTTACCTGCCAGTCAGAGTGAAGAAACAAAGACATATTACTCATTTTTCGACCAGTCTGAACTATAATACTGTTTATTTCTCTTTTGAATTGAAATTCCTCTCCCTGGGAAAGAGCAGTGCATATTTTTCTCTTTTTGCTTATATTTGTCTAAATGTTCATTTTTCCATCTTCCCAGTTATCAGTGAAACAAATGAATAAACTATTAGTCACTTTGCTTTTCGGTAGATACCCTAAACTAGTCTCAGTTCCCCTTGGGGCTGTCGGCTCATCTACCCTTTGAATGCAGATACAATTCTGGTCTGCATTTCACCTTCTGTAGTATATGAACTGCATGTTGAGTGTCAGGTAGGTCCATATGAATAGAGTGAGGCACAGTAGGTTGTGTCATTGAAATGTACAGATTCTTACCCAGGGACAACTCCTCCCGCTTACAACGGGCATCCCAGGAGAGCACTAAGATTATGAAGGAATTCTCTGAGGCCATTACTGGGAAGAGGGAAAAGGCTTCGCTACAGACAGCTTAATGGACTAATTTGTAACTCGAAGAGCAGGAGAAATGAGTTGCTGGCTGCGTTTTAATTTGACAGCGAGAGGCAGAACGAATGTGAAATGGGTTGACAGAGCAGGAGGATCTCAGAGAGGGAGCACCATCGTGGCATGGGGGCAGGGCTGCTTCCACAAAAGGCAGAAGGAGAAATCTGACTGCACACATTAACCCGTTCCATCCGAATGCCGGAAATGAGGGTTATTCAAAACGCGCACAGCCATTCTAGTATAAATGCAAATGGATTACTGATTAGAGAAACTGTAATATTTTATGTAGCTTCATCTTTATATACCACAGTAAAGTCATACAGCTAGTGCCCTGCCCGTAAACATATCCTGAAATTAGTCTTCTATAATGTCTATTGCTGGTAAAGACAGCCAGAGATGTAACAAATTATTGAACGCAAAAACGGTCCAAAGATTTTATCGTCACTTGTATTGTTTAAATGAATTTATTGTCCAATGCACCATGCTGTGTTCAGTGTGTCATCACAACCCTGATTGCCAGATCCATGCCGGGACTAAAGACACCTCCACGACTGTATATCAACAGAAGAGATGAATTCAAGGATATTTTTCTTTTCATGGCAGTCTCTACTAGACACTGCGGGATAGGGATACAGCGGCATAGACCAAAGATGTTGTGCCTATAGCTTATGTTGTATTTGGGAATCAGTATGACTTTGTATACCAGTATTGCACTGGTACATTCCAGGTGGTGACACGAAATAGCACAACTCCAAGGTCATTACATTGTTTCTTTCTTATTTTCCAGTGCAGAGTATGGACTAATAATGTCAGTTTTGTAGCTTTTACACAAAATGCACTCTCAGTTCATTTGAAGTACACGATCGGCGTGAAGAAGGATACGTTCCTTTTCATTGTCGCATGATAAAGAATAGGGAATACTGACATAGCATGAAGGCATTTTATCTATCAGAATAATCAGATGATCCCCACAAATGGCAAAAGAATGGGAAAAAAACTCCTTCTGTTCTCCTTGTGAAATGTCCTTTCTCAGCATGGCATGGACTGCGAAGATAACATTTATGTATAGTCTAATTCTTCGGGGTCACCATGGTAACTATTGAAATGTTTTACAATTCAAAAGTGGAAGGACAATGAAGTAGAAGATATGTTGGATGAGGTGATCAGACCCAAAAGCAGCAATAAAGTGTTAAAAATAATGATAATGGGTTTATAGAATACATGAAGACCGTTTTCCCTGTTCTACAGGGCACAATACGCAAAAATAGAACAAGGGCAGTGCCCAGCATGCATAGTGTAGATATTGTGTGCCTCACGCAGCGTGAATGCTTTTCATTGAACATTAACAGAGACAATGAGGGGTATTATTGAAGTATGTTATTCTTGAATCTTCGTTGCCATAATTTGGGCCACATGCATTGAACATTGCATGCTGTTTGATAAATTTGGCACATCTTCAGATATGTCTAGAGACGATAACCCTCCCTACTGGAGTGACATTGCAACTTTTTAAAACATTGCATTTGTTAAATCTGGCATATACCTCCTAGCCTAGCTAACTATACCCACTATTAAAAGGGGGGAGCGCAACGTAAAGTCACAAATGTTGTATGTGAAAAGTCAGTCATAGAAATTGTACTCTAAAATGTGGAAGTATAAGGCAGTCACATATTTGAACCAGGTTCCTTGAAAAATGGTGCTGTTTCTGGGGGAAAAAAGACCCTTTTTCTAATCTTGGACTATGGCACCTCTAGCTGGAAAATTGCTCAATGTTATTGCGGCGGTGCTCGCGGCGTCAGGTCCCGGCCTCGGAGACCCCTCAAATGCAAAAAGGATTTCAGAAGATGTCGCAGCACTCTCAATCCAATATTCGTGTTTCGACACACAGGTCTTTCTCAAGCTAGCCACAGACCTTAGACAACCGCTGACCACGTGCATGCAGACTGGCATTTCAACATGCCCAATCCTTTGTCTACTTGGGAGATGAAAGGAAGCAGCATTTCCCCCTATATCAGTAGTGCTTGACCAGTCCAAGCATGGACGTTTAAGGGGTGTTTGGCTTATATAGTTGTTGGCCAAAGGAAGGCTTTATTATGCTATGGCCTTAATACAGCTCTGTTGTATGGAGCCCCTACGAAATAAATATAGTGGCATAATCCACGGTATGTTGTATCACTAATAATCTCCCCTAGAAGCACTGCTTGAGCGTTAGAAACCTTCCATAATACAGTGCCATAAGGAGACACCAAGCTTTGTCCATTTGCCCCCATACACTACTGTGTATGACCTAAGCTGCAATGTGGTTCTAAAAGACTCTATGACGGTATTATCGATGTACTTACAGACTGCATCCTAAAACAGTGTCAGGGCACATTATGTAAATAATGCAGATTTTACTAATCTTTTTCAGCCACCTGCTGACTATATATGTCCAGGCAGTTGTCCTTTATCTCTACACAGACATTTTAAAATTCTGCAGGAGTGGGGAGCCGGCTGTCAGTGGCAGCAGAGAAGGCAGCGGCATTTTTCCACTGTCCCCACCTTTCCTATTGCACAGCACTGAACGAGCACTGTGTATAGAGATCAGGAAGCGGCAATGCCATTTCCTGGCCCGATCCCAGTGGTCATGTGATCACCAGAGGCCAGATGTGTGCACGAGCTGCTGGGTCTCAGATCAGCTCTGCAGTGAGGTTGTACAGTGCTGTAGTCTCCCTGTAACTGGGGCTACTAGGTCGGCCCCATTTACCAGAGAAATCAGCAATTAAGCAATGGTAAGGTTAAATGACCATAACCCATATATCCCAGATATTAAAACACACATGATGGAAAGGGGACATACTAAAAATAATATATTTTAGCTGCACATTGTCCCTAATTTTCCCCCCTTTTAAATTTTTCTTAAAAAAAAAAAAAAAAAAATAGGCTCATGTATGACTTTAAAACAGCATAAAAATTATTTACATCACAGAACGGAAAAAAAGTTATGGCTTTTAAAGACGAATGCACCCAAAAAAATTGGAAAATACGCCAGGTCTTGAACCGGTTAATAATTCTAAAATAAAAAGAAAGCAATGAAATACTTGTTGTGATATTGAGCCCCTGTTTGAGGCGGGTGGCTGTTATTGAATGGTCCACAAGTGAGCTGCTGTGAAGTGTGTAGTCCTTATTTAACTCCAGTGCTGACAGCTGTCACTGACACCGCTATTGATGCCTAGAAGTGAATGCTTCTTGTTTTTTTTTTTGTTTTGTTTTTTTCTCTCCCCTTCATTCACCGCTACCCCCAGGGCTCTGTCCTTCATCTTGTGTGTGTATGGTATGTCTAAATCCTCTATACAAATTGGTGATCTCCAGGAAGTCCCAGTGGGGCCTATTACTGCCTGCAGGGCAGGGAAGATCATTAATAGCACTGTCAGCCAAGGCCGCCAGTTAAATTAATCCATCTCCTTCATTAGCACAGCCGGGCGGGGTTGGCTTTGTCTGAAAGCAAGAAGAGCAGTGAGATCTGGAAGCATAAACTGGGGTGGAGCATTCACCCTTTCCGTTCAGAATAATCCTGGTATAGACAGAATAGATTATACAGAATGGAGCTGGCCACAGTGGTGGGTGGCGGACAGCAGTACGGGGACTAGATGCTGAGAATAGGTTGTCATTTTAGACATTTAACCCTTACATCACCAGCAAAGATTGCCAGCAGTGCATAGACTGATGTCTTGTTCTGTGAACAAGGCAGAAGTGAGAATTGTGGTCCCGGCACTTGGAGCGTGCCCAGTGGAGCTGCCCTGTCTATTGTTGACTTTCCAATTAGGCCAAAGACTGCACCTGGCAGCCACCAAAAATACACTTAAGACACCCGCCTTCAATCAGCGGGTCACATTCTTTGCATGTCATGACAAACTATAAACAGTCGTCAGCAAATGGTATTAATTGTCCTTTTCAGCCATCTAAAGTCACCAATTTATATCCAGCTTCAGGGCACAACATGCGCTGATGATAAAAGCGGTTTCCAGCACTATTACTTATCATTAAAATAGGCCGTCAATACTTAATCCTTGGGGTGGGACTCCTGGGACGCCTGCTGATCAGCTGAAAAATGGGACTGAGCTATAGAACTAGACACAGCCCCAATAATTCAGCTTTATTCAGCTATAGTTCCAGTATTACGGTACATTATTGGAAACCTCATCTGTGTTGGGCCCATGTTCACATGTGCCCACATTGCTGAGAAAAATCGATTTTAAGACATGCAAATGAGCTATTAGGAGCAATTGGGGCGTTGCCATTACACCTAGAGGCTCTGCTCTCTCTGCAGTTGCTGCACCCTCTCCACTTTGACAGGACCAGGTGTGATGACATTTTTACTGCCTTCTCCTGTCAATCAAAGTGCAGAAGGCACTGCAGATGCAGAGAGAGCCTCGAGGTGTAATGGCAACACCCCATTGCTTCTAGAGGCTCATTTGCATATATTGAACATCATTTTTCTCAGCAATGCGGGCACATATAAACATGGGACCAACTCAGATGCCGTCAGCTGCCAAGTGCACATGTAACAGGTCAGCCAGCTTCATAGGTACAAATCTGCTGACAGATGCCCTTTAAAACTATTAACACCGTTGTCGTCTTGCCAGGCATGGGCAAACTGCCGCCCTCCAGCTGTTGTAAAACTACAACTCCCACTATGCCTTGCTGTAGGCTGTCCAGGAATGATGGGAGTTGTAGTTTTGCAACAGCTGGAGGGCCACAGTTTGCCCATCCCTGGTCTAGACATACAGTGAAGCTTAGTAAATACTTATATGATTGCCTTAAAACAATTTCAAATGCATATACACGTGTAAATATATACCTTAAAAATCTCATCTTAACACGTATCAGTTCCACAAAAATAATAAAATCTACAGCCATGGTAAACTTATGCTGCTGCACACCTGTTTAGTCAGCAGCCGTATCCCCCATACACATGCACACTGGACTTGGTTCTGAAGGTAAGAAAACCGCTGCCAGACTTTTCTGCTAGCAGCTTATCTCCATAGAGAATGAAAGGATCAGGCATGTTAAAATCCAACAGCCCTATCCATATCTCCCTGACATCTTTCTTTGACTGCAGTCGGGTTGCCCCTATACACATTATAGATGGTGGGCCTATATATATATCTGATGTGTATAATAAAATACTTTCAGGATGGATAACAGTACCCGGAATGCCGTTATGAACACCCACATAAAAATATTGTAAAAGGCAAGAAAAGATTTACACGTGTACATTGTGCTTTGTACAGACAGACAAGGATCTATACTGGTAAAGTACAGGAAGAGTTATGCCCATAACATGTGTTGAAGGCTTTTCTACATCAAAGTGTATGCCTTTCTGACCTCATTTCCCTTAAAATCTTGCTGCTTGTCTCCTTTCCCTCCACAAGACCTGCTATAAACAAGTAATTGTTTTCCTGAAGGAAGTAAGATAAAATGCACAGCTTTATTTCTGAGCCAAATCCTCAGCAGGAGGAAACGCATATACACATTTATCCACAGAAAGCCCAAAGCCTGCGTCCGAACAAGCTTTCACATAGCTTACAGAGCTGGCCTTACTGGTGCCAATAAACACAAATGTGAGGATGGTCTTTACAAATGGTTCTCAACTGGAAAATCGCATCATTTCCTCATAGGCTGAAGGAATATTACTGTATGGGGATTTGTTTTTCCCCAACAATGGAGCATGAATTTATGAGCAGTCCAGACATAGTAATTGATATCTATGTGAATGCATCAATGTAGGATATCCACTATATTTTGGATATTTAATGATACTTTGTAGACTGTTGCTGGTTCCTTGGCAGCTTAGACACATGCAAGTTTAGTGAATGGATATCGATGGATTCTCATTCATCTTAATAATTTTTTGCAACAGTTTTGCAGTAATTTCATATCATACTGAAAATACAGGTGAATCTTCACATCCGTTTCTGTATCTAAGTGAAGCTTCACCTTGAACTTCATGCTCACGATTGTTTCGGGATCCATAGCAGTTACATAATATGATTCCTTGATATGGTGGCCATTGTTATCCTGCAGAGATATGAAAAAGAAAATTGTGGAATGCTCCATCAGATATTGTATAGATTAGGATTTTCCCCTTTAGAAGTTAATGAAGGCTAAAACATCTTATCTGTGCGTATTGATGCTTGTAAGAAACGTGCATACATATACTGTATGAATACTATGAGATTATTTTCCCTAAACCTACTGGTGCATCAAGGGGGAAGACAGCTTGAAACAATTTGTTCCTCTGTTTTTATACAGTACTTGTACATGTGAACGTGCTGGCTGCCTATAGCTGCCACCAGAGGGAGCTTAGGAGCCTCCTGCATACTGGTTTTATACAGAACCTGTCACCATCAAGGCGTCTGAATGCCAGGTCCTCCTCTATGCTGCCCTTCCTGAGGGCAACGTATTGTAGTGACAGACCCACTGATTTTAGCGGTCTGTCACTTCTGTGATGGCAGTCAGTACTTTTAGAAGCTGAACCCTGCAGCACACACCAGCAGTGTCAGACTAGGGACCACCTGAGGAACTGATTCAGGGGTCAACCCTCTAGCTACATGGACATAAACGCTGCAGATTTCCTGCATGCAAATCTGTGGTAGCAAGTCCACAGTGATTATGTATCAGCTTTTTAAGTTATGCTTTTAATACACAACGTGCAGTTACATCATTCTGTATTCATTCGTTATCCAGATTACGAAACGTTATCTTCGACCGAAACGTTGGGATTAATCATATGGCCCTTCATTACATTACGTAGTCTGGATAACGAATGAATACAGAATGATGTAACTGCACGTTGTATGTTAAAAGCATCACTTGAAAAGAAACATTGGTGTGCCATAGATTTTACTACTGATACGGACTGACACTAACAAGGGTGTGCAGATCTCAACTCCTTCCTATACTTAAATGGCATTTACAGCATAAATTGGACTGAGGTATGGATTTTAAATCGGCAGCAAGATTTGGGGTAGATTTTCCTGCTGTATATTTACATATGGACGTACTCACCTGTTCTTTTTTTAAGGCTTAACACACATGAATATTGCACCTACAGTAACTGTATTTTGCACTTCCATACATCAATATTGTAGACCATCAAAGGTCGATGAAGGACCTGCCGTGATGTCACAGGATCACATGGGTCACATGGTCCACTCAAATGCTTCTATGATTGGACCATGTGACCCTGTGACGTCACCACAGGTCCTCAAGCAGCCAAACTATCAAGAGAGACGACGTTCTGGGGCTCTGCGCGTACAATGGGAGAAGGTAAGTTAACTTTTTATTATTTTTAACCCTTTAAAGCCCGGGGAACATTGCATTCTGTAATTAGAATGCGATTATTTTCCCTTATAACTATGTTATAAAGGAAAATAATAACGATCGGGTCCCCATCCCGATCGTATCCTAGCAACCATGCGGGAAAATCGCAACGCATCCGCACATGATTGCGGATGCTTGCGATTTTCCCGCATCCCCATTCACTTCTATGGGGCCTGCGTTGCGTGAAAATCGCAGAATATAGAACATGCTGCGATTTTCACGCAACGCAAAAGTGATGCGTGAAAATCACCGCTCATGTGCACAGCCCCATAGAACTGAATGGGTCAGGATTCAGTGCGGGTGCAATGCGTCCTCCTCACGCATTGCACCCGCGCGGAAAACTCGCCCGTGTGAAAGGGGCCTAAAAGCGTTCCAAAGTTATTACCACATAAAGTGACACATGTAAGATTTGCAAAAATCGGCCTGGGATTTAAGGTGAAAAGTGGCTCAGTACTGAAAGGGTTAAGGAAAATGTGTAGTAAAAACAAGATGTTACTGTTTTGTATCGTAAAATCTGAAAGCATGAAACATGTTGTTATCACTTTTGGTAACGCTTCTCGGAGTCTTCACCTCACCTATAATTGTAAAGAGAGATGTTGAGATCACAACTTTTGGCAACGCTGATAACAGTGCATTTATAATAAAGCAAGTTGGAACCTGTGCCATAATAAATGAAGCACAATTAAATAAAAAGGCTTTGGCCCTAAACCACTGCTGCTTGTAAATCGCAGTCATCTATTGAAATGTCACTTTACAATAAGGGTGTCGTGGATGCAGACCTTGGCCAATCAGGTCAAGAGGCAGCTATACTTTATAGTGTCTAGGAGCCCTAAACAGGTGTTTGGCGTGGGTGTAATTACATTGTGTAGCGATGATGGCGCCCTTCTGATAAAATAATACAAGAAAAACACCTTAATTACTTATTGTAATTGATACAAAGTATTGTATTGGAAGCCGGTCTTGATTCCCCTTGTGCTGCCAGCAGATGCACCAAATTTACACAGAGCTTCATGCTTCTCATATGTCTGGCGCATCTTCCGGCCGCGCGACACGCTTAAATCTACGGCAGCCTTCTACCCCTACCTGCCATTTATTTAAGTCTATATTTCCGCCAGAAAACTGTCGTGAATAAAGATAAATGTGGCAGGCCTGCTGCGGCGCCCGCCCCCTTTTCTTGCCACTGCTGAAAAGTGATGTAAAAAGAGAAATGTCTCAAATTTTGATGCAAAAATGCCATGGAATCAAATTTTCAACCTGTTTATGCCACAAAAGTGGCATAAATAAAATGGCATTAAATGCCCCCCTGAATGTTTTGTTGCGAGACCACAAATACTGTCACCCATGTGAAAGCTGCCTTAGAAGATGGGGAAAGATAAGCATTAGGCCTCTTGCACATGGACATTTTTTTTTCTGTTTACGTTCCGTTTTTTGTGTTCTGTATAAGGTACTCCGTATGCATTCCGTTTCCGTATTTCCTTTCCGTTCAAATATAGAACATGTCCTATTATTGTCCGCATAACGGACAAGGATAGTACTGTTCTATCAGGGGCCAGCAAAAAACGGAATGCACACGGACGTCATCCGTATTCTTTGAGGATCTGTTTTTTGCAGACCGCAAAATACTGAAAAAGCCATACGGTCGTGTGCAAGAGGCCTTATGCAGTGTTACTAGACTTGAAATATGTGCAGGGCCAAAGAACTCAAACCTATGGGTAAATGAGCCCCTGTCCTCTCCAGATGTGCAAAAACAGAGCAGGCATCAAATGAGAGCCATATGGATGCTTAGAATTTATGCCATTGTTAACACCAGAGGCTTGTCCTTCCTGTCTGGTTAGTGGAGGAAGGATACAAAATTGGTCTCACAACATATCCAGACCAAACGTGTCTGAGAAGATAGGGCCTTCAGTTATTTAGCTAAGGAAATAGTGAAAGATTTATTAATAACCCCGGGTGACTTAAATAACTCTAGTGGTTTCCATATGTGACCCAGAGAACAACTCTCCTTTGGCCGATTAGACTTCAAACTTCTGCTGACCTTGTTGGTTTTAACTGCTCTCCAGGATAATTCCCAGAGGCAGTCCTTGTAAAAATAACAAGACCAAGATATCTGTGAGCCTGTGCTACAACACGTGTAACCTTACCTTTGACTCCTCCAGGACATGGTGTGCTATACATCATACTAAATCATGTTTTTCTACTACTATTTTGAACATTATCTCCTGTGTAGATCTTGAAATTTCCGCGCTCTTTCGATAATGCTGGCCATTACCTATATACAGCTATAGAGACCGATTTAGAACATTTCCTGCTGTCTGTTGGTGCCTTTTCATCAACACGAAAGGGCCTAACGGATTCCAATATTTTTTTGCTCATTGTCATATTCATGATTGTGATTCTGGAGGAAGCTCAAATAGATTGCATCACAACATTGTCAGCCCTGGTCATAAAACATGGCAGAGTTTGATCTTCCAGTTACTGTCGATTTATCGTTTAAGCCAGTGCCATTGTTGTCCTCAGTCTTTCTGTAAGGGCAGCTGAGGCCCAGATGCATATATTACTGTATACACAAATGTTGCACATGACACAGTAGGAGTAGTGCACTAGAATTTGAGTGCCTTGTTAGATTGCTATCATGGAATGACCCTGCGGGTGTTTGTACTCCATTGTTTTAGACCGCAACCATTCCTCATTTTTTGTGGGTAGGATGCGAACCCATTCACCTCATTGGGGCCATAAAAGATGCCGACAGCACACCGTGTGCTGGCCATATCTGTATGTCTATTCCGCGGCCCTGTAAAAAAAAAATTGAACATGGCCTATTCTTGTCCACACAAAGGATAAGACAAAATGCGGTTTACACATGGCAGTCTGCATGAGCCCTTAAATGTCCTGTATGAACTTGCCTCACAGGGGCTTTCCTTAAGGACCCTTTACACGGGGCAAGAATCTTAAAGATAATCACTAACAAACGTTCGTAAAAATAGGCGGGTAATTGAATTTAATTTTGCGGACACAAAATTTATGGTTTACTGACAGCATATCGTGTTGTGTAAACACGATCCTCTGCCGGCAAACAACGAGTCAGTATGGGGAAGAACCATGGCATTAGTTATCACTGCTCTCCATACTGTGGAGGAGATCGCTGCGGGTAAACGCAGAGGTCTCCTCCACCAGCGAGCAACAGATTATCGGGAAGGAACGCTTCCACTCCGACAATCTGCAGTTCTGTCGTTCCATGTAAAGGGATCTTTAGGATAGGCCAGGGATGGGCAAACTGCGGCTCTCCAGCTGTTGCAAAACTACAACTCCCAGCATGCAAAGACTGCTTACAGCTATCAGCCTACATCAGGGCATGATGGGAATTGTAGTTTTACAACAGCTGGAGAGCCGCATTTTGCCCTTCCCTGGGATAGGCAAACAATATCAGCTGACACCTTTCAGCCCGACTGATCAGCTGTTCACAAAACTCCATTCACTCGGCACCCGTACAGATAGTGGCGGCTGTGCTTTCTATTGTAATGTTGTCCCTTTCAAGTGAAAAGGAGGGAGCCATCCTATTGAAATGAATGGGACGAAAGACTTGCAATTACACCTGCTCGCTGCTGCAGTTGTGACGGCAAACAGGGGAACAGTGAGGAGAAAGCAGTGCTCAAACAGCTGATTGGTGTGGGTGCCAGGAGTCAGCCCCCGCCAATCTGATATTGATGACCTAGGTCATCAATATAAAAAATAGTGGACAACTCATTTAAGGTAGCCGCCAAAGTAGTCTGGTTTGCAGAGCCATTGGCTACTATCCAGTCAGTTGTGGCAGACATTTTTACATGTGCATTCTTTTAATTTATTCTTCTGACTTACTATAGATGCATGTTTTAAAAAAAAAAAAATTTTGTTCATCCATCAGAAGCCATATCTGCCTGAGATCCGTTATTTTAGACTGGGAAAAAAAAAACTTTGTGTAGGACTTTTTTTTCCATCTAAAATAACGCAACTCAGGTGGAAATCGCTAAAATGGATGCAAAATGTGCATAACTGAGCATAACTGATGCTTAAAATACAGGATCCACTTTTTTTGTTTATTTTTCTGTTCTTCTGATGGATCAGAAGCACAAAAAGCTAAACGGTGATGTGAACCTGGCCTAACATGCGTATTTTTTCTGACATTTGTCAAATCTTATAAAGATGTCTGTGGGAAAAGTGCCAATGATCCAAAAAGAAAAATCACACAGACATAAAAAGAAATGTTTGCAGTACGTTTTATATTTCACTATAGACATTGGGCCATAGCATTTTTGAACAAAAAAGGCAAGAAAATGTGTTAAACAACAGGATTTTCCCCAAAACACCTTGTGAAACCACCATTAGGGTATAGTGACATGTGGCAGGTCCAGTAATGATTTTCTGGACCAGGTAGTTCAGATTTTAGGCCTCTTTCACACGGGCGTCATGTTTGACGCCCGGATAAGAGGCGGGTGCGTTGCGGGAATATGCGCGTTTTTCCCGCGCGGGTGCAAACGTTTGTAACGCGTTTTGCACACGCGTGAAAAAAAACGCCATGTTTGGTACCCAACCCGAAGCCGAACTTCATGACTGAAGTCCGGTTTCGGGTCTTCTGGAGAATTGTTTATTTCCCCTTATAACATGGTTATAAGGGGAAATAATAGCATTCTTAATAAAGAATGCATTGTTAAATGAAGTGGATGGGTTAAAAGTAATAAAGTTAACTTACCTAGCCACTTGATCGCGTGAGTCGCGATCTTCCTCCTTCCCTGCAGCATCTAAGATCTACAGGACCTGTGATGACGTCACATCACATGGTCCAATCACATGGTCCATCTTACCATGGTGATGGACCATGTGATTGGACCATGTGATGACGTCATCACAGGTCCTTTAGATCTTAGATGCTGCAGGGAAAGAGAAGACAGATCGCAACTACACGATCAAGTGGCTAAGGTAAGTTAACTTTTATTATTTTTAACCCCTCCACTTCATTTAACAATGCATTCTTTATTAAGAATGCTATTATTTCCCTTATAACCATGTTATAAGGAAAATAATAGAGATTGGGTCCCGTTGCTAAGCAACAATGCGGGAAAATCGCAACGCATCCGCACTTGCTTGCGGATGCTTGCGATTTTCCCGCAGCCCCATTCACTTCTATGGGGCCTGCGTTGCGTGAAAAACGCAGAATATAGAACATGCTGCGATTTTCACGCAACGCAGAAGTGATGCGTGAAAATCACCGCTCATGTGCACATCCCCATAGAAATGAATGGGTCCGGATTCAGTGCGGGTGCAATGCGTCCTCCTCACGCATTGCACCCGCACGGAAAACTCGCCCGTGTGAAAGGGGCCTTATTGCGGAAGTGCAGCGTGGCAAGGGAAGCAAAAATTCACTGACGTTCAGGTTTGGGTTCGGTGCTGTGCAAATTTTATTATTTTCCCTTATAACTATGTTATAAGGGAAAATAATAGCATTCTTAATATAGAATGCTTACTAAAATGTGGATTGAGAGGTTAAAAAATATAAAAAATTACCTCACCTCATCCACTTGATCGCGCAGCCGGCATAATCTTCTTTCTTCTTTAAGGACCTGCCAAAGGACGTTTGATGTCATCACACTTGAGCGCGATGACATCATCAAAGGTCCTTTTGCAGGTCCTCTAAGAAGAAGAAAGAAGACGATGCCGGCTGCTCGATCAAGTGGATGAGGTGAGTTAATTTTTTTTATTCTTTAACCCCTCAATCCACATTTTAGTAAGCATTCTGTATTATGAATGCTATTATTTTCCTTTATAACCATGTTATAAGGGAAAATAATACAGTAAATTGACTTTAATCAATTTACTAACATCATCTCCTTAGAAACCACGCGTGTAAATTGCATTGCATCCACACTTGCTTGCGGATGCTACGCGATTTTCACGCAGCCCCATTCATTTCTATGGGGCCTGCGTTGCGTGAAAAACACAGAATATAGAACATGCTGCGATTTTCACGCAACATACAAGTGATGCGTGAAAAACATCACTCATGTACACAGCTCCATTGAAATGAATGGGTCAGGATTCCGTGCGGGTGCAATGCGTTCACGTTATGCATTGCACCCACGCGGAATACTCGCATGTGTGAAAGGGGCCTAAATGTTATGGAATTTCCGCATAAAAATTCTGCTGCAGAAAATCGTCAGTTTACACACTGTGTGTGGCCGTACACTAAAGGCAGAACGGTATATACTTATGTGTATGGCACCTCCGAACTTCTTGGTGGGCAAGTTTAGCTGTTGGTGCTTTTATAAAGAGAAGATCATTCCACCAAGAGGAAAGTAGAATTGAAGGATAAAGAGTGAAAGTCTATTGCACATTATCTGTGTTGGAGATGTATTTAAAATTCTGCTGTAAAGTAGCCTTGTGTCTAGAAAGAGCATTGACGTTTCTCTGACTGCTGGATTCAAGCCCTCAAGTCTACCAAGCAATATCCTTTCCCCTCTATCTCCTCTCTTGCTCCCAGCATCTAATCAGGTTTCAGTTCTTGCCGACTGTATTGATCTTCAGCTCTGGAAGATGCAAATTACCCCAGCTGCCAGGATTCAGGGTGTTTTATCATCAATGCAGAGTAATTATCTTTGGCTGCACTGATATTGGATTGTTAAGCCCGGGGATAATGCACCAGGTAAAGACATTTAGAAAGCAGTCCACCAAGGGGATTTGTGTAAATTTGATGGATAGAGTGAGAGAAGTGCTGCTGACGTGCAAGCCCCAGGGAACATATAAGGCTTCAAAGGGGTACACAGGGAGTATATATAGTACTGGAAACACAGGGAACAGATAACAGCTATGCCTAAGGCCTCACTATTCCTAATGTGTACAGCCACCGTACCAGTTTCCTCGTGGTAATAACATACATTTTAATGTAGATCGTCTGCACACTGGGTTACTGTTTAGAGTGAATTTTTTCTATTTTCCTTCCCATATATTTACAGGTGAACTCTTGTGGTATGTAACAACAGTCTTATGTTAAGTGTGGATTCGGAAGAGATAACTAGAACCTTGAAAATTTGCGATTTTAGAGTCTTAAATGGTGAAAATACAGATTGTTGAACTGAAAAGAAATACATATTACTTAGTATTTACGGTATATCTACACCCAGATTTTATACTGAAAATGTGTCACACATAAGACCTCATGCACACGACCATATCCATTTTGCGGTCTGCGGTCCATGTGCTGTCCGCATTTTATTTAGATTTTCTTTGCGGAATCATTGAATTGCGCATTTTGCAAACATATTCTATCTTTTTGCGGAACGGACATGCGGATAGCACATGGAGCATCAGTGTGCTTTCTGCATCCATGTCCACTCTGCAAAATGATAGCCTGTCCTATACTTGGCCGCAGAATGTGAACCACAGACCAATTGAAGTCAACGGGTTCTCAAAAAATGCGGATGCAACAAGGACAGTATCTGTATTTTGCGGACATCAAAGTACATACGGTCGTGTGCATGAGGCCTAATACTGACTAAAGGGTTACATACAAGGAATCAATTGTCCTTGTGGGCTGTGCTAGAGTAGTATAGCATTCATATAGTCCAAGAAATGACCAACCTTGGTTCTATGTGAGTGGAAAAACGGAGTAGCTTCCCCAGTATATCCCTTATGTATAGGAGTAACACTAGCGGAGAAAGAAATGCGCCAGTACCGGCAGCTGGCGTCTGTCATCCAGTGCAAAACAAGTGCATTTCCCATGATCACAGTTGTTAATCTGTTAATTCATGTACATTGGACACATAAATTAAAGATACAAGTTGCTGGAGACAGAATGAATGGTGGCGTTAGGCTTCATGGCCCTCTGCAATATGGAATATAGATGTGTGAATGGGTCCGTGTGCTATCTGCAAAACATGGAGCTGGCTACACAGATGAAAAATACAGTCATGCATGAAGCATTACAGGGAGGCAATGGAGAATCATGGTATGCTATAGAACCCCCTCCTCCTATCTACCGTTCTACCAGAGTCTATTATATGGCATATGATTTTATATTATGCTAGATTCGGCCCATCAGTGTAATGCGGTTATGGTTATTAAGGGCTTCAAACTGTGAAAATGTCATCTGTTACAAGGACTTACAATGCGCCTTTCCTAAACCTCGCGCTGGCATTGTTACATTAGTCTTACAGTGAGTATACACCCTGTGTGGTTTGAAAAAATCTGCAGTACATTTGCATTGTGTTTGCCACGGCATATCTCCAGTGAATGATATGAAGGAGTTAAGGCTGACATATCTTCCCAGGCGCCCAGTAGCACAAAAACACAAATGAACACGGATGCTGTGAAATGACAGGCGAGAAAGGCCACAGTTAATGCATTCGAGAGACAATGGCATGATTTGATTCCCCAGGATCCATACATACTGCTGTTATTTAGAAGGATTTTGCTGCCCCAGGCAAAAGCAATCAAACTCGAGGCAGCGCCCTCCCAGATCCTTGTTCCCTTTAATTGGAGACACAGCCCGGGATGCCCGCAGGCAACTGACAGCGTTTAAATGCACCGTGTGCTGCGGAGGAATGTTCTAGAGAACAAAGCCGAGCGCACTCCTTTGTGTTCTTGTTTTATTAGATTTTTCCCTTCTGTACTATGTGAAGGAGGATGGAAGGGTGTAGATTCATTATTACAGTATGACATGGGAGAAGCACTGAGGATCAGGCTTTGATGTTTTTCTTCTTCTACATGTACCTACACTCCTCTGTGCAGTGTACAGTGTGACCACCATTTCTGATAACCAGTAGCCCTGCCTTGCTCCCATGTTACATACACAATTAGCTGTATTTTGTTAGGTAGTGCATCAGTTTGGAATTATTTTATTATTGATTTTGACAAATTGTAGGTTTTTTATAGTGTCTGTCAGTGTGTCTGTGAAAATCCCTTACTGATGGAGGTCATACAAACCTGTCTTCTAGGGCTGCTGTTCTTGAGACTGGTTGCTTACAGGAGAATGTGTTTCATTTAGCCTGTAAGTGATGCAGATGTCAGCCGCGTCCTCCTAGGCGTACGCAGGGAAATGATGTGTACATGTTTAATTACATCCCTGTCACAGGAATATTAATGCATACTGTCGCCATGTCCTGGACCTGGTATCTGCAGCTTCCACCATGGATACTGCTTCTGATCCAGAAATTCAGACCCTCGCACCGTTCTGCAAGATAGAAATTGTAGACTGCCACTTTACAGCAGTTTGTGAGCTGACCCATTTGCTGACGTGTACCTACAACATTGAAGGGGTTGTGTTCTTCTTTGCCACATGAAATGATTACTCCATTAATCACATTGCTGTAAGCTCTCCTGACACAAAAATGACTTCCTATTAACCATATAAGTTCTCATGTAGCTTTTCTCTTCA
This sequence comes from Bufotes viridis, assembly GCA_033119425.1. Lineage (NCBI taxonomy): Eukaryota > Metazoa > Chordata > Amphibia > Anura > Bufonidae > Bufotes > Bufotes viridis. The sequence goes on from JAKVIS010000014.1 coordinate 541,426, forward strand.
TCTTCTAATCAAGTGTATGGCAGTCTGCTAGGCTTCTTCTCCCCTCTTCCTCGTGAGCTCTTTCTTTAGCAGCTGAAGTTCAGTGTCACTTTTAAGGGACACTACCATCAAAAATGTTTTCTCATATTTTAGCAACCTATATGTGAATATGCTATATTATTGGGGAAAAACCGGATAAATGATTTTCTGGGTATCATTTTTTAAAGTCACTCCATGTATTCTACTTCCAGTCCTGGCTTCTTGACTTAGGCTACTTTCACTCTCGCGTTTTGGGTGGATCCGTCATGGATCTGCAAAAACGGATCCGTTACAATAATACAACCGCATGCATCTGTCATGAACGGATCCGTTTGTATTATATGTAACATAGCCAAGACTATTGTGCCAGTTTGTGTCAGTGTCAGAAAACGGATCCGTCCCCATTGACTTACATTGTGTGCCAGGACGGATTTGGCTCAGTTTCATCAGACGGACACTAAATCGCTTCAAGCACCGTTTTGGCGTCCGTCTCCAAAGTGGAATGGAGACTGAACGGAGGCAAACTGATGCATTCTGAGCGGATCCTTTTCTATTCAGAATGCATTAGGGCAAAACGGATCAGCTTTGGACCGCTTTTGAGAGCCCTGAACGTATCTCACAAACGGAAAGCCAAAACGCAAGTGTGAAAGTAGTCTTAAATGACTATTCACTCCAACCAGAGAGAAGCCCCCTGTAGTGATTAAACTAAAGCAGGCATGCTCAACCTGCGGCCCTCCAGCTGTTGTAAAACTACAACTCCCACTATACCCTGCTGCAGGCTGTTCAGGCATGCTGGGAGTTGTAGTTCTGCAACAGCTGGAGGGCCGCAGGTTGAGCATGCCTGAACTAGAGCATCGCACTTTACACTGATAAGTGCAGTGTTCTTCTGTGGGCATTTTTATCTAGGCTCATCCAGAGAGCAATAGAGCTTTTCATACTGTTATCCCAATTCTACGTATCTACTATTTTACTAGCAGATAACATCTCTCCTTTGCTGCAGCAGTAAAAAAAACAATAGGATCTCTATCTATATAGGAGTTTTATCTTTTTGAGCTGACTGCTGCAGAAGGATAATATTTTGTATTTAAAAGAAACGTATAACAAAAAAACTGTATTGGTCAAGTTGTATGGGTCTTAATATATATATAAATAAAACTTATCTTTCACAGTCAAGTTGTATGGGTCTGCATCCATCTGCGGAACCCACAGAGAACAGCGGGCACACGGTGCTGCTGCTTCTGTCCGGATATGGCCTGCTGAGGCTTGTACACAGCCATTCCTTTGCCTTTTTGCTGTACGGCTCCACTGTGGTAATGGATGGTGTGGTCGATACTGCCCAGGAGAAGCAAGTACAGATATATTCCTGAAGAGTGATGTGACCGTGTAGTCCAGAAGGTTAATTTTATGTTATTCAAGTAACATTTCTCAAACTGTCAGTTCCTTGTACATAGGACACTTCCGTCTGATTTTTCCTGTTTTTCGGAAAGCATTGAAACCTGCATGCCTGGGGCTGTAGGTGCAGCCATAAAGCCAGATCTGCAGGCAAAGATTAGGAGGAAAACCATCTGGAGGACTAATTGATGGTTCACTCCAAACCTTGATAACCCCTGAGCAAACTAATCCGGGCCTCCTAATCTGCAGTTTACACACCAGGCCTCCTAATGTGGCTGCTGACACCTCACAGCTGGCTGCCTCAGGACCTGTGCCCGCTGCCAGTTCAGGGTACATGTGGTACAGCAGACTGTATGAACTTGTGCCCTGTACTATGGCGTGTGTTTTCTCACATAATCCCTGGGTAACATCACTGCTTGCTTCCATATGATGCACTCCAGGCCTACCTGACTGGGGCAAGCAGTCCACCTGGTGTCCATGTCAGTCGCCTGTAATGGGGAGAAGTCGTCCTGAAAGCCTGTCCTCCTGCTCAGATATTTATGGCACCTGCACTTATGATGGCAGCACCCTTCTTAGGTCTGACTGTTAGAAAAAATGCAGTGTGAACTGGTTCCAAGGAGCCTGAAGACATTGTGCACTGAGGGGGAGATTTATCAAAACTGGTGCAAAGGAAAACTAGCTTAGTTGCCCATAGCAACTACTCATTTTCAAAAGGGGCTCTGAAAAATGAAAGGTGGATTCTGACTGTTTTCATTTGCACTGGTTTCGATACATTTCCCCCCAAGTGTTCCCACAGCCTGTCACTATCACGTGACCTGCACCTCAGCCTGGTCCCCCCAGCACACAAGCAGTTAATTCCTCTAGCAGCACGCACAGCGTGTGAGGCTGCTCATGCCTGCCTCTAGAGTGCAATCGTGCTATCTGGGCTGGATTGGTCAGACCTGGAGGAGTCTGCTGTGAGCAGCCGCTAGCAGCACGCACCGCATTCTCGTGTGATCGAGCAGCAGGAGCAGCCTTCTCTCCAGCAGTCCGGAGCCATGGACCCCAACACCTAATAAGTGAGCGATCCGCTGCGGTTCCGTGCGCCTAGAGAGGTGGATGAGGATCCCGCTGCACGGTTACTGCGCTGGGATATGTGTGCTTGTGGATTTGCTGGAAGTCCTGAGATCAGAAGCAGCCTGGGAGGGCTCGTTCCTTGCTGTGCACCGCTGCTCCCCTCCCGGCCGGGGATCTGCTCTAGGGAGAGAGTAAGTTTGGATGTACGGGGCTCTGCCGCGTGGCTCCCGGGCACAGGATCCGGGGCGTCTGCACAGCCGTGGGCTTTTCGCTTGGGGATTTATGGTTTGGGATTTACCCTTCTGGATCGCCTTGTGGATTATTGCAGCTGCCTGTGATCTCCGGGGTGCCGGACTGTACGGTAAGTGGCGCTGGGGACAGCAGACACCTGTTTGTCTTTCTGTGAACCGTGCGATCATGTGCCCAGTGATGCGGTTGGGATCCGGCTTCTGCGGTGCTGGGGCGGCTTTCCCTGGCCAGAGCCCTTCTATGGCAATGTCAGGACTAGTCCTAGATGTGGAGGAGCTGAAGTTATCAATCGCCAGCTTTACAGTGATGCCCTTCAGAGCCTTCCGCACCCTTTACTGCCCGGAAGCCCCTGACGTCTTGTTCCCAGCAGGTTACAGAGGGTGAAATGAGCCCCTGATGGCCATCACAGGGCGCTCCTCTGTCAGATCTCCATTATCAGCTACCCAGATCACATGAAAGGTCAGCCTCACTGTATGTGTGTCCTTGCCCTGTGAAGCCTACCTCCAGATCCTCCTCATAGCAGGTGATTGATTATACTCTGATCACAATCAGAATGCGATATCTCCACCTATAATAACACAGGGCTGTGAGGGTGAGCAAATGAATGGACTTGTATGGGAGGCAAATGGATGCCAGAGACCTGGTCCTGTCCTCATACTGCTTTCCAGGCGGACAGTTTGTTTATACCTTCTTGTGTCTTAAAGTTGCAAGCTTAGAAAAGCAGAAAAAAAGAAAAGCCTAGGGGATGTTACTAATTTAATATGATCCTGTTGACCGACCAGACACTCCCTGGCCGGGTGCCAGAGGGTTAGTGGGTTGGCAGAACTGAAGCAGCCCTGGTGTCAAAACTCCAGATGAAGAGCAGCACTGTTTTGGCACATTGTCCGCTTAGCTTAACCCCTTGCTAGTGTGAAGTGCAATGTGCAGTTGTCAGGCTTCATATACAAAGTGTCAGTGTTCCCGTGTGGGGTACTCAGTGTGGAGACACGGATTTGTTGTTTGCAGCGTTTAGTTTTTTCTTCTTTGTAGTAAAGGCAATAATGCGTGCTTCTATGAAGTCTGCTGCCAGAGGCTGAGAGAGCTGGTAGATATCAAATACAGTGACACCTCTCACCTTCCTGCTCAAAAGCTGCATGAGCACAAAATTGTATACCTCTTGATGAGCCTGAAATCCTATCCCCCAAGTCTCCCACATACGAGCATTACATAGTCTGTGTGGTATGTAAGCTGTTATATTCTTACCTCTCCCGGAATCTTATTTACTTGCAAACATGGCGATGGTGAAAGGGGATGTAAACCTAATTTATCCTTCCACTGCCCGACTGCTGAATGGTCTGCAAATCTCATTATTGCCTTGTTCCACGGCATGACAGAACCCTCAACACATAAACTGAACTTGACCGTACATCGGGCAGTCTGATGCCAACAAGCCTTCCTATAGAAATGATATATGAAAATACCGTATGTGTAACATATACTAATACACATTCAGTACCCGCTGACAAATATATTGCTCCACAAATAGATTTATGTAAATAATCCAAATAGAATGTAGAAATTATAAAATACATGTATCATTTTAGCAAAATATTCATAATTGTTTTTACATTGTTGTCAGTTTCTCGCCGATAATTTTTTGCATATGGCCCTTAGGATAGTGGTAAATGTTTTTTTTCATGAAATCGATTTCCATAGCGTTCTGCAGTTAGCAACCACTACTGTATGTACTGTGATGATGGCTGTATCACTGGTTTCATCAGCCGGGCTAATGGTGCAGGGTTCCTCACCTTCACATGAAACCTTGCTTGGGAGAATAGAAGTGTGGAGTAATCCAAGGAGGTTCTGCCATTATTTTTTTTCCTTTTGGATAAGAGCACTGCACATGCGCCCAATACATAAGAAATAGTTTTTTACTGTATAGCAGTACATTGTAAATAATGGGGGTAGTAGGACCAACATATGGTAAGAGCTGGGCTGTCAGGTTTATGGCATTACTCATGTTTAAATGTGTAACCTGCCTGCTGCCAACTCTTATCCTGGTGTTAGCTTGCCTGTGTAAAGTCTTATCTCTTCAACCCCTATAAAATAATTTCTCCTTATCGCTGAGGATGTTAATCGTTAACCCTTGTTATCTGGATGAGGGAAGGCTTGTAGTACTGGTTTAATGCTTAATGTGGGAAAACCACTCCTGATGTCCTGTACAGTCAAACATCAGATTTAACAAGTATTTTTAATCTGACCCTCATACCGCATCAGTGGCACATTTTTTAACAACTTGCCGTTAGCCACAGAGTTGGATAATTTGTATGACGAAATCCATTCCTTCCGCTAGACTAGCACATGATTGATCTTGTATAGTGTTAAATGTGCTCTGCTTTTTACTTGTAATCGTCCCATGGCTCTATAACTGCCCTGTGGCCTTTGAGGGGTTAAACTGATCCTCTTTTAGCCGGCACTGCTAATCCCTTTATATCCCCTCTCCTGTGCAGATTACCCAGCAAGGAATAATTAGCAGCTTACAGTTCACCTGTCACAAGCAATAACTCCAGCCTTGAATTACTGACAGGCCTGGCATGTGGGTGATCATCTTTCTCCAGCCCCCCTTTAAGACCTAAGTCTTTGAGAGCGGCTCCTTTGAGCACTTGAAGGACTAAGAATATGCCTATTAAGAAATAGTTCTGTTTTAGCTTGCTCACACGGTGTTATATTTTGCCATCAGTTTTTCCGTTTTTGGCAATTGTCCACACTTCAGCTATTATTGCCGTTTTTTCCCTTGCTCTGATTAATGTGGTCTTTATTTGTGGTGTCTACAATTTAAGCTGGTCATATGCAGGAGATAAAAGTCAACCAAAGTGGCCGATACTGACCATTTTGGCTGACCATGATTTTCTAATTTTATGCAAATGATTGTTTGCAGTGGGCGACACATTCTGTTTGCCTAATATGTGGTCTCTTTTGTGGAAGCTTTCATCCACTGCCAGCTGAAATCTCAAGTATACATTATGATAGGCCGAATATGGACGATCATTTGCCCCTTTGCACAAGCCCATTGTTTTGGGTTTTATTTTCTTTTTTTAAAATGTATTGTGTTTTTGATTTGCCGGTTTAGTTGGATTTTTTGATGGGTGATGAATAATCTGGTTGATAACTGATCGTCCACGTTTTGGATGATCATAATCTTTTTGTATGATCAACTGTAAAACTTCTTTAATCATATCTGGAAGACTTTCTTCCCTTTTCTGTGGGTGGGCAGCAGCTTATCAAGATCCTGCATCTCCCAAAATTCACTGCAGTTAGCTCTGGTTACCCCTTCTCCTCTGCATAGAATAATCCCTGACTTATAGCCCCATATTGTATGCGGGCCTCACAATTTCCTACTCCGCTGTCTAGAGCAGGGATGGGCAAACTCGTCCCTCCAGCTGTTGCAAAACTACAACTCCCAGCATGCAATTACTGCTTACAGCTATCAGGCTACAGCAGGGCATGGTGGGAATTGTAGTTTTACAACAGCTGCAGGGCCGAGTTTGCCCATCCCTGATCTAGAGAGAGATATTTCTGTGAATTGATGAGCAGGGATGAATGACTAGTCCGCTTCACTAGAAGACCACTACACCAGCTCTGAGGGGAAGCTTTTTAATGCACCACTGAATGCAGGGAAAATTGGACTAGAAGGATAAACAGCAGGGGCCATTGCCAGAGAGGAAAATGTAATGTACATTAAAAAGAACATTATTTCTTTGCCTACATGTTTCAGTTAAACTTCATTTGCAATGTCTTTGCTTAGTAATATTTTTCATGAGATAACCCCTTTAAGGCTACATTCACACGACCGTGTGTGTTTTGCTATCCGCAAATTGCGTATGGCATCCGTTTTTTTTGCGGATCCATTGTAACAATGCCTATCCTTGTCCACAAAACAGACAAGAATAGGACATGTTCTATTTTTTTGCGGGGCTACGGAACGGACATACTGGTGCAGACAGAACACAGTGTGCTGTCCGCATTTTTTGCTGAACCATTGAAATGAATGGGTCCGCGTCCTATCCGCGGATCGGACACAGAAACAAAATACGTTCATGTGAATGTAGCCTAAGTGCTCTTTCAGACGAGTGTGTGCAGTCCGGAAATCACGCTCCGGGTGTTCTGGACGTTGCTCGTCTTGCAGGAGTGCAGGCATTATCATGATTTATAATGCTACGTGCCTCTGCATGACCTTACTTCTACAGGCTCATACTAACATAAAGCTGTCACTATGATTCTGTAGCAATAAGGTCACAAAAAAGCACATAACTCAGTATAATGCCATGTGCTCCTGCAAGATGAGCAGTGTCCAGAAAAGACTATTACGCTCGCACACAGAGCGTGATTTCCGGACTGCACGCGCTCGTGTGAAACAGCCCTAAATGAAAAGCTGCTTGCATGGCAGGTATGTCAGGAAAGCCAGGGAGAGGACTGCCCGTTGATAGGTTTTAAATCTTTGTTAAGCCTCATGCACACGAATATGGTCTGGCCGTGCCTGTGCTTCAGACCGCAAATTGTGGTCCTCGGGCACCGACCATGTGCCTGGCGTCGGTTCACTTGAATGGGAACCGCATCTGGCAGTCCCCACCTCAAAAAAGTAGTGCATGCTCTACGGCTTCGAATCCGTGCCTCTGTTCCACACCGTACCATATCTTCAGGATTCAGTGCCCACACAGCTGATGCCTGTATATATTGCGGGCAGCAATACGGACATGTACCTGCTACGGTCATGTACATGAGGCCTTATGCCTCATTTACACATCGGTGTTCGGTTAGTGATTTCAATCAGTGCTTTTGAGCCAAACGGTTACTGATTCCAAAACCAGGTGCGGCTCTAAACAGAACAGGAGCAGATCTTTCCCTTATACCCTATATCTATGGAGGTGCTTCACTACTAGTTTTGGCTCACAATTACTGATGGAAATCACTGACGTATGAATGAAGCTTTCGGCCCCTTTCACACGAGCGAGTTTTCTGCGCGGGTGCAATGCGTGACGTGAACGCATAGCATCCACACTGACCCTGGGTTCACACTTGAGCGTTCTTGAAACGCGCGTTTTAGTCGCGCGTATTACAGCGCGTTTTTGCAAATAGTAAACGCGCGTAAAGCGCGCGTTCTTGTGATTGACTACTGTGGTGTCAATCACAAAACGCGCGTCAAACGCCCCAAAAGAAGCTCAAGTACTTGTTTATGCGTTGGACGTTTTACAGTGCGTTCAAACGCTGTAAAACGCGCTGTAAAACACTCAAGTGTGAACCACTCCCATAGGGATGCATTGGTTTTAATCTGTTGAGCGTTTTACAGCGCGTTTGAACGCGCTGTAAAACGCTCAGGTGTGAACCCAGGGTGAATCCTGACCCATTCATTTTAATGGGTCTGTGTACATGAACGTTTTTTTTCACGCATCACTTGTGCGTTGCATGAAAATCGCAGCATGTTCTATATTCTGCGTTTTTCACGCAGCCCTAGCCCCGTAGTAGTGAATGGGGCTGCGTGAAAAACGCTTTGCATCGGCAAGCAAGTGCGGGTGCGATGCGTTTTTCACTGATGGTTGCTAGGAGATGTTGTTTGTAAACCTTCCGTTTTTTATCAAGCGCGTGAAAAACGCATTGCACCCGCGCGGAAAAAACTGAACGCAATCGCAGGCAAAACTGAATGGCTTTGCCTGTGAAATCGCATGCGGACACGCTCGTGGGAAAGAGGCCTTAGAGTAGTTTTGCACTACATTTTTTTTTTTTTTTTTTGCATTTCCTTTTGTATTTTTCTTCACAGTATGTGTGGCATTTTTTTTTGCTTTTCTAATGGGGAAAAGAAGATGTTGTGGGACTAAAACCTCCACCCAAAATAAGCCAGAATTTCATGGTGCCAAAAAAAATGTGGCACCAGGTTTTGCTACAAAATTTTCGGCCACTGAAAATCAGTTTCATTCATTTGAACAAGGCTTGCAGAAATCCATGTGCTTCCTGCCAAAACAAGATGAATGGAACCATTTTTTATTTATTTTTTGTCTCTGCAACAAAAGCTGCCATGACAATAAGTGTTGAGTAAATTAAGTAAGAAAATAGCATTCACACTTTCTACAACTGAAAATATTTGATAATGCGTTACCGCAAACTACATATAATTAAATGTGGGACAAAAATGTGATGTGAACAGACCCTTAGGCCCCTTTTACACAGACAAGTTTTCCTGCGCGGATGCAATGCGTGATGTGAACGCATTTCACCCGTACGGAATCCTGACCCATTCATTTCAATGGGGCTGTGTACTTGAGCGATGCTTTTCACGCATCACTTGTGCGTTGTGTGAAAATCGCAGCATGTTCTATAGGCCCCATAGAAATGAATGGGGCTGCGTGAAAATCGCATGGCATCCGCAAGCAAGTGCGGATGCGGTGCGATATGCATGCTTGCTAGGAGATGTTAGTAAATAGGCATGAGCAACCCCGGACCCCATTAAAGTCACTGTATTATTTTCCCTTCTAACATGGTTATAAGGGAAAATAATAGCATTCTTAATACAGAATGCTAACTGAATTCTCGATTGAGGGGTTAAAAAAAAATAATCGCCTCATCCATGCATCCAGTATCGTCATCTTCCCGCAGGACCTGCGATGACGTAATCGCGCTCATCACGTGGTGACGTCAGCGTGGGTCCTGCTGAATAAAGATAGAAGATCCTTCTATCTTGCTTGCAGTGCCGATTCTGGAATCTGCAGCATGTCAATTGTTGCCTTTTTCTTGTGTGGATTTCACCCTTTTCAATGTGAAATCTGCAAAAATCTGCATCAAATCCTGTACAAAAAAAAACACATAAAAAACTCGATAAATAATTTGGATTTAATGTGGGCTTTCCGTGTGCAGCCACCCTAAGAGTGTATGCACGATACATATTTTGCATGGAAAATCTGCAGCGTAATACAGTACCATTAAATTTAGAGATTTTCCATATCTTTTATACATGTGGAAATTGACCTATGGTGCAAATTTTGAAATCCGCAGCATGTCAATTGTCTGTGCAGATCTCACCTTTTGCCATGAATATGCAATAAAATTTGCAAGTAACACATGCAGACTTTGGTATGGAGATGCAGTGAAATAACCCACACTGCTGTGTGCATGCAGCATAAAATATTCCAGCTCCCACCCCCCAAAACCATGTTGGAAGCGTACACCATCTCCCCTGCTTTATCATAGCCTGGTTAGCAGAGAACCAAGTGAACGTGTTAGTGTTAGCCCATTTAGTACTAGAGAGGATCTTTTCACACTACGTCTTGGCCTTCATTTCTCCAGACAAACTGCCCATTGTCCATTTTACTGAGGCATTAACCAAAAGTTCAGCTATGCAGTAGAAGTAATGGGGTGAAAAGTGTATCGTACATTGGAGGCGAGCACACAGTCATTCCTGTTCTCACACACTGGACACTTGTGGTAAATGGCTGATCTGTGATGATGGAGTGGGGCTTGTAATGGCTGTGCACGGTCTGTACCATGCGGTGTATGCGCTCATTGCCATGGTATGTGCTGCTTGGATCATTGAGTGCAAAAGCTGAGAATTGTATTCATAGAAGGGAAGCTTAGACTTAGCAGAGACTCCTAGGCCTCATGCGCACGGGTGCCATCTGTTTACAATAGACTGCAACCTCAGTGAAAACTGACCCACTAAAGTCAATGGGTTTAGGCACATGGTTTTTTTTAATCACACAAGATAGCTCTGCGTGAAAAAAGTCATGTTCCTTATCATGCTTTTTTCACACAGGATTTGCCTATTCATGTCAGCGGGCCATTAAGAAAAAACTAAAAACCTGAATCTTACTAAATAATAGCCCATCTTCATGCTGTGTGCTATTCTTAATATTTTTACACTCATGTAAAACACATGTAAACAAATGACTCCCATGGATAAAAATGCAAGAACTTATTTGCAGAAGAAGCTGATGCAAACCTCAGGGAAAGGGCTCATGCAGACGACCATGTCTGTATTTTGTTGCACATATAAAGCAGATGCCTTTCTGTGTGCGTCCAGGTTTTTTCTTCTCACTATTAGGAGTAAAAAGGCCTATTCTCATCTGCAGAACGGACCAGAATAGGACTTCTTCCATAATTTGTGGAACAGAAAAACATCTGCAAAAAAAGCAGACGTGTATAGGGCCCCTAGAGATGAATAGGTCAGTGTGCGGGTGAGAAGTAGTCGCGTGCATGAGGCCAAAATGTCAGTTTATCACTGGCTGAACTGAAAGCAGATTTTTAGAATTGTACATGAGCATGAAAGCCCCTCTTACATGAGTCTTCTATTATTTCTTAAGCCTCATTCACACGTCAGTGATTGTGAGCTGGAGCCTCCACAGACATAAGGTATAAGGGAAAGAGCTGCCCCTGTTCTGTGTTTAGCGTCGCCTGGTTTTGGCTGGAAATCACTGACCAAACACTGACGTGTGAATGAGGCATTATGGGGAAAGGTGGCTTGCCGTTATTACGACTGATCTTAAGTTTCTATCCAAGATTGCCAATGTGATTTTCATGTGGATGTTCGTGACTTTAAGTTACTGTGTAGCCAAACGCAAATCTGATTGTGGTGTTTTCTTGTCAAATTTGTCATTTTTTTTCATTTACACACTGCTGGATAACCAATAATGCTCTACATCAGTTTTCTGCCATAGAACAGTCACAGATTTTCATTCAAGTCCCATTTTGAGCAAAAATTTTCATGTTTCCCTGTTTTATGCTTCACTCTAAGGCTGCATTCACACGAGCGTGATTTCCAAGCGGGTGCAATGCGTGATGTGAACGCATTGCACCCGCACTGAATCCGGACCCATTCATTTCTATGGGGCTGTGCACATGAGTGGTTTTTTTCACGCATCACTTCTACAACGCGTGTAAATCGCAGCATGCTCTATATTCTGCGTTTTTCACGCAACGCAGGCCCCATAGAAGTGAATGGGGCTGCGTGAAAAACACATTGCATCCGCAAGCAAGTGGGGGTGCGATGCGTTTTTCACTGATGGTTGCTAGGAGATGTTGTTTGTAAACCTTCAGTTTTTTATCACGCGCGTGAAAAACGCATCAAAACGCATTGCACCCACGCGGAAAAAACTGAACGCAATCGCAGGCAAAACTGAATGGCTTTGCCTGTGAAATCACACAGTTTTCACTGAACGCATCCGCAACGCATCCGGACCTAATCCGGACACGCTCGTGTGAACCCAGCCTAACTCTTCGAAAAAGTGGGACTGGCAGGGCCTATGTGACTTAAGTCCTAGTTCACACTTCAGTTATTTGGTTAGTGATTTCCGTCCGTTATTGTGAACCAAAACCAGTAGTGAAGGCTGCTCAGAGATCCGGTATAGTGGAAAGATTCCCTCCTGTTTTGTTTTTTCACCCACACCTGGTTTTGGCTCACTATAACTGGTGGAAATAACTGACCACATAGCTGGAGTGTGAACTCGGCCTTACAAATTTAACAACATTTGAGCCGGTGTAAATGATCCCAGAAATATACACGAGCTCCTTGCTGGTGTCATTTGCTGGTGCAAAAAAAACGGATGCCATACGGAAGTCATCCTTTTTTTTTGCGGACTGCAAAACACATACGGTCGTGTGAATGTAGCCTTGCAAGGAAACAAACAGAACACTTACATGGTGACCTCCTTTTCATCTTTTCAGCTGGATATACTTCAATTCCTGGTCTCTACTGTCATCCAAGATGGCACCACTGCTTCTTCTGTGCATTGGTAGTCCAGGACTCTTCCTGCTTGTCCGTCCTTACTCTTGGATTGGACAGTACTGTTCACATGAGATGTGATGGCCAATCCGAGGGCAGCAGGATGTGTGTCATGGACTATAGATGCACAATGTGCATTAGGCAGTCTGAGAAGGGGTGCAGCCATCTTGGATGACAGAAGGAGCCCAAGAATGGGTGGATCTGCAGCTAAAAAGATGAAAAGGAGGACACCGGGTAACAGCACTGTTTCTGCCCCAGGTGGTGATTTTATTTTTATTTTTTTCATGAGCCAGGGGGTCGCTTTAATGACATTAATAATGTTTGTCTTTTGTCAAGGGCTAAAAATTGCCCTTTCTACGTGCAGACATGCTGGGTGCTCTGGCTCAGCCACAAGGAAAGACAGGCTCTGCTCCTCATGCTGTTTTACATTTTATGCCTCTGAATTTTCCATTCCATGTTTAAAACATCCCAATCACCTCCCAAAATATAATGCGATATAACTATGTTTGGTTTATGCATTTTACCTCTTCCCATCATTTAAATCGTCTCCCGGGGGAAGGAGAGCCTGGCACACTGAAATATTGGCTGCTTAAAATGCAGGCACTTTTACAAGGATTTAATGTCCTTGGGAGCTGAGGTGTAGCAGTTTTATAGCACAGTGTTGTGTTCTGGCAGACTCCGAGAGCCACAAAGTCATTTAAAAATGATATGCTGTAAAATGAAAGCTTCCTAGTAGATTCATGTGAGCTGGACTTTTAATTAATGTGCCAGATGCATGTTGCCACACAGATATATATTATGTGGTCCTGGAAAACCTGTCAAATCCAGCCGTTTTCTTGCAGAATGTGATACTAAAATCTGCCATATAATATTTTCTGCATATATGCATTCTACATCCTTTTTCTAGACTGTATTCAATCATTACTTCTAAAGATACTGAAAAGCAAGCTGTCTTTATAAAATCTCACATTAAAGGGGTTGGCCACTTTCTGGTTACTGTTGACCAATGCCTTTGTGAGATGATTATATACATGGGCGTAGCTATAGGGGGTGCAGAGGTAGCAGTCGCTACCGGGCCCAAAGACACTTGTGCCGCATAAGAAGACACACAAAGCACCGAGGGAAGGGGGGCCCAAGCTAAACTCTTGCACCAGGGCCCATGAGCCGTTAGCTACGCCCCTGATTATATGACTGTTACTGATATAGTCTTTGTTGAAATTCTGCACCATTTTCTATATTTCATAAGGTGTGTCCCCTTGTTTACCAAGCATTTTGTGCTGTCCACACGGAGTGATGGCCACTAATGAAACTCCCAGCAGAACAAGTGCAGATCCAGGGTGTTTAAATGGAGGAGACATCACATGGAGGTGATTTTCCTGATCACATGACCCTCCATGAGAAGCCATTTTATGGTCAACCCCTCTAACAGAAGCACATTTAAAGTGAACCTGTCGGCTGCTCCATGTGGCCCTCACTGAGAGCAGCATATTGTAGTGACGGGTATCCTAATTTCTCTACATTCTGCTGCCTCAGTGAGGACAGGCCAACTGACAGGTTCTCTTTAACTTATAGCAGTGCAATATCCATCACACAATGGAACCCATTGACTAATCCAGGGGTCCATAGTTTTCAGACGAGGTTTCTGTAATTTTTTCAAGTAAAAAAATTGTTCCCTTTCACACAATTTTTGTTCTGTGTAGCCTGTGTGAATAAGGCGTAAGAGTTCTACGGTGATCTTAGTTTAGTTAAATGGAACCGCCAGGGTTCTGAGTTTTGTTGCAGTAAAACAGACGCTAAAATTAGCATCTGTTAAGCTGCATTAAATGGGCCGTCCAATGATTTAATGTAAAAAATGAAAATCAGGCATTTGGCTGTCTTTCTGACAAAGCTAGAACTAGCCCTGTACCCATTCTGCTATCTTAAAGAAGTTGTCAAGGCTTTTTCTATTGATGACCACTCCTCAAGATAGGTCAGCAATATCAGATCGGAAGGGGTCCGACACCTGGTACTCCCCGCCGATTAGCTGTACGAGGAGACTGTGCATGCAGTGTGTACCGTCTCTTTTTCTGTCCACTGCTGCTGTCCCATTGAGATACACCAGCAAGCAGGAAAAGAGAAGGGAGACGGCATTAACGCCATCTCCTCAAACAGCTGATCGGCAGGGGTGCCAGTTCTCGGACCCCTGCCAATCTGATATTGATGAGTGAGGTCATCAATATTGAAAGCCCGGACAACCTTTTTAATTTCAAGCTGGCACCAAAGGGGGCATGTCTTTTCTCAGGGCACATCCCCTCAAGATTCTCCACTTTAAACAGAGCTGGGCTTCCAAATCTATCTGTATTGTTTTCAGAAGGATTTCTCCAGATTCTGTTCCTGGAAAGATGACAGATCCTTTCTTTCGTTTCCTGTACAACCCTTAGCACTTAGTCGTTTTTTGCAGATATTCGCTCAGTTTTGTTACCAACGCTACTGGTGAATTGTCAGGCAGCAGTTACTCGCGGGTATGTGGAATGCACAGCTTAGCTTGTGTTGATAGCGGCGTTAAAGCTGTGAAGTATGTTTCATTTTAATCCGTTGACCTTTTTAGACAGAAGAGCATTTTGCTGAATTCTCTGCAATTAGAGAACAACGCTTCTTTTTTCCCCAGCCTTGGCTGAGTGTCTGCATGGAATTCTGTCATTGTGTTTTTGTGCTGCGTCCTTTTCAGCGACCAAAGAAGGCTACAATGTTAACAAAAGGTTTACATTTTTTCTTTCTGCCTTTTGTCTTTGAGAGCAAAGACCATGCTTTTGGCAACAGCACGATACGCGTTTCATTTCTGACCATCTCGTTATTATTGAAGGCATGTCTGGATACTTCTTTACTAGTTTCTATCCTCATTCTACTGACCTTTACAAGGTGTGTCCCGTGAGATGTATTTCCACTGTCACACACCTGGAGGGTAAGGTTCCTGTACACGATTAAGCTCGGAAGTATGTTGGTAAGGTTGAAAGAAAGTTGCTAAAATGAACATCGGCTAATGATGCCAACAGCCAGAGAGAAAGGCATGTGGAGCCTTCTAGTTTTAGGTGAACCTTGGAGCATGTGTTATTGCTGGATCTCTTGACAAAACCATCTGGACAGACCTCAAGAGAGCTATCTTTGTCAGTTAGTCACACATGTTCTACAAGGTGACAATCCATTTAATCTGTTCACTGCAACTCAAGAGCAGGATGGGAGCGTTCACGCTCCTCGCACCTGTTCCATTGCCGCTAGCGCACAGACTGTTGGGGCAGCAAATGCCACTTTGATCTCTGCCAGTCAAAGCATTGGTTCATTTACTGGCTTGTCCAAGAGGTGCAGTCCATTAAACAGAGGATGGCAAAAGCTTTCAGCTGCAGGTTCTGTCCCTTCAAACTTTTACATAATGAACACATTAAAGGCTATATGAAGGATACACTTAAATGTCCCCCAGTGCATAACGGGTTTGTCAGGTTTAGAAATGCGCACGCTTTTTTTTATTTCTTAATCACAGTGTTTCATTCTTTCTCATAGGTATTATTTTTTTCCTGAACTACCATTCTCTGTACCAGGGATAGAAAAGTTATGTTCTGTGTCAGTTAGACCATTATAGGGGCTAGTTTTTTTAGTTTCAAGGGGAACTATCACCAGTTTTTTCTGCTGACGACGCATTGAAGACATCAGTGTGCTTTCTGCATTTGTATGTCCATTCTGCAAACATTGAACATGTCCTATTTTGACTGCAAATGCGGCCCACGAACCCATTGAAGTGAATGGGTACACAAAAAAATTATTTATTCAACACTGACATCCTCCGTATTTTGCAGAATGCAAAATACGTACAGTTGTGTGAATGCACTCCTGTTCCCCTATATAAGATATTTACACTAGATGTACTTTTATGGTCATTTTGTATGAATTTCTTTTTCTTAGAATAAAATTCCCATTGCCAGCTTCACTTAAGGACATGGTAAGCAATAAAAACCTTGTAGAAATCTTCTAAGTTCATTGGTGTTGCAATTGACAGGTCCACTTTGACATCACTCATCACAGTATCAATCAGTCATGCTAAAACCAAGTTTTTGCAGAGCTTCGTGAGAGAACCATGTGTTCTTTCCAGTTGTCTGTGTTCTGGTGGTGTTCCAGTGTCAAGTAAAGTCACTGACAACAGTGAATTGCAGGCATTGATTTGTCTTCTCCCTTCTTTGTCCTGGACAAATCTACTGGAACAAACAATCCTCAAATGGAATTGAGATCATTATTCAGTTACAGGCTAGAGCCCCAGGGTATCTCACAGAGAAATATCATTCGCTCCTCTGTATCAAGAGGGTTAAAGGCTGGGACAAAATCCAAACAGCTCGGAGCATCTGGAATGACATACTTTCCAAAATAAGCACCTCTGATCTTATCTGTCTCACAAAAAAACATGCCTTTTCTTTCCATCATTATCTTATTTATTTGCCTTTCTACCAGGGAGGAGTATAGGATCATATAGAGCTAATTCTAATAACAGGTCTCATCTACAATGCAAGCATTATACAGAACCTTGCAGCAGAAAAATGGCTTTAAAAAGTACCAAGATGTCTGTATGGGACTTTTTGAATGCGACTTTTTGAAGAAAAAAAAGTTGCAGGTGCTTCTTTTTGCGCTGCCCTCGTCACTTTTCATAAAGGGTAAGCGTCAAGAGCGGGAAAGGGCTTGTCCAACAGCCGAGACAAATTTATCTTCATTTACACAAGTTTTCTGGTGCAAATGAAGACAAAAATCTACAGCAGCTCTGAGCTGTCGTCGATTTCTGTTTAGGTGCACAGACTGCTGGAGGATGCACCTAATTTATGACGAGGACTGCACCTCCTCATAAGTTAGGCGCGTCTTCTAGCAGCACAGAGGATATAAATATCCTACTTTGTACTTAATCTCTGTGGTGACGCTCCTCAACTTTTGATAGGTTGAGAGTTCATCTTCTGTGTGTCGATAGAGACTAGGGAGGAGCCGATTCGCATAAAACTTCGTTCTAATGCTGTGCGGAGCAGCAGCTACGTACAGTATTAGAATGTATTGGCTCCGATGAGCTGAAATTACTGCTTTGTGAAGTCTCGCGAGTTTTCGTGCAATAAATTCATAAATTAATTTGTACTGTAAAAAAACATTTGCCGAACTTGGTTTCGGTTCCAAGTGGTACCAGAGTTCGGGAAATGTTATTTTCTTACAATACAAATTAATTTATGAAGTTATTGCGCGCAGTCTCGCGAGACTGTGAAGCAATAACTTTGGTTTATCGGAGCCAATATATTCTTATACTGTACGGGGGGAGGGGTGGCGGATGTATGGTAAGGTAAACCAAATTTTATTTGAAATGTCTTTAATTTAATTTTGTTGAAAAAAAATTGCAGGCCGGACAACCCCTTGACTATGCTTATGGAACCCTTGTCGTTCCTACACTTCTTGTCCCTCCCCCAATGGCTTCTGTACTTACCACTCCATGAATTAAGTCCCACTGCAGCAAGTCACCTGACAGCACCACCACTTCTTATTTTGTAACATTCTTAGGCCCCATTCACATGACGATAATGGCTACTTGCCTTATTGAGGACCATTGCCTTGAATGGGTCCGTAATGCGCAAATGATAGGACATGTCCTATCTTTTGCGGAACGGAGGCAATACGAAGCACTTCTGTGTGCTTTTGGGTCCGTGCCTCCGCACTGCAAAAGATAGAACATGTCCTATCTTTTGCCGTATTTTGCTGATCGCGGACCTATTCAAGTCAATGGGTACAGGATGCAATATAGGATTCACACGGTCGGTGCCCATGCATTTGCCTTCTGCAGCACAGGGCATGGTAACCATATGGTTGTGTGAATGAGCCCTTATACTAGACGGGCAGATCACACAGGTCCTTCCCTGGCAATCGCCTGCTCGTCTGCGGAGGGGAACGCTGCTATTACATGCATCCCTCGCCCCAATCTGCTGCCGGCAAACAATGATTTTTAAACCTGTAAATTGTGGTCCCCAATGCACGGAACGGCCGGCACACGTTTGTGTGCATGAGGCCTAACCCTGTGGTTATAAAGATCTATGTGTAAATTTTTACTATGAAATTGTGAACCTATCTACATCAGGTTAAAAATTAAAACTAGCTGCTAAATAAGAGATTATTGCCCAGTGACAGGAAGATTCCTCCCTATTAGCAAATAACTGTTATCTGTTCCATATTAGAGCAATTATCACAAGTACAGATTGCCGAACATCTGTGCAGTTTAACTCTGTGGCTCTATCATGCAGATTAAGCGAGGTTGTGAAGCGCCAAAGTCGAGATAGCATGGAGAGATCCTCCGAGGCCTTCTGACTGGAATCTTACACTCTTGTTAGGGTCCTGTGATTATTCCTGCACCTGTTCAGCGCCATAGCGCCTTGCTTAGCATTAAGTGAAAAAAGTGCTGTTTTTGCTTCTGGATTTTAAATCTTCTCTGATGCTTTGTAAAGCCCTTGAATTATGCATGGCCATTTTCCAGAAGCTCAGCTGAAGAGCAGACTGTATCCTTGAGAAATATTTACTGCAGTTTTGTTCCCGCCTCCCCTTGAAAATCTTCTTAAAGGTGGTTGACCTTGCTTGCTAATATTCCAAAGAAGCCAATAAAAAGATCCCTACACCTCTATAGCCAATTTAGTTTTGTCACAATGAATCTGAAGCGGAAAATGAAATAAAGCAACTATGCTAAAAATGAATAAAAAAAAAATTCTGTTGTGTGCCTACAGCTCTTAGCACTCATGCACACGACCGTATGTATTTTGCGGTCCGCAAAAAAGACGGATGACGTCCCTGTGCATTCCGTATTTTGCGGAACGGAACAGCTGACTGTTCTATTTTATTGTGGAACGGACATACGGAAACAGAATGCACACGGAGTAACTTCCGTGTTTTTTTTTTTTTTTTTTTTTTTTTTTGCAGATCCATTGAAGTAAATCGTTCACACGGAAAAAAAATACGTTCGTGTGCATGAGCTCTTATCCATATCTGTTTCTGTGACATTAAATGACAAACACTGTGTAACCATCCTGCCTTAACAAACAGGGACATGTGGAAAAGTGATCCGACTGCACGCAGGTTTTCTTTGTAGTCTGTTACCATGGAGATGCGTCGGAGCTATAAGCACAAAAAATAGTGTTAGAGAGTTTTTTCATTTTAGATACGGGCGAACAATGATAAGGGTTGCAAATGTGAACATAGCCTTTGTGTGTATATCTTTCTGTTTTACTTGACGTTTTCAGTTAACCATTCTACGAATGAAAAAGTAAAAAATAGAAAATAAGCCGTACTCACCTTCACTTATCCCATTTAGTTACAACTGTGGTGCGGTCCCTGCTGCTCTCCACTTCCCAGTCCTGGCTTCAGGTGCCTGGAAAGGATGGTCAGCCGCTCACTGGCTTGAGGCAGGTCACTGTTATAGGCCACTTTAACACGAGCGTATTGAAAACTGTCTGTATTCTGGCTCCAGAATACTATCCTTATTGCACTTCATCAGGATTTTAATGCGTATTACTTCTTTTCTGCATTTTTGATGCACTCCCTAGGCTGTAATGGGCATATTTGGAAGCAAATAGGCCCAAAACCACACATACTTGGGGATTTCAAATACCGACGTAAATTATACGCCCTTGTGAACAGTCCTATTCATTAATATACGCGTCTATACGGATTGCAAATACACCCATGTCAAAGAGGCTATAGTCAGCGGTTGGCAGCCCTTTCTGGCATTTCCAGCATGTTGAGCCAGGACTGGGAAGTGGAGAGAGCAGTAGGTAATCAGTGAGGCGGAGGTTTGGATACTTTTATTTTTTTTTAACTCTTTCTGGGTTTTAATGTTCTCTTTCCATAAAACCCAATAAACTAATATGACCGATCTGTCAATCCTGCTACAGAAATTCAGAATGCCTTTGAACTGAGGTAGAAGTTGAATTACAAGTAAGGGTGTTGTGCAGTTATGCGATTAGGGTATGGTGACACTGGTGACATGACATGTTGCGGCCCGGATAGCAGAGTAGCGGGGGTCCCATAGAAATATCCTGTATGTAACACTTCCTATCCCTGTATCCAACCATACTCGTGGTGCTCTTCTCCTTCCTCTACTGCCGCCCATTATACCCAGCTAGATAATAGTTACATAGACACTCATGTATATGACATCACAGGAAGTAAAGAGCTGCATGGACATAGTCATGTGACCACAGCCTAGCTCGTAAGATGAGAGCCATAAAAGCAAAAGAAATACATTACAAAATCCCAGCTGCCTTCATAAATGATTGTTTTAAAGGGCGTTGAAGCAAACTGCGAAACCCCCATAAATGCTCGCCTTTAGAACTGGTTGATAAGCTGGCACGCTTGTGTTTGCAGCAGACGTAATCCAGTTTAGCACCTTCCTATCTTTTGTCTCTAGTAATCTGGTTCAAAATAATGTTTCAGAAGCCTCTGAATGCTTAGTGCACAGAATCTATTGTCATGTGCAAACAATTGTCCAAAGCCCATCCTGTTCCCTGATGTTACAAGGAAGTATAATGTGGCTAAATCTGGTGCCAGATTGTCCTCCTGAGATGTGACATGAGACAGAGGCACTGGAAGGGAGCGGATAGAGAAACGATCTGTTTGGGCTGTCTGACTGAAAAAAATAACCCTGAATGCTCATTAACAAGAACATTATAGCTGCAAAAACTATAGTGAGGATTACAGGAAACAGAAGAAACTGCAGCCAGGAGACACAGCGACCACACTGGGATCTTATTTTCTGGGGACACTCTTCAGCATTTTATGTGCCAAGTTAGTAAAGTTGTAGCAATTGTAGAATACTAATATGAGCTCATACTGGAAGGCCATCTAGAGTAATTTTGTGTGTGCTGTAGTTTTCTAAAAATCTCCCTACATTAACATGGGTCTGAAAGTGACCTTCTGGTTCACGGTAAAATGTATTTATTTATTATATGCACTTATATAGCGCTATTATATTCCGCTTTACTGACATTAGCATTAGTATACATTGGTTTACATGCAAAATGAATAGTTAAAGTACCCGGTGATGTTTACATGTATGTAAAATGGTCGCCAGATCCTTAGAGTACCCTGTGCACTTGGTGCTTTGGTCTGAGGCTCTTCCCTCTACTATTGGATGGATCAGTGCTGATTGACATGAAAACTGTAGCCATCCTCTATTTTCCCTGTTCCTTGCCCGGGGGGAGGTATATAAACTACGTCTTGCATGTATTGAGAAATTATTTCTGTGCACTGGTCGGTCATTTTAAAATCTTTTTTCCAAGTCAGTGATGCTATCTATTGTAGAGTTACACTTGGGCCCCATTCACACATCTGCAAGTGTTTTGCGGATACACGGATCCGCAAAACACGGACATCGGTGATGTGCGTTTCGCAATTTGCGGAAGTGCGGATCTGCAATTGTGGAACAGAATGTGGAAAATGTGGAACAGAATTGCGGACGTGTGAATGGGGTCTTAAGGTGGATTTAAACAGACTGATTGTCAGGAACGAACGTTCCTGCGAATGCTCATTCCCTTCAATCCGCCCCTCTAAATGGGCCACCGATCACTTGATGAACGAGCAAAACGCTTGTTCATTGGGGGAAATGGTCAGTGCAGCCACCCAAATGAATGTGCCGTCTAAACGGAGATCTGCTGCCCAGAAACAATGCAGTTGTATGGGACGAGCGATCTCAATAGCGATGCCTTGTCCCCCACTGTGGAGGTGATCGCTGCATGTAAGTGCAGCACTTAACAAGCAGCCAGTTGCAGTCTGCTGCTCATCTGCCCATGTAAATCCAGCTTTACATTAGGAGCCTATTGACTAATGGATTAGAATTAAAAGGGGTTTTTCTGGACTTTATATAGTGAATGGGAACTGAACTACAGTAATCTGACATGGCCTCCACACGGTGTTCAGAACTGTCTGCATCCGGGTCCATATTCTGTGGTAGTTCAGGCAGCCATGACACCTTCTAGCAGCTGAATAGTGGAGTGTTTGGTGTTCTTAGGATCATAAATCATAGGACCTCAATATCGAAGTCCTTGAAAGCTCATTGCACTAGTAGCATTTTATTACGATTTACTAAATGATTTCAGTTTTAACAACCTTTTCCTCTTATTCTGTTCACAAATAAAGCACAGTTGCTTACAAAAGACCCCTTCCACCAATCCACCGTGCTGGAAGCTGGCTTCCATTATTCTATGTGACATGGTTGCTCTCTGGTGTCACTTTGAAGCCATAAGTACTAGTCCTCCTTTCTCCTCACTCCGAAGGCCTTGTGAACCTGAGGAGGAATCATCTCTGACAGAACGTCCCATTCCCAGCATGTATGGCCAGTGAGCAGAATAGAAGAATAGAATTTTGTGAGGCAAGTGGGGTGGAAACAATGCAATCTGCTGGAGAAGGAAGGCCTCAATGTGTGGGCAGCATGGATGGTTTTCGGCATTGCAGGGATGTTTTACTACATTGATGCCAAAGTGCCCGAGGCCTTTAGCAAACAATCATAAGCTATGCTCTGACTTTTATTTGGTAACTAAACCTTCATGATTCAGTCTTGATATGCTGGAATTTCAGGTCTTGATCCCTTACCTTATTGTAGAGGTGCAGCACCTGCTAGCTGACCTTTCTCTTGTGTAAGTTGTGAACCTTGATGGTTGCTTCCTGTCTGAATGGCTCCCACCAATGTACCGGTAATGCTCTTCTAGATGCTCCTTCCACCTCTGTTCCTTTTCCTATGTTCCCAGCATGGCCCAGGGCCACTTTACACGCTTGAGCTGATGCAGCCATTGAAAATCTCCGCAGGACTGCCATCCCCCGTGGAGACTGCGGGCATTTGACATTGCTCCCATCTCAGCATGCAGCAATCTACTTCTGTCGGAGAAAGCCACCATGCAGTGCAGAATCAGAGAGATTAGCCCAGGCCTCCATTCTTTCATCTCTGAGGGAGATTGCTTCATTCTGCAAATCTGCAGCTCCTGTTTTATTGATTGATTGTACGTGCAGTGTAGGAGAAGCTCCTGTCCATGTTTCAAAGAGAGCATGGATACTAGGAGCATTTTCCAAAAATAGTTTGACTCTTTAATGTATTCTGGTCCTTCCAACTTTCCACCAGATACTTTGCTACTTCCTCCCCTGGGTAGGACAGGGGTCAGCGACCTTCGGCACTCCAGCTGCTGTGAAACTATAACTCCCAGCATACACACTTGCTCAGCTATTCTGGTAACTCCCATAGAAGTAAATGGAGGATTCTGGGAGTTGTAGTTTCAGAACAGCTGCAGTGCCAGAGGTTCCTAATCCCTGAGATAGGAAATAAGTTTAACCATTCGAATACCAGGCTATGGTTAGTTAATGCACATCCAATTGGATTTTCCAAATAATGTTGGTCTGGACTCTTCACAAAAGGTAAACTGCTCTTGAGAAACCTAAAGTATAATGCCATGACTCGCAGTAGATAACTGCAGTTATCAGTCATTCCTTGTATGGTGCTTCTTCAGGTTGTTTGTGTCTTGCTGACCTCTATACTGAACCATATTACATGAGACTCTGTGTGCTACCATGTCGTCCGAGATGTGTGCATGAGACTGAAGGTATTATCCCAGTGGTAGATACAACCGACATAATAAAGCTATCGGAGTTCCACTAATCCGGCATAGATGAGCATGCCACCTGCCCGCCAGACCCCATTGACTATAACCCTAGGTTCACACCTGAGCGTTTTACAGCGCGTTCAAACGCACTGTAAAACACTCAACACATGAAAACCAATGCATCCCTATGGGAGTGGTTCACACTTGAGCGTTTTACAGCGCGTAAAAACGCGCTGTAAAACGCCCGACTCATAAGCTCGTTCAGGAGCGTTTTTTTGGGCGTTTGTCACGCGTATTGTGATTGACACCACAGTAGTCAATTACACGAACGCGCGTACGACGCTTACACGACGCTATTTGCAGAAACGCGCTGTAATACGCGCGACAAAAAGGCGCGTAAAACGCGCGTTTCTAGAACGCTCAGGTCTGAACCCAGGGTTATGGAAACCGGTGAAAATCCGTACACTCCCTGGGGATATGTGCCTGGATTCGGATGGATAAAAGTTACTGCACGCCACGTTTTTTATCCAGCCAAATCCCGGATCTTCATCTGCTCCCATTAGTCCAATGTTGGATGAAGGACCTGCCGTGATGTCACAGGATCACATGGGTCACATGGTCCACTCAAATGCTTCTATGATTGGACCATGTGACCCTGTGACGTCACCACAGGTCCTCAAGCATCCAAACTATCAAGAGAGAAGACGTTCTGGGGCTCTGCGCGTACAATGGGAGAAGGAAAGTTAACTCTTTATTATTTTTAACCCTTTAAAGCCCGGGGCACATTGCATTCTGTAATTAGAATGCGATTATTTTCCTTTATAACTATGTTATAAAGGAAAATAATTACACATACAGAATACTCATCCCGAAACCAGACTTCAGTGATGAAGTCTGACTTCGGGTCTGGGTACCAAGCATGCGGATTTTTTCACGCGCGTGCTCAACGCACTACAAACGTTAGCACACGCGCGGAAAAATCGCGGCGATTCCCGCAACGCACCCGCATCTTATCCGGGCGTCAAACATGACGCCCGTGTGCAAGAGGCCTAAGTGTTTTTAATGGGACAACCACTTTAAAATGAATGTTGGCCAGGCCTGCAGCTTTTGACAGGATTAGCCGACTGATGTGTATGGGGATGTCGTCCTAGTTTGGGGATTTATGGGGGTAGATGTCAGCCAAAAGCTGTCTAAGGTGTATGGCTACCATTTTTTACCAGTGCACAGTGAGAGGATTTTACACATTTCTCTGTACACCCTAAAATCTAAATCGTGAAAAAAATCCGATAGTTATTCTTTAAAGGTGTTCTGCAGCTTTTCCCTACTGATCTATCCTCTGGATAGATCAGCATCTAATCAGCGGGGTTCGCACACCCAAGACCCCTGGCGATCAGCTGTTTGAAAAGGCAGCGGCACTGTCAATAGCGCTGCAGACTTCTCACGGTTTTTCCGCTGGCCTGGTTGTGGCTAAGTCCTGTTCACTTCAGTGAGGCTTAGCCGCGCCCATGCTAGTGATACTAGTTGTGATGTCACTGGGCCTGTGGGAAACAGCAAGAAGGCTGTGGCGCTACTGCTAGTGCCCCTGCCTTCTCAAACAACTGATCGGCGGGGGTCTCAGGTGTCGGACCCCTGCCGATCAGATGCTGATCTATCCAGAACCCCATCAAGAGATTTGGAGAGGATTAGGAAAAGTCTTCTTCCAAAACCAGCACCATGCTTGATCTTGGGTTGTGTCTTGTTGGGCAGCTCAATTCAGATCACTTCAGTGGAGCTCATCTGTAATACCAATGGGGTGCCGTTTTTTGGGGTGGGAAAAAAAGCAGCCATCTTCTCCATCCCCTGGGGGTAGCTCTTTTCTGTATAAATCAGGAGACTCCAGTGAACAGATCCTCTGTTCTGGGCTAAGCTTTGTCATTGTGTGTTGGTTATTTATAGGAGCATGTGTTGTATTGGATGATCAGTTTACATAAACTGTGGATATCTGTGATCTCCATGTCAAATTTTTGTCTGTACATAATTGTGTGCATTTTTAAATCTTGGGGAACCAGATTTTGTATGAGTTACCAGGACTAAGGTGGAAAATAAAAATCGGCAGTCCAGGCACATCCAGCACTTACATTATGTGAAATGTTTATCCTTTCTTCTGAGGCTGAAAGAAAATTGAGAAGCTCATTTTCTAGCCCAGTTGGAGTCCTTGATATGATTTCCCTGCACTATGGGCTTGGTTTTCAGTTCAAATCCACTATTTAACCCGTTCAGGGCTAGAAAGGCATGTGCAGCGGCATTAGATCTTAACAGATCACCGTTTCTGGTAGGCAGGGCTGGCTCTAAGTTCATGTGGGCCCTTGGGCGATAAAGTCTCAGTGGTCCCTCTCATGGATTTGGACGACACATGCGACAATGAAACGCCATGTATTATAGATGTTGCCAAATACAATAGACAGAGCATGTGTGCCAGTACAAAAAATACTCCCTTATAATGTGAGCCAACACAAATAAATACTCCTATAATGTGCACCAGTACAAAAACTGCCCTATTATAATGTGCATCAGTACATATCATATTCTCAGACATAACAGATTCTCAGATCAGACTCCCTTATCAAACCACACATGAGACCCCCTATCAGACCTTCATGTTAGACCCCCATATCAGAACACATTTTCAGACCTCAGATTAGACCCCCCCATATCGGACCACAGATTGGACCCCCTTTAGACCTCCATGTGAGACCTAAGATCAGGACTTCATATGTGACGGGCCCCATATCAGACCTCAGATTGGACCCCCATGTCAGAGCCCCCAAGTATCAGACCTCAGAATAAATACATTAACGTACCTCTCCTGCTCCCTCGTCTTCTCCCTCGTGTGCACACTACATTCTGATGCTGTAGGCAGTCAGCCCTGTGGGGTAGTTGTATTCAAATTGGAGACGATAATCACTCTGAGGGGGCACTTAGGGGTGGCATAATGTATGGGGGGCACTTAAGGTGGTATCATGCTGTGAGGCAGCTTCTAAGTATCATCCTGCTGTAAGGGGAGCACACTTACTGTGTGGTGGGCACAGAGGGGATTGGGTGGAATTAGAGGCATGTCCAGAGGCGGACTAGGAATATCAAGTAGCCCTGGATTAAAACAAAAAACTAAAGTGGCCCCATGTTGTAGGCGAGTCCAAATTGACAGACGGTGGGGCCAGCAATATTGTAGTGCACCGGCAAATACTGCCCTAGCACAACTAAATACACAGTGCAGCATAAAATACTGCTGCCCCCACTGCAGCATTTTTACTCTCACTGCAGCATTTTTACTCTCACCATCCTGAGGATGGCAATATAGTTGAATGTAGGAGGGCACTTTCTTCTGTCAGCCAGGTGCACGACTACCAGATGCACCTTGCATCAGATCACTATGTACCAACCAGGCAGCCGTGAGGATGGCTTGGGTGGCCCCCTGGGCATCGTCCCACTGGAGAATTTCCCTGTAGGGTCTATGGCCAGTCTGCCCCTGGGCATGGCTTATTGTTGACAAATCTAATTGCAGTAGTGTTCTACACACCAGCAGAGATGTCTCTGGTATGTCGACCTTTACAAAAACTTCCTGAGTACCCCTGGTCTTGCGCATTCCTGTTCCCCAACAAGTATTCAGTGTTTCAGTGGCTATTTCCAAGATTTGAAGCATTCACAATATGTTAAAATCTTTAGCGTCCTGGCTGCCATGGTAACCATTGAGAAAAAGCTAAACGTCGGATCCGGTGATGCGCCGAAACGACGTTTAGCTTAAGGCCGGATCCGGATTAATGCCTTTCAATGGGCATTAATTCCGGATCCAGCCTTGCGGCAAGTGTTCAGGATTTTTGGCCGGAGCAAAAAGCGCAGCATGCTGTGGTATTTTCTCCGGCCAAAAAACATTCCGGTCCTGAACTGAAGACATCCTGATGCATCCTGAACGGATTTCTCTCCATTCAGAATGTATTAGGATAATCCTGATCAGGATTTTTCCGGCATACAGCCCCGACGACTGATCTCTATGCCGGAAAACAAAAACGCCAGTGTGAAAGAGCCCATACTTGTAGTCAGGTGGGGAAATTTATCATAAGGGTAAAATTTGATGTCAGTTTTGATCGGGTACTTTATCATCTGGCATACATTGTTAAATTTTATGCATCTTGAAACTTTGCAGTTTTGTGTACAAATGTGTTTGCCAGCTCCCTAATGGAGTCACTTTGGGATTTTTTTTTATGATTTTGAAAAGACAGAGATAAATGTGAAGTGAACAGAACTGAAGGCAAACCATGTTCACTTTCCCATTCGCTCTTCAAAATTGGCGTGTGGTGTAAAAATGTGCAGTGTTGCACAACTTTTTTGTGCACATAAATCCAAAAAGTTGAAAGGTCCTGTTTGGTGACCTCATGAGAGCAGATTTCTGAGGCGCAAGTCTTGATAAAGTGCACTGCATCCTGAATGTGATTAAACCTGTAATTCCTGACTTGCCAATGCTTATCTGTAAAGATACCTGGGCCTATCTCGCCTCTTTATGCCGCTTTACAGGTCACTATTCCAGATAATCTTTTGCCAGCAGGATAATACATATAAGATTATACTTTCTTACTGTGGTTTGTGTGCAGATTGGTGCGGCTTCGTGCAATTATTTGCTCCTATATATAGTTACATACCGGTAGTTGTTAAGGTTGGGAAAAAGACAAAAAGTCTATGAAGTATAGCCTGTAATCCTGATATATTGATTCAGGGGAAGGCAAAGAAAAAAATCCATATGAGGGGGTAAAAAAAATACTAAAGCTGTAATTTGAGCATTGCCATCATAGGCATAATCTGTATGGGGATTGTATCTTTCTTCATTAATAATTGTATCAGACTTCATTAAAAATGGCCCTAGAAGAACGATAAAGGGTAAATTCACTGATTTTGATAAGTGAAAGTTGACTTATCAGATATTCAAAGCACATAAACTGCATTAGATGCTGTAGCCCAGATTACCTACAGCCTGATAAAATTGTTGTGTACATGCGGAAGACAATGTCAATTTTTTTTTCATGGTAGTCTAAATTTAGTCTTTGTTTTAATCCGTGACCCCATACTCGCAATTTATGGCTCCTAAATTTGGCTTGTGCATATTCTCTTCAGCCATTTTGATGGAAAATTCTACAATCCTATGCGGCTTTCAGTTGTACATGGCTTGATTATATGACAGCTTTTTTGCATATTAGTTTGAATTGGCTCTGCAGTAGCTAAGGGCAGGCTCGAGTCTGGGGATTTGTTCCCTGTGCGACTGTTTAGTAGAAGTTGTGCGGCAGCACATCTTTGCTTAATATAGTTTATCCAGTTTTATGTTTATTGACTAAATCTTATTTTTTTTATATTATAGTCCATTTTGCTGACTGAATATTTGGTTACTTGAGAATCACAGTAGTAAGTCTTTTGCAATTGGGTGCGTGCTGTCTTACAGAAATTCTGCACAAATTTTTGCGTGGATTTCTCTGCGTTTCTGCACCAAAAACTGCATGTGTTACTTGCAGGTATTTTGTGAGGATTTAATGCAATTTTGCCATAAATCTCAGTTTTATTGAATCCACACCAGAGAACCGTAAAAAGAATCAAAATGCTGCAGATTTAAAAAAAATACGCAGCAGGTCAATTTTTACACGGAACAAAAAAAGCTAAGTGTACATGAGATTTGTCTAATCTCATCCACTGTGCTGGAACTGTACAACGCTGCGGTTTTTCTGCCTTAGAATCTGCGTGGAAAAAACATTCTAATCCACATGTCTTTCCAAACGTCTGTTCAGATGAGGTGCTGGCTTATCCAAGTCATGTCTCAAGGCCTGTTTAAAGTGTTGAATATTGACTTATAGGAAAGCTGACTTGCATCTGGTGGTATAAGAGGCGGAGCATGCTAAGAGCTCATTTGCATCCATTCTTCCCAGAATTCTTGAGGAGCATGTATGGTCTATACGTCTCCTAACACCAACTAAGGTACTGTCCTTAAGGAGAGATAGTACCCCAAATAATGTTAAGTGATTTACACAATAATGCCCACATGTAGAAGAAAGCTGCCAGGTCATAAAGGAGGAGGATTTGTCTGGATGACAATTCCGCATATGAGGATCTTTAGCAAAATACCAAACCACTACGGATGGAAGTCTGCTAAAGCGTTTCAGTCCAAGGCCAAGAGAGCTGCTCCGTTAATCGTCTTCTGAGGCACAGTGCACAATTCCTGCTAATGCCTTAAACAGTGCTGTGACTTTCTCAGGTATTTGTCTACGACTAGCTCTGCACAGGCCGATGAAACAAGACCTTACTGTGACGGGGCGGCAGTAAAGGCATGGTGGTTTGGATGCTGAGACAAGGCCCCATCCTTTTCTCACTGGCACGGATTCCTCCACGGGCATACATCACTAACACTGCACCTCGACCAGCACTGCCAAGAATTTCTCGCACCTGGTATTAAATCAGCCGCTGCCTTCCACCTCCTGCTGCCTGCAGTTATGCTCCACGCAGCACAGTTCTATGCTTGTTATTGCAATTTTGTGGAGCTCTTTTGATTTACAGCTGTTTTTACGACCGTTGAGACAGCCACAAATTGAGGAAATCTCATAAAACAGAGAGCAAACGTCTCCTTCACAGCTCAGGCAGAGTTCTGGCAAGACTACTTTATTCCACCGAGCAGGATGTGTAAACAATATTGAGTCTCCCGAGTGACTGTATCAGTACAGTTAAGTGGTAACAGCTTGAAAAATGCCTTTCCCCGAATTAGAGGTAAAACTTTCAATGCGCCCCCAGGCTAAACTAAATTGGTGACATTTTGCAGAAGGAAGAAAAGGATAATCTTATGCATATAAAATACAGAGGGCAAGAGCTGGAAAGATGTCAGGGCTTAAACTGAACTTGGGATAAGCTGTGGGAAAAGGGCCAGTGCTGGATTTGGACCCCTCTGTAATGGATCCTGCACATTTCCTTCTGACTCTGATCTTTCAAAACATCTTTTATTCTGTGTCCAGGGACAAAGCAATGAGAAAAATATCCTTGGGATCCATTTAAAATAAGGCTTTCACTTTATATGAGATGGTTTGTGCTATAGGCACTTTGGGGGTCATTTATCAAAATGATGGAAAGTAGAACCGTCTTAATTGCCCATAGCAACCAATCAGATTACACCTTCCATTTAGGACAGCTCCTTTGGAAAATGGAAGGAGAATTACTGATTGGTTGCTATGGGCATCTAAGCCAGTTGTACTTTATACCTGTTTGCTAAATGACCCCCTCTGTATAGAACAGGGGTGCACAACCTTTTCTGGTTGGGGGCCATATTGTCAGCCTGAACCAATTTCAAAGGCCGAAAATAAAACTTAAAGTGCTATTACCAACTGAAATACTGTATTTTTGGCACATTAAACATACAATATACTATAAATGTCTAGTTACAGTTCTAGGACTCCCATCTAATAAGAGAATACATGAAAGATACATGTAAGAAGCCATAAGACATAGACCTACATGTCTTATCAGATGTTTGGGGGCCGCACAGAATGGTATCGAGGGCCGCATGTGGCCCCCGGGCCGCAGGTTGTGCACCCCTGGTATAGAAGGATCTGTATACTGCGGCAGATTAGTAATTATTTTAATTATTTCTCTTTGCTGTATGACAGTCACATTGGGAGAAATTTATCAAACTGGTGTAAAGGAAAACTGGCTTAGCTTCCCATAGCATCCAATCAGGTTCCACCATTAATTTTTCAGAGCCCCTTTGGAAAACTAAAGATCGAATCTGGTTGCTATGGGCAACTAAGCCTGTTTTCCTTTACACCAGTCTTGATAAATCTCCCCCATTGTCTTTAAGGGTTTGCACCAGAATAGGCTTATTTTGAAATGTGCTGCTTTTTTTAGTTTATAATTCCATTCACCAAATAGACTCTGAAATGCCCGTCAGAATAACATGGCTCTACACTCCCCTGTTGCTTATAACCTGATGAACGAGCAAATGCTCATTCTTTGGGCAATGGTGATCTGTCAGCATGCTAAAAGATTTCCAGGCGGCAGATTGTGGTGTCTAATAACGATCTGCTGCCGCTGGCAAATCACTCTACAGCATGGGGACGAACGATCATTCCTCCCCATGCTGAGGAGGAGATTTCTGTGTGTAATAGCAGTCTCCTCCGCTAGCGAGCAGGCGATTGCCAGGAGGGGGACACTTCCCTTCCGACAATCACCTGTATGATCGCTAGGTCTAATGCAGGCTTAACACTTCAGGAAAAGGACTTTGTACATTTTCTTAGGTGACAGCACTCTCTAATATGAGCTTTGAAATGTAAATGGTTGCTATATCTTCCAATAAATTAGGATTTGATAAAGAATAGCAGCCTTGGTGACAAATTCATTGGATATATTGGACTTTTTTTCAGTAGCATATTTTGTTTTATACCAAGCCTTATGAAAGTAGTGCCTGAATCCTTATTTAAGCCTTCTTCTATGTCCTCCTTTTGTTTGGCCTCACATAGCTTTTCTGCACCAGTTCTCTTTTGTTGGTGTCTCAGCTCAGTGATTGTATAGACAAGCTGCATACAAAGACTGGCCCCCTGTGATTAAACTTCTCCCATGTGGCACGGTTAGGGTGTTAATTTGTACAGGCAGAGAACAGACCGCCGTGATTGAACGTGACAGCTGCTATATGTCATAAGGTCACTAGAGACGTCTGAGCAGTAATATTAATTGGTGCATGTAGCTCAGAAAAATCTCCTTTTCACTGAACTGTGGAAATTAGCTGAAACATTATAATAATACTTTGCAGGTTTATACAGTGACCTTTTTAAAAAAATCCCTGCAGGAATTGTAAAAAATGTTACCATTATGGATGTCATGGCTGCAAAACTTTGTTTTAGAATTGACTCTAATTCTACATGGTCTTTGCCTATTACAATCAGGATGCATTATGGTCGTTCTGTTGGTAAATTACAATGTTGACTGTAAGGCCTCTTTCACACGAGTACGTTTTCCATCCGGATGTGATCTGTTTTGCAAAGGGACAGCATCCAGACTGTATCCTGATTCATTTCAATGGGTACTCACACGAGCATTGCTTTTCAATGACCACCTATGCGGTCATGAGAAATCGGAGCATGGTCTATAAACTGTATGTAGTCCGTTTTTCACGCAGCTCCATTAATTTCTATAGAGCCAAGGCTGTGTGAAAAACGGACGGACGACATCCAGATGCAATGCGTGTCGAGTGTTCAGTTTTTCTTCATGCTCGGGGAAAATGCAAGAACTTAACACATTTGCAGAAAATACTGAAGGAATACATTGAAAAAAGTTTTTTTCCTGACAGAAAATCTGTCAAATCTATCCACCAATTGTCTGTGGGAGGCCTCTGAAAGATCTAAATCCCTGATCTAGACTGTTGTACACGTCTACCATTTTTCTCCACATTTGGATGATACATGTGGTATCCTGTAGTTCAGAGCAGATCAATTGAAAGCAACATAGTGATGTTGTGCCAGCAAACACTGGCTGTAGTGAAGAAATCATTTACACATGATCAGTGTGTTTTGTGTAAATGGAACTTGCAGATACTTTGAAGAAAGTATTGTATGTTTTAGGTCTCTTTAAACAGTATTGGATTTACAATGCATTCCAAAAACCTCCAGACCCTTTCAATTTTTCTTATGTTGAGGCCTTTTGCTTAAATAAAAAAAATCAAGCTTTCCCACCTCAATCTGCACTCATTACTCCATAATGACAAAGTGAAAACTAAATTATAGAATTTTTTGCAAATCTCTTAAAAAGGATAAACTGCAATTTCGCATGGACATAAGTATTCAGACTCTTTGCTGTCACAATTGAAACTTCGCTCTGGGGGCCTCTCATTTCTCTGGATCATCTTTGAGATGTTTCTACACCTTGATTAAAGTCCACTTGCCGAAAATTCAGCTTGACATGATTTGGAAAGATACATCTGTCTATATAAGGTCTCACAGCTGCCAATGCATATCAGAGACTAAAGCCGAGCCAGGAGGAGAAAAGTACTGCCTATAGAGCTCAGGGGCAGTAATGTGTAGAGGTACAGATCTGGAGAAGGGTACAAAACATTTCTGCTCCTCTGAAAGTTCCCAAGAACGCAATGACCTCCATAATTCTTAAACTAAGTAATCAGGGGAGAAGGACCTTGGTAAGAGAGGTGATTAAAAGCCCAATGGTCACTCTGGCTGAGCTCCAAAGATCCTGTGTGCAGATTGGGAGAAGCTTCCAGAAGGTCAACCCTCACTGCAGTACTCTACCAATCTGGAATTTATGGCAGAGTGGCAAGAAACAAGCCTCTCCGTATAAGACACATAAAATTTTGCCTGTAGTTTGCAAAACTACTCCTTAAAGACTATCAAATTGTGAAAAACAAAATTCTCCTCTGATGAAACCAAGATTGAACTTTTGGCCTCAATTCTTAGTGTCGTATTTGGAGGATACTGCTAATCACCTACCCAATACCGTCCCTACAGTAAAGCATGGTGGTGACATGTTGTGTTTTTTTTTTTTTCTGCGGCTGAGACGGAGAGACTGGTCAGGGTGGAGGGAAAGCTAAATGGTGCAAAGTACAGAGATATTCTTAATAAAATCCTGATCCAGGGTGCTCTTGACCTCAGACTAGGCAGAAGGTTTACCTTCCAACAAGACCCTAACCACACAGCCAAGACAACACAGGAGTGGCTTAGGGACAACTTTGTGAATGTCCTTGAGTGGCCTAGCAGGTGCCATGACTTAAACCCAAGTGACCTTCTCTGGAGAGACTTTAAAATAGTTTTCCACAAATGGCCCTCACCCAACCTGACGGAGCTTTAGAGCATCTGCAGAGAAGGGCAGAAAATCTCCAAACCCGGGTGTGCAAACCTTGTGGCATCATCCCCAAGAATACTGCAATCACTGCCAAAGGTGCTGCTGCTAAGTACTGAGTAAAGGGTCTGAATACTTGTATGTTAAGAAATGTATTAATTGCAGATTGTGATCTCAGGGTATCCATAATGTAACGTCTTCCAAAGAACAATTTTATATATGGCTCTAAGAACTTTAGTTGTATTGCTAAATACCTGCTATATCGTCTTCTGCTTCCGTACCTAATTTTCACTTCATATTCAGTACTGTCCCTGATAAGTCTCGAGGCTCTGCCAAGATTACTATGAAACGTCTTAGTCTTTGGCCAATTTCATACAAGTTTATTCAGTGCAAGAAATACATTCCGTGTGTCAGAGCTATTGCCTGTCCTGAATGCTGTTTCTATGACATGGACCCACAGCATTATAATGATTTATAATGCTGTGTTCCTGCCTGACCTGAACTCTGATTTGTACTGACGGCATTGTGTGAGTACAGTTCATTAGAGTTGAGAATGGGCAGGAACACATAGCCTCATAATTCATTCTAATGCTGTGGTTCCATGTCCTAGCAGCAGCATTCAGGATGGGAAATACCTCTGACAAATGCATCCTATTTCTCGCACTGAATATGCTTATGGGAAATTGGCCTTTGCCAAGTTCTATCTAGTATTCGGTTGGTGCCGCTGTTTACTCATTGACTTCAGCTGATTGAAGCCAAGCCCCGAAGAGCAAATTAATGACCACAGTCTTCAGGGAAATGTGATTGCCTCTGCAATATACCCAGCACTAAGAATGTCTCCTAGCATTGCTTTTGCTATCTGAATCCATTAGGACCTTCCTTCTACCGCTGATGAGTTTGTCTATCACTTTATTTGAACAGGATGTCTATTGTCCATTTTTCGCCGTTTCTGCTCAGTTTTGCAAGAAGGTAGTTGGTTTTCCACCATGGATATGGTACCCCCTCAATTTCTCTCAGGCCAGTCAGTAGTCGGCAGTTTGACCATGTGACATTCATGGTACCAGGTTGGCTGGCTTGGAAACTCTTTGGATGTGGCACCAAAAAAGTATCCGGTACTATCTGCAACTTTGACCTAGTAGAAAAACAAGGTATGGTCAAGTACAGTCAAGCCAGTTTCATGCAGTGGAAAAGGAGCCGATTGTATAACATTAAAACCTACGTATAACATGAATACATATGTGCACTTTACATTTTAAGGGCTGGTCTGGGCTTTACTGAGTGAAACTGCACAGCTGCCAACCTTGTAGTGCACCAGGCTGTCTCCATTTACTTCAAAGGAAGCTGTGATGAATGATGTCCACTGTAAGGTTGATGGAGCTGATCAGCGGGCTCCATCAACCTTACAGTGGACATCATTCATCACAGTCCCCCCAATCAGCTGGTGATGGCCTGTTTTATGGATAGGCCATCAATTAGTGAGGCCTGGACAACTCCTTTAATGTATGACTTCATGTTTATCATTAAAGCTGAATCTTCTGGCAAGTTCAGATGGGGAAAAATGCCTCACTACAGGGTGAAAGATTTTGAAATGTGATTCATCTTTCGTTTATTGTTTCTGGGGGAAAAAATGCTGCTTTTTAAGGAATTTACTTTGCTTGCTATTGATGCCCCTTTTTTCAACTCAAGTGTGGAAAGACTTGTAGGTAGGGAGCAGAGAGTGCATAAATGAAATGGGGATGATTATAGGTATTCCATATTATTGATCTGTATTTTCATGTTAAACTGGCAAATCTGAGACCACCGAAAAAAAAAAATTATAGGTCTACATTAATCACTGTACTTTAGGCCTTAAAAAGGTGTCTTTCAGAAATCCATTCACTTTGTTAACTTGCCTTGTAATCATCAAAGTATATTTCTAGTAACCTCTCCGCAATGCATTATCAAGCTTTTATGCTCAACTAATACATGGGCAACTCAGCGTGCCATTTATACCTATTAACGGGTCTTGCGATAGAGCCGAAAGTGATCAGCTCCAAGCTGAACATGGAAGTGTATGGTGGCATTAATCATCTGTATCTGTTTACCTTGCGTTCTGTGTTGTGGTCGGGGAGCTGTAGCACAATATACACAATGTTGTAAAACAACTCCCATCAGTTTAATATTTCACCATTGCTAATTGTGGGCTGTTCGACGGCTCAATGTTGCACCCTTGAGGCCAGTAATAAAACAACGGCTGCACAGAACAGCCTGCCTTTTTTTTTTTTTTTTTTTTAACAAAGGAAACATAAATGATTGAAGCGTGAATTTTATTCTAATCTTATATTTAACCGTATGAAACCAGTAAATGAATTAAGTTAATTGCATGATCATTAATGTAACCACTTGCTCTTCTTTTTCTTAGTGCTCCAATGTTGGCTCTGAGATCCTCTTCTCTCCAGCTGCATCCACAGGTAAGCACATCTCAATTCAATTCATTTTTAAGAACTATTTAGTGAAAAATAGCTTATCTTAACATATGCAACATAATAGTAAATGTCAGCTTTGAAACGTTTTTGAATAATATGAATAGTGGCTATTGCTGTAGATGACAGCGTTGGAGTGGACATGCCAAATAGCATGGGAGGTTAGATTTGGGAAGCTACGATTGTGAAATAAATGGTTATATGATCAGTGGACTGAACATGTCCTTGTAGCCCACAGCCCCCACAGAGGACACAGTCTGTTTGTGTTGTATCTGCTCTACTTGACAGGTCAGGCATTGATCCTGGGGTCAAACAATTCTTTGAACTTATTAAACTGGAAAGACCTGGTAGGACCTATGGAAGGAGCAGGTCCACCCTCATTGGTGCACTCTCTTCCTAGATCATCCGAGTAAGACCTCATGCACACGACCGTATGTGTTTTGTGTTCCAGAAACCGCGCATCCTCAGAACATGGATACTGGCCATGCATTCTTTTTCCCTTCTATAGAAATGTCCTACTGAAGCACAAACATACAGATGCGCACAATGTGCTGTCTGTATTGTTTTTCCGGCCCTGTTGAAATTGATGGGTCTGCATCCAAGCAAAAAAATGCGGAATCAAAATAGTCATGTGCATGAGGCCCATAAAAAACAGCCGATCAACTATATTCAATTTGATCGCTTGTTTTTTTATTTTTCTCTTTACAATAATTGTCGTTAATGTGATTGCTCTTGCTGGATATTATGTCGACAATACTTCCTCTGCCTAAATGGTTAATGTTCTGCCAAGAACAGATCCGTTTTTTTAATGCGCAAAAGATCTATTCAGCCAACAGACAAGTGTTTGCTCCTTTGTCGGCTGCTCGCTTCCCTGTTTTTACGCATCAGAGAACAAGCATTCAAATAAGTGCTAGTTTCACTGATCGTGGGCTAGTGTGAATTCTATGCCGTGGGGACATTGCTGCTAGCATATGAAAATCTGGTAACGTGTTGGTATGTATATAAGCAAGATGTGAGATATCTTAGGAATGATCAGCTCATCCACGTGCTCAAAATTCCTTTTTAGGCCTCATTCACACAGCCGCTGCTCGGCCCTTCCATGCATTGAAGACCGCAAATTGCAGTCCCCAATGCATGCACAACATCCGTGCCGCTGCCGCAGACTGATCCAGATCCATTCAACTTGAATGGGTCCATGATCCATCCGCACAGCAGAAAGATGGAACATGTTCTACTTTTTTACGGTGCGGAGGCACTCTGTAGTGCTTCTATGGGGTTCTGCTGTTTGCGGTCCGCAATATGGGTTCGACCTACCAATGGCCGAATGCATGAGGCCTGAGATGACGAGCACTATTGGAAACTGCAGTTCCTGCTCTATCTGCGTATACACAGCGTTAAAAATCAAAGCTCGTGAGCACTTGGTGAATGATACCCCAGCGTTTGTAAAGTATTTATCAAGCTTCATAAATGCTCCAAGGAAAGATTGAAGTAAATGAGGAAACCAGTGCCGCCTGCATATGAATGCTGCAGACTGCACTGGTTTTAACTTGTAATAATCTCCTTTGACTATGCCAGAATACTAATGTGTAAAGATGTGCATGTGTGCACCTCTGTGATGTAGGGTAAGGCGGTACTATTAGGGCTCTGCGTTCAGATTCTGGTACGCTTTTTTGTTGCTTTAAACGTTTTGCTATCTCTTAGAGCCGTCCGTGCCTCAAGCTCCGAGCCCCTCTCCTTCCTTGTCTGTGAGACTTGGTCAATAAGAGAATGATGAGCAATGCTAATCCGCCTCTGCAGTATCCCGGGCAGCAGGAACCTTATCGATTTTCAGATTAGTGTTGTTTTCCGAAGTGCCAAACCTTGCTCTGCTTATGAAAGGACATTGCTTCAAAGCCCAGGGGATGATCGCCTCTTCAGTCCAGCAGTTAAATATTACCCCGCATGCTTCTGTTAGCCTTAGTAGTATATGACCATATCCCTTACATTATTGATCATCCAGCAAACATAAACCAGTGGCGTTCACTTGGTTAAATCTGATTGGTTGCCTTGGGCGGCACCACTCTTCTTGATCAGTCAGTAGTATCATTCATTATGATGTAAAGACATTTTGATTGAAATTCGTTACCACCCTCCCACACAGCAGAGTATGCCCAAAATCTGTTGGAGTGCTGAAATAACCACCCATCTGCTCATAGCAGGTCACACGTGGTAGAATTTCTTGCAGAATTTACTGCGACCGATAATCAGTTCCATTCATCTGAATGTTTGTCATTGAATGGCGCGTGCAGAAATCCCATTCAGCTGATTCTCCACGTGTGAAGGCACCCTAAATTCTACTGCTTCCCTTGCAGAATGCAGTCCTTCCAAATATGGCTGCCGGCGCCCAGCGTTGTGCTGCGGTGAACGTTCTTTAATGTTTGATAGTTCTTGAAATTGATCTGAATACTTGCCCTTTTTCAAGGCAGGATCCAAAAATGAAAAAAAAAGTCTATATATTATCATTTGGCGCGTGTATGATAGCAGACATTCACGTGCATTCATGTAGTGCTGTATAGTAATGAAGAGGTTAAACCCTCTTGGCTGCTTGCACTGCTAGACTGCGTTGCCATGGGAACAGGATGTATGGGACACTTGCCATACAAATCAAGGGTCTTAATTAGCAACTGGTAGCTCATCTCCTCTTGGTTTTCAGGTTGCAAACCTTCAGTATGGTCACATTTGTCTTGCATTTTCATGCTCTTCCTCAGTAGGCACAGAATGATCAAAGTATCATGTTACCGATTGATCAGTTATTACCACCGATTGCTCCCCTCCCCCATTTCCCTATATATAGACATGTATAACGTTAGTCTGTTGGAGTCTCAAGAATGTGTGTTTTTTTTTTTACTGTTGTTATAACCACAGCAGTTCCTAATTGTCCCGGATTTTGGGGTGCACGTATCGGTTGTGTGGACACTTGATGCAATGATGCCTTTGCTAAAAAGCAGCTAGTCTTTATGTATTCTTTTTAATTCAGCTGGAAATGTATCTTCAATAAACAATTTTTAATCACAAAATGCCTTTAGGATGCTGAAATATGCAGAGAGAAGATCATAGATTTAGGATCATTGCTGACAAATATCTTGTTGCTAGGCAGAATGTACATTAACGTATACAGTCTAGTCTTGCTCTAAAGGCCGCTTACACGTAACCATGGCCTTTACAATTTATTCAGCGCTAGCGATCATTTTCGAATCGAAGGCTCACTTGTTTAAAAGGTCTTTACACAAGCCGATGGAAAGTGCATTCTTCTACTTTGTCTGCAACATATCCAGTTTACGTTCTCCTGCTCTGATAAAAGATCTGACTACTAACAAGTGTTGTAGACATTTTAGAGGAATTTATTATGAAGTTAACTTTTGAAATTTTTTCTGGAGTCTGCAGATTTTTTAAATGTCACACATGATAAAGATACTGTATATCAATTCTGGCGCATCCATCCACTAGTCTTGATCTCCCTGCACTGGCGTGAGTGGCGCCCAATTTATTAAGAGGCACATCTCTGCCCTGCCGTGCATCAGAAAACAAAGTCTACACCCACTTCCGCTAAGCCCCGCCCATTTCTGGCTTCAGAAAAGTGGGGAGAAGCCTAAAAACTAGCGAATTATGGCATGGGTCATAATGTGCAACTTTTTTACGCCACTATGGTGACCTAATTAGCTTAATAAATGTTCCTCGTTGTCCAGTAAATTTGGCACATCTTTAAACCTTACGCTTTTGTCTAGAAAGTTTTTCACCATCTGCTTACTGGAATGAGTTTACACTTTTTTTTTTCAACTTTCCAAAAAAAAAACCTAGATAGATCTGCAGTAAAAAAAATTTAACATGGCTAGCAGAAAGGCACTTGCCACAAAATTTATGGGGGGTTTTTGTTTTGTTTTTTTTACACCAGAAAAGTAGAGTACTCTTATGATATTGACCCCAGAGAGTGCTACTCAGGGACAGACTGGGAACTTTAAACTGGCACTGGAAAAAAAAAACTAAGTGGCCCTGTGTTGTAGGGAGGTCCAGAAGGCCTAGCAACACAAGTAGGCAGGGTCAGCAATACCATAGTACAAAATACAGTCCTAGTAGAACCATATGCCACAGTGCTGCACAATATATTGCCCCAGAAGCTGTCCCTTTATGGTGGACATAAGAGTTGCAATTTTATGGCCTCTTCCTCCAGTCCATTTTGATTAACATGTAGAGCAGGGGGCTTAGGAGGTGAGATGTGGGCCACAGCAGCTGAATTCAGGGGGGCATGTGCCTTTGTTGACTGGGTACATACTGCTGAGAGCTCATTATGTACCCAGCCAGCGGGAGAGTGGGTCTTGGGGCGGCCCCATGGGCATTAGCCCCCGGAAAATATCCCTGTAAGGCCTATGGACAATCCGCCCCTGGTGCTACTATAGGTTCTGGAATTTTTGATGCCGTGAATCAGAAAGTAGAGAAAGGACAGATACTTCTATTACTAGAACTTTTTCTCCGTAATTGACCCGAAAATCTGCCTATGATGGGCAGATTATATGAACCCAAATAGATCAATAAGATAACTAAATCATAGATTTTTTGATTGTGCAAATATACACATCATTGTTGTCAGTAGCTCGCTGTATCTCCCAACTATCATGCATTTTGCACTTCATGTATAAGAGAGCGGCCATGTTGTTAAGAACTTTTACAAACCCTTTAAAGGCTTTCATGTACCAGTGCACTTAATGTAAGGATGGCATCATAGAACTGCGCAATATTTGCCAGAGGCCATGCACTCTTAATATCTCCACTTTATCCCAAAATAAGACATACACAGTGGGGACTTTATCATTCCCCTTATGCCCCTTTTTGATGTAGAAAAGTAAAAATCCATTGGGTTTGAAACTTTTCTAGTTACATTCTGCATTTTACGCCACCCTCACCAAGTCTACGAAAGAAAGGGAATTATTCCTACCGTTAATTCGGTTTCCACTAATCCTTCATGACGGCACAAAAATGGAGGTTGCTCCCCTTGTCGCTCTAGGGACAGTAAATAGAGAGGGTTAAAAGAGCCCCTCCCCTTACTCACCCCAGTGCTTTTTCAAATTGCTTCCGGAATGTGAGATAATAAACCTAACACCAAAAATATAGGGTGGGAGTTGTAGTGGTGCCGTCATGAAGG
This sequence comes from Bufotes viridis, assembly GCA_033119425.1. Lineage (NCBI taxonomy): Eukaryota > Metazoa > Chordata > Amphibia > Anura > Bufonidae > Bufotes > Bufotes viridis. The sequence goes on from JAKVIS010000014.1 coordinate 583,975, forward strand.
ATTAGTTTAAATCGAATTAATGGTAAGAATAATTCCTTTTTCCACAGAATCCCCCTTCATGACTGCACCAAAATGGAGCCGTACCAGATAAGTAGCTCTAGGGAGGGACCACGGCCTGAAGGACCTTGCGTCCAAAGGAACAGTCCTTGTTGGCCAACACATCCAGTCTGTAAATGTGTGAAGGCTTGACCATGTAGCTGCCCTGCAGATCCGATCTGGAGATGTCAGCTCTCTCGGCCTAGGAAGAAGAGACTGCTCTTGTGGAGTGTGCTTTTATTGAAAAAGGACAATTCTTCCCTTCTGTCTTGTAAGCCTGCATGATGGCTGACTTGATCCACCTACCGACCGTGTCCTTTGAGGCTTGCCTCTATTCTTACAACCATACTGAACAAAAAGGTTCTCATCTAACCTCCACTCAGCCGTAACTTCTAGGTACCTGAGAACTGTTCTTCTAACATCGAGAGTGTCAAAGACCTGTTCTCTCTCATTTTTGGGGTTCTGACAAAAAGAAGGTAAAATAATATCTTGGCTTTTATAAAAATAGGAAGACGCCTTAAGGAGGAAATCTGGACGGTGTCTAATAATTTTCTCGTCTGAGACCCTAAAAAAAAAGGTTATTTAATAGAAAGGGCTTGGATTTCCCCTATTCTGTGGGCTGTAGAAATTGCAACTAAAAGTCGCTTTCTATGGAAAAATAAATAAATTTCTGCCGCCGAAACAGGCTCAAGAGGATTTCCTGTTCGTCCTGACAGCACTAAGTTGAGATCCCACCTGGGCACAGAAGGCCTAGACCTGGGTTTAATAACACTGACACCTTTGAGGAACCTCTTTACTAGCTTATCCTCAGCTAGAGACACCTCAAGGAATGATAGAGCCGACACCTGCACCTTAATGGTGTTATAACTAGGGCCCTTCTGCAGAGCTTCCTGCAAGAAGTTCAAAATTAGGGGGAATACTAAGGTTGTCTATGTCAAAAGGCCAGCCAGGAATTAAACCTACGCCAGGTCCCATAATAGACAGACATTGTAGAAGGTCTTCTTCCTGACAGATAGAGATGACTGGGTCTGACAGACCCTTCTGCTTTAGGATCCATGCTGTGAGATTGAGTCTCCCTACCTCGGGAAACCAAAAGGGACCCTGCTGGAGCAGATCTGGTCTGGACGGAAGCGGAAGAGGGGGATCTATCGCTGGGGATTCTAGCAAGAGGGTACCAGTTCCTCTTGGACCAAGCTGGGACTACCAGAATTACTTTCCCTTTCCCATCCCTTATCTTCTTGAGAACTGCTGGGATAAGGGTAAATGAGGGAAAGGCATAGGCCAGGTTCCAATGTCAGTCCTGCCCTAGGGCATCCAGACCTGTGGGGAAATCTCCCCTGTTCAGGGGAAAGAACAAGGGAACCTTTCGGTTTTCACTGGTAGCGAACAGGTCCACCTGAGGATGACCCCAGTTCTGGGCTATTATCTCGAACACAGTCTTGTGGAGCTCCCACTCCCCTGGGTCTACTCTCCTTCTGCTCAACAAATCTTTCCGTCATGAAGGGGGATGTCGTGGAAAGGGTGGTTGATGATGGGGCCATTGGCTCCAGATAATTTATCATTATTTATGCCAGAAACTGAGCTGCCATAGATTTAATTCCAGAATATGGAAAGCCATAGACGGCAGGTAAGGGTACTATGCGGCAAAGCGATCCGGCAAGCAGTTCCGTTGCCGGAACTGCCTGCCGTATCCGGAAATCTGCATGCAAATAGAAAGCATTTGAAGACAGATCCGTCTTACAAATGCATTGCAAGAACGGATCAGTCTCTACGCTTGTCATGCGGAGAAACTGATCTGTTATATATATTTTTCCACATTTTTACCAGTCTGCGCATGCGCAGACCGGAAGGACGGATCCGGCATTGCGGTATTTTGAATGCCGGATCCGGCAGTAATACATTCCTATGGGAAAAAATGTCAAAAAGACTGAACTGAAGACATCCTGATGCATCCTGAACGGATTTCTCTCCATTCAGAATGCATGGGGATAAAACTGATCAGTTCTTTTCCAGTATAGAGCCCCTATGAAGGAACTCTATGCCGGAAAAGAAAAACGCGAGTGTGAAAGTACCCTAATTTATAAGGACACCTGCACCTCATGCTAAATTACATGCCTCCTCCAGCAGTGTAGGCCCTATCAATTTGACAAATCAGGGCCACCGTATGTAGTCCATGTAGTATTCATAGAATACTATATCTCCTTATGGAGAGCCTAAATAGCATGAGGAGTCTTGTAGTATGACATTCCTGGTTCTCGTAATAAAATTAGCGAAAATTAAATGTATGCTTTCAGTCATATGTATATGTTTTGATGTGGACCATACACAGTTTAGAAAATGGCTACCTTGTAAATTTTTATTCCTGTTTTTCCACTTGTTTTACTTTGACACCAGAGGACCAAACGTCATTTTAGGGTAATTTCACACTAACGTTACAGATCTGATAGGCTGTCCTAGCAGGGAACAGCCTGCCATAGCTCCCTGGATCCAGCATTGCTGGACGCTATCTGAATGCGTGAGAGCCCCATTAACTATAATGGGGTCCAATGGTGATCCGGCAAATATGCAGGGCATCGGCCAGACAAAAAAGCTGCTTTTTGTTCAGCCGATTCTCGACCGTTGGAGATCCAGAGAAACCTGGCAAATATGACGAGCATCTACCGGACAAAAAATGCAACCCTGTGAATTGTTACACAGAGCTGAATTATAAAATCTGTTCAGCATCACATGAAACCTGTATATTCCTATAGCAGCTATGCCCTAAATAATAGGCAGCCGCATTACAGTGAACAGTAATTGCTTCAGGAGGTTTGCTGATATCGATCTGTTGGTAGGAGCTCAATATGTGCACCAGGGCCGTGTTCATGATTTAATTGCTGTGATTAATAACTCACTCAGAGGGCTAGATTGCAATCAATATGAATAGTAAGTGACAGCCGGCAAGCCCTGCTCTTTCTGTATGTCGCCGTGTGGTTTATTCAGTTTCCCCCTGAATACCAACCAGCTGATAACCCTTTCACTACTGGATTGATTGCCCGGCCGCAGTCCTGTGATGGCTACAAATTATCAATAGCGGCACATCATTTAACCTCGCTAGCAGGAGCGTTGTGGATTGCTAGGATGCCGCTGTTGTAATAAGGTTAATGATTTAGAGTCTCCCGAGCTCTGCAGAAACACATTTCATGAATTGTTTACTTCTGTGGATCAGATCTAGTTGAAAGAGCCAGATTTCCTCAATATACTTAATCTAATGCCCATCACCCTGGCAGGGATAAATCCCTGTATGTAGCTGTCAGACAAGTTCTCCTGTGGCTCAGGCTGTCATAGGCTTTCAAGGTATGGAGAGATATATATACACATTTTCATGTTCTAGCTACCCTAGAGCATCTTCTCTTTCCTCTGACGTGCTGCTTTGCTGCCTCCGTCAATTTATCTCTGTCTGGATCTTGTCCTGGCCATCAGGCTCTCACCGCAGGTGCTGAATCCCTAGTGTCTCTGTGGGAAAGGAGCTGTGGGGGTGGGGGGTTGTCTTCTGAAAGGCTCAGTATGCAAGGTTAGGTAGCCTTGAGAGGATAGGAACTGACTGTACTCTTTCTAAACCATGTTAATCTTCATGTGCTGAGAACCAGGGTAGGAAACTCTGATGCATAGCTCATGATGTGAAGATACCATGCCTACTTTTTCTTTCTCCTAACCAGTGGCGTGACTAGAAATAACTGGGCCCCATAGGAAATTTTTGAACGTGCCCCCCCACCCCTCAGAAATTTCTTCAGAAGCCCTACCTCCCATGCATCCCCCCACTCCTCTGGCTAGTCTAGATCACGCTATTAGATGACGGTCAGAAGCAGCTCCGTCCGTTTCCTACAATGTCGCTGTATATAATGTGATTTTATAATACTGTTGAGGGGCCCTGACAATAAATTCTTTTAATCCTTTCCCTGGAAGTGCCCTTTCTGAGTTTGAGTCCCAAAGGAGCTTCTTCCCCATAGCTACGCGCCTGCTCCTAACATATCCCACAGTTGAATATTCTGTAAGTTTGGATAATGTAGATGTGTTTGTATGTCCTACAGCAGGAGTAGAATATTTATTGTAGACTGTAACCCCGAGACTGTAAAATGCCCCCATGTGCCCGGGCCGCTCACAATATACTTACCTTGCTCCCCGCTCCCTGCGCCGCTCCTGGTCCTCGGATAACCCCCTTAATGACCAGTCTTGAAAGTTCATAAAGGGGGTTGTCCAACAGTTTTTAAAATTTCCATTCCCCAGTGATGTGATCACATTGTGTCCATCATTCATGTGACCTCCCAGTCAATCCCTGACTTTGGTGGTTAGGTGCGCTTGAAGAGCATGTGACTGCTTAGGCTAGTGATTGGCTAGGCGGTCATGTCATCCTTTGGGAACTTGACCTGCAGTGCTGCAGCAGGGGGAACTTTAGCAGGTAAGTAAAGCTTTTTTTCTTTATTTTATAAGTCTGTGTGGCATAGCTGGTTCCTTTTATTAATTGTATATCAAACACTGAGCACCATGTAGGCTGCAAAAGAAAAATAGTTATAAACCGGTTCTGTCTCTGACAGCCGGGCATCCGACCTGCTCCTTTGGGATTGCATGAGCTTTAAACACACCCAATACATTTATTCAGTTAAAGGGATGTTTCTGTTTCCATCTCAGCCATTCGTGGCCATAATTGGAATACCTGTCATATGTGGGCTCCTGAGGTTGCTGGTTTACAAAAACAGTCCGAGGGGTTTGTGCTTACACAGTTCCCATAACTCTCATAGAAGTGGATGGGGGCTGCGTAAACGGCTTAGTACAGTAGGCTACGCTTTTTCTGTAATCCCAGACTCCTTTAGCTGACGTGTTTGACAGGTATTCTGCTCTCCTCCATGAATGAATGAGTTGGACGATACCCCTTTAATAGTCTTTAGTCCTGTAGTAACCAGACAATAAGAACTAAAGAGACCTCAACGTAGAACAGCACAAAATGATAGGCTTAAGCAAATTTGTTTGCATTGGCTGCTATGTTATTTTTGGAGATTATTAGCCACCTCAGTTGTTTGCATTGATTGGGGTGAATAATTCCATGAAAGTCTGCTCCAGTTATATTTGCTTGTGTTGCGCCATTCTTAGTTGCGTCATATCTATCATAATATGGAATACTGAGTAAGTGTTCAGATCTCCTTGCTTGTGCTTTAGAACTTGCTGGTCTTATAGCCAACATCACCAGGCCCATGTATTTTATTAAAACTGGCAAGTGTGTTTCACTTCTTCCCTTGGCAGTCAAGGCAGCGGACAAGCCGTCTAGGAATTGGCGGTGACAGCTGTTGTAAGGGTGTAGATGTTGTTTTTATTATTTTTTTGTCCAGATACTGGTCTGTCATTTGTTTTGACAGATTTTTTTCCCCCCTGTACTTATATTCACTGTGCAAAGTTTTTTTCCCTTTTTTATTTCATAAATACTTCAGTCTAATTCCAAGACTGCTATCTGTCACCCCCAACTCCCACATAAACAGGCATGCTTAGGACAGCAGAGAATGCATGTTTATTTCAGTTTATAGAGGAACATAGGTTTAAATGCATTTATCTCCCAGAGGGGTCAAAGAATTTGGCCTGTTGAAATCACCATTCCAGATAATTTACCATAAGAGGCCAGTCAGAAGCATAGACCAAATTTTTACTTTATTTGGTGAATTTTTTGTAAGAATTTTATGTGTTACTAAATGTTTAAAATAACCTGTTTATAACCAGGTAGTCACCAATGGATTTGCCTTTAGGTTGGCAATTCTAATGCTTCTAGCAGGTCAGGTACACTGTTCTGCCATCATTAGGTGTTTGTTGTGGTATGCCAGTGTCTTGATTTTATTTTAGATGATTTTAGATGATTTGCATAGTAAACTATAGATAGGATGAATACCCCTTGTGCAGTGGTCCTCACAGTATACGCACAGCAGACTGCCGGACCACTGGGATAATGATCTGTAATAATGGATAACTTGAACCTGAATGTTCATCATGTGATTGTTCATTTATGATTATAATTCATTTATGATATAGTTAATGTTTTTATCTGTAACTTATTTCACTATTTGCAAACAAGATTGTAGCATGTTTGACAATGATGCACATGTATAGTTCTCAGCACGTTTGTACCGTAGTGTTTAAATGCCAATTCTTTTCTCATAAGTTTGTGCTAATAACTATGCCATACTGTTGTTTTTTAGGTGCACTTTTGAACGACAAAGCAGAGTCCCAAACGACTTGTCTACCTAAAGTATCTGGGCTGGAGCGCAGCCGAGAACTGAACACGGAGGTTCCATATATTCCTCCTGTGCAAAGTCCGCAACCTCCTCCTGCTGCTATTGTCACTTCTGCCTCATCCACGCCAGCCTCTAGTACCCGAGCAAGCCCTCTAGTAAAGAAAGAGCCAACTCTTGTTGCTCCTGCTCCACCACGACTTACGCCACAACCCCAACCTCGTCCACAGTCTCGACCTTTGTCTCAGCCTCAGTTATTACCACCTGAACTCCGAACTCAGAACCATATTCCTTCACACCTCAATTATCCTGTACATCAGCAGCTCAACGGAATCGCCAGCATCAGGTAAAGATATGGAGAAACAAAATCCCTAAATTGACGTCAACAACATGTTCTTTCTTTTGCATGTTTCATATATGTGCATTTGTGGAAAATCACAAAAAAATATCCATGTTAAGATGAAAATTGAATTTGATGTTGATGCCAATTAATATATTGTGAATGCTAATTTTTTTTTTCCTGCTCTTGTCACCCACCATGCAGCCGGAGCAGTAGTGCTAGCAGTGCAGCAAGTATCAGCCTCCCCAAGCACGTTTCGTCTTCCCCCCAGATACCTTCTCATCACCCTGCTGGACCGGGTCTGCCCCTCTCCATACCTAATCTTGCTACCTCGCACTTTGCTATCAGATCTCAAAACCAGCACCATCCGGCCATGTTTGCTACCCCTCCGTCACTGCCACCACCACCATCTTTACCAACTAATGGCCTTGTAATTCCTGGCCACCCTGCTGGAGCTGGATATTCTGGTAAGTATAGTTGTACTGGTGTGTGACTGCATTGTATGCTGAGAGACTGGTTAAGAAAGTTAATAAGGTGCCTCATTGGTATCCAAGAAAAAGTTGCCTTATTGCCCTTTTATTTTCTAGTGCGGTTTAGATAAGCAAAGTTGAATTCTGCAACTATAGGGAACAAGGCCACACTTTCTCTGCCATTTTAATACAAGACCTATTTCCCAAAATTATTAATTTAAACATTACCAGGTAAACTATAAAATACAGCATCTGATTGATGCACTGAATTACATGATGTAACTGCAGCTACTAAGCTCCCACTCAGTACTATTAATCCATCCGACCACTCATTCGTTTACAGCTTATAAACCCATGTGCCAGTGTAATGTGTGTATACATATATAGTGTTAAGGCCCCGTTACACTGCTCAACAGCCCCTTTCTTCCCAAAACACGCACCTGCTTGTCAGTGATCCCCTCCACAGTATGGGGAGGAGCTATCTCTAATGTCATTGTTTATCCCCATACAGAATCCTTGTTTTCCAGCAGCAGAGGCTCTTTAGACGGCACAATCTGCTGTTGACAAACAATGATTTAGGAGACCGCATGAAAGATCCAATGAATGAGCGATTCACTGGTTCATCGGGTAATCGGCGGAACCTTTACACTGGCAGATCATAGCTAACGAGTGTTCCTACGAATGCTTACTAGCGATCATCTGGCCGATTCTTCGGTAGTGTAAAGGGGCCTTTTCTTTGAATTTGCAGCTGCAGGTCAGCTTTCTCTGGTAATATATCAAATTATTGATATTTGTGTCCCGGAGCGACAAACTAAATAGCCACCAAACTTACAAAATATAACAAGCACCATTGTACCAACTTATGACTTAAAATGCCTTGTGCAAAAGTTAGTTACTAAAATTAGCTACAGGAAATTGTTTTCTTGAAAGGGAACTCCAGCTAAAATGATCATCTAATACGAAATAGAGCGACATTTGACGAAAGTTTATATAAGATTAGCCCTCATTTCCAGAAAATGGCTGCAGCACATTGTAAAGCAATCAAACCCCTTTGTGCTCACTGTTACTAGAAATATCTGACATGGCACAGTTTTCTTTTCCTTGTTTTCTGCCTCAAGTTGAAGTACTTGAACGGGCCCCATAGGTGTTTGGTTGCTTTTTGTGTCTGTGCTTGTCAGAAGGTCGCTATGGTGTATGTCCTCTTAGAAAAGGGTTGGTCACTTAATTATGTTCATTAAAGTGCTGTACACAGCACTATCAGTCACTTAATATATTGTTAGAGCTCATGCACACGACCGTATGGCTTTCTCAGTATTTTGCGGTACGCAAAAAACGGATCCGCAAAAAATACAGATGACGCCCGTGTGCATTCTGTTTTGCTGGCCCCTGATAGAACAGTACTATCATTGTCCGTTATGAGGACAATAATTGGACATGTTCTATCTTTAAACTGAATAGAAAAACGGAAGGCATACAGAGTACCTTCCATTTTTTTTTGCAGATCCTTTGAAACAAATAGTTCCATATACGGTCCGTGAACGGCAAATACATACGGCCGTGTGCATGAGCCCTTAATATATTGTAACGTGACTGCTAATTTTAGGGCATGTGACTCGAGGTGTTCATCGGTGGCCCCTATTAAACACTGCATGTGGTGTACTTGCCTATGCAAGTATTTTTCAGGCCGCTGATTGATTCATTTGGTCACTTGCCCTTTGTTGGCAGTAATGTTGTGGAGAAGACTACTAACAAGTGGCTGACAACCACTGTGCTTTACAAAGAAAGAAGTTGGCGCTGAACTACTAACTAATGCTGTGTAAAACACTAGTAAAAATAACTAAGTCTACTTTCACATCTCCAGGATGTCTGATCCGGCCGGCTGTTCCGACATTTATGCCAGAAAACAGCCGTATCCCATTATAGTCAATGGGATCCGGCAGTGAACTGTAGAATCCAGCAATGCTGTATCCAGTGAACTCTGACAGATATTGTCACTGGAGATGTGAAAGTGGCCAACCCCTTTAACTAATCAATCTTGGGGTGCCCATACACCTTCAATCAGCATCCAGCCCACTGTGATCTCTCGTGACTCCATGTACATGCTTGGCCGAGCGTGTGTGAGAGAGGGGAGAAAGTGGCCGGCAGCAATTTATCCTGGGGAACAAAGGGATCAGTTGTTGAAATTTAACGGTGTTGGAATACAATCTGGTCCTTCACTGCCAACATCATCAGTCCGGGAAAAGTTGTCAGATCCCCGGAATAGTCTGTGTATGGGGCCTTTATACTAGAAGATATCACAGTTTGACTAATTGTCTAATCTAAACAAGTTTCTGTTTTCCACACAGTCCAGTAATGCTAGATTACAATGTCCCATGAAAAAAAAAATTTCCGTTTTTTTTTTTGTTTCCTAAAGTGCCTTGAACTTAGTAAAACTATTAAGTTTGCATTATTCATTAAAAATAAAACAAATGTTATTAAAACTAATATAAAGAACTCAAAAGTTACGGTTATGTGGCACCATCCAAACTTCTACCAAGCATTAATACTGGTCAGTAATGTCCGGTTACAACTAGCTGTAAGATACATAAGCACAGTATAATACCGAGTGGTGGGTGGATGAATGTTTTACTTTGCATGTTTCTGAATCAAGGAATGTGTTCACTTAAAAAAAATGCTTGTTTTTGTTATTTTTGAGTCTCAAGGCTCATAACTTTTTGCTATTTATCGCTAGCACTGTAAATGTATGTAATTTTAGCTGCCACGTCATGTTTTTTACACTGCAGTTTCCAGTTTAGGATTCTGTTCCCTAGCCACTGACCAGGCCAGTATTTGGGAAGAGGGTTGCAGTTAGATGAGTGTGGCTTGTTATACTGCTTTATAAAAAGCCCCGTTGTGTTTTCTCCTGAGATGACTCATGGTGTTCTTTCTTGTCTTTAGATACCAGCCTGTTGATATCATTCAACCAACCAATCATGTATTGCCAGCCTCATTCGGGGATTCTGATTGGTACTTTGTCACAGGCATCTCTCTTACCTCCACCAATGAGTCCTCACGTAGAAAACCACCACAGCATGACCTGCAGAAACAGGGAATGCCAGGTGAATATCTGCGCTTTTTCTATTATTACTTTGGGGAAACTGATGGGCCGATGGGCCTCTGTGTTTTTTTGTCTTTCTGTCTCTTATAGATCATGAACTTCTCAGGCAGGAGCTGAATAATCGCTTTCTGGTTCAGACCTCGGACCGGGCTGGTGCCCCCCTCGGCTCTGTGCCACTACTGAGGGCAGAATTTCACCAGCACCAACACACGCACCAACACACGCACCAGCACACATTTACCCCCTTCACATCCAGCTTACCCCCGACGCAGCTCATGCCGCCAAATGCACCCACCATGGTGCGTACCCCAGCTCGAAATGTGAGGATAAGTAGAGCACTTAAGTCCACACCCACTTCCCTCCCCTTCCACTTGCTTATTGCTGGGGAAATTTTGCTCCATTTGAAATGTATACTTTTGTTTCTGCACATGGTGTGTGGTCTTGGAGGGGATTTACCATTTGCACATTAACACTTCCTTTCACAGCAGGTGTACTGACTTTTAGAATTGTCACATTGACCTTTTTCCTTTAAAAAATTTGCCAGCTACATATAGACCAGACAATTGTTCAACAGCTTTATAGTTCACTTGTGGTTTCGAACTTTAAGTGGTTGGAGGGAATTGGTGAATTTTAATAGTTTATTTTCATTTACACATTTTTTTTCATGCACATTATATTCCTTTTTAGGCAATTTTGATATCTTTATAAAACGTGTTTGAGTAATGTTGTTTTTATGCAATATAATGTTTTCTGTAAGGTGGAGGGGAATCTTGTGCTGTATTGTGTTTTTTTAAGGGTATCTTTTAATAGTAGTGGGTCAGATAAATGTTCTCAATGTTTTAAACCCTTTCGAAGTTGATTATTCGGGAGATATGCTAAAGTTAATGGTGGATATAAATTGGATGAGTGTAAATCTGACACTGTTGGCAGCTTATATAGGCTAAATATAAATGATGCTGCCTTGTTTTCTACCCTGTACCCATTTTGCTATTGTTTCTCTTCCATTTTAGTTTGACAAGTACGCTCCCAAGTTAGACAGCCCATATTTTCGTCATACCAGCGTGAGTTGACTTTTCACAGCAATCTGCAGTGCTTGCACCCTGCACCTAAAGCTTATTAACTGTAGTGTTTCTGCTCTTATCTTATTGCTTTTTACTGAGCCGCATTTCCTATTGCCACGTTGCAAACATCTGTGATTGACAAGGCTAGATGCTGCAGGCTTTTAAAGAAATAATACAAAATGTGATATTCAGCATATCTGCTCCAGACTCCTGCAGTGGCCACCGTAATAACTGCTTTTATGAGATAATCAGATCACATTTGTTTGAACTTTTTCTAATCAAGTGAATAAACTGGTAATTTGATCCATCACAATCTGCACTTACTGTAAATTGATTGCCTAGAACAATCTTGTCGCAAAGAATATGTGACCCTCGACATCTCAAAATGTGCTTTAAGGATCATTCAAACGCCCGTTGCCGTATTGCAGCCTGGATACGGCGGGTCCGCAATACACAGGGCACCAGCCGTGTGCATTCTGCATCCCCAAATCCGGAGATGCGGTACCGCACTGCAAAAAGTTAGAACTTAGGCCTCTTTCACACGAGCGTGTCCGGATTAGGTCCGGATGCGTTGCGGATGCGTTCAGTTAAAACTATGCGATTTCACAGGCAAAGCCATTCAGTTTTGCCTGCGATTGCGTTCAGTTGTTTTGTTTTTTCCGCGCGGGTGCAATGCGTTTTGATGCGTTTTTCACGCGCGTGATAAAAAACTGAAGGTTTACAAACAACATCTCCTAGCAACCATCAGTGAAAAACGTAACGCACCCGCACCTGCTTGCGGATGCAATGCGTTTTTCACGCAGCTCCATTCACTTTTATGGGACTAGGGCTGCGTGAAAAACGCAGAACATAGAACATGCTGCGATTTTCACGCAACGTACAAGTGATGCGTGAAAAAAAACGCTCATGTACACAAACCCATTGAAATGAATGAGTCAGGATTCAGTGCAGGTGCAATGCGTTCACATCACACATTGCACCCGCGCGGAAAACTCGCTCGTGTGAAAGGGGCCTTACTCTATCTTTTTGCGGAACGGACGCATCGTGGACCTCATTCACATGCGGCTGGCCCACGGTCATTGCCCGTCCATTGCGGACCGCAATTTGCGGTCCACAGCACGGCCACAGAGCCCTTACGTTCGTGTGAACAAGCCCTTATTTTGCTTAACCTTTCCGTTAACCTTTTAGTTTATGAAGCACATGTCTGCTATATACTGACACTGTCCAGTCAGTGCTGACTGCAGGGACTCACCCATTTAAGAAGATTGTTGATGCTCAGTTGCCAATTTTTTCATAACTTTCTAAAATGCTTCAGAATGCAAGTATTAATTACATCAGTAGTGGCTTTGGGTCCTCTTTAAAGGTGTTGTCTGACAAGCACAAATTCTAAATCAAAGTGCACAACTATTAAAGGGTTTGTCTAGTTTTCTGGACTTGGACAGTGTTGGTGTGAATGTATAAATCCCCATTTGCTAGCACCCAGTTGTCAAATTATTCATTAATTTTTAAGGAAAATTGCAAAGGAGCGGCACAAAAGAGGTCTAAGAAAAGATGCTCCATAATTGTCATTTTACTAAAACAGACATGGCAGAAGGTTATGCACATTGCTATAGATTTTTGTTTGCTAGATTTTAACTTTGACATTAACTTTTTCTTTAATGTTTACTATGAGTTTGACATAATTATATTTGAGAGTCGGAGTCAAAATTGGGTCTACAGAACAAACTTTTACCCTGGGTTCACACCTGAGCGTTTTACAGCGCGTTCAAACGCGCTGTAAAACGCTCAACAGATTAAAACCAATGCATCCCTATGGGAGTGGTTCACACTTGAGCGTTTTACAGCGCTTTGAACGCAGCTGTAAAACGCCCAACGCATAAACAAGTACTTGAGCTTCTTTTGGGGCGTTTGACGCGCGTTTTGTGATTGACACCACAGTAGGCAATCACAAGAACGCGCGTTTTACGCGCGTTTCCTATTTGCAAAAACGCGCGTTTTTAGAACGCTCAGGTCTGAACCCAGGGTTAAAGAACTACTGTACTAAGCTACAGATTAAATTTACCTATATGTTTGAGCTAGCTACTTGTAGCTTTGCTAAGGTGTAGGAGTTTTTAAAAACATTTATATTTTTGTATTTACATATTACAAATACATACTACTATAAATGCATAGTATTACCACTTCTGGCCTAATTTTTTTAGAGATTTTTTAAAATATATACTTAGTGCACGTGTTTTTTTTCAATTACCATAGATAATTATATGAGAGAAAAATGCCTAAAAAGACACCATACCTAAAACATTCTACTTTTGGAAAAAATACAATGCAAAAACCTTAATGCAAAAAATCACTTTGTAGCGAATTTTGATAAAACACAATAGAGTTTAAAGAGGACCTGTCACCACAAAATGCAGTGCAATCTGCAGACAACACGAAAATGTTCAGTAAAACATGTAATTAATACATTTATCTCTCTGCTATTTCTGACTGTACACGGGGAGGTGTTATCTGCGAATCATAGAATTCTCTCTGTGTGTATACAGAGATAGATGTCAGTCACTGATTGCTCTACATGGGGCTGTCTTAAATGGGTCTTCAGCATTTATCATGTAGAGAACGTTAATAAAAAGCTCTTACTAGTGTATTGTGATTGTCCATATTGCCTCCTTTGCTGGCTAGATTCATATTTCATTGCATTATATACTGCTTGTATCCAGTAGTTACGACCACCTGCAATCCAACAACGGTGGCCGTGCTTGCACACTGTAAGAAAAAGCGCTGGCCTCCCTGGTGGCCGGGACTGCGCTTCTTTCTAGAGTGTGCAAGCACGGCCACCACTGACCTACATATCACTCTTCTCAGCTTCTCCTGCTCTGTAACATGCGGCCTGCAGAATGCGTTGCATTTTGTGGTGACAGGTTCTCTTTAAAGTAACTTCTGACCGCTTGAAAATAAATGTTGAGAAAAACACCAAAAAGAAATCCCTTCCCAACCTAAGGCTGGGTTCAGACTTGCGCGTATTTGATATGCGCGTAAAACGCGCGTTTCTGTCACGCGTATTACAGCGCGTTTTTGCAAATAGGAAACGCGCATCGTATGCGGGTTTGTGTGATTGACTACTGTGGCGTCAATCACAATACGCACGACAAAACACCCCAAAGAAGCTCAAGAACTTTTTTGCGCGTAGGACGTTTTTCAGCGCTGTAAAATGCTCAAGTGAGAACCAGGGCCATAGGGAAGCCTTGGTTTTCATGTGTTGAGCATTTTACAGTGCGTTTGAACGCGCTGTAAAACTCGCAAGTCTGAACCCAGCCTAATAGATTCGCCACAGAAGAACAACCTGAATCCTGAAAACTGACATAAATGACAAACGTTCTGATGAAAGGTTATATTTAAGGTTATGTTCTTATCTGGCACATTTTATGTCGAAATTTCTGTGACTGTTCAATTTCTGCAACAGATCCATCATGTGAGCCACTACCATATAAGATTGTTACAATCTTGCATCTCTTATGTATATGCAGTATCTTGACATGTAGATTGTCGATGCAAAGGCGCAAACCAAAATTGGATTTTTGATTATTGAACCTTATGGTAGCTACATTCATGTTACTGTTTTCAGGCAATAGTTTTAATAATTCTTTGGCCATGATCTTCTCACTCTGAGTAGTGAGGTTAATAGTAATGCATAGCCAGAAACACTGAGTGAACTGTGAAATATTAGCACAGTGGTTCAAAGTATGGTTTTAAAGAGCCTGCAATTTGCTTGCTTGCTTCAAATCATTACAATGACGCACATTATGTCTTTTGCCGTTTTCCTTGTTGCACATATTAATAAGAAATATTCTCTTTTCTTGTCACAGTACTTTCCGTCATATACTTCTCCAATGCCTGGAATGCCCACAATGCTTCCACATTCAGGACCCTTTAGTTCTCTTCAGGGAGCTTTTCAGCCTAAGGTGCGTGTATTTCACTGCTTTGTTTTAAGTGGTGCTGAAAGTGCTGAGGAAGGTTGTATATCTGCATATCTCCATATCAGCACACTGTCTGTTTAGTACAAATAAAAAACTTTATATAATATAAAAAAAATCTGTAACTTATAAAATAATGATTATTCCTCATATTTGCAAAATTATTAAATTGCTCTCTTATTTTTGTCTTCCTTCACCCACAGCAGACCTCAAACACCATTGATGTCACAACTAGACCTGGAGCAGTGCATCCTACACTCCTACAGAAGACCCCTGGGGTTAGTACAGCGTTGTATAATCATTGTCAAATATTTAGAATTTACCTTACATTTCAGTAGTCTAATTTTACAGTTGAAATTGCGTAACCTGAAACACAATTCTTGTGGTTACTGTTTTGTGGTGGTTAGTTTTTAGTGCCTTTTTTTTTCTTCCTATCATGTGAACAGTGACATACGTTAACTATTAACGTTCATTGTTCAAAAAAAATTGCATGCCATTCTTTTGTTATGTGCTGGGTAGGGCCTATAGGGGCTTATTTGCACATTTTTATCATGTAATTTGCCTTGATAATTTATTTATCTGCTACATTTTCTTCAGATATCAAGTAACGTTATCACACTAACGTGTCCTAAATGTGGTTCACTTTTATGTTGGGCCGGAAGATGACCATGAAATCATTGTTATATATAAGACCAGAATATTAGGTTATCCCGCTTTCAAATATCAGCATTAGGCCTGATGCACACGGCCGTTGATCGGCCATTCCGTGCATTGGGCAACATCTGTTCGGATTCCGCAGACGGATCTAGACCCATTCAACTTGAATGGGTCCGTGGTCCGTATGCACTGCAAAAAAGTTGTGAATGCACTACTTTTTTGCGGTGTGGAGTGACGGACCAAAACTCCACTGAAGCACTCCGTAGTGGTTCCGTGCCTCCGTTCCACACTGACGTTCCGGATTGCGGACCCATTCAAGTGAATGAGCTTTATTCACATGGTGCGGTACAGGTTAAAAAACAAGGAGGTACTTGGAAGCTGGACCTTCTTTTCTTTACTTTGTGGATTTCTGGCGCCTGTGGTTCCTCGGCGTGATCCTGTGCCTCCAGGGATTTGGGCGAGCTCACCACACCTATATATTCAAGTGAATGAGTCCATATCCGGGATGCGGGGAGCACACGGCCAGTTCCCGCTTATTGCGGACCCGTTGTTTGCAGGCCGCAATACGGGCACGGCTGGGCAGTGGCTGCGTGCATGAGCCCTTAAATATGAGGGGCAAGGACTGACTGTGAGCGTGGTATTTGATCAGTGTCTTGGGTGGTGTATTTACAGGATTTACAAATTTGTGAAAATCACATTCTGATAATTTGCATGTGCTGTGCTACAGAAATATTGGTTTAACAATTCTTTATATGTCTCAGTATCTAGACTAACCTATCGGTCTCTTTGCAGGTAACAGACCCATACAGGACATCTGTAAGAGTAAGTGTATCTATTCTAATACACCTTATATTAATCTAATACTGTTAGTATTATTTTTTATTAAAGAAACAAAACTGCACTCTCCTTCTCTTACCTCTGCCATTTTAAATATACCTAGACATAGTTGACACTGGCCTTCCTATGACAAGTAACCCTTTTTCTTCTGAGAGAGGTTGTCTATCAGCACTGCAGTACACAGTGGTAGAGAGTCAGTCCCCAGACCTACTGAACAATTAGGTCAATGCCAAATATACCAAATATGTAATGGAGCAGATAATAAGGCATTTACTAAACTGAAAAATTCAAGTTTGAATCGAATTTTGATTCTGTTAAAGTTATCTTGTGGCCCCCGTGAACGATCTTTGGCACAAAGCCTTTCCCCTGCTCACTTGCGTTTTCTTTGCTTTTGCAGAAACCAGGCAAGTGGTGTGCAGTACATGTCCAGATAGCGTGGCAAATCTACCACCATCAGCAGAAAATGAAGGTAAATGCCATTTGTTAGAATTTGTGCATCTGAGGTTGTTCTTGATGGCGAACCCTTCTTAAGACCCTCATCTATTTAATCCTATTGCTTGAAAGCAAACTCAGAATACTACAATTGTCATTCGTGTATTATGCCTTTCAAACAAATCTGGAGATTTATGGAGAAAGCTTAAAGCAGACTTAAGAACTATGCGCTGTTAGTGTAGCACACGGCATCAGTTTTCTAGAATCCAAATGTTGAGGAAGTCTGTGAGAGCAGAACATAGGTTTGAGACCTCTTCAGCTCAACTATACAGTAAAACTGTAAACTAAAGTAGAAGGATGTTTAAAAGGGTTGTGCCATAAACAAATTTTTGCTCTAAAGTGTACTTTCATCAATTACTCTAGCTCGCATTCCCCCTTTTTTTTTTTTTTTTTTTTTTTTTTCAAATTTACCTTATTTGCAGTTTTCTTCTATCCCCCCATGCTTGAATCCTTTTTCCGGGTTTGTCATGTGTCTGCTTTCCCATCATGTCTTAAGGCAGTGCGATGTGTCCTGACATCAACAGAACATGTGACACTAACCACTCTCCTTGTTCTTACCAACAATGTTTGTCTTACACTACAAGGCTCTAATGCAGGACGTAATCTACAGAAACTGGGTGTCAAAACCAATATGCCACATGGTGCAGTGGTCGGCTAATAACTTGTCATTTTTTATAAATGGTGGTATTTGGGGAAAGGGAAACATTTTTATTAGTGGCACAATCCCATTAAGATTATATTGATATCTGCTGCATCAGAATTTTTTATTTTCCCTTTGGTTGGAAAATAATGACAAGAAATTTGTCAATTTGCATTTGAGTTCATTTTTACAAAAGTGCATTATAAGGCTACATGCACATGACCATATGTGTTTTGAAGATGTGCAAATTGCGGATCCGCAAAACACAGAGACCGTCAATTTGCGGACCGCATATCGCCGGCACTATAATAGAAAATGCCTTTTCTTGTCCGCATAACGGACGAGAATAGGACATGTTCTATTTTTTTTTTTTTCTCCGGTACGGAGCAACGGATGCGGACAGCACACGGAGTGCTGTCTGCATCTTTTGTGGCCCCGTTGAAGTGAATTGGTCCGCACCCGAGCCGCAAAGTATGCGGCTCGGATGCGGAACCAAACAACGTTTGTGTGCATCTAGCCTCAGGCATATTTTAATGAGATTAGTACCAATGTCTTATTTATAAAGACCCCCTTGTTTGTACAAACTGATCTGGTCCTAAATAGGGCTGCTGGAGGAGCACATGACCCAAAACGTCCATCAGCAGACTCCATGGAATAACCCTGCCCATAGCATGAGAAACTAGCACATGCACAGCGCCATGTGAAATGTTTTTCTTCGAAACCTGTTGGTGGACCTCTTGGGTCATGTCCCCTTTCATCATCTGCCACGTTTAGGACCGGATCCTGCTGTCTGGAGAAAACTGTACAGTCAAGGGACAAGGTTTAACGAAGGAGAACACATACGTTGATCTCCTAATAACAATTTATTAGTAAGTGCCTTATAACACTGTTACAGAACATTTGGACAATATGGTCAAGTGGCCAACCCCTTTAAAGAGCATCTGTGACCTTAGTCAATGCTATTAAACTTAAACATATTGTTTGGTAGGGAAGATCATGTGACTAAAACATGCACTTTCTCTATGTAATAGGTTATTACCGTTGCAAGGAAATTCTAATTTTTTTTTAAATCAGATAATTTTTTAAACATTTTTTACACTTAGAACAAAGTCCCAACACACACGTCACCTGTCCACACCTTAGCAAAAGTGAAGAGGAGATAGCCAAGTCATACTGCTGTTCAGTATGTATTCAAAAATATCAAGAAAAAGGGAAAAGAAGCCTCTCAACTGCTTATGTACCTGCAAAAAATGATTATATATGTGAGCCAAAAAGATAGGAGGAACGTACTTGATTCTCAATATAGATAATACCTTGTTCTTGCAACAGCACAGGACATCTTCATGGCATTAGTAGGCCCTCCGTCTATGCAAGCCATAGTTCTAAATTCTAATAAAGCTTCAGTTTGCAAACCTGGCGCATCTAACCATGTGCTCCAAATTGATTGACTTAGAGATACATCTTCTCTTATAATACACCCCATTCTCAGCCGGATTGTTTCATTTATTCTAGAAAGAAATTCTTAGAATGGTAGGTGGACTTAGAATAATCCACCTCGTTTTATACCCCTCCAAGACTGGTATAAAATTCTTTGAACGCCCAGAAGTGTACCCCCACTCACATTATCCATGCCTAGAGTTCCTAACGGGCAACATTTTAGTTCCAGGGCAGGAGCGCTTTCATATACTCTTTGAATAATGTCCAAAATGCCTTTCCAGAAGGAGCCCAGCCCACCATAATCCCTAAACATATGGATTACATGTGTGTCTGACATACCACTTACGGGACAACAAAAGGCTGCTCCAATACCAATTGAAAACATAAACGTCTTATAAAACCTGTGTAGGAAATATATCTGAGACATACACCTACCCTCACCCAACGATAATCTAACATCTAAAATTTTGTCCCATTGACCCTCAGATACGATTCCAAGATCCCTTTCCCATTTATCCTTAACCGTTAGATGGAACGCTTTTAAATATTCTGCTAAGAGTTATTTATACACATTGTATATAGCCCACTTAACTGCCACTTTCCGTGCAATATAATCCAGTACAATATGAGAGGACGTCAAAACCAACCCCTCCCTAGTTTTGTAGTTGGTAAAAGTGAAGAATGAATCGCTAGCATAGTTAGGATATTGGGAAATTGATCTAAACTATTTAACACTTCATGTAAATGTGGTTTGTAAAATGGTCGCACCACATCTCTTCCACAGAAAGCAGGGATTTCTTATTTTTAGTTATATGCAGATGAGGTGCTTGGAGCACTGAGGGCCATTCTCCCTCCCAGTGAGATTTACAGGGACAGGCATCCTCCCTGCCCCTATTCCTGGTCCTGAAATCTTGCACATGTATCATCTCCCTGTCGGTCTTATTGGTAAGGGGAGTGGCAAGGGGGAGAGAAGGAAGTGAAGAGGTCCTCCGAGGAGCTAGGCCAGCTTCCCTGACCTCCATGCATCTCATTTGTATATATCTAAAAACAAGCATTTCTCTGCAGTGTTATTCCGATAGCAGAGAGGAATGGTTTATTTTAATCACCATGATCAACCCTACCAGACACTATGCCTGGTTTAATAGCGTTGATCACTGTGAGAGATGCTCCTTAAAGCAGTGCACTTTAATACAAAAGATGTTACCTGTAGTCTAGAGTCTACTCACATATTGAAAACTGTGGTTCTACTACTCAGCGACTTGCCGTGTACTAACAGATAAACTACAAATGTTTCCCATACTAAGTATATACAATAGAATTACAGTATTTATGTGATTCTGATATTTTTATGTAGCTTTAAATCATGGGGCTGCATTAAATTTATTTAGCATTTTAAATTGCATTAGTGGGTAAAAGTAGGGTACTTTCACACTAGCGTTTAAGTTTTCCGGTGTGGAGTTCCATCATATGGGATCAATTCCGGAAAAAAACGCTTTAGTTTTGTCTCCATTAATTGTCAAAATGCATTCCGTTCTGTTTAGTTGCGTTCCCAGACCGGAAAGCAAACCGCAACAAACAACGTATTTTCTTTCCGTCCTGGGATGCGGAGCAAAACTGATCCAGCATGTCCCCAATAGTCAATAGAAAACGGATCCGTCCACCATGGACTTTCAGTGGAGTTCATGACAGATCCGTCTTGGCTATGTTAAAGATAATACAAACGGATCCGCTGATTACAGATGCAGATTGTTGTATTATCAGTAACTGAAGCGTTTTTGCTAGACCCTGCCGCTTCCAACAAATACGCTAGTATGAAAGTACTCTTAGTTATATGAAACTAGAAATGATTCTTTATTCATAGTATTGAGGGTAACAATGGGACCATACAGTAGTGTAAAATATTTCACGAAAACACAAATTTCTGCAGATCTAGGACTACTCAAAGAAAACCCTTCTTCCTCAATATGGTTATGGTCATTACTCTGATGAAAATCATGGTGCTAACACATATATTGTAGGGCCATTATTTTTATGGTAGTTTAGAAGTAACCTCCCCCAGCGACATAAAATTGTGACCGCTTACAGCAAGAGAATTTATGGTGGAAAAATCATCAATTGAAATTATTTGTGCTTACTCATGAATTTTGTGTATTCTGTTGTACAGGTTGCTTTTAGGGCCAGTTCTTGACCTAATCCTTAAATTAGAGGTATATTTAGTGCTTTTCTGTTGGTTTTTAGGCTGTGCACTTATTGTCTTGTACTGTGCAGAATTGTTCCTTCACTGTGCAACGAATCTAATTATAATAGATGGCCCACGGCAAATAACCCAAATAATGAGGGAGCAAAGCCTCAGACCTTATTGGTGTAGTTCAGGTCATTGGTGGGGGATGGTGCCCCAGTGCTCTAGGCCTGCTTTGAAATGAAGCATACGTATTTAATACCGCTTCCGTGGAACAGTAACCTTTTCACAAACCCATTGAGAGAATTGAGTCTGACAGAGCCGGAGGTGTTAATCAAAGTATCTCTGGGTCAAATAATTTTCTAAGGGCATATACATTTGTAAAATCTACAAAAACTTCCGATGTTTCCAATATTATTGCAAGTGTCTATACAGTATAATAATATACTGTCATAAGTATGATAAATCTGCAGCGGAGACGGAAATACTAGGAGCAACAATGGTTATACTAGTTACAACATAAAAATCTCATATCTAAGGCTACATGCACACGAACGTATTTGGTTTCCGTGTCCGTTCCGTTTATTTTTTGCGGATAGGATGCGGACCCATTCATTTCAATGGGTCCGCAAAAAATGTTGACATCCGTGTCCGTTCCGTAGCCCCGCAAAAAAATAAAGCATGTCCTATTCTTGTCTGTTTTGCTGACAACGATAGACATTATTACAATGGGTCCACAAAATAAACAGATGCCATACGGACATCATCCGTTTTTTGTTTTGTTTTGTTTTTTGCGGATCAGCAATTTGCGGACCTCAAAACACATACCTTTGTGTGCATGTAGCCTTACACTGGTTATAGGAAATTAAACTAAGAGGTAAGAGAAGGCAAGGATGTGGAAAGTGATTGAACTGTTCTTGGCCTTTTTCATTAATCAAATTTCTTTGCGAGTAAAGCAGAGTTAATAAGGTTGTTTCACAGAACCATTTCTTTCTGTGATACTTGTAAAGGTTAAAAACAGTTGAATGTTTCTGAATCACCTTGATGTTCAGGCATTGATCTGGTCGACAATAATATAGCACTGACATAGAGCCTGTTCAGGTGTGATCTATTTGAATCATGCATTGATCTCTTGTGCTGTCTCTGTTTTTTGTAGCAGATGCAGATGGATCCCCATAAGCTGGACATTTGTGGCAAGCTTGATTTGTTCAGCAGACCACCTGCCCCCGGGGTGTTTCCAGGGTTTCCTTACCCCCATGACTTAACAAGACCTTTGTTTTCCAGCACTGGTAAGTTGAGTTGTGACCTATTACATGGTCTGGTTCTTTAACAAATAGATTGCTTGAAAATAAAATGTAAGCTCCATCCTTCATTAGAATGGCTGTCCCACGGATACGTACTGTATTTCTCTGTTAGATCATGCAAAAAAGAATAATTTCTCACTTGGAATAATCTTTTTTTCTGCGTCCAGGAATTTCTATTACAAACTATACTTCACTAGATCCGCAGCTCACCCTCCCCGGTGTTCATGCATAAAATGAAGTTGCTGTGCCCAGTGACAAGGTATCCTAGTTTAGAAGATTAAGGGTCCAGCTACACGTTGACTTTTTGTAGCACAAAAGTTGCGCAACTTTTTTTTGTAATGATCGTTAATAGTGTCATAATGCGACATGCTGCAACCGCAGTGAGACAGTTGTAAAAAAAAAAGGTGACTTCAATGGATTTTTTACAACTGTAGAAGTTGCAGCATTTCGCATTACGACACCATTGACTATGATTACAAAAAGAGTTGTGCCACACCCATGTAGCTGAACCCTTAATTTGCCTAAATTGAAGCAGGTGGATAAGTGACATTCCATTTCAACCAATCCTGGGTCTTTCTTGCAATGCTACAGACTAGCCAATAAGAATCTGTGCACCAGAAGCTGCTTCTCATTAGCACTAAGCACTTTGGGCCTCATTTATCAAAACTGACTAGCAATACAAGTGTCTTTGTTGCCCCTAGCATCCAATCAGAGCCTAGCTTTCATTTTTCCAGAGTAGTTTAAGAATTGAAAGCAGTGCTGTGATTGGTTGCTATTGGTAACAGATACAGTTGAACTACTAGACAGTTTTGGTAAGAGCTCCATTAAAGGGGTTGTCTCATCTGAGACAAGGGGGTATATCGCTAGGATATGCCCTCATTGTCTGATAGGTGCGGGTCCCACCACTGGGACCCACACCTATCTCATAAACGGAACCCCGGAAGTGTTGGAGGGTGACCTACACATGCGCAGCCACCCTCCATTTATTTCCATGGGTCCACCGAAAATAGCCAAGCGCTGGCTCGGCTATTTCCATTGGGCCCATAGAAGTGAATGGGAGCTGTGGCCGGTCATGCGCAGTGCGCTCCCATTCACTTCTATGGGGGGAGCGATTGGAGGTAGCCAGACCAGAGTCCTCCAACCATCACTTTGGCCCGCTCCGTTCTCGTTATAGGTGTGAGTGGTCATATTAACAGGTAATCAAAAGAACAGCGGGGGCACCATAAGTACGTAACAGCAAAATGTGTGCCATATGGGAGTCTCCTGTTTTTGTGATGATGTGTATGTTGATATTAATCATGTATTTCTGCTGTACAGCCGGCAGCTAGGCTGTTTGCTATTTGTTTGCGATGTCCTAAAAGTCAAAAATGGTTTATCATTAAAAAAAAAGCCATTTTTTAAAATGATTCCACTTGAGAAGTTTTGTTTTTTGTGTAATATAAATGTAATATTTAATCTTTAATTTAATTTGTGATTTTGAGTATGGGGATGAACAATCAAAATGTTATTATTTGGCCCCCTTATAGTTTCCATTACACAGGGCATTGTCCTGCTTCCAATCTATGATTTGTATTGCCTTATCAAATATGCTGACCCCACCCCCAAAAAAAAGGAGCATCTGTGTAAAATTGCTGACAAGTTACGCAGGGTAATGATGGCGTTCATGGGCTCATGTAAGAGGGTCCTTATTCTTTAGTTTACCTATATTTATCAGGAAACATCCCACAAGCTGTTGATGAATCTCTTCTTCTCATATGTCTTTAGTAGTCTGAGAAGAGAATGATGTCTTACTGTGTGTATGATGGCTCATTAGCAGTGATGAGCGGCATGGGCAATATTCGGATTTGCGATATTTTGCAAATGTTTTGGCGAATATTCGTCATATATTTGAGAATTCGTGATCTCCAATCATTATTTTCTTGATTGCGAAAATCCCAAAGCAGCTGCTACCCCTATAGCTTCGCCCCTGTGTGAAAGAATCCGAAGCCAGAACGGTTCCTGCCAAGCTGAAAGAGTCACTTCTGTAGTTATCAGTGAAGACGTACTTACAGTAGTAAAGTGTCCTGGACAGTGGTAGGTTTCTAGCTGAAGGCACGGTGTATGAACACAGGAAAAGACGACTACATCGCACCAAGAGTGTAATGTCAGAATTACAACTCCTAACATATTCATGTCGTGCCACTTGCCCGCTCCCGGCATAATGGAAGCCCAAATGTAAAAAGGCCTGGCTTTGTCTGGGAGACTCTTCACAGTATCGCTTCCTGGGAAAATATCATATGGGTATACACTTTATTAATGTCTGCTACAGGTGAAAAATAGCAGCTTTAAAGGGACATCATTTTCCTAACAACCATTTGATATTCACAGTTTTTTAAATTCTATTGAAAGCAAAATTGGCAGACTACAGGTAGTAAACGCCAGGCTCCCAATTTAGATAGCAGAGCCGAGGCGTTGCCGCATCAATCAGGGAATAAATAAAATGCCTTCCACACAGTATCTGTGTCATCCTTCTCTCCTTATCAGACAGGAATGTCACAGCATGAACCATTGCTCTGGCTGAGCTCCCTTGTTACTCACGGGTGCGCCATCTATCTCCAGACTCGCCGTCTGTAAGATGGATGTGCAGCCGCTTGAGAATTGTTCCATTTAATAAGCACAAGACAGCTCTAAGGGCTCTGCTGCCATCTTCACTTGGAGAAGGCTTATTTTATATTTTTTTTCCCACAAGCTTTGAGTGAACAGCTCTTGGAAGCGCTCCCTGCACCGAGCAAATCCCCATTATTAACAGTCTGAAATCTTCAGGGAACAGAATAGCCAGTTTCTGGTGCAAACACTGCTCTCTGAAGTGGAAAATGGTTGTTTAAAGCCTTTACCAGCTCAGTTTGACTTTGTAGAGCCGCTTGTCCTTGACCTAGAAGAAATCATTTCCAAGACAGAGATGAACAGTTCCTGGTACTGTACGACGTGGAGGAACCTAAATATAAACTGTCACCTTTTTTAAAAGCCAGGAATGAAATTTAACGGTTTTAAATGAAAAGATAATGATCCTTATTAGTCTAGCAAGACAAGTTAGAGGGAGTGTTTTACTAGGAAATTCACTGATAAACCAGACCCAAAGCCTTGTATGGCTAGCTCCACTGAATGTAATAATCCCTTTCAGTAAGCAATCTGTTGCTTCATTTTGGAGAAAATAATTGTAGTATATATGCAAATGAGCGGCTAAGTGCTCTGAGGGCGGACCCAAGCCACTCGATGCACTCTTGCTCCTCCTGCATCATCTGCCAGCCCCTCCCTCTCCTTAATTGACAGGGCCTGGTTCCTGTATAGTCATCTCGCCTGTCATTTAAGAAGGAGAGGGAGGGGCTGGTTGAGGAAGCAGGAGGAGCCAGGGTGCACAGAGAGGCTTAAGCACACCCTTGGTTCCCCTTTGCTCATTTACAGGTGGATTAAAAGTCATTTTTCTCCAAAATAAGTGTTACAATGGCGGTTCACATTGTACCATCCGCTTGTGGTAGATATTTATGGCAATCTCTCAGTATAGCTATTCACTTGTGCCATTGCACCATGTATTTTGGTCCTGATTACTTGTGGTGTGAATTGTGCCAATGTGCTTGTACTCCACCTCGCTGTAATGAGAGGGTTAAGTTTTCCCTTGCTGTCTGTGTCTAAACCTGTTCAACTATTGTGCTCCTTAAGTCTGCTATATAGTCTTGAGTTCTGTACCTGTTTGGTAGATGTCTCTTGAGTACTTTAACCTGGTTTGGCAACCTCCATATCTTTCATGACTTACATTTGTTCTGCCTGTTCTCTGAACTGTGTCCTATTGCAACAGTGTGAGCGTCTTGCGTTCTTCCACCAAGATGTTCTGACCGCTACTGTCCACTATGTCTGAACAGTGTCCTTGTTCCTTAAGTCCATTCCAGGTGCCATGCCAGTGTCTTTGGTGTTTTCCCCAGTATTCCTGACCCCAGTGGTCAGCTGCCATGTTCACCGGGACCATCCCAGGAGGTAGCGGTCTGGTCGCTAACCCGCAGCGAAGTCCTCATCCCTGTACAGGAAGGCACCAAAATAATGACCTTAGAGTTTGTCCCAACTGCAAACCGGTTACTTGGCCAAAACTATTGTCCGTTTGCATGTCTGTAACAATGAAGCAATGGATCGCTAAGTGAAAGGCATCACTACATTCAGCTGAGCTAGCCCTACAAAACATTGGGCGACAGTTATCAAAACTGGTGTAAAGGAAAACTGGCTTAGTTGCCCCTAGCAACTAGAGTCCACCTTTTTATTTTCCAAAGGGACTCTGTACAATAAGAGGTGGAATCTGATTGGTTGCTATGCACCAGTTTTAATAAATCTCCCCCTTTGTGTCTGGTTTGACTAGATCATTTTTTTTTTTTTCTGATTATAAATGTTCTAGAAAAAGGACAGGTTACTAAAAGTCCTTTAGTCATTTGGATGTATGTAGTAAAATGTCTATAGCCTGGGGATCAGCTGGATCTTGTCTATATGTGTGTCTTGCATATGACACACAAACATGAAGTTAAATGTGTGCTTTGGTTTTAAGACTATGACTAGGACTTGTATGGTTGGCAGTTGTTTTCTGCTGTTCAATGAATCAATCATTGTACATATAAAGCTACCTTCATATGCAGTGCAGGTTCACAAACAGAAAATGTGCACTAGTGCGGATTTGATGCGGTTTTGCCACAGATCTCACCCTTGCATTAAACAAAAAAAATCGCACAAACAGTTCTGCAGAGAAGGAAAAAGCAACGTGTACATGAGATTTGTGAAATCTTACACTTTGCTGCTACTGTATTGTGCTGTGACAGTGTGGATTATGTGCAGTTTTTTCCTCGCAGTGTGCAGATGCCCTAATTGTTGGCAATAGCCAGCTCACTGGAATAGTAATATGGTTACTGATACAGGCTTATTTTGTGTATGTCCAGGTCCAGCACACCCTGGAGCCACAGCGTTTGGGCCTTCTCCACATCACAGCAGTTTTCTACCCCCAAGCCACCTGGCGGGTAAGTGTAAGTAACAACCACTCCTCACTTTTACTCAATTTGTGCCTGTCAGTATGGTGGTATAGTTGATGGAAGGAAGGTATGTGAGATCCTCAGGGAACTAGAAGCAGGAGTTGCAAAAAACACCCTTCAGCTTTGTAGTCCCTGTTTTGTGAAATCTCATACTTCCAGTTCATGTAGTCATTTTAAATGCCTGTCATTTTATTATCCAATATTAGTGTTGTGGAGTTTGTATTGACTTTGGATCCTTCTTCATTGCAGTGTTGGCACAGTAGGACCAGTCACTCTGACATGTTTGTTCTGTCAGAAGGTGCTGTTTCAGTCTACAGCACCAACATTTTACTGTACCGTTATATTAGTGTCAGACTGAACCAATCATCCCCAAAGAGATGCCCAAAGTACATGACACAAAGAAATATTGTATACTTTCATCTATAATCAAGGCTGTTAATTTACTTTCAGAATTTGTACATAACTGCTTTTGGCCTGTCCCCTCCCTCAAATTTAAGTAGCACAATCACATGCTTCCTTTGGTTGTCCAGCTACTGCTGCTAAATGAAGAGACAGCATTTATAGGAGAATCATGAAAACCGTACTAAGCCCAAACGCTCCAGATAGGGCATAGTGAGAGGGTCAGGAGCGCGTTTCATTCTCTAGTGCTCTTGGATAAACGCCTCTTCAATCCCTGTTTGCCTTTCCAGATCCATTTAGCAGGTCAAGCAGCTTCAGCGGCCTTGGGAACTTAGGCAGCAATGCCTTTGGAGGATTAGCCAGTCATGCTCTAAGTAAGTACTGGCTCAGAGTTTTGCAGTCAATCGTAAAGTAGACTGGGTACGTCAGTATAAATCCTTGCATTTTGATTGGTCACCTGCTGCCCCAGGGTAGATGAGGAGTAATCATTTCTGGGTCACTCGGGCGCCTTTCATTTGCATATCCGCTGAAGTACTGCAAGGCAGTTCTAAATGTGCTTTGGTGGCAGTGGTGCTGTGCTTGTGATTTGCATAGTAGTGCAGACAGAGAAGTATTGATGCTGATCTTTATTGTGCCCATTTCAATATACAGGGTATTTGTAACTCTCTGTGAACATCCCCTGCTAAGCAGTGCCGGGAAAATTAAAAGTGTGACGCTGAAAGCAGCAGTGCCTATTACTTATCATTATCTAGGAAAAGAAATTTCATGCAGGGCATATTATGTCCACCACTAAAATTCATCTCAGCGACTCCTTTGTTTCTTCCCTGCATGAGCACAATACCTTAAAAAGCTCACGTGGGCTGTGTAAAGGCACACATGCACTGCTCATACTGTACCTGTCTTCTGGATCTTAAAAGCTTTTAGACATAGTATTACAATTATTGGGATTACACGTTTGAGCACTTTTATTTGATTTCCAGCAGAGCAATTTCACTGGCACTGCTGCTTTTAGTCCACGCTGTTTTAAGTAATTTTCTTTTCTCAAACATAACAAAGTTTATATTTCCATACTTCAACAGCTCACAACAGCTTATTCAGTCACAAAGAAAGTCCAACTCTCCAGGGCTTCACCAGCCCCCATGAACCATGGAACCGACTACATCGGACTCCACCATCGTTTCCAACACCACCCCAGTGGTCTAAGGTTGGAGAAGCCGAGCGGAGCTCGTCTGTGAACAACCATGAGAGAGACAGGGAAGACAAGAGGGAAATATCTCTAACAAAGGATGAAAGAGACAAAGAAAGGTAGTTACCAGCGAATCGTCCATTTATTGTTTCCAGTCCTGTTATATATATGAAAATTATAAACCCCCCCCAGTCCCACTTCCAGTGCCACGGGCTTTTATTTCGTTTTGTTTGTAGCTTCGTACACACTGTAATTTTAATTACAAATTGTAAGATACAGTTAAGGCTACTTTCACATCTGCGCTTTCACTGTTCCGCTATTGAGATCCGTCATAGGAAAACGCTTCAGTTTTTTTCCCAATTCATTGTCAATAAGGACAGAACTGAAGGGAATGGAGTGCACAAGACCTGTTTCATTGCGTTCCGTTGTGCAAGCAGCGTTTTTGGGTGCGTCCTGGGTTCCGGAGCAAAACGGCTCCATCATGACTCACAATGTTAGTCAATAGTGACGGATCCGTTTTCTTTGACACAAGAAAACGGATCCTTCCCCCTTTGACTTACAGTGGTTTTAGAGACAGATCTGTCATGGCTATTTTAGAGATAATACAACCAGATCGGTTCATAACGGATGCAGACAGTTGTATTATCCTAACTGAAGCGTTATTGCTGATCCATGACAAATCCAGCAAAAAATGCAGATGTGAAAGTAGCCGGATTTCATGAAACAATGTTTTTCACGTCTGTTCATAATATATAGAATGCTTCTTCGGCCATGTACAATATTACCATACAAATCACCACCAGCTGCAGACTAACTTCCAGTATTCTCTTTTACTAAAGATCAGAAATATTGAGGGGGATTTATCAAAATGTGTGTAAAGGAAAACTGGGTTAGTTGCCGATATCAACCGATCAGAATCCACCTTTGATTTTTCACAACTTTACACCAGTTGTGATAAATGTACCAAAAATGATGTACATGCTGGCCCACTTGCTTTTAGCGTAAAACATGTAGCAAATTCCATTTATATTCATACTGTTGCAGGGTGAATAGGAGTAGTATGGCCTCATGGGGAGGATACTCTACTGATCTATGGTCACTAAAATAAGCAACATATTTGCACGAATTCTGTAGCGGTTTTTGCAATATTCATAGCGTAAATGCTGATGTTTGCTGCAAATTTTACCCTCTGCACTTCAAAGAGTAAAAATCTGTAACAATAAAAGAGTAAAAAACAGTTATTGACCAACTGCGGATTT